>OU862871.1:98329330-98954330 GCA_917880715.2 Matsumyia berberina
TCTTATATATATTTGAATATTTCTTCACCCTATTTCATTACATTTTTATTCTTCATTTTTCTGTTTTTTTTTTTTTTCTTTTACTTCTAAATGGTTGATGAACTTTTTACATAATGAAACGGGAAAAAAAATCGCGCTTTTCAGGATTTCCTCGGAAAAAAAATGTAAACAGAGGGTGCGGGTAAGATCCTTGCCGGAGTTTCTTTTTTTTTTATTTTGACGCGCGATATTTTAATTTGTTTTTTTTTTTTTGTTTTGGCGGATGAATCTGGGCGCGCCCCTATCCCTGCACAGGAGCAGACAGTCATTAAGTCTTAACACAGTTCGTCGTCTGCCCTTTCGTAATTGCTTCAAGGTTACTTTTGTGTAAAAAAAGGGAAAGAATAACTGAGAAATAGGTTGATGATGACCGAGTTTTTGGAGGCGGGAGGGGGATTAGATTTGTAAACTGATTACTGACTTATTGAGGATGTTAAACGGGAGGTTAATCACTGTTTAAAGTGGCCTAATTGAAACGTTTTGCATGTCTAACACATGGGCCTTACACCTGTTAGCAAAAGATTCGCGCATAGAGAGTTTATAAAAGACTGTTTGAAAGTTTCAGAAGACCTCCTTCCCATTTTAGTTACTTTCAGACAGAGCGGGCATATCTTGCAAGAGCATTGAAGCTCCAAGACTGGTCCATTGTCTCATTCGTTTCAATGAAGAGCTTGCATTGCAAGCAATCACCAAATCAATGCCAAAAAGATCTGGCACCTGATTCGAGCAAAGCCAGAACAATCAAATAGGAAGTGTTCTACAGTCGCCATATCCATAGGTGTATCACTCAAACCTAGCATATTCACGTGCTTAGCGAAAGCTATTTCGGAGCTTGTAAGAACGCCGTGGGTCTCCTACAAATATTGTTGTGCATTCATTTCCTTAATCTTACATCCTGGAGAGTCACACCACATTCGATTGTTAATTTAACACCCAACCAAACCCAAAGCTAGTTCAGGTCCTGACTTCCTCTACCGAGCCTTTCTAAACAAGTTCATCAGGAATCTTTTCTTCAATTGTCCTGTTCTATCCTGGGATCGCCGCGTCAATCGGAATTGGCAATGAAAACTGTAAGCACAACAAGAATGGCTGCGAAAAGCTGCGAGCCTAGACGCAGCCTGACTGCCACTACCGATGCAACACCTTCTTTCATCCAATTATTTCACCAATTAACAAACCTCTCCAGTTTGCCTGGTTCCTTAGCTTAGCTAATTCCTTTTAGTTGGGAACTCCAAGATACATAAGTTATCTTTTTGTGCGCTGCATCCGGAGTGAAGTATTGCCTTACTGCGAATTAGGTTCGAAAACTCTGCAGGCCCAAACGTTGGTATCCATTTGCGCTACAAATTCTAGGCATCTTCAACGTCGAATTCTCGTTAGGAAACATGACCGGATGGTTTACGACCAATTTTTCGCTCGCAACGATTAAGAATATCTTTCTTCATACTTCAGCGGCAAAGAGGATGAGGGGCTAATTGAAGTCTTATATAGAGTCTCCTTAGTGGTTCGAGTTTTATTTCTCGATTGCCTTCTCAACAATAGAAGCAGCGATTAGCAAAAATTATTCTTCGTTTAATTTCTGATATAATTTCGTTACCAGAAGTAAGAGCAAAGCCAAGATAGTCGAATTCCCTTAATATCTCGAAGTTATAGCTGTGACACTCTGTTCGACTTTCCGAACGGTGGGTATTACTTCTTCTTGACAACAAATACTTGGTTTTTACCTCTTTTACTGCTAAAGCCATTTTGGATGCTTGTCTCAATAGTTCCCAATGGTCTGGTGACAGCTCAATGAATTCTGTCGATGAAAGCAAAGTCATCGGTGTATACAAGTAGCTGCTTAGACTTCTCACATATTGTGCCTGGTGTTGAGCCGATCATTTCGCACAGTT
Source organism: Matsumyia berberina (assembly GCA_917880715.2). Lineage (NCBI taxonomy): Eukaryota > Metazoa > Arthropoda > Insecta > Diptera > Syrphidae > Matsumyia > Matsumyia berberina. Next base: position 98,331,262 of record OU862871.1, read on the forward strand.
CAGTCTCAGTACTGATGCTTAAGCAAGATCAATCCAGTGGATCGTTACTGATTTAGCAAAGGCCAAGTCTGTCTTCAGATTTGACACGTTGTTCTTGTCTTCCATCTTTGATTGCTTTGGCTTTCAACAACTAGCTTGAATAAATGTTAACACATAAAGAGAACCATACCAAATTCCGGTCGATTTTGATAGGACTCCTAGGGTAGTGTCATGTCGGGTCTGCTCAGCAAGCTAAGCAATTGAATTACTTGGCATTTCCACAAGAGACGACATAAAGCGAGCTTTGAAGTGGACAAACACAATTCCAGGAACTGAATTGCCGCTTTCCTATCAGTGAAATTGCCACGACAGTTACTGTATTACATTAAAGTCAGGCAAAAGCTTCTAATCCTCATCTGGAATATGTTACAGTGATCTAGAAGGTGGAGGAAGATTCATGAGTTAAGTTGAAAACACGTCCATCCACACCCCTTTCAGTCCTTAATTTAGAAGTGAATCGAACAACCATTTGAGTCAGCAGCTTTTTTCACTTAGTATGTGCGGCAATAGTTGCTAAGAAATTCCTTCCTGAGTTTCCGTAGGGTGTAGTCAATATTTTCAGATGTGACGCTGATTAGATCTAAGACCTATACTTGGCCAGTTTGGAATCTGGACGCTTAAAGGCAATTGGCCGCACCAGCAGTCATTTGCTTATGGACAAGGGGCATTATATGGAACGTAATGTCTAATACTGAGGTGGGAGTAGCTCTTAGTGCACCGCTAATGCAAAGCCAAGCAGATCTTTATACTTATCCTAAAAGATTAAGTTGAACCGTCTTCTGAAAAAACTGCCGCCAGATGATCGCGCCACACAACAGTATAGCCCTGAGAACAGACACGTGTAGCCAAAATATGGCACGGAGTTGTATATTCTAGTTTTTACCAACATCATCATCAGTAGAGAGCTATCTATGTAAACATGCTTTCCTGACGCGATTCATTGATTACTTGTTTCCTTAAAACGGGGATACTAAGCCATCCTAAGATTTTTTTTTTTAAATACGCCCGCGCTCAAGGGGCTATGAATTCTCTTATCGTAAGTAGTTGGAAACGCAGGTGCTATAGGGCTTCAATAGTCTGCCACAGCTCACCAGTCTTCAAGCCGATGCTCTGCCCTTGTTTGTGCTTTTAAGTTTGCCTGTGAGCAACTGATTTGTACGCACCCTAAGCAAAATTTCGATTCTCTGACTTGGAAGCACATTAATTTTTGCCCCAGATCTGAGATTTATTATCAAGACAGACAACCGTTGTATACCAGAAATCTTTCAGTAACGCAAATGATTTACCCGTACTATATGCGTGTTGGAATGCCAATAGTTGGACTAACGCTTGGGCCTAAACGGGTACCAATCAATCTCTCTAGTGTCTTCAAGGGGAGGTTGGAGAGACTAATGGGTCGCAGGTCCCTTGGGTCTAAATGAGAATTTTTACCAGCTTTTGGTTTAAAAATATGAGAAATGGTGAAAGAGAAATATACGTCATGTCAGGTGTCCTCACAGGGAACTACGCGATAGGCTTTCACACAAAATGACTTCGATTACTCTACAACGATTACCAACTGTAGAACCTGCAGGAAATAGAGGAAGTACAATCTGTACGACCCCTACCTACTTACTTGTTTAAGGTGGCGCTACAGTCCGGGGGGACAAGAGTCTCCAGCCAGCTGGGTTTTTAGCCAGCCGCCTCCAGTTTCGCACGCCAAGTTGGTTAAGGTCCCCTTCGACCTGCGTGCGCCACCTGAGTCGCGGTCTTCCTCTACTTCCACCTCAGTCGTTGGACCTTCTGGGACTGGGACGATTAAGGTCTTATGAAGGGTCACTTTAGTTGTTCGAGAGAGGACTGTCTCATACGTGGTAGTTGCTCCCTCCACGAGCTGGTGGACCTTCAAACTGCTGATTTTAGGAAACTCTTGATAATCCTATCGCTTTCTAGATTATTCGATGTAGATGTCATTGAAGGCATGTTTAGGAGGACATGAATGCACTCTGCATGGACAATCGAGTTTTGACTAGTTCATTTTATTTCGCATTTTGTAATACATTCGGATCTGTCAGAATTAATTGCACATACTCGCATTCGGAGATAAATTTGTAACTTTCAAGATGGTTTCGGGCACTGTTAAGCTCCTAATTTGTATCTTCTGCCGTCGTTATCCCTCAAAAATCGATGCGATGCTTCCTTTTAGATAGTCGATTCCAGCAAGGATGCTGCTTCTCATTTCAGTGACAGACGGAAACACGTAAGGCTCCCATAATGTCTGCTGCAAAAAATAAACAGCAGTTTTTACAATTGTGCGCTTTCACTGACTCAGATATAAGGCTGATCGTCAGTCTTATACATACATATGTATATATACCAATCAATTTGTTTAAACTCACCTCATCCGCTCTGCCTTCGTCAAGGAAAAATTTGTCGTCTGAAAATAACTCAACAAATCCATCGCTGAAGTGCAGAATCTTTACGGGTCGTGGTCGTGGTGTCTTGCTTGGAATGTCGTTCATTTCGTTTGCAGGCATGTTTTGTGGTTTTTGAAAAATACTATCGACTTCAAACTGATTTCGCTGCCGCCCGTTCCTTATTTAAGGTGTGCCAGACTAGTCCATACTCGGTTTGGGTAGGTGGATTCCGATTGCACAATCTATTAGCACGGATGTTTAATGCAATATTAAGAGACGAATCCTATAACTACAAATTTATAGATAAAAATGATAAAATAATTGTACGTCACTTCAGGAGCAGGTTTTCGTTTATTTTTTGTTCAAAGACGAGTACATACTACAGTGCGTTCTTCAACAAAATGAACTCAGACCTACCCTCTGTTATGAAAAATAACCGTCACCAAGCTTCAACGGCATTAAGAATAGTTTTCCTTGGATTCACAGGAGTTATGCGTACCTGTGCTATTTTGCTTTTCTGCATCCTTTTATCAAAACAGTGGCAACTCGTGTTTAAAAGCCACATGGAACTTATCAATGCGAGCTGGTGGATCGCATAGCTTTGATATATGATTTTCCCTATATCATCTTTTTCTGCGACTTTCTGATAAAATTTGACTGATTTGGGGGAAAGTTTGAGATCACGACTCCAAGCCATAATACTGAGACTACTGGTGGTCGACTATTTATCGTTGAAGACGTCGTGTGGAGTATGGATAGCTCAATAATTGATTCGGGTGTTAGCGACAGCATGTACAGGCTTAAACATAATGTTTCGAAACCACTTAAGGATCCATTGTGTTCCCAAGAAGTGGAATGTCCAAATGTACGATTTTGGTCGCAGAGGATACGTATCACGGAACTTGCTTTGGCCAACTTTAAAAGCCGGAACGAAAATCCAGTGTTCACAGTCCACGTTGATGGCTTTCAAAAGTTTGAGCGGCAGAGCCAGCACTGGTCCAAATATGAAGACCGATTTGGCTGAAGCCTCTTCGATCTTTTTCCTACATTTAAAAGAGTGTTAGCCACTGGGTCTTTCAAAATCTACCACAGCAAGCTGGAGTAAATCCTTGCAACCTCGCGTCGCTGTATTTCTCTGTTCTCATAGGACCTCCCTCTCTTATATCCAATAGGTTCTTTCTTCTCTTCTTCTTCTTCTTTCTTCTTTCTTTTCCGTTCTTTTCTGGTGAAATCTCTTCAGCTAGGGATTTTTTTTATCTCATCTCTGATGGGATGCCCAAGTAGAGGATGACATTGCCCAACTCGGTACACGCAACAGGAGACTGCAGACTCATGCTGGGTGGAGAAGTTTGTTGAATGAGCCGCGATGGGTAAACTCGAACGTAGCGCCATCAGTATGTAAGTAAGCTATCGACACCTGATAGTGTAGTCATAAGAGATTTCAAAATAACTTTTAATTGGCTCTTGACTTTCTTAGGTTCTTGTATTTTTAAGACGTTGATTGTGCTGAAATGCACAAAATAGGGCTTAAGACGGCGACGCGTGTATTTTCTTATTTGCAGAATAAAAAACTAGCCTCCTCAATAGATTTAATGTCAAAAACACTGCATCCCCTTCCTTAAATAATTGCTTACGACACTTTCTTTCGCATAAAAAACCCTTCGTCGAAAAAAACGAATGATGGGTTTTATATTTAATCATTTGAATTGCGTTTGAACCCATGTAGATGCTTAGTAATAGAAATGGATTTCAAGTATTTGTCACAAGAGAAATCTATTACATTCTTTTGGCACTGAAGCTGCAGTTCCACTATCATAACAAATGAATTTTTGTTTGAATTTCGTCACAATCGTGTCTTTTTTATTTGTTTGTTTATAAAGTTTTGTTTTAACATAAAGACATGCCTTTTGCTGTACTAAAATCAGTCCGTGAAGTCAGCAGCGAAGAAAAGGTATATATTCCACGATATCCTGAAACACTAAAAACAGAAAATGCCTCCATCTAGGTCCATTGTGCCGCCAATCTCCTTCAAAATGAACCGGCAAAAAAGTGGAGAACTGGAGAGGACGATGTAAAATCTGCCTATGTAATTATAGAAATGGAATCTGAATATTCAATCAAAGGAATAGACATCGGTAATGAATCTTCAGCATTTATCGAAGTTCTGGTTGGAGGTCCTGGTTGTGCGCGGGAAAATTTCAAGGTAAGCCACACGATATACACCAAATTGTGACATGAACACTTTTTCACGCCTACCGTTCTCTGTGGGTTTCAGGAAATTCTAATAACATGCTCCTTTATGACACCGATAGAGAGTAGAAACAACACAAATCCAAACAGAGTGCGATGTTTCAATCGTGATGCATTGGTAGAAGCAATCGCTGATCAGAAATGGAAACTTCTCAAAATAGTCTGCACTCAACCTTTCAACAAGCACGTCAGATATGGACTCTCTTTCATAAAGATTCACGTTGATGCACAGCCTGAGACCAAGAAAAGCCTTGTGCCAAATGGTTTCGCGGGTCCGAGTTTGACATCCCGTACCTGTGGGGGTTTCACTTTGCGGGAGGACTCACCAGAATCTGAGTCGGAAAGTACCACTGCGCTGTTTAATCGATGGAAAGGGTCCAAAAATAGAGATGCAAGTGGTAATTTAAATCAAAGTCAAGATGGGAGGACATTCCTTATGTAGTTTTGTTTCAGTTACGTCGTCCGTTCCACGAACACCGTGTTCAGCAATGCTAAAGAAACCCCAAGAAAGTTTCAGTCAAAAGAAACTTGCCAACGCAACCCCTCCATCTGTTGAAAGAATAGCTTCGAAAGAAAACAGAGGGGTTCCCGATCGAAACAGGGATTCTTTGCTATTCACTGATGACGATGATGAAAGCACAATGCAGAGTAAACAGCGCAAAAGGCTAGAAAAACTGGAAAAAGTCATAAGTGCAGATCAGGAACGTGTTGCGAAAGAAACTGACAAAGGCAAGCGACCGAAGAAGCATGAAAGCGTCGAGAACGAAGTCAACAATGTGGACAAACAGAAAAAGGAAGTGGATAAGCCTGAGTTGTCAACGAAAAACATTCCAGCAAATGTGAGTAAACCATCCACGCCTTCAACTTCTGGCCAAAGACGTCCCTCTTCATCCCCCTGTACAAGTGCGAAAGCGAAAAAGCCGAAACTGGACTCCACCGTGCAGTATAGACCGTTTAATCAGCTGCTTAGTGGTGTGGTGCTGGTCATCAGTGGTATTCAGGTGCGTTTTGCTTTTTTGAATATTTATCACATTCCGTTGAGTAAATTTCAATTCCTTTACAGAACCCCGGTCGGGCTGACTTAAGAAGCAAGGCATTGGCACTTGGAGCGAAATACAAAGCAGATTGGGATAGTAGCTGCACCCATTTGATGTGAGATTCAACTTGCAGCCTGTTCCATGCACTGCTTAACAAATCTTTGCACCTCTTACAGATGCGCGTTCAAGAACACTCCAAAATACAACCAAGTCAAAGGCGTGGGTAAGATCATCAAACGCACTTGGATAGAAGATTGTCACAATCGGCAAACACGTCTGCCCTGGAGGCGCTATGCGCTGGATAGTGCTGAACAGGACAAACCCGAAAGTGAAGATGAGATATTAGATGAATTGCTGAAGCCGGAAGATAGTGAACCGTCTGTGTCTCGAAGAAATTCAGAAGATGACGATATAGTCGAGATATATGATAACATAGCAGTTAATCATTCGCATGTGATTTCATCTGGGAGTGATACCGAAGATGAAATTCAAAGAGTTTTAGCCAGCACGTTACCCCAGAAGAAGGCTGCCATTGATATTTATGAGCTGTCAACAGAGGAGGAGGACTATATTCCCAAGAAAACGAAAGTTGTTCCAAATATTTACGAGGTGTCGACCGAGGAGGAGGACTATATTTCTAAGAAAACGAAAGTTATTCCTAAGGATTTGACATTTTTCAAGGATTTGAAGTTTTTCGTGAGCGATCAACTTAGCGCGGTGGAGAAGATCAAGGTGGAGCGTCACATCGAAACGTTTCATGGAGATCTGACGAATTCTGTTAAGGATGCCAATTATGTGATTGCAACGAAGCGGATGGCTGATTGTGGGAAGTTAAAAGGAGAAGTTGTGTTGCCTCTTTGGATATTGGAGTGCAACGGTGCAGAGCGTTTTATACCCACGAAACGTTATTTAGTTACTTAATTCGCTGTGGTTCTGGCTTTAATGATTTTTACAAAAAACTTGTCAACCAAACTGTTGAGAAAAATAAAAACTTGTTTGCATATTTTGTGTAGTCAGTGGAATAGGTTGTCAGCACCAGAAGACAGCGAGCTCTGGGCCAAGATCAAGGCCATCGACGCCGCAGTTGACTGCAAATTGGCAGAGATTGACACTGGGCAGAGGTCATATCGTTTTAAGGTTCTGACTTCTTATGGTTTCTATGTTTTGTCTTCTAACATCTATTCTGCTCTACTGCTTTATCAACAGCGAAAATGTTTGTTTGGAAGACACTGCAGTCATCAACAAAATTTAAGATAATTTAATGCCTGTGAAAATGGGTGCTTTAGGTCAGGAACTAGAAAAATGCAGATGAATCCACGAACGGAAATCACATAAATGTTCCATTTCCCCTGGTTTAGCCGCAACTGTACCACCTCCCCATCTAGTAGCCAAAATAAATACCATACTACCTTGTCCCCACTACTAGAATACAACCACACATCGAATTCCTTGGGTGCACATCTCTGCTACAAAAATGTCAAACCAACTTTTGACGTACACAAAATTCTGCACGACAAACCCAGTCGAATAAAATAAATACAATTCGACAGTCGGTGGTGTTTATCGCGAAAAAAAAAGAGAGTCTTCCCGTGTTTATTACCCCAAATTACAAGTGTCTATAAGTGGAACGGGACTGTATACACACCTAAAACGTGCAATTTGACCAAATAATGCTAAGATAAATTAAAATTCAACCGAAAAGCAGCGAATATATATGTAATTCAAACGAAATGTCCCTGAAGTTCACTCACGCAATCGTTTCTAGGTGTGTAAATTGAATAAAATTGTTTACAATTCGAATAAAATCAATTAGCGACATGAAAAGACCAACAATTGATGCTTTTATTCGCCCAATTGGTTTGTCCAAGTGGTCTCTTTACAGAGATCTGATCTGGATGCCCAGTTGTGGCAATGAACCCACCCAAAGTTATGAATATTTATGTGTACCTATTCTTCTTGATGCTGGGTATCACGCTTTTGGCACGAACTCACCATTGGAATGTCGATATCCGTTTGAGAATTTAAATAATTTGCAGAGTCAGTGATGTGATTAAATTACTGGTGGTTTTCCTTTTTTTGTTTTTTTTGCAGACTATCGCAGTCGCTGAGCGGGATTGGAGATTTCGATGTGCAAATTGCCAAGAAGCAGCATGAGTCTTATGTCAGGTAAGGCAAACTGGTTGTGGGTAATTCCTAACAGGGTGAAAAATGCATCAAAAGAAGTAGATTTTGATGGGGTAGAGTGTGCTCATTTGAAAGAGCGTGGCTCAGTTGTTAATTAATTGATATGTGACCATGAATGGGTATCAATTGGAGGCCGAATTGTATTGGATAATTAGAAACTCATGTCATAGTTCTGATGAGTACGTTTGCCATACTCGCTAGTCATCGAAATAACTAGAAACTTCGAGTAGATAAGATAGGACAGTCGAGATGACGGTTGAGAATCTGCGAGTTAGCTAATCGGCATGGCATGAGGACAAGCCTGGATTAGAAGAAATTCTTAAGTTGCTACAGCTGCACCTCACACTTGCACACTTTAACCAAACTCCTGAAGGACTGCTGTTAACTAGGCGGTTTCGCGAGTCTGGCTTGCAATTTATGCTTCCTGTGCTCCGTTTTCTGGCTCTCTGAAGCATGAATTCACCTGCCCTGATTGTGAGATTGTCTCCATCTGTAGTTAAATGTTCAAAATAATTCAGGCTCTTGGTTGAAATCGGAGCAGTGTGTGACCTAAGATTGGAGACTAGTGCTGTTTATTATCCATTTCCTACATCTACACCTTCCTCAAGCTCACAGACTTCGTTTCTTTGTTACAGCCTACTGCGAGAGATCGGCTTGGACGTCATTGAATTACCACCCGACGATAGCTTACCGGAGAGTGTGTTTGTAGAGAACACAGCAGTTATATGCAATGGTGTCGCACTTATCGCCAAGTCAAATAATCCAATACGCCAACGCGAGGTAAAACTTCCGCGTTCTGCTTAAAATTTCGCAGACAAGATTCACCAATGTGCTTCTTCTTTTCAGGCAGATAGTATGAAAATTATTTTAAAAAAGGAGCTCGACATACCTGTCGTTGAGATGCCATATCCCAACGCACTGTTGGATGGCGGTGATGTTCTATTCACAGGTATAGCTCTGGCACACAATTCAGTGTTCCAAATACTAATTTATTGTTCTAGGTCGAGAATTTTTCGTTGGACTCTCGGAGCGAACCAATGAAGACGGCGCTCGAGCAGTAGCAACGACATTTCCAGAGTATCCTTGTACGCCAATTAAGGTAAAGCCTTACATCTCATCTCATCATGTTTTGGGTTTAAGTTTGAATGTTGACAGATTACCGGAAGTAAGCCGTTGAAGTATTATATTACTGTAGCTGGTCCTGATGTTCTATGCGTGACATCGTCGGAATGCTCTCAACAGATATTAAAACGAATGGAGAGGGAGGCCAGCTTCGCTTATCAAACTCTAACGCTTCCAGAAGAGCAAGCTGCCAATATGTTGTTCATTAATGGAACTCTTATACATCGATCGCCGATGGAGATTCCACAGTCGCATAAGGTGAGTTTTGAAAGGAACTCATCAGTGGAGAACTTATCTTTGAATGAACTCTTGCTCGTTCCAGATAATTAAGGAGAAAGTGGACATTCCAAGTCGAAACGTCGATATTAGTGAGTTTAGTAAATTTTCAAGTGGATTGACGTCGTGTTGTCTTCTTTTACGTCGATGGAAGTCTATACGTAATCTTTAACTATAAGCCTCTGTTTTTGTCTAACTCCTCCGCACGCACATAGCAAATGTCTTCTGTTATTTTTATTTATTTTTAGCGTTTCTTGTAAGGTTAACTAATTAACGAATTAAATTCTCGAATTATACACGTTCATTTTGTGTGTGTTTTGTTTGGTTTTATCGCCGTTGGAACTACAGTGTTGCGGCAACGCAAGTAATATCTTGCTTTCTTGTTGCCGCAATACTGTATTTTTGTATTGAGAAATTCGCTTCTCCCCAGATTGAAAGCGAATTGAAGTTGAATAGTATTTCAGCCCCAACAAATTGATGAACAGAGGCAAAGTGTTTTGCAAAGGATGTTCGATCGAGAATACGGATTTTTGATGACTGCACATTGGTAAGCGAGGTGAGGATGTAATTATTCAAATACCCTGCCTATGTTTATCAATTTTTCTTCAGCACAACACAGTTTTGGATGAACCAGTTACATTAACAACAGAGTTTCCCCCAATCTGGTTTCCACAAGAGACATTTTCATCTGCCAAGGCAGGGCAATAATCACTTGTTTGTCATTACACTCTACGGCAAATAGTCAATGGAGACCCTAAGGAATTAGACGTCCACTTGAAGATTAACAGCGGAAATCACCCAGCATAGAGTGCCAGCTAAGTACACTCATCACTTTGACGTATGAAAAACCATCGAAACTTCGCTCAAAGATTTGTACACATTTCCTTCCCGGAGAGATACGCTGCTCCTGCGGTACTGGATTTACAGAAAAAAAAACTTTAAGCCTTGTATCCAGAGTGATGAGAAATAAAGTACACATAAAGATATGAAACCAACGTCTTTTCATGTCTGAAGGTTTAACGCATGTCATAACTTTTGCCATGTTTTGACATGCCAGCCCATAAGGGTACAGTTTATACAGTTTTTGAATTGCATCCAAATGTTTTTCCTTCCAAACAAAAAATGTGGTTCCATTAACCTGGGACGGATACCTGCTACAATTTTTGGGGGACTAGTACCTCAAAAAGTGTTGAAAATGAAATTCGGTCATTTCCATTTCCTTGTCAGCGCCTTAAGCTACGATCAGACGATTTGGAGATGTGCGCAAATTGACACATAAGCAAATGTCTGAAAGTCATCTGCAAATAACACGCCATTTTGTAGAAGAATCTTCATTTCCCAATTTTGCATTTAATGTTTCCCCTTCCAACATTCCCTACCCGCTTTTGAAAGGTTACAGGGAAATGTAACGTGATTTTTCTCAAGTTTTGAGTTTTAAGCGCATAAAGGCACATGTGCAAAATAATGCTATCTTGTAGAGCAACCTTTAGAGCACAAGACTGCATCTATTGTTTTGCCTCCCAACAAACCGTACCCCTGCAAAAACAAAACAAACAAATATGACAGCAAAAACCTGGGAGGGATGCCTGCTATAAATTCTGCGCGACTAGTAAAAAAAAACGATTTTTGTATTAACAACCGATCGGATGACGCCTTTTCAGAGCTTGATATCTATGATTCCTAGAGAACAGAATAACTTGAAATAAACGGCAAGTAATGGGGTGAAATGGCTGTACTTTCAGACCCCTTAAGTTTGGGATTACGAGGTGTGAGACAGGCATTTTGCTAATATTAGCTGAACAGCAGAGTCAATGAAGATTTCGTTTGAAATACACTCATCCCTCGATTTACACGGTCCTTGAATTACACGGTTTTCTTCAAAATTATTACAGTTTCACTTTAACGCGGTTCTCAAACTTGTTTACGTCTGTACTTTTCCTTTTGGCAAAGAAAGAAATGAGCTGAACCTATAAAAAGTTTACGTCTTTGAATATGTAATGAAAATTCTGGACTAGAGCATCGGCTTAATTTTTTGCCATTCAGTGGAACCTATCCCTACAATGCTTGTATCATTTAACACGGTTATTATGTCCGACATTTCGTACATTCTTTGATTCGATTTACACGGCTTGAAAGTGAATTCACATCTTTACTTTTTATATACAAGATCTACCTCGTTTTACACGGTTTCAATTTGCATGGTTTTGTGTGGAACGTGTCTACTGTGTAAATCGAAGGATATGTGTAGTTTGTTTCATTACTTGGATATGATATTCATGGTCCAATATGTGCACACTATCAAGTTTGTTCTTATAATCTACTCTCCAATTTTCTATCTTCACTTGATTGTTCTTTTTTTAAGGTTAAAAATCGCAGTAACGTGTAGACAGCCTAGTATTCATCATCATCGTCATCATCATTTTCAATGACCCGCTTATCCACTATGAGGGTTGCGGGGTTAGGATGGTTAAGTGGACTCTCACATCTCCCGATCTTCCGCCATCGACTCTAAATCATCAGGGGCTATCCCTATTCCCATACAGGTAGGGGTGAGATTTCGGACTTGGTCCATCCATCTCATCCTAGGCCTACCCAGTAGACGCCTACCCGATGGCACGTCTCGGAAGCCGAGTTGGGGACATGCGTTGAACGTACCCAAACCATCGAAGTATGGACCTTTCTGCTCAACATTGAGTGCGTCGCGTCTATAGTTCATAAATTACTTGCTCTAAAAACGAAAGAAGAACACGCCTGTTCAATTTTTTAAAATTTATTTTGTTTTCTTGGTTTTTTTTTTATATAAGAATAATAATTGTTTTTTTGTTTTGTTATTTTTTGTTGTTGTTGTTGTTTTTTTTTTTACAAAGCGTTATAATCATAATAATTAATAATAATAATAACTAATTGTTTTGTTTCTATAAATTTCATTCATTGGGGAGGGCCAAGAAAATTAACAGTAAATTTGTTTCTCTTTCTATTTAAGAATTAACTAGTAACGACTCTATAGCACATCGTCTTTCACTATGTATGTATGTTTTTTTTTTTTCTTTCTTTTTTAAATGTAATAAATTGTATTTAATATTCTAATTTTGCAAATGTAGGCACCCTAAATATTAAAGCTTTTCGCAAACACGTTTTCTTCTATTATTTATTTTTTTTTATTTATTTTTTAAGGTTTTTCTTTATGTTTATTTGTTGCTGTTGTTCATGTTATTGTTGACCCTTATATATAGTATATTTGTTCAATTCAATGTTTATTCTGCGTTCTGCTACGTTTTATCATTTCATTTTGTGTTCTAAAACTTAGTCTGCTATAAATTGGTCTTTGTTCATCGAACTATATTTTTTTTTTCATTTCTTTTATTTATTTTTATTTTTTTAAAATTTAATTTTTGTCTTTTTTGTGTGTGTTTGTGTGAAGTGTGTTAGATTTATATATGCATTCGTGGAGTCATGACCATCGCATGCACATGTTTTTTGTTTGTGGTTGTTGGTATTGTTGTCTAGTTGGATTCGTTATAATGCGAGATAAAGTGTGTTCTGCAGATGTGAACAACTATAATTAATTTTTTTTTTTAATTTTTTACCTTTTTTACTTTTTATGTCAACGGACTTTAAAGCTATTTTTTAGTTAAAGATACTTTTGTTTAGTGTGTATGTGTGATTTTTTTTTTTTTTGATACAAACTAATCGAGTACTGATGCAGTTTTCCATTTGTATGAAACAAAGATTAAATGTAGGTAAATACCGTAAAGCTATCTCTTTGGCTTTTGTTTTGTTGTTTTTGGAAAATATTGGTTCAGTGTGTTTGATTTTTGTTCGGTGAAACCATCCAAAAGAAGAAACTTATTATTTTTTTGTATAAAATCTTTCAAGAATCAATGAGAGTTTTATGGGGAAAATGTTGTTTTTTGTTTTTAGTGGATGTCCGAGGAAACCTAAGTTTATTTTTTATTCTTTCGGTTGAAGCTTGTTTTTGTGATTATTTTTTACAATCTATGGTTTTAATATTTTTTTCTTATCTGTTTTTGTATATAAAGTGGTAACAAGTATCTATAATGATGTACAAAAAATTAAATTAGAGTCTCATTGTTTAAACACACATAGTCATTGTAAATGAGTACAAATACTGTATAGTATGACGATTCATGGGGAAATTATTAACAAAATTTAAACATTTGTCGGTAAGTAAGAGCTCCGGACATTTGAAAATGTAATCCAATAAAGCTTTCGATTTTGACAGTCTTATATTATTTTTTTTTTGTTTTTTTTTTTTTTTTTGTATAATGAATATATATTCTTATTTTTTTTTGTGTTCTTACTTGTGGCAAATGTATTATCATTGGTATCGTATAAATATGCTTGAAATTATTTTTATAATTTTCTTCTAAAAAATAAATAAAAATGAATTAGATTAGGTATATGTATCTGGCAAATGAAAAACCGCATAAGCTCGACTTATAACATTAGGAGGGAATTCTTTGAAAATATATGAAATTTTTTTTAGAGGGGATTATGTATTTTTTTTAAAGGGTAAACGTATCGAGATACATTGGTTGTCGGCTAGTCGAGAACATTAGAAATTAAAACAAAAATTCTCTTTTCAATCTACTCATTGCTACAATATATGGATCGGAAAGACAATGTTCAGTTGTACTTTCTTTTTTATACTTTTAATGAAAAAGGTTAAGGCAAATTTATCAAGTGTTTAAAAATATTGTCCTTGGGATGGTGGAGGGGCTCAACTTATCACCCATGGTCTGAAGAGCGATACCGGGAGGAAGCAAACACCAAACATACAGTCTAGCATCTTCAACAAGTTCAGCTGAACTGGTAAGGTCAAAGGAGAGAAGATGCAAACTTAGAGCCAGTTAATTTAAGGTCAGATTCAACGCTGAGAGTACTTCAGCCATTATCGCGCGCTCTGAAACCCGCTAGAGAGCTGTCAAGAGTTGAACTATATCTGATCAGTTTATCGGACTCTTCGTTACCACGTATGCCTCTATGTCCTGCGACCCAGGATTGCAAGTTCCTTCCGACATCGTTCTACTAGTTTGAAGGATGTGGTTACAGAGCCTACGACCTTAATGGCGGCTTGGCGGAATTCGGTAGTCTAAGCGACAGCGTAGGTTTACGCAACTGACTATGAGATTGGCATTGATGGTACAGCAAAAGAATCTTTACCTCAGATAAGTTAAAATGGTCGGATGACTTTTTCAAGACATTTGAATGCCTGATGATGATGGATGTTGGCTAATTTTTCTTCAATAAGAGCAAGCTTCAACTAGGTATACATTGTAAGACAGATAAATGTGATGATCATTCTTGAAAACAATCGAAAGACTCATAGACATCAGAGGCTGGCTTAAGGTAGGTAGGTAGAGGATGCGGTTCTATGAACCCAATTATCGCTTGGATGCGCCGTTTTGAAACCACAACTCATTTGACCTGGTTGTTTGTGGGCGTTATAGGTTGATAGACGAAGATATTTAGATCCAACCTGTGAAATTAAGGAACAGGATTAGTTCGCCAATCTTGTTTTTTGGAAATATCTTTGAGGTCGTCGAAGATGGGTTTGCCCACAGTGCGCTGTCTGACCCTCGCTAAGGCCGGGCATTTACACGTGAAATGATGCAGATATTCTTTTTCGCTGTTATTTTTGCAACTGCGGCAGAAATGTGGGGAATACCTAGCTTGGCTGCGTGGTCTCCCACTGGCCAGAGGCCGGCTTTAAGTGTGTACATCATCTCCACTCGAGTCAATACGCGTGCAAAAAAGATAAATCCGCCAAAGGTGCCCACGACTATCTAAATAGTCGAAAGAAGAAATGTGAAACGCGTCATGATGGCTACTGTAGATATTAGAAATCCTGTTAAACTCTCTGGGTGCAGTGACATGTTGAACGCTTTAGAAAACATTTTCGACGTGCCACTCTACTTCCTACGACCGATGAAAGATTACAATCAAATATTCCCTCTTCGCCAGAAAAGGGAAATCCGAAATCTAGACAAAGAAAAAAAAGAAGGTAGTGGCAACCTGAGATACCATCTCAACAAGCTAAACCTGTGTCCATATCCATTTTCTTTGGAAAAAGAGAAAACCTCACTGTGAATGTGAATCTAACCATACCAGTTACGAGGGAGGATATTTTACAAAAGATTAGGATTGTTAGCGGAGCTTAGGAACTCGGGTACTAAATACATACCCACCTTTACAAGGGCGGCTGTAAGTATTAGGAAGAGAGGCACCAAGCCAAAGGACATGCATACATAATAGTTGCGAAAAGAAAAAGCAGTGGCTCCTTTGAAGGCTGATAAAACACAGCACAAACCGGAGTTAAGGAACGTACATGGGCTAAGAAAAAGGGGACAACCTAAAGAAAACCAAAACCGGATATGTTGATCATCAAAGCCAAGGGCAACTTAACCTACGCAGATGTACTCCGCAAGGTTAAGGATAATCCTAGGCCAGAAAGTGGATCACATAAGACAAAGGGAGAACTGTTGCTGAAACTGAAGACATAAGATGAGCAAACAGAAAAATTTCGCACATTTGCTGAATAAAGCCCTTTGGACTAAAGGACTTGAATTGAGAGCACGCCTGTAGCCAGCTAGGTGCTGAAAGGATCTGAGCTCCCTTAGAAATGTTCATTCATAGAGAGAAGAATTTTTCGATTTGTGTGTGAGCTCTCTTCAAAATCTTCTGAGCACATTCGAGAATTCAATCCTGGCTATGGGCGTGATAGAGAGAAGAGATATTCTTAGCATTGGCTGAACAATTTCATTATACAAACATGGAATCGCTGTGAAATTAATACCGATGGCATATTTATTTCGGTGCACAGACAGCGATAGTTAGCCCATCAGTGCCAACTATGGGATTAGATGCACGTCCTTTGAGCATAAACCAAGATTCTGGAAGAACGAAATGCATTGCTCTAACCGTTGAATGAGGAGAAATCGTACACAAAGGACTCTAAATGCGTGCTGTGCTGCGAAAAGAAAAGGTAGACGGCAACCACATAATAAGAGGCAGCAATGGTCTCTTATTCTAAAAGGCATTAAGAAAACTTAAACTTGAAGGTCTAATCCCAATCACTGTCCAGGAGCGCATGGTCATTTAATGCTCCGTGCGAGAGGAAAAAAATGTTTATAAATCGCACAGATTACCATCTCCCTCACCGAAAAAAAAAATCAATTGGGTTGATTGTACTCACAACACAATAAAGCTTTTAGGTCGCAGTGTAAACCCAATGGCCAAGGTTTCTTAAATAAAAACAAGGTTATGACTGATCACTGCAAATATGGAGGTGGTTTTTGGTTGAAGAAGTCGAATCTGTGAAAGAAGGTCGGGCTAAAAAAGATCCTGCAGGGTTGTGTTATGCCAAGTGAAAAGCGCGGAGTTGGTTCTCTTCTGATGTGTTGCAGTTACAGAAGGAAGAAAAACTAACACGCAGAAATAAATACCAATAGAGAGTCGCCTGTTTCTCTCCCAACTGTAACAAGACGCTTGAAGGCTAAAAGGCAGGGTAGTTGTGAGGAAACTCAAAATCTTGGTCAACGATTTTTGTGGGCCAAAAAGTATAGAAACTGGACTATTGGGAACTAGCGAGTGAAAATATGAGGTCCGTGACACAAGAAGGCAAGTCTGTGTGAGACGGTCTTACCAAGAAAAAATGTTGCAAGGCTATGCAGTGTTCACTGCAAAGCTGGTGTACTTTTGCTCTCATGGAATTGGAGACATCATCCACATCGATGATATTTCGAATAAAAACGGATACAAAGAGATTCTGGAGCATAGCATTTCTCCGGTTGATTGGTAGAAACTTCATTCTAAGTTGTGCAGAGGACTCTTGGCTACTAAGAATGTGGTAGGTTCGCTTTTAATTAGATAACATTTCATTAGATTAAGATAATGAGGTAATTTGGCTTTTTTTTTACGAATGATGATCTAATGAAAACGTGCGTAGCATCTAGGAGCTGACCACCTAAAACAGGGTCATCATTTTACATACAACACTTTGTTGTTTAATAAATAAAAATAGAATGACAAATTCTATTTGTAATAAATAAAAATAGAATGACAAATTCTATTTGTAATAAATAAAAATAGAATGACAAATTCTATTTGTAATAAATAAAAATAGAATGATAAATTAACAATACATTAAATTAAAGAATTTGTTTTAAATTTCAATTGGTCTCGAGTAGCCAATCGCGCTTGTAGGAGATAATTTTGTTTTTAATTATTTTTTGAATTTTATTTTATAGCTCTGCTTTATTTCTTTTATGCTTTTTTTTTTTTTTTTAGTTTACTACTTACGTTGTTTTGGTTTAAGAGTCTCTATTTAATTGTTTTGTTTTTATTCAATTTAAATTACTACTTATTATTAGTCATGTACATACTAGTGAGTTTATATTTTATTTATTTAATTTTTATTTAAATAGGATGCTTATATGATAATTTAGGTTTTTTTTTTTTTTTTGAATAAACAGAGCTATAAAATTGAACAATAATAAATATAATAATAAGTAACAGATAAAAAAGCTAGGCTTTTTTATATTCTTCTAAAAGTGCTTAAGTTGATTTCTCTTTCTTTCTTTTTTTTTTGGTTTTTTTTTACATGTTTTTTATGTTATAAGTCTTTTTATCCTAAAAAGATGAAAACGTTCAAAATTCAATTAATTCATTTTTATCGCAGTTTCACACTTATAAAAATCGATTTCATATTTCTTTTTGTTGTATAATACATTGCTATTCTAGAGTAAAATTAAATTTTTTTTCATTTTTGTTTTTCCGTTTAAATTGTGGCGATTTGCCTCAGTTGACTTTTTTGTTTCTCCAAAATGGCCACACATACGAGTAGTCGAAGTGAAGTTTTCTAATTCATGGTACACATACACAATCGCGAACTAGATAGTTCCTACAAGTCTTTCTATTCTTACACTTTGTTCTTTTCTTAATCTCTTACTAGGGTTTTTTTTTTAAAGCGGGTAAATGGTAAATAAATGATCGAGACTATAATGGGAACCCATGGTGGGTTGTTTAATTTTGGTTTTTTCAAAATTTATTAAGCAAAGGTTGCCGTTTTTAGAAAATTTCATTTAACTAGGTAAAAACAAAGAGTCACGGTCTTACTTGGATAGTTGAACTAGACTAAAATATTTTACACGCTATTCTGTTGCTGAAATGAAACTTAGAAACTTATGTAGTATATCTCAATTTATTTCCTACTTAATTCACTATGTATATAAGTGTTTAAGAACTAAATGCTTTCAGCTTAGTATAATTTATTTCGAAAAGGCTTTGCAGTATGCCATTGTTGAAATAAAGTTATTAGAATTATTATTGCACACACGTTCTCGTTTTCTAGTGAACTTATTCGCTGCGGATGCGGATGAGGTCACGGATGACGATAAATGTTCCTGTTGTTCTTGTTGTTGATCGGCGTTGTTGTATTCGGCTTCAGTATCGCACTCTTCACCAGTCGTTTGTAAAGTAATGGACGTGAACTCGTTTTCTTCTATTCAGCTACCAAATTTATTGGAAGATGTGTAATTATTAACTGTGGATCCGTTCGATGACATATGAGTTTCAGGCACTAAATGTGGAGTTCTACTAGATATAGGTGGTAATATGGGACTTGTTGGCCAATGGTATGTAGCAGCATTATTAGATGAGGGAACGCTTCTATGCACAAGAAAAGCAGTTAGATAACGTATAGAATAGGATTTGTTATAAATCATTTTTTTTTTTTAAATTATTAATTAAATTTAAAATTGAAAATATTTAGTAGAGCATAAGGGTTGACATTCATAAGCCCTTCTCACGAAAGCGGGGCTTAAAAAGTTAGCCTAGGACACTTATAAGCCTTTAGGGCAGTTCGAGACTAAAAGGCCATAATATGGTAAAAAAGACCTCATTAGTTTTCACAACTACCAACAGCCGAAAGATTCAGTTCCACCTCGGCATAGATCATCGAGGCTTGCGGAGCAAAATTTGATTTTATTACAGAGGAAAATATTTCAGGCAAAATAATCAGTCAAGCAGCTATAAAACAAATTCGATAAGATCCAAGCTCGTTAAGATATGCAAGAGGCACCACTGCTGGATGCCGGGATACCAGGATGTCTCAGGTAATGAAAAGGCGGATGAACTGGCTAGAAGTTGGTCTAGTATGAACTTTTCACAAGCTCTTCTCGCGATCAACACAACGTTCAGCACACTATACAGGGAAACCGACATCGTACATCGTATATCGTTCATCGGAAAAGCTAACAAACGCTGGTGTGAATTAGAGACCCGCACTACAGCCAGATCACTATGAAGACGTCCATCAGTCTAGTAAAACTCAACCGTAGAGAACCATCACGGGCATTGTAACTGGGCACTGCTCAGTAGGTAATCATACATCAAGGTGAGATCTCCCATGCAATGACTACTGTGAAAGTTGTAAGGATGGGGAAGAAATCGAATCTAGTCGCCACCTCTTATGTGATTGTCTCGCACTAATCCGCAAGAGAAACAGAGCCATTGGCAATAGCTTCTTTTTGCGACCAGCGGACCTCTGAACCATTGAGCTTAACAAACTCCTGAGATTCATAAATTGATCTGGTTGGTTAAGGTTAGGTTAGGTAGATGGGTTGGCGATGAGAGAGAGAGCCCTCTGCGCCACACTCAGATCAGTAGAGATCCATTGTGGCTATGTGTTGGCCATTTTTTGGGGGGGGAGGGGATAAGGTAACTCTTGCTCGTGTAGCAATACTCATAGCACTCTCCTATTGGCCCAGAGTTTCCAAGCACTTTGAAGCCTTAATGAGCCTTCTTGATGTCCCTGATAGGTACGTCACTTAGTTCTTCAGTATCCTAGAAAAAGTGTCTTCCAAAAGATTATATCTGAGGTGGCAAAGACCTGGACAGTGGCAGAGGAAGTGGGTTGTGTCCTCATTAACTTCCTCGTCTTCGCAACCCCTGTAAAGGTCGTCCTCACTTAGCCTTAGTTTTTTCATGTAATAGCACAGACTACCTTGGTCGAAGCACCGCTGTACCTTGGTCATAGTTTTCTAGTTATTTGACAGGGGTCTAAAGAGCTCCGTGCTTCATGTTTGAGTTTACATGGCAGGACTTTCACTGACTGAATAGGCTACTCTAGGTCTAGCGCAGATCCTTTCCTTGCCAATTCATCAGCTTTCTAATTCCCTGGTATGCCCTCATATCCATTCTGGTTGGTTTAATTATCGGAATTTGCTTAATTAGGCACGAAGGAATCCATCTGGTTAAAGTAAGCCGTTGACAGTCCTGTCAGCAAGGGCAACTATACACCAAACCTTACCTACGGAACAAAATAAGAGCTAGAGAGAAAGACGACCGAGTGGAATGAGACACTTTTTCCATTTGCTTTCGAGTGCTCTTGAGAAGGCGCAAAGTCTGGTTAGTTTTTGCAAGAAAATTGATAGTACAACGAAGTTTTCCAACCTTCGGCTCTAAAGAGCACCTTCATACCTTTTGAGTTGAAACCGATAAAAAATCTCTGGATCTGGAATGAATACTCACTTCACCAACCGGACGACTGTCCTTGCAAATTTAATTGCCTTGAGCAGCATTAGGCGACCACAGCTTTGAACATATCTAATCAGTGAAAACTATGTCGATACACTGAGCTATTTACTGAGAGGCAGGACTTGATTGTAAAGACATTCTGGTAGGCTATCTTATCTTTCTTCGTCACATACAAAAGTGAAAAGGTAGGCCACGTTTTGCGCCATAAAGTTGCACATTGCAGCTGCAAATCAGGGGACCTGATAGGACTGTATATGTCACATTGCAGACTTTAAACCCACTTCGATCATAAGCACGTTGATTGATTAAAAACCGACAGAGAAACAGGTGTGCAAATCTAAGGGCTCGTGAAAGAAAAGTTAGTTACGAATCCATACTTCTTGTGTTCAGGACAATCGATTGCGACAGAATAACACACAGATTTCTACAAGAGGGGTTCCGTTCTTGCTCTCGAAGAGTGGAAGTGAAATACATTAACTAGTAAACAGGATATCCAAATCTAAACTGAGAGGTTTATAATGAACATATAAACCCGGGCTTTGTATAATAATCAAAGCAAAATAGTAAGGGCAAACGCAGTGTTCATAATTTTATTAGAAACGTTCATTAAATTGAATAGGAAACGGTTACAAGCTTACTGGTCTAAACAGAGACTTTTCAAAGTTAAGTAAGTGTGTTTTGATATTCAGATATTGAGCTGCCAGACTCTATCCAAATGTCAGTACTTTGGTAACGAAAAGAAATTATTTTAAAGTCAACTTTCATGCAGAAAGTGGCAGCAGGAATAGTTTATTTTAGAGCGCAATTTTGAGAGTAGAACATTAAACTTAAGTCCAATCATACCTTGAATGGGGAAATAAAACTGGTGGTGAATTAAAAACCGACTGTGGAGAGATTTGCATCGTTGTAGCTGCTGCATCCGGATGTAAAAAATTCCGTCGTTGCTCTATCCGCTCCTGATGTTGACCTAGGCACCTGGCTATTATATCGGGAAGGCTTTCCATGTGGTCCTTCAAAAGCACAAAACACAGGATTACAATTGATTAATTTTGACTGTGATTTATTTAACATACCTGCAATGTTTGCAATTTATCTTCTAGATTTGTTAATCGCTCTTCTATCGCATCCTGACGACTGGACATGTCCGAAATAATTTCATAAACCGTATTTTGTGTCTAGAGGGCATAACATTCAATTGATTTTAAATTTTTTTGACGTTCCGTTTTTGTTTGTTTGCAAAATGATCTTGAAAAGTGAAAAGGAATTACCTTTGCCATGTCTGTTATAGTGTTGGCATTATCCATGAGTTTACGTTGATCCATTTTAACTTTGCGCAATCTGTGTGTAATTTTATTGGAGAAAACGAATCAATCACAATATTTTACAAATGGCGTTTCATACACCGACATGAACACACAAAAGAAATTAAAAAGAAAATACAACGAAATTAATAATAATTAATCTACTAAAACAGTAAAGATAGGTTTGACACCGCTCCAAATTGTTTTTAAACATTTAACATTAAACTACACAAACGTTTCGCTTTTTTTTTTTTTGTTATTTTAATACAATTGTAAGTTTTTTTTCTTATAAGTTTAAAGAAAGCATTTTATAGGCGCACACATTGGTTTTTTTTTTTGCTCAAAGTTAAATCTAAAAATACGTATAAATAAATATATAAGCGGATATACAAAAAAGCTCAAGTAATGCTATTTTATTTGTTAAGTTTTTTTCTTATTTATAAATGTATTACTAATTTATTTTCGAAAGAAACAGCATCAAACACACTGAAAAATTGTACAGCGATTACAATTTTTTTCTCCCCATAATCGATATCTGACAGGACAAAATGGGTGGGTAAAGAGGAAAGCTCTTCATTGGAATATCTTTTCGAGGGAAAACGAGTCTGTGAAGTTGTGCCATTGGTAGAAATATCTTAGGGAATGCAGTCCTATCTGCGAAAAAGGTGATCCTTCGTCTTGCAAGAACTGCGGAAACATATCACTGGCAAATTTGCATATACCGCTGTTACTTCTCTTTAGATCGGATCCAAGCCAAATTTTTACACTTAGACAAGTTCTAGAAAAGACTAATGACGTTTACGTTGAACCCCACCATCGTTTCGTGAAGCTGCATATGATAGCATTAATCGTCTCGAACACGGCGACGGATGAATTCGGGATCACATCAACATTAAACAAAATGGTTCAAAACTCTTAACGTAAAATGATTAAAAGGGAGAAGAGCAACAATTTTTCAAGTCTATTCGACTACATTATTTCGGTCTCATTATATGAAGAGATGCCCCAGCTTAAAGGATTTCTGTTACAAATACCAACTGATAGCGCATGCCAGAAGGCTTCCTCTGATGAAATGGATGCAACCTCTGCACACATAGTCTGCACTGAAGACGATTTGGTCTTCTACACCAAAGGATCCAAAGTGGACGCTGGTACTGGTCCCGACATTTTCTGTGAATCCAGTGGGGTTAACCAATCCTTTAGAATTAGAGACGGATGCAGTGTTTTTCAAGCTGAAATAACCGCCTTTCTGCAGGCCTCAAAGCTAGTTAATAAACTACCGCCATCTATGTTGACAGCCAGGCGGCTATTGAGTTACTGCAGTCAGCATCGACGGAATCGAAGCTTGTAAAGGTTTGCAGACAAAAATATAGATGGCGCGACAGCTCGGCATGAACCAAGGCCTAGCTTTTCGCAACCATTTATGTTGTGCGTGTTAATCAACGACCAATAAAATGAATCTATGCTTTGGACCAGTTCACAAAAATATATCAAGAAATGAGATGGCGGACCAACTTGCCATTAAGGGTCCAGAACTAGATCATGCATATACCCTTTCGGTTGCAAGGATATCCATTAGCACTCTTTATAGGAAAATAGATGAGGAAACTTTGATCAGGTCTAATAAGCGATGGTGTCATATGGACGCATGTTTCCATATTCAGATCACTATTTCCAGGCTACGATAAGAAGAATTCAAAAAACCTCGTACAACTTAGTCGAAGAGAAATACGAATCATCTTCGTCGCCCTAATAGGGCTCTGTGGGATAGGAATCGATGAGGAATGACTAAGATTACCTCACAATGACTATTGCAGAAGCTGCAAGGACGAAAAGGAAATGGAATCCATCCAGCACCTGCTATGCGAATGTCCCGCACTAGCCACCAGAAGACTGCGCTATCTTAGTAGTAGCTTCCATGGGCTGGAGGATCTGCATATCACTGATTTTAGGAAACCCCTGAGATGTCTCTCCCTTTTTGGGTGATTTTCAGATTAGCCAATCCTACCCTTTAGTTAGACTCCCATGAGTAAACTTTTAATGGGTACAATGGACCCGCTTGAGGTCTTAATGAGTCTTCCACTAAACCAATCAAATAATCACATCCTAAAGCAAACCTACTGCCACAGCGTTGATAAACAGTGAGTAACACCGATAACTAAGAGAATCCTTACAGGCCAATGCAGCATAAGATATCAGCTTCAAAAGTTAAATCTATGTTCAGAGATCGAGTGTTGGCTCTGTCTGGAAGAGGAGAAAATCTTTAAACACTACCGGTTACGTATGGTCACTGTTTATAAGTTCAAATTCCTAGAAGTAAACCTAAGTTTCACAAATGATCCTTTGAGCAACAATTCGATGACAAAACAACTGAGTTCAACATCTCTCACTCCGAAGACGTCAACGGTCTTTTACAAATTATTAATTCTGCCAGACCTCGTGAATGATAAACGTCTTTAACAAAACAACGAACTCTATAAACTCTACTCCTACCAAATTGCGGACGTAGTCCAAAATCCAAAAATCCGGACACAATGGATGATTTGTAGAACCACAAGAAGTAAAAGAGGACTGAACCTCTGTTCAACAAATGAAACAATCGTAGAGGCCAGAAAGTTTGAAAGTTGTGTAGTCATAGGCAGATAATCCAACTTCAGAAGATTTAGAAAATCATCTTCCAGAATGAGTTAGTGACAAGAGAAATACATGACAGGATCTCAAATTAATTTTTGTGAAAAAATCCTAAAAATTATTGTTTGCTGAATTAATAAAAAGTAAAGTTTCTCATTTCCGTGTGTTTGAAGCATACAATTTCATTTTATTTTTTCTGGAAACTCTTAGCAAAATATATGAATTTCCAATTTGAAAAAAGAAAAAGATAGTTTCTTTGGATTTGTTAAGAATTTCCGCACACAAAAAGACCTTAAAATAAGTTAAAACTAATTTATTTTAATTTAGTTAAATAATAGTTATGATTTCGTTTTGGTTTTTCATTTTATATTTTTGTTTTATTTATTTATTTTATTTTTTTTTTTTTTGGGTCCATTAGTCCATCCGTGAAAAATACTTTGCGATGAGAAATGACAAACATTTCGTCGTTAAGATTGCAGAAAATCGTATCTCGAAATATTTGCTTACAAACAATAAAAAAAATAAAAAACGGAAAAAGAAAAACGGGAGGAAACATCTAAAGAAAAGGAAAAAAAAAAAACCCTCGTTTCGTTTGTAGGATAACATAAAATATATAATGCAAAACCATAAAATGATATATGCAAGGTGTACCGACGAGCTAGACGATTTTCCTTGACAACGATAAGATTTAGGGTTGAAGTTGTTTGTCTTTATGTTTTTTAACATAAAAATAAACAAAAATTTAAGCAATTATCCTTAATATAGATTTGTATCCTTTTTTGATGGAATCTTGTAAAAACACAAGTGTTTTAAGGACTTGGTGGCATAAAATATTCCATCTTCTATCAGAGTGGGGGTTTTTGTTTTCTGATAGTGACTGCACCCACAAGGACATCTTACGAGAGATTACCTGGACAAGGAGGAGGGTTAATGCAGCCTTTGTAGCTGAAGGATGGACCGGATTTTTGTTGCCATTTTGATGCCCCTTTGTGTGGCAAAAGCAAATCATAAAACTAATTGCTTACGATCTCTATCTCTTATCGTTTTTCAAGGAAAATCTCGACAGCAAGGACATTTATTTGAGTACACCGGCAAGTTTTGGGGGTGGGGAACTGTTTTTTTTTTTTGTTTTGAAATAGGGGAGCTTCTGCAATCTTAACTACAACGAAATATGGAAACTAATATTCAAAGTGAAAATTGGAGTTTACATTCATCGAGTGTAAGACCACCAACAACACTACAAAAAAATTTTACTCTTGATTCGGGCTTAGGATTTGTGTTTTCATTTAAGTTAAAAGCGGAAAGAACTACTACACATACAAACTACGGTACACAAATTAAGGACACACATATTTTGAGATACGAAATTCTGAAAATAAACGACGACCAATTTATGAGTTTTGTGTTTGCAAACAGGGCTTTACAACCTATTTACAGGCTAGTAAAACGAGTTTAATCTAAGTTGTAAGCCGGCGATTCTGTGAGGGGAGGCGAATCCTTGCACACATATGTACATATCCTAAGACAATATGCTGGCTTTTTTGGGGGGGGTGTGATACTTTTTTTTACTTTTCTTTGGCATTTAAGCATTTCTGATGTCAGTTGTTAGTTAGTTGGGTTGCATTAATTGTGCAATAAACAAACAAAAATTATAAACAATTTGTTTTTTTGTCAAAAAAATTACGTACGAGATGGAACAAAACAACTATTAGTGCGAACAAGGTGTAATTAGTTGTTAGAGACACAACATTCAGTGACTTTTGATTGTCAGAAGAGATTTTTTTTTTTAATTTTTGGGGGGTGGGGCGGGAAGGACAACAACCAGGGATAGTTAACATTGAATTTGTTTGTTAGTTTTTTGTTTATACTTTTACACGGATTTTTGCTTTTAAGATTTTGTTTTTTTTGTTTTTGAATTGAGATGTTTTGATATAAAATACTCACGCGTATATTGCAAGAAGGAACTTTCTTTGGTGGGTTCTTACACGACCGGGATTAACCCGTTTTACTAGTCTTGTATGTTTGTAAATGAGCCAAGTTTCACGAAGAACATTCGCTGCAGCATTTTTCAGCTAATTGAAGACAAACAAATGAAAAAATGGAATAGAGTAAGTTTAATTCAGTCAGCTTTGGATGTTGCCAGATGTTTTTTTTTGTTTTTTTCGAAAGTTAATGCTTTTTTTGATTTTGTTTTTTTTTTTTTTTTTTTTTTTTTCAAATGAAATCATAAACTATTAGGAGTTAAATACCCGTTTTGTTAACTGTGTATCCATCATAAAATTGTGCACATGTTTTTCGGCTCGTGTCAGCTCCAGTTTCCTTGAGACCACAGCGACCAGTAAAGCTGTACAACCGGCGCCCTGGAAAAATGTTTGCAAAAATTATAGTGAAATCGGAGACAAGTGAATACCCATCTGCGGTTCGCTGTAGCTGCAAAAGAACGTTTTAAACGAAAAGGTGATAAAAAAAAATTATCATGGCCACAATGTAACCATTTTTAATAATAAAAAAAAAATTAAATAAAAATCACATCCTTTCCTTAGTTAGTGTTATTCCCTTTTTTTTGGAACAAATTATTTGTATCTTGAAACCGCCTCCCTTATATATAATTCGTTACAAAGAGAACTAACGCTTTCATCAAAATAGCAAAGAAATCCACCACCTATCACATTTATACGTGAATCATACAACGTTGTGTAGCATAGGTGAAAACCGTAGAGGGAAATGTGGAAGAATTAGTGAGCATGGTGGCCGGAAATGATGTACGTTTTGTAATCTTAGAATCTTGCAAGGAATATGGTCAAATGTTCCGTCTTGTTACCAATTTAATCCTATTTTAAACGAGAGTGACGCTTACAAATGCAAAATATATTCGTCGAACGTCTGCGACTGACCTAACTTGAGATACAATGCAACACCATAGAACCATTTTCAATGACATACATTAGGCGTGTTTTTTTGAAACCTAGCCAGCCAGCTGGCTACAACTCTTGATTTTATCCCCAGCCAAAAGCAACTGGCTAGAAATTATACGATATCCCATGGACAGGGGGCGCCGAAAGCGATGTTTTTCATTTATAGCGTTGGTAGATATCGCGGCCAAATTGTTCTGTTCTCTTGACATTTGACCGGCGTCTGAGTACGAAGACGGAAGATGTCATGATTTCATAACTCTTTTTGTAAATGATACATTGAATAAATTCTCTTAATTATGGTTTTCACAACAAATTAGAAAAAAAAACAATTTGGTTTAATGCCGAATACTTTGACAGTTTGGCAGCCGATGTCATAGGAACGAAATCACACGTACCGTACACGTACTTGATGGTATAAAAAATCGACTGGGTTTGGCTGGCTGGGAATCGTCTAAATGAATGACTGGCTAGCTAGGTTTCAAAAAAACACGCCTATAGGAAGCTTTAGTCATTTCGGAATTTGATCTAAGGGAGTAGCTCCTATCACCATTTCAACGACTTAGAAGAGGTTGTTTGGATCCGTGAGGTGAATCAAGAGGCTGCTTCATGACAAATTATGCTCTCGAAGATTTGTCAGTGACTATTGATAGGTCATGCCATGAAGAATGTTCCGTTGATGGACTTAAACATACACAGCTCGCACAGCTACTCAACGCACTAACTATTCATGGCGTTAGCCTACTAAATATCAGGTACAAGATGTTATCTACCCTTTCGTGTGAGCATTTAAATTCTATCTTCAACAACCTGATTGGTCCTTATCGATGAAATCTTCACACGTCTTGAAAAATATGCTAGAATTTCAAATCGATACTCACCACGTACATACAGAGTTATTTTCAATAAGGACATAACAATTTTGTATTTAAATAAAACACAGAATAATTGAGATATCAGGCTAAAATTTACTCCAGGTGTAGTACACATGTTAAATTTACAAATCTTCCACACAGAGATTCCCTATTCCTGTGAATGGCGTGGAATCGACTAATTTGGCTCATTTTGAACTGAAGCACTTATGTCTATGACATTTTAGGTACTACGACCGAAGCGTTGTCTCACTGGCAGAGGAGCATTACTGTATTACTTTATTAGGGGCCCGAAATGCGCACTGCGACCTATGAGGTCTATTGTGGTGGCCCATATGGTTTAACTAGAGGTTATATTGAGGCTTTTGATAAACCTGGGTTGACCGAGGCCCGCGTTAAGTGGAGTAATCTTTTTCTTGCGGCTCCTGGACATACGCGCCACAGGAACGTTCAATAGTGAATATGTTGACTCGAAATTGGAAGAAATTGGAGTATGCGCTCTTAAAGTTGCGGCCACCGACTCAGAATTTCGGTAGTAGTTTTCAATAATTTCTTCGTTCATAAACTTCACCTTGACTGACGTTTTGACATTGTATTAAAATACAAAATTATTATGCCCCTATTGAAAACCCTTTTATTTATCGATTTCAAAGTGCATAGACGTTAAAGTAAGATGGCTATGGAGAATGCTCGCCTTGAGGAAAAATAGTCTTCTTATTTTTTTCTCGCCCCAATATTTTTTCTTAAGTAGCATGCATTAACCCTAAGACGCAATATCGCACAAACGTATCTTATAAGTTCATTCATAAAAAATTAACGTACGACATCAAGTCACGCATTTAATTTCTGGTCTGGTCACGATGCAGGCAAGGCCATGCAATCGAAAAGACATGCAATCGTCGTCGTTATGAGCACATTAGAGGATATGCATTTTGAAGGTGACATTCTTGAAAAATTATTTAAAAAATATAAAAAATTCAAATGTCAACGTACCCTTCGTGAATAGATGCCAAGAATGACGCGATAACGCGTCGGCTACGTTGCATATGATACAATTTTGCTATAGTGTTTTGCGGTAATGCATTGTCAAGCACGCGAGTCTTGACGTGCAACAAAGACGAAGTCGAATCAATTAACTTCCACGTACGCTGAATCCGATTTGATCATGATTCTGTCGTAAAACAGTTCAGTCACGTTTAGGTTTCTTTAACCAGCAGACTATGCATTTAATGGTGTGCTTCAAGTACTAGTATTTCGAGGTCAAGTCTATAAGGAAACAGCATAAGGGCATACCTGAAGCAAACACGGTGACCGAACAATCCTTAATGAACTGCAGGTTGGTGGTTGTTTGTCAAGGTAACTATCATTGTAAAACAAAATGGTAGTTGTGCGAACGATGATTTAACTTCAGCGTATAAGGTACGATGCACAGGATCAAGAAATTGGAACGAAGTAAGCTGTGACATTGGCAATAAATCCAACAGACAGGCTACACTCTAACATAGATTCATCGTAAAGTGTTTATCCGACTGTATGTGCTCTAACGAAAGAGATTAAGGATGCTACCAAGAAGTTTTATGATATCCAGGTTGTATCCATGTCTAATAAATCCAAGAAGCAATTCTCCATATGGTAGAGTCACCAACAAAATCCAACATGTGCTTAAGCATTCAAGGCACGCCCTCAGCATTTTTCCTTGCAAGTGCAGCGATTCATATTTTCCGGGCAAAACTTTGATTCTCAGTATTTACTGTTTTTTGCCCTTTTCATGGGATGCAGTGTCGCAGGGAGGCTTTCGAGTAAATAGCCATCCTCGAGCCAACCTCTGATGAACAATGTGACAGAAGTCCTGTATGTGACTCTGGCCGTAACAAGTGCAGCGAACGCATTAGCAAATAAGGCGATCCTACGTCTTGTAACAATTATCGAGGCAATTCTCTATTGAATTTGTAGCTGTTGAGGTACTCATGCGATGTCAACAGCACCGAGGAGTTTCCTTTCGTCGAGTAAACATGTATCTAAGGAACTTCACCCTACAGATAATCGAGTCTTAGAATCTTAGTCCTCAGAAAACATGAAAGACTGCGTAAAGAATCAATTAACACCTTACAGCCGCTTACATATCTTCATCATCTTCATCATTTTCGAATGACCCGCTTACCCAATAACAGAGTCGCGGGTTTAGGGTGGATAAGTGGACCCTTCACATTTTCCGATCTTCTGCCATCCGACTCTAAATCATTAGGGCATATTCCCATACGGTTAGAGGTAAGATTTCAGACTTGGTCCAACCATCTCATCCTGGACCTACCGGGAGGACGCCTACCTGATGGCTTACATATTGCGAATGAAAACCAGCTGAGCAGATGGGGACAATACCTTTACTCCGCAAGAAGAATTTGTAGCCGCAAAAAGGCGACATGGAGAACTCGTCAAGCTTGTAAGAAGGAAATGCTAGACTCGGAGACCTGTTGTTGCGTGCATAGGCCTTAGATCCAACATTCTTTCCTTGGCGACAACAAAATAACCATTGAATTTGGTTACTGTCTTTGCTATTTTCTGTCTGCCAGGATGGTCAAAAAGTAGTAATGACAGATGCGGTAAAACTGAAAGGGGTATTGAGATTGACGCACATTGGTTTTTAAAGCTTGCTCGGTACAGTGATGAGAAACTATAAAGGAATCCTTATATTTGACAGTATGACGTGTTTTACTGAAGTACTGTGAGAGACAAGAAACATTTTCTCTCCATTTAATAAGCCGAACAACTAGCAGAGACACTAGATTGCCATAATGCAGAGTTAATAGCCCATGGGATGGACTGTGCAAAAAAAGAATGAAAAACTGTGACATGGGGGTTGCTATAGAGAGCAGAAAAAGCACTTCTTCGAATGCGGATTTGTTGTCCACGGCATCCTTAGGTTACTACTCTTGGGCTGCTCGCCGAATCGAACAGAATGTCACATAACTTCGAGGTAGGAAATGAATTTATCTATATTGGTACTGCTATCACCTCTGACAAAAACATGCCATCAGAAATCACGAAGAATAGGTTAGTTGGTTTTAGTGGTTGTATCAGGCAGAGAGCGCCCGATACTTAAATATTGCTGAAATGCACCGTTTTGTTACCACAATTTTCGTGACCAGTTTGTTAGATGAGTGTGGATGGGTGGCGACAGACCATGGCTGTTGGGCTTAAATCCAAACTATGCAGTAAGGGAAGATTAGAATGTTAGGGATATTCTTCTCTGAAATTGAATCTCGCTATACGACCAATAACTCTTGCCAATCTCTGAAAGGCTCTATGTAAGACCTTCATCATCCTAATCCTTTATATGGTGCTGAAGCATGGAATCTGTCAAAAGCGGACCATAGTTTTTTTTTTGCTGTACACAGTCAAAAAAAAAATGCACATTGGATGGTTCAAATGGCCAATAGATGCAGAGCAAATGGAGACTAACACTTGGTCTACAGGGTCTTCAAATCCAACCCGCAGGGACAACGCAGTGGAGAATAAACTCGTCTAAGGTGGCTTGCTCGTTGAAACTTAACAATTGATGGAAAACACAAGTAGGTCACCACTAAATTGGTTTATGATAGTACCTAATTGCTTATCTTTATCAAAAACGGAAAAGGCTACGGGACGATAGAAAGGAGCTGATGGCATTTGCAGGAAAACGATAACCTTGAAATTATCGGATTACTGCATTTTCAAGCTAAGCCAGAAGGAATATTTTCCGCAAATACCAGAAGTAGACTCTGTGAGGGCGTTCCACCTGCACGTATGACAGAGAGCAGAGAACATATCGGCCTAAGGGAACCAAGTTAACTCCTTCTACATACAACTGCAAAATATTGTGACCCAGGGTGAGGTTAAAGTTATGGAGGATTCTCAAGATCATACTTGTGAGTGATTGGTTGACTGACTGTCTCGGAATGGAACTTGGACCAAAGTTGTGCGACATGTTTTTCTGTGCAGCGCGCTGAGCGGTTCAAAAAACACAGGTGTAAAAAATGAATCGTAATGCCAAATGGAGGGCAGCCGCTTCATGTCCGAGCGACTTGCATATACTTCTTGGGGTGATAATTGCGTGGGAAATGTCAAGCGACAATCCGTTAAGAGCATAGCTCAGTTCTAGAATTTATTGGCTTCTCAATCGATGTCCTAGGTTAGGTATATGAGTGCCTTTGTTGGCAGGAGAGTCAACGACTCACTTAGATCAGATAGAATCCATTGTGCTCAGATGGAAATCGATGTCCTAAGACTTTTAAAGATACGTAGGAGATAAGTTAATATGCATACATTTTACGAGTGGAAGAGAGCAGGTTTTGGATGCACTGTTCATAGCGTGGACGTGAAGAAGTCTAAGATATGCACAAGGTGGCCGAAAAGGACTCGTAGGAGGTGGCGAGAATGGATGGCTCATGAGCTTTGACTCAGGAAGTAGGTGCGTTACGACAACATCGTAGGACAACAGAAATTTAGCTAAGTACCATTGATTATTTGTTACTTAATATTGTTTCATAGTCCGCCGCGGAGCGGGAATAAATAAAATTGCCTATAAGTTTGGAAAACGAATAGTCCATTAATAAATGTGTTAGTCATAGTAAGACCCTTAGTTTTAAGTTAAATGTTACGATTAATTGTTTTCCCTCCTTCGTTTGTACATATAAAAAAAAACATGTTTATACAAGCTTCTTAATTATATAAAAAATGTAAATAAACAAAGCAAAAGTTATAAGTATTAATAAAAAGAAATGTTAGGGACGATTCTGAAAAGGTTAATAGTTTTTTTTTTTTTAAAGTGGAAAAAGGGCTTATAGAGAGTTGTATAAGATTTTGTTAAACAAAAGAGTGTTATTCTTGTCGATTAGATCCTTTGTCGTGCACTTGTTAAAATTTTTCATTGATTTTTGCTTTTGTAAAATTTTCTATCATGCATCTATCGTTGATTCAGGGCGAGATTTTCAGTCCGTGCAGCAATTTTTTTTATTTTTTACAATTTTTTCATCTTTTTTTCTGTATCTTTGGCGCATTACTCGTATATCGAAATAAACTCACCATAATTCCAGTGCTGACGGCAATACCACGACCACAATATGTGTTTGGGACAATATCACCAAAACCGACACTTAAAAAAGTGATCGCAATTAGCCACATAGCATTCAAAAGATTTGCATGTTCTTCGTCATGAAACCTGTTTCGACAAAACACATAGATAGATATATGGTTGGAAAGAAATGTAATTAAAATTTTGAGATGTATGGTTTTTTTTTTTCATTTTTTTTTTACAAAATACAATCGATTTATGGTTCTGATTTCGCAGAGCAGAAAATATGGATCGAACTGGGATTTTAATTTGTAAATCATTCGAAGTATGTGATAGCATGGCAAAAAGTCCAACCAACCGAAGCTGCGTCTTATATATAAAAAAAATTTTTGTTTAAGAATTAGTAAGTGAAAAAAAAACACTAATTTTGTTTTATTACGGCGCACTTGATTGAGATTCTAAATTCTAGTTCAAGCCTTGTTAGGAGTAGCTTACAACCAAAAATGGAAAAGAAAACAAAAACGAAAACGAAATCAAAAACGAAATGAACATTTTTTTTTAATTTTGGATTTGATTTTGGCTAAAATATTTTGTTTTTCTTGTTTCTTTTTCTTTTATAATACTCACCACCATACCACAGGTTAGAGTTATACCACGTCCGCAATATGTGTTGGGCACTATATCGCCATAGCCCACACATAAAAAGGTGATGGCTGTTAGCCACATGGAGTTTAGCAAATTCGCGTGCTCCTCGTCGTGGAACCTTATTCGGGAAGGATAGTGAAAAGTGGAACAAACAAATAAACATATGTGAAATTATGTGAAAAATTTTGTTCTCCAAATACAAAAGAAAGAAAAAAAAAACAAAAAAAAAAATCAAAAATCCTGCACAAGATACATAAGTTTGTTTCGAACTGGTTTTTTTTTTTTGTAACAAAAAAACTCTATAAGAATAATTGTGTATTGTGAAAACAGATTTTTATTCGATTCTATGGATGAAGTGTTCGGTGTATATTCAAGTGAAGTGATTTTGCTTTTCTTTTGAGTACTCAGTCAAACTTAACGCTGGTTGTATATAATTTTGTTGGTTTTTCTATGAAATAAGCTTTTGTATTATACAAAAAAGCTAAATATAACTTTAATTTAACTGAATTATTATTATTGTAACTAAACAAAGATGTTTCTTTTTTTATATTGAAGTGTGGTTCGATATAAAAAAAACTACGATTCACATTTATGTCATATTCAATGGCTTAACTAAGTAAACTAAGCACATTTTGTTTGTTGATATAAAGAAATATTTATTTAATATTATTTTGTTTTGGGAAAATCTTCTTTTTTTTTAAACATTTTTAAAGATTGTTTTCATGTATATTTCAACAATGACCATGCTATAAAATATTTAAGCCCAAATCGAAACTAAAATTAACTAAAGTTTTTCATAAGAAAACAAGGAAAACAAATATATATTCCGCTCACTTTAAATATAAGGTATATTTATATACACAAAACTAATATTATATGTATGTATGAAATCATATATAAATAAACTGAAAAAAACTTCTCATTGATAGCTCTAATTTTGAAATTATAGTGAACATATGAAATGCAAGGAAACAATTTAAAAAAAAAAATATCCAAAAATAAATCATAACAGAACTAAATGCTAAAATTAAAATTGAAAAAAATTAAAAGAAAAAAAACTATAAAAGAATCATATAACAAATCGTACACCAATCAATTAAGAATAATATTGATACACTTATATGAAATACAATGATATAAAATTCATAAAATATTGGAGCACGTGTTTTTGGCTAAACTCCATTTATTATTATTTTTTTAAATATAGATGCTTTGGTTGGTTTTTTACGTATATATATTTTTACGTTGCAGGCGTAGTTCAATCCATATTTTCAAGCTTAATAAATTTGAAATCAGTTAAAAATATTTTTTTCTCGTTCAGTAAGAAGTATAAATCAATTTTCTTTTTTTTTTTTTTTTTTAATAAAAATTGTACAACATTTTAGCAGGCATTGACAACTTGTTGTATTAGAAAAGAAATAAATGGAAGAAGGAAAAATAATCCAAAAACAAAAACAAATTAAAATAAAACATAACAAAGTGAAAAAGAAATAATAATTTGATCGAATATCTAGAGGAAAGAAGAATAAAATCAAAGAAGATCAAAAAATAGGGACACGAAGAAGAAGAAGAAGAAGTTGAAGTAGTAGAAGAAAAAACTAAATGAAGAAAGAAGGATGTTTTTGTATTATTTTCAATTTTTCTTTTGTGTGAATACTAAGCACGAATAAGTTCAAAATTGACAATTATTAGGGGAAAAAAGAATTTTTTTTTTTCATTATTTCTAAAATTTAATTTTTTGTTAGGGGATATTCAAAAGATGGAGATGGGGAAAAAATAATCCAAAGCATATATGTATGTATTACGTGTCTAAGATAACTACGTTTATATGGCAGTGGAATATTAAGAAACGAAAAAAAATTAAACAACTGACATGATACAGAAATAAAAAGACAAATCTAAACAAAAGTAATATGTCAGATTTTTTCTACATTATATTCTTTGTATAGAGACGTGAGAAGCTTAAGTGATAGACTAAACTATCAGCTAAAATACTTGTACTAGTTGTGAGGCACCTTAGATTTATAATTGTCAATTCATGCCTTTTTTTTTTGGGGAATTTTTTCCTAACTACTTGATTTACTGGGTGAAAAATAAAATCAAGCGGGTTTTTTCTTACAAGTGTCATGCTTACGAATACCAATATTTTTTTCCATCGTCAGGAAGAGGAAACCTATTTCATTTAAGGAAAGATCAAGTTTAACTACTGATTTGTGAAGACTTATATTTATAGTAATTTTAAAGTCTGTAGGAAATGTGTGCAATTTTAATAATCAATTTATCTACATACCTACTCGTAGGTCTATAAATTAAAATAAGAAAAACATATTAATTTATAAAATAAACCCTTTGCACCAAAGGCTATAAGTCTGTCTATAAAGTTGAGCTCTATTTCATTTGATGAAGGAAAATTTGCTAGATTTCACAATTGCTACAAATACATAGAAACTCTACAAATACATCGAATGTCTCAGTGGTTCACGTCTTCTCTGGACAATGACAAAAGTGATTAGAGAAGATTTCAGTCATTCTTCATATCCAACTTTAACCAAAAGCAAAGGATGAACAAAGCCCAAAGAAAAGGCTTATTTCTTCGTATCCCTATTTGCAGCCAATTCCACACTAGGCCCGATGCAGACTGTATCGATAAGTTAACCTGCCATACAAATATCGATGTTAGACGTTTGAACATCAGCTGCTGTCCCCAAAAACTGTGCATCAAAAACTATTACCAGTTCTTTACAAACGTTTCTCTTTGTTATACACAAAAAGACTTTTCCCTCTTGCTGAAAAAGGCCCGCATTCAGACGATTTCTAAAAAAGGAAACAAGCGTTGCCCATGGCTTTGCTGCCTATGTTATCGAAAGTAATAGAAAAGTCATCGAAATAGTTAAAAACTTTAAAACTGCCGGCTAATAAATGACGGACAACATATTGTAGTTTTCGTAGCCGGCGTTCATACAGGGAACTATCTGACGCACGTCTTGTTGATTACAAATTTTCAGACCTTGCCCCGAGTCTGACCTCAAACTCTTTTCAGTAAACGTGATGCGTATGGACTACCACAACAGCTTTGCGGTTGAATGAAGTTTTCTCAAAGCCAGATCAATGCAGGTTGTGGTCGACGGTGTCGTCATCATCATCATCATTTTTAAATGGCCCGCTTATCCACTATGAGGGAAGCGGGTTTGAGGGGCTATTTCCATACGGGTAGAGGTGAGATTTCGTACTTGGTCCAGACATCTTACTTTGGGCCTACCCAGGGGACGCCTACCTGATGGAACGGACTCCACGTCTTGGAAACCGAGTTGAGGACATGCGTTTAATGTGTCCAAACCATCGGTGTATGAAGAAGTAGACATTGAGTGCCTCGCGTATTCTGGTGTTCCTAACCGGATCTCGGTAAGTCAACCAAGCACCACAACGAAACAATTTTATTTTGGCAGCTTGTACGAATATTCGCGATCTTATTCTTTCGGTCATTACCCAAACTTCATGACCATAGGAGGGTGTCGGCGGTGTATCGTTAAATATTATTTTAACTTTATTATTTCTTCATATCAACGACCTATTAGAATTCACAAACAACATCTTCTTTTATGAAAAATATTAAATAGAAACGAAAATGACCTCTGCAGAGGCTGCGTTGATGAGGAAGTGCTTGAGGACAGTCTACAAGTTGTCTACCGCTTCCCGGGACCATGTCATCTGAGGTTTAAAACTCTGGAAAGACATTTCTTTTAGGATCTCGAAGAACTTTTCCACAGGTTAGTAAATGACGTGTACACAGATCAGTATGGGAGTTACACCCAATGGGCAGATCTATTATACATTGATCTAAGTGCGACGGAGGAAAGTTTTCCTTTGCTTCGTCAACTCAATAACCCGACCTAACCTACATCTCCCGTCCAAAAATGGTACCAAGTCCAATCCGCGAACGAGAACTAAGCAAAAATCATACGCTGGGAAGAAGAAAGCTTGGTTGTCTTTAAGAAAACGTAGTTCGTAGTCAAGAAAGAGTTTATTTACTGAAAGCATGCAGTTCCTTGGAGTCACCGTCAATTCTCAAAACCCCCATCCGGGAAAGTAATTTATCATTTTAGATCTTCTTTACAAAGCATAAGTTAGACCGGGACTCGAATGCTGTGCGGACATCTAGAGTTATTTTCATTCTTTTATTTATTCGATATAAATAGGATAAGAGCAATTCACCTAAAAGACGGGCTTCACCAAAATCTTTAAAATCCTTCACTCAAATCTCCGACGCCTGAATCACCAAAGACTGCTAGCTGACTTCGAAGAACTCAAGGGAATAATCGTCGAAAAGCAGTATTCAAACGTCTAACCATAGGGTTGATCGGCCGCCCAATGTGCACTTAGCAACCGCATGAAGTTGCCTCTCCCAAAATTCATTTTCTTACAGAACCAACACACGTTGGAACGCGGTACCAGAAGAACAAGAAGATCTCTAGCAGTTCTTTAGCAGAATCAACAGACATCTGCAAAAAGAAATATCTAAAGTTTTATTGGCTGCTTCTAAGAGCACATTATGCTTTCATTTGACTTGAGAAAAGTTGTCACAAGCAAGAAAGTCATAGCATAGCATTTGGCGAAGATTTCAATATTTTTGGACTTTTTGGAGTTGATATATCACAAAGATAAAAAAAAAATTATGGCAACAGCTCAGGTTGAGCCAAGGCCTTGCTTCTCGCAACCATTCATGTTGTGCGTGTTACATTTTTCGCGCGAATGGAACGGACCTACAATTTATTGCCGACTCCGAATGGCGAATTGAAAAGTTTCTTCATGACAAATGGTGCTCCTGGAGGTTTATCATTTCCCATAAATAGTGCCGCGAAAAATATTCGGTGGACACGGCTGGGGTTTGAACCCACGCAGCTCGCACAGCAGTCCATGAAAGTAAAAGGGTGGCATTGGATTGGAAGTTCATATTTCCCTCACATCATTAACTCTTACAACAGGTGGCGCATGAAATCGAAAATCAAAACTAAGCCAATGTTAAATTAACGACTAACATCATTTTTAACAATTACACTTCAACTGTATAGAGAGCAATTAATGCTTCCCTACTTACAGTCGATATAAATGCAAGGATTTCAGCTTGGAGTGCCATAAAAGTCAATGAAATGTCACCGAACGTAAGAAATCTTGCCCTCGAAAGATTTTTTTTATTACTCTTTGGACGTTGACTGTTTTTATATATTTTTTTTTTAACGATCAAAAAAGGTAGTAAATGTTGCTTTAACAAACGGCTTAGGTGTTCGAGTTTATAAGCATTAATCTAGAAATAAAATCGGAGAGTAGTTTATGAGTACTGCAAGCGGGAAACTATATTCTCGAGTCACAGTGAGTAAAACGCACACTTTTTATGGAAAGTATGATAGAAGTCAACTTAACTAAGGCCAACCTTTTTTCAGTCATGTACTAGTCATTGAAAGCGCAGTTAATGAAATTATAACACTGATGAGGGTGAGGCAAGTACCCTTTAGTCGTGGAGCAATCCCTAAAGAATTGTCTGCTATTGTCATTGGATTTTGAATCACGTTGAAGTTTTGATAAATCTTTAGATGTTTTTAGGAGGGACATCGATATTCTGGAAGGAGCGTTTTGCGACGAGTTTATATCTGAGACGACAGAGATCTAGACAGTGGCAAAGAAAGGTGGTTGTGTCCGCATTGACTTCTCGTCTCCGATCGATCAACTATGAAAGCTGGTGTTAACTCTTCAGCAAAGGCATAACACTGGTAATAGAGTGGTTTGAAGAGTTGATTGAGCTGACCATGATTATGACATCAGGAGACTCGAAAAATTTCCTGTGAGTTACAGCAATGACAAAACACCACAAATGTCCCCAGCTAGTCTGGACATATGGTCGCCGTGGCTCAGTGGTTAGTGCTATGGACTACTGACTGAGCGGCGTGGGTTCAAGCCCCAGCCAGGAAAACACCTAAATTTTTTCGCGGCACCACCTCTCGTCGGGGAATGACAAGCGTCCGGGAGTATAAGCTGTCATGAAAGAGCTTCTCAATTCACCATTCGGATACGGCAATAAGTTGAAGGTCCCTTCCATTCGTGCGAAAAATGTAACACGCAGCACATGAATGGTTGCAAGAAGCTAGACCCTGGCTCATCCCGAGCTGTCGCGCCAGTTATTTTTTTTTTAGTCTGGACACCACCCTCGGATAACAGTGGAACCTAATACTACCTGAGTTTCGAATTACTGCACCTCGCTCGAGCTGGGAAAATAACATCAAAGGGGTATTCATAACCCCTTGAAAGCGCAAACATCCAAATCAGTCTGGGTACATTTAAAGTACATCTGGAGTATGTAATTAACAAAGCCTGCATAGTCGGAGGCTTCTTCTACATAGCGAATTCGTCAATCCTGCAGTTTCACAGAATGTTTCGGCCTTCGACCACAGCACCCTTCGACTTTCCTTCTAAGTTCTTAGTTCTAGTTTCGTTGCACATTGGTCATATCGTCCTAAGGAGGTGTGCTTAGCCGTAAGTAAACCAAGGCAAAAGCAAGTTCTGTTTAATTCAAAAAATAGCCGCCTCCAAATAAATTCCTTAAATGCACTAATTTTTGGTCAAAACTTGTGCATTTGTTAGTAGCAGAAATACAAACAACATTTAAGTGTTGGTCTGCTTTCTTTGTTAAAATAATATGAAATTTGCTTTAGGTCTAATTATTTTCTTATTTAAAAATACCGTCGTCTTGGACAGACTAATCAAAACGCTGTTACGGTTATGCTTTGGACATTTTTTCTTACTCTCATATAACTACGGGTCTGCCGCAAACAATATTTTTTTTTTTTTGATTTTCAAGTTAATCACTATACATAAAATTATTTAATTTCATGCACAGCTTATTAATAAATGTCTGGTCTACAAAGTTGTTTCTATCGGAAGATTCTGAGTTATACTAAAACAAATTTATTTATAAAAAAAACCAAAAACAGATTTTTTTTAATTAGGAAAACAAAAAAACTCGGTGTATAAATAAAATGAAGAAAACAAAAACAATAAAATGAAAAATTAAATATTTATATATAAGATGATAATAGGAGAAAGCGAGAAAGAAACAAGGTGCAGCCATTTCTAGATTAAGAATATATTTTAAGGAATATATATATTTACATGTATATAAGAACGTTTCGAAGCAAAACGTGCGTACATACAACGTTTGGTACAGTTAAATCAAATCAAACAAATCAAATCTGGCTACATCAACGTTACCAAAAATAATGCTAGGACTAGAACATTCCAAATGCACATTCTAATACTGGTACTGTATATATGGACACTGAAAAAAGTTTTGCATGCGGTTTTTGTGTTAAGGTGCTAACTGTAGTAGAGTTGTTTTTTTTTTCGTATTTTTTGTTTCATTAAATTGTTTCTTTTGTGGTAGTAATAATATTTTTCTTTAAATTTTTTTTTTTTACGAAAGATTGGGAGAAAAATATTTATAAATAAAAAAATAGTAATGTTGTATGTTTTTTCTTTTTTGTTTTGTTTTGTTTTTTTTTTTTCCAAAAGGAGGCGGGCTTACCTTTCGCATTGACGTAGCGTCCACGAGGCGATTATCCATAGGGATACCATAAACACTAGTAATACCGTTCCTGGGCATATTGTCATCAGTGTTTTTAACACGAATCTGTAAGTTGTTGAGATATGTGTTTTAAAAATTGTGTTAAGTAATCTGAATTTAGCAAGATCATATATGAAAAGAACAGTATACATAAAGTTTCTAAGATTTGAAGGAACGTGATCTTTGGAAGTAAGCTTAGATTATTCTGGAGTAATGTCATATTTCCTTTCTACCTATGTAGGTGACACCCTAAAGGCAGTAACTTTAAATGGATAAATTAGCGATCTTCGATGAGATATGATGAAAAGCGAGTAAAGTCAGATCTAAGATCAAAAAATTTATAAAAATGTTCCACATACGCCACAGTATTTATGTTTAATGTACCAAAATGAGAAAAACATAAGCGATAAGGAGAGCATTTTCATGCAACTGGTAGGATCCATTGAAAAATCCCACGTTCGAAGTTCAAAACTTTGCCGAAGCGAGTGAAGTCAGAACTGAGATTACCTCAAAAATCGTTTAAAATGTTCCACATACGCCAAAGTATTTTCATCGATCAATAGTCGTCGAAGAGATGACCATCATTTATCTTTAGCGGGCGTAGCAAGTCAGGCAGAGAAGTTGGCAACTCTTTTCTTTTTCACGTAAATGTGGAACAACGCGTTAATTTACACAGTGAAGGATTTCGTTAGAAGTGGTCCTCTAGAGAGAGATGCACTTAGACCAGAAGTATGTAGGTCCATAATGATAAAATGGTTTTTGTCAAAGTTAATCGAAATAAACAATACTTCAGACGAATTCCGCAGGCGTCGCGGGCAAGACTGACAACTACATCAGAAAACGTTTGATCTTCCAAGACGAAAATAAATACAAAACTCCCAAGTTCTTTTGAACAATAAGGACATTTTTGTTCCAATTATCTAAACAAGAACTGAGGTGGATCATGTTATATGCGGTGCATATTCGCATAAACTGTCACATTATGATGCTAAGATTAGCATCCGGCGGATACTGCATTAGTTTGTCGGTGGCCCGCCTAATTCATTCCAACAAATTTGCCATTGAAGTCACCGGAAAAGGATTGTTACTTAGATGTCGGTCTTGACCGTGCTGATGCTCATATGTTCAGAGTCATGGAGGGCGGCGTCAACGGTGGTTTAAAAATTCCTCACTGCGTTAAGCATTTATTTGCTTTTTCAGCCAAAACTAAGAGTTTCAACGCCGATATCCATCATCTCGCCCACATTTTCAGGCTTTAATTGCTTACCCACCTTGGAAGAAGAAGATGGAGAAGGCCTTAAGCAATACATCAACTTAGATAAGTCTTCTGATGGTCTTTACGAAATTTATAAAAAAAACTCACTCTGCGATCTGTGGTTCAGCAGACTGACATCGTGAAAAAGAGGTGCGATGCCAAAAAATACACCAATGAACAACCGGGGTGACTCAGTTTCAGTTTGAAAAAGAATCACTTGCGCGCCAAACTGATTTAGTTTCAAAATTAATTGCAAAATTAGTAAACAAACGAGTCGTTGAAAAGTTGATGAGGAACCGAACTTTCTGGGGATGATGAGAAAGGAGCCGAAACACGT
Source organism: Matsumyia berberina (assembly GCA_917880715.2). Taxonomy (NCBI): domain Eukaryota; kingdom Metazoa; phylum Arthropoda; class Insecta; order Diptera; family Syrphidae; genus Matsumyia; species Matsumyia berberina. Next base: position 98,374,740 of record OU862871.1, read on the forward strand.
GGCAGCACTCTGCACAATATGGCGCACAGGGAAAGTCAAAGCTATATGCTCCATAAAGGGTGCAAAGATTTAAGTAAGTAATTTTCCTCGACTTGTTTTTATGGCTTTGAATGAAAAAAAAGGACATTACCAGCTGTAGGTGTACTATTCAAGGGAGGAGTCATGAAAAACCAATTTGGAAACTCTCACAAATCTTAAATTTTTTTAAAAAATACAATTCAACTTACCTCGTATTAAAATTAATTCTATTTAACGCCCCTATGCTTCGTGATGATGCGTCCGTAAACAGTTTCGAGTGCAATAACATAACTCGACATATTAAATACAATCGAAGGAACATAGGTAACGATAAAGCCACATCGTACGGCACCAGTTCCGTGCCAATTGCCTTATTCTTATTCGCCAATTTAGTCGTCCACAAGAAATAATATTCACCAGGAATCGGATGTATAGCGCATATAAAAAGTTCTAAGCCTATTTGACTAATTCGTTGCCATGTCATTGCGATCCTCCAATCATCCGCACAGTTATCAATCATAAACAACTGAAAGTATTCGTGATAGAAACGAAAAAAAAAAAAAAGACAAAAGGAAACATTTAGTCTTTACCAAAACCATTTTCAATAAACGGGACAGCGACAAACATTTACGGTTTCTACAGAAAGGCATTTACGAAAAGTGTGGAATACAGACCTTCCACACTTTGATTTTTTTTTTCTTTCCAATACAATACTTACAATTCAAACAAAATAAAAACAAAAAATTATTTAAAACTCTTATAGCTACGTTTTTTATATTTTACACTAAGAGGAAAAATACTTGAGTAATCTGCTCTCCATGTTATGTGTTAAGTTTAATATATTCTTTTTGTTTAATCAATGCATAGAGGTACACGCGGTTTCTTTAATACCAACAAAAACTTAAGTTCCAAATTTGCAAAAGTCCTGGAATGAACAACAACTTCAAATGTTATTAATAAATAAAACAATTTATTCAAGTGCAAATTAGTATTGACAAAATCTCCTGCACTTCTGACGTCTTTTTTTCGATTTGTGCTGCTAAATTTTAAATAAAAAATAATAAAACAAAGCAAACTTATAAATTTTGAATCTAAACTTTGACACATCGATGAACAATTTCGCGTTTATTAAGCTCAAGCTTGACATTTATTTAGCAGAATACCTAAGTCTAATGGAGATTTTATTTCTTTTTTCTTCTTTTTTCCATTTTTAACATTGAGCATGATTGACAAGTTGTTTTGGTTTGGTATGAATCATGATTGTAGACTTTTACAAAAAAATTAAATAAAAAATAAATAAATTATGGCCAAGATCTCACGTTGTAGTAGCAACAAGCGGTAACAATGTTAGTTTTGCATTTATTAGAAAACACAGAAACAAGCCTTTCAGTCGCTAGTCTGGTAGCCCGCTTTGTATTGAGCCTACAATATCAAAAGTTCTAGCAGATTTCAAACAGGAATAGACATTACGAGTGCTGTTTGGGCTCTTCATTTGATTCTACACCTACTCACTCTTGGGGGAAACGGCAAGCACTATTGACGCAAAGTGGCCTCTGCAATCGATTCCTTCACACCGTATAACTCAACAGGGCTTGACAAAATACACCCCATATTTCTGCATAAAAGAAGAGACACCTAGAACTATCTATACCTGCGTTATACTTCATCTCAATAATGGTAGTATTCCTACTGAAATCAAGAAAGAATTGTCAATGGTGCCAGTGACTCACTATATTGTGTTTCCGACACGAAATAATGTCGGTAAAGAAGCAATACCCGAGTCATGACAGATCTTTCTTAAAGATTTCAACGCAAAGATCGCAAGGGAAGACACTTTTGATAAGACCATCGAAAGACATAGCCTGCACGGCACAGTTGCATAAGCAGGTTCATGCTATTGACGTTGCCGTGAAGCAAGACATTATCTCAACATTTACAGGACATCCGGGAAGTCACCTGCTCAAACTCTCGCTAAACACATTAATCACGTTCAGATCGACGGAAGACACTATTCCAAGGTATTGCATGTTTGAACATTCCGAGGAAACAACATCGATTCGGACTTCTGTTGAGGAGAAATACGGATGCGAATGTGAGGCCCAGAGACGAAAGTCGCTCGATAGCTCTATGAGAAGGAGAGAAAAATCCAAAAGTACCTACTTAGAAGAGAGAACTTGGTAGGGTACATGCACCAACTTACTCATCTAAGAAAGGAATCCTTTTAACCTACGTCAACATCGCACACAAGATGTTTCTTGACCCAATGCTGAATGACCGTAAAGGACTAAAAAAAATCGACAAATGAAGAAATCTGCGCTTTAGGCCAAATCCTGGGTAAGACCCAAGAGCTCCAAATCGATATCCACTACCTATTTATCAAGTTCAAGACCGCATATGATAGTGTGAACGGAGATGAGCTACATATTCTGCGCCATGCCTAGTTTTGGTGTTCTTGCAAAACTAACTCGGTGACGATGGAGAATATTCGCTGCTTCATCAAGGTCGGAAGAGATACAGCTGACACCTTCAATACCACCACCAGGTTTTCTACACAACGATGCTCTGCCATGTGCGTTCTTCAACCTGAGAAATCGGAGAAAATAGCGCGAAAATCCAGGGTCTGATCTATGCGCTGGATCACCTGCATGAGGATCAGATGAATGAAAGGCAAGTCCCAATTGTTGGGTTATGCTAGGAAAGGTGGCTGCACCCCGTTCAGGTAGGGACGCACTTAGACCACATTGGCCCATTGTAATACCACAATGAAGAATCGGCTGACCAGCACCAGGAACAAGAGATTTTGGGGGAAAAAAGATGAATACGTGTCCAATTAAGCACCCCTGGCTCGAAATGAACGCGCATGAACCTTGCCAAATACACTCCTTAGTGTTGAGGTTGATTGCAATGGGTAGACGAGAAGCTATCGTCGAAAATACTGGTTTATGCGGACAATATGTGTTCATCCTTGGTTTAGGAAAGACCCGTCAACGATGGAAAGCAGGATCCAAATAGCAGAATCTATGAAGAAGTTAAGCTCTTGTGTAGATCTGATGAATTATGTTCAATGACAGCAGGGAATCATCTTTTGGTGACTGCCATGGTGCTCAGCAGTTCAAGACAACTGCATGAAATTCACTCTTCAGTTGCTATAAGAATCTGCTCTCAAAATAAATGTCAGCAAATTTTTAAAATTTAAATTTTATCTTAACCCCTACGCAACACCGTTTTGTTTGCTTATATTTCTCTCGGATTGAAATAATTTATGACTCTAGCGTCAAGCTCGACAGGACCTTTAAATCGTTTCGCCATATTTCATTGGATTCTGCTTTTGAATTGTTTCTCCAAGTCTGGTTAATTGAAATTCATAAAATCCCAGGTGGAATAAATGAACCCAAAATAGCACGAATCACTGTGCTTTGCGATATTTTCTGTTCCAATTTGTTTAAAACACTAGATCCCAATGCCTCCTACTCTCCCTAATCACAACTGAATCAGAAAATTTTCGAAAAGGAAATCAAAAATTAAAATTAACACATCGAATCACATGTACTTGTACATATATATCCACTGATCAAAAAAAATTAAACTGCAATGCGTTTACAATGAACGCCATTCAATACATATGTACGCACAAAGCGGATCAACTCAAATTTAGCACACAATGTTTTCTAAAACAAAAAAAATAAAAAAGTAATTTCGACAAAATACATCGGATAATTATTTCAAATCACTCACTCTCACCTGCACTTCCAAAGCGTGATAAGCTATAATAAGTCCTAAAAGAATCACAGTCGAAACAGATATTAATGTTTTTAGCGCCGTCGAATAGAACGAAGCCTGCCAGGGAAAGAGGTAAGGAGCATATGTAGTGCTAACGTATGGGTGTACAATTCATTCAAAAGGATCAACATTACCTTAGTATAAACACCAGCACTGCTTAATTCATTTTCAATTACCATTACAATAATGCCGAACATCCCCATGACCAGGGCGTAGTCACTAATGCGTTTTCGTTTTTCGAATAAAGCTTTTCTCCTGCCTAATCTGTATCCCACATTGGGTTTGTGCTTCGCTGAATTTGTTGAGGGTTTTCGGGAAGTATTACCGCCAGTCAATGCCCGCTCCTCCATGTACCTAGAAATGAATACAAAAAAAAAAAAAAAGGAAAAATACAAAAATACATTTATTTCAAGCCTTGCATAGTTGATGAAGGTAATCAATTGATATGGATCGAGTTGTGTGGTGTGCAGGCTCGATTTTACGCCTAATAAGCAAAATTGATTATTATTTTATATAAGTACGAATCCTAATAGATAGGCCTGTTGGCCTGCCAGCAAATATTTGCTCCCATTTGATCAAACTTGATTAATAGCATTTTCCGAAAAGCAATTTCGAAAAATGTCAAGAGGGGGTTTACCGTTTCCCCACCCCGTCAAAGTTTTTAAGTGCATACTTCAGAAACTATCATTGCCTACATTGACTTCACTAAGTTTAGCAATTTTCAACGAAAGGAATTTCCGGACAGCTATGAAGTTTAGTCACAGAAAGTGTCATCGTTTGGTGGCGATTTTGATATACAAAATTATAGATGGCTTCACATATGTACTTGACAGACAGTACCCGAGGAAAGGTTTGTTGAAATCTTTGCTGAAGAAAATAACTTAACCCAGATTATCACTGAGCCTATTCATTGCATTCATTGCCTCTCAACCTTTGAGGTATTCCCACCTTTAGGGCAATTAAATACGACCACAGTGTCGTATTAGATCGAACGAACTCCCAAAAGAAAAGTTTAGCGATACGAGAAAGGTCTTAACAGCGGCTCATTTCGCAGCCAGCTCAACGCTACCAGATTGTGTCCTGTCTCTACCCGTACTGAAGCACGTTGAATTCTTTATGGGACAAATAAATTTTCGTCCTCTTACAGTTGTCAGAGCACTTAAAGGCTCCTTTGGTATAAATGGTATCCCGTCCATAGTAATCCAAAAGTCAGAACCGAAAAAGGATGTCCTACTCGTAGATGAAAACCTCTAACTCATTGGAAAAACGTCTCATTTTTCTAATGTCATGAAAACACTGTTAAATCATCAGCGTCTGAAATATCTTGATTCACAAAAGCTTCTCAATGATGGTCAGCATGGTTTTCGTAGCAACAGGTACAGGTATCAATATCTCCACCATTTTGGTGGAATTGACATTTCAAAGGCATTTGACAGAATTTGGCACAAAGATCTTTTGTCGACAATGCGTACAAATGGCATCCATGTATCTATTCTTCAGTGGATTAGAAACTACTTTCTTGGCCGGTCAATTCATGTAAACACTGATGATTACCAAGGCTCTGTTTTATCTCCGACTCTCTTCCTAATTCTTGTGAATGATCTCTTGGTTGAAAATTTTAATGAAATATATTACTTTCCTCGTAACAGTACCTTCAATTCCTCATATTCTTTTGCTAACGCAAGTTCCCGCTCTTCGGATGTAGAAGAGCAGCGGCAACCTATGTTGAGCTCATTGAATTTCAACCTTGACAGCATAGTAAAATGGGGTTTAACCAATAGAGTGGAATTTAATGCATCCAAAACCCAATGCTGTGTTCTGTTACTCAAGCGAAACTTTAACCCTCAACCATTGTCCATGAATGGCACTTGCATTGCCGAAACCGAAAGACTTTCCATTCTCGGTATATGTTTCACCTACAACCTTCGTTGGAACGACCACATAAATATTTGAAGTCCCCAAAAATGCTGCCAAATGTCCAGGTTTCCTTAAACGGTGCAAACAATTATTTACCCCTTCTAATCTGGCCTCAATTTATAAGGCGTTCATTCGCCCAAACCTCGAGTATAACGCTCATATCTGATCTGGTGCACCCAAAACCGTCTTGCACATTCTGGATAGAATCCAAAGCGCGTTGTCGACAAGGACGATGCGAAGTTAATAGACTCGCTTGAACACCGACGAAATGTTTTCTGCTTTCACTGTTCCGGTTCCATTTTACACCTTCAATAGGATTCACTCGGAATGAAAAACGGCAATTCGCTGTAAAAGTCCTCGGCAAACCAACTTGCTCTTAACTTTGACGATACAAAACTGAAGTAAAAAAAAGTTATGCCGACAATCTGACTAGCAAACGACAATCTGGTTTACGCCTAGGACACAGTCCCTGAATGCACTACGCAAGTCGGACGGCAGAGATATGATAGGAAAGAATTTGTTGGTATAGAAGCTCGAAACTCCGCTGATGTTTAGTTTGACTGAAGTCCGAGGGTGGCTATCTTGAAAGTAAAGGAACGTAAATATCCTCACAGATTGTCCAGCCCTCCTTGAACTCAGGAAAAGAAAGAAAAAACTTGATGTCTTCCAGAAGTTCCTAACTACTTCCGCGAAAAACGCATCTCAGACCTACAAACATGCATAGAGAGGATTCTGAGAAGAAGTCTCAGTACCAAGGGCTGTAAAAGTCCTACTCGAACCTGACCGATAGCCATATTATTGGACGCTTTGTATTTTCTGTGGATTCTATAGGACCAGGCTGGCGTGCCTAAAACCCAATGAGCGTATTTACCGCCGTTTTGATACCACGACTCTTGAGAATCTGATTAAGATAAGTGGGGTTACTTATTGCTGGTCCTTATATCCAGTCAGTGAATTTGAGGAAGGACAGCAAGCAGAAATATTTTTCTTCGATGCCTGGTTTTGTCGAGAGCAGGGCATTTACAGAAGAAGCGGTCGAGGTGATGGCTAGTTTTGCGGCATTATTACCGACCGTCCAGAGGTCTATGGAAATTGAGCTTCCTAGTTTTAGTTTGATGGTTTTTATTTTAATAAAAATCTGCCCTTCTGGCTGACACTGCGACCTAATCTATTGTGTCTCCGGTCTACTTAGCCTTAGTAGCCGAATTTCTAAACTCCGCTAACGAACAGAACTCCTTATGAATGATCCGTCGACGTAGGCCGTATAGTGCCGGAAATTCACAGAGAATGTGCTCAGAGGTTTCCTTCTCTTCCTAACAGACCCAACACTCTGCATCTGAACAAAGATTTAGTTCGTTGAGATGATATTTTAGGCCGCAATAGCTGGTAAGGAAGCCCACTAGCTCCCTCATGTTGTTCCTGTCAAGGTTTAGAATTTCCTTGTAGGAAAAGTGCATGTTAAGTCTCTTGGATTGCCCAAGCTCGGGGACATTTTCCAAATGTGGTAGGAGAGGTTGGTGTTCCCAGTTGTTTGACGGTTCCTTTCATTCGTGCAAAAATGTAACACGCAACGTCGTAACGAGACATCGCCGAGTGGAAAAAGCAAAAGACAACGCCTATAGAATGTCCAACGAAGCCGAACACATAGTACTATGCCTCTAAAAGTGAATAGAACTTGATATTGCCTCCTAAGCAACTACTTCCTTAATGAGGAAGACATATTTATTTGCTAAGGACTAAACTAAATTCATCACAAAATGGAGGATGAGCTTAAATTATGTGTGAAGACATCAAAACAGGCCTACTTATGGCTGCTATAATAAGCGGTTAGATCTCGCTTCGACTCTTAATCTTATCTACGAGGGTCGTCATAGAAGTACCCGACCCAACAAAAAAAAAAAAAAATTGAGAAAAAATGTCTTTATTTCCCTGTATAGTCTCCTTTTAGCTTTTCACAGCTATGTTATCAATATCAGGGTATCAATAGCTTCGATACCCTGTTTATTGTGAGAACCGTCGAACTCTTCAAAATTTCCATCAACCCCATTTTTTTACCACCGATTCTGGCGAATAGGGTGCATGAGGAAGCAATTCGAACTTTAACTCATTGATTTTGGCCATCGCGATGACGGATGTGTGAACTGGTACATTGTCGTACTTTCATGAAAATAAATTAAGTGAAACGTTCAAGTTCAAGAATCTTGAAGTATTTCTCTGAAAGCAAAGTCTAAATCCAGAGAAGTTTTGTTCGAAAACTTATGTAAGGATTGACATTTCACCAGCGGTCTTGAAATTGAATGGCATGTACGCTTCCTTTCACTGAAATGCCACAAGGTTTTCAACCATACACAGTCAATATCGAAAGAATTAGTAACACCAACCACCATTTGGTTTTGTACAACTATTTCGCAAGTAAAGTGCCTTCTGCGTCACGAATTTTTAGAGTGACAGCTTTTATTTGACATTTTACGGTCGAAAATGTGTAAGTCACTTCATATTTCATGCAAACAATGCACCAAGCTTATCCCAGGCTGGTTGAATAGCAGAAGAATTTATAGCACAGTAAGGCATGACGAAAATAATTGAAAGGAAGTTTAACGATGTAAAACCGTAGTGAAAGCGTGAAGACCTTGTTAGGGCTTAACAACTCAAAGGAAAAACGTAATTTAAGTATTCGTCTATAAATAGGCAGGCAAACAACTCACAACTAAAACTTCATAACCACACTCAATTAACGGCTTTTAACACATGAAAGCAACCACAACACCGAATACAACTTATAAATAAAATATTCTCGGACGAAGACCATTTTTGAATTAAATTAGTCACACACACACACACTTTTTTTTTTTTTTTTTTAAACACTAACCTATATGGTTCTAGACAATTTTTCCTGTACATTGCAATTAAATTGAAAATAACGCTCGAGTGCTTAAAATAAAATAATTGTCTTCCTTTGATGTCCGGAGTACATCGCCAGCGCGTATTTCCGAATTCGCTTTGATGATAAATGTGTCGACACTAAGCGGCTCAGGTCTCGGTGAAAACCTGCAAAGGACTTTGCTTTCGACTTCGACGTCGACTTTGACTTCTACTCCCTGGTCAAACATTCAAACAACAAAGAACCAACAACGTAAACACCGCCTGAAATTCTGTTCTGTTTGTTTTATGAAATGTTAAACACCGCAGACACTTTTATCCACCCCCTGACACGCACTGTGGTAGTTAGATACGTTTTCCCCAAGACGATAGATCCTGGCCTTTCAATTGTACGCTTTAAAGACATCAGTGTGAGTTTTAAAAGCGGGAGAAACCATTTTTTTTTCTTTGACTTTCTGAAAAAAAAGGAACAAAATCTTTCCCAGTCGTCCCTAATTTTAGTCGTATCCCCGAGGTATGCCAGTGTGTCAACACCCTGCCGAACACACTATACAATTATGTGGAATGGTGTCTAATCAATTTTTTATCCATCTAATTGCATTGCACTTTGGTGGAGTGACAAATATCCTTTTAATTAGCTTCATTTGTTTGTTGTTGCCTCCTTTTTGTCTGCGGGAGGATAGGTTGAGGAATAAATAACTCAACGAGAAACTCTTTGAAAACGAGGTCAGGCGCTCTTTGCGAATCACAATGATTAATTGCCAGGTCGCTTCGTTAAGTTTGCTTTGATTGGACGATTTGGCCCGGTGCCAAGGGTTCAAGTGACCATAGGTCAACTGCAAGATGGCTCACATAGTCTAATTGCAAGGATACATGTGTTTAATGTGACATCCAGGCACGTTTTTTTTTTCCCTGCAAAATCAATATCACATTCAAGGTGAAAGCTGGGGTGGTTTTCTATTTAAATATAGGGTGCACCCATGTGACATTTAGTTTCAAAGGGCCTTCAGCTTGGGATCACAATGAAAAATCTCCTCATTGCGTTCTTTTTTTATCGCAAGAGTGTGGATTTTATTTTTCCAAAGCTCAAACTAAGCAAATAGATGGCTAATTGGCGACAAGTATCCAATGTGCTAACCTCGTGTATCCTATGACAAACTTCCGAGAATTTCCAAGAAAACAAAAACTTTAGATCATTGCCAAGTCGCACAACGAACATGGTCATGAGAAGCATATATGACCCCCAATGGACTGTCCTTCCAACTATTTATTTTTTTAATCCGTCAAACGTGCACTTCGGAGCCGACGAAAAACATCAGTCAACTTCACCCTTATCAACGCCAAGTTGGATAAGAGTTTTATTCAGCAAAACCGTCACAAAATATTGCAAAATCACATTTAATCCCTTAAGAAGGCTAACGGTGACCACGAGAAGTAAATGAGCAAAGCTTTGTGTAAACAAGAAAGCGCCCATGGCATTTTCAGGAAAAGATGAAAAATTTGCTTCTCTAAACCAACACGAAATTGAAACGTCAGCTCCAGTTCTCGTTGTGCTGTTAAAGTGCCTCGTTCTCAAGATTTTTTTTTTCTTGAATAGCTGGCACTAATAAGAGAGCATATCACCCAGTTGGATTTGCCTGCGGCTCAGCAGCCTTTCCAAATCAACAGATACGCTGCCCACCGGAGACGACTTCAACATGGGTTATAAGCACAAAATACCGGACAGAAGCGTCTGAAGTTACCCCAAAGTCCTCTTTAATGAGTCTATCTCTGCTTTTACGGATGGCTCTCAAACAGTCGGTGCCGGTGTCTTTTCAGAAGACCTGAACATCCACCATTCCTTCAGTCTCCCCAACCACTATAGAGTCTTCTAAGCCGAAGTCACAGCTTTTCAACAATCTGTCGCTTTGCTGGAGGCTCATCCACTATTATAAACAGATATTGCGATCTATTTACATCGACAGCCAGGCTGCGATCAGGTCCCTCGAATCCAATAAAATCTAGGGCAGTGAAGGACTGCCGCGTGCCTCTAAACAAGATCGCTAACAAGTATAACTTCACACTCTGTTAGGTCCCTGGTCACTACGAGATTCAAGGGAACTGTGCGGCTGACGAATTAGCTAGACTAGGCTCTCAATGTGTAGACGGCAGGGAGCTCGACCATGTCAAAGCGCCTATTGCGTTTGTTAAATACCAACGCTCTGTCGAAAGCAAACCGTAGATAGAAACACCTCGATTAATGCTAGGCCTATCTGGCCTGTCCTGGATATGAAAAGATCAAAAGATCGACTTAAAAGAGACCAATTTTGAGGACGTTGATTCATCCTCAAGGGACACTGCATCCTAGGCAAGCATGTTCAACGCCTGGGTATAGCATGTAATAATTTCCGCAGGAGCTGCAGAGACGAGAAAGAGGAAGAGTCTACTGCACACTTCCTCTACACGTATCAAGCCCTTGCCAACATCAGCAAAGCCAAAACTTCTTTAACGATCGAAATTTTCGGAACTCCACCAGGATCAGGAGTAAGCGGGGGTCAAACCTCAGTACTCAGTGGTATCACAAAGGATCTACTTTTCTGGTCTAAATGTATTTCTTCTTGGAGGATCACTCTAAATAACTAACTAAGCAATGCCTGATGTCAGAAAACATTTATTTCATGAATAAAGCTAGTATCGGCTCTACTGCAAAGGCATGACACTGGCAGTAGAGTATCATGGCTTGAAGAGTTGATTGAGCTGACAATGATTATATGATATCAGGAGATTCGAAAAACTTCCTGGGAATTATAGCAATGACAAACACCACAAATGTCCACAGCTAGTCTGGACACCACCCTCGAACGCAAATGAAACCAAATACTACCTGAGTTTCAAACCATTGCACCTCGCTCGCGCTGTGTGAATAACATTAAAAGAGCAGAGCACCATATCCAATCACAAAGGTGACAACAGGCTTTTCTAAAATCACGAAGAAGCTCACGATATATGGCAAAAGGTTTGGACAATTCTCTACTTGTTTTGGTTAAAGATCTGTTAATGCAATGGAGGGAACATTTGGCAATGGTGTATTCGCGTGGATTCGTCGTAAGAGATCGGTGACGATTACTGATAATTGAGTTAAAGCCGATAAGCGAAAGCAACAAGGAAAGATTCTAAAAAATCAGTATAATACGTCCACGCGCCGCTACCGACGAACCAGCGGACTCTATCGAGGATGAGTTTTATAACCTCCTGGATGGTACAATGTGAAAAACGTCAGACCTTTCAATGCTAAAATCAGTAAGGCAACGTCTTTGGGGGTAATTTGGCATATCGATATCAGTTGGACTAGTTGGCCACAAAGGGACATAATTGAGGTAAAACATATCTGACAAACTCTCCATCAGCCCGTAAAGCTCACCTAACCTACTTGGCTTTGCTGCGGGGCGAAAAATCACTAAAGAAACCACACTTTTCCGCATCTTAATATTCAGAAGGCGACGTTGTAGTGTCCTGAGCATGATAGACACGAGACATGCCTCCAGTATTCCGGATGTCCGAAAATTTCGACCTGCCAACGCCGACTTGGATAACTAGCACTTCATATACTGCTTTGACTAGGTTTGCCGGCAAGCACATGAAGTGCGACCAACTTCCTTCTATCAGGCAAAACGAGCGATAAACGTAGACGAAGATAGCCAAAACCGTTCATTTAATTGAAGAGAAGTGCGGATAACTGAATCTAAACTAAAATGTAACAAGAATGGTGGACTTGACGGCTTTACTAAGTCACCTAATTAGCAAGTTAGCAAAGACCAAGCTGTTTGTCGGGTCAGAGGGTTCATTCCATTAATTAAGCTTCCCATTGAAATCTAATCGCTGGAACCAGAAACTGATACAACATTTTAATTGGCAGCAGTACCACCCAGACCACAGAAAAGGTTCTAGCTTTGCCTTATAATTTTTTTTTTTTTAACCTTTGACTGTCCAACACCTCCTATGACTATGTGGTCGCCGTGGCTCAGTTGTTAGTGCGTTGGACTGCTGACCAAGTAGCGTGGGTTCAAGTCCCAGCCAGGAACACCGAACATTTTTCGCGGCACAACCTCTGAATGTAGGCGCAGCTTCTTTTATGGGCTGTAGAAACTTCTTGCAGTTCCCAGTCAATCTCGAAATCGTTGATCCTGTCAATGCTAAAAGGTTTAGTTAATCATTGATGAATCTTTTATGAATGACCGAAGCGATTTATCTGGAAAACGTCTCTGCAGATATTTCCATGACAGAGTGGGGAGCAAACCGTCTCAAAGACAAATTTGAATGCATAAGTGGCACCACAGTGGACCACATGCATTTATAACTGTCCTTCTAAGATTATCTGAACTTTGAAGCCACCTAACTTAACCCACATCAACATTTTATTCTCAATGTGGCGATTTCGTAAAATTCTAGGGTTCCTGACCATTTTGAAATGCAGATGTCTTTTGTAGGACAACCACATCGATTTCCCCCCAAAACAGGACACATCCATATGTGGTCATCGTATTCGAATAAAATCATCACCAATTCTATATTATATAATTCATTGAACCAAATTTTTCGTCCAAGAATAAACGTATACCGTCCGCATATACTTTAATCCAATAAACAACCAAAGAAGGAGCATGTCCCCTTCCACTCCAAGAGTCAACCCAACCGAATTCTCTTAGAATTTATGATGAAAAAGCAAAGACACAACGATGTCAATAAAAAAAAAAAAGTTTGACTTCTGTGATGTGAAAGAGTGACCCCGTTTCGGAGCTCTATAACGATGGTAAGTCCTCTTCGGATGCAGTCGTGTGCAGCACAAATTATTTAGAAAATAAACTGCACAACAGCACTGAGCACAGCACAAAATTTCATCAACAACATCAAATTTAATCAACTCAACCCCAAGCACACGAGAAAGCACGGCTGCAGCTGCAATAAACCACATATCCTGCCCAGATTCAGAAGCACGTATGTGGATGTGTATGAACGTTTGTTGTATGAGCAGTCGGCTTTGCAACAATCATCTCAGGCGTGAGAATCTAATTGTGCCAAGATAATATTTCACCACTGCTTGCCAGAGCCACAGGCATTCATTTTCAAGGCGCAAACATTTTAAGGACTCTTTTTTTTTTCTTGTAAATCCTTTATCATTCCCTGTCACCTTGGTGTTTTGATACCACAACTGGATACGTACTGCTTGCGATTAATTTGAAAGATTATCAAAAGGACGAGGAAAGGATTTTGCTTTTGATGGACAAAAGCTTGATGTCGAGTGTTTTTACGAGGATTGTTCAACAAAGAGATTAAACTTCTAGTCTTTGACAAGACCAAAGGCCTTTGATCAGAAATCCGCCCTTCCCATCCCACAATCCACACCTTAATTCAATTTCTACAATACAAACCTTGGATAGTCGGAGTGGATGCCCACTAGCGCTTCGGCAGCCTCTTCGTTGCATCCAGATGAGATCTGTTCCCGATTCGCAATGGAAGGTGTTTTCATCGAGCCAGGAATTGAAAGTGTAGATGCTGGCTTGCGGAGCTATAAAAAGAAAAACAGATAAACAAACCCAATTAACAAAAATCGTATCGAGGTCTGAGGGGATTTTTAGGGAGTAAAGTAACGAGTGCTCATTCACTAAAGTTGGTGCAATGCACGAACGGGTACAAAATAAAGACATTTTCTTATTTTTGCTTGAGTGCAAGTGGATAGCTAAGCGTTTTTTTTGGATGCTGCTGGGGAGACAGGAATCAATCTTGACGTCGAAATTAAAATGCAACAGAAAAAAAACAAACGACTTCAGTTCTCTTTCACTGGGAAACGGTATGAGAAGCTAGGTTCAGGGTCTCAATTCAAAGCATTACAATTCGACAAAAAAAGGAAATGTAAACGGTTCACACATTCCTAAGGCACGCACAAGGCGTGCCTTACACTGAAACTTGACACATTCTAATGAATTCATTCCACCGTTTTGTGAAAACACACTTGGAATACATGCAAATCTATGTGGGGAAGGACCATCTAAAACCTAACCAGGACTTTTTACAAAAACAAAAATTATTTTATCAAAGAAATTAATTTTCTAAAGGCACCTTCCAACCGCAGGACCGGACCATCCAAAGGTACGTTGATGAGCAGCAAGTGGTCAAAAAACACAAAGCCTCTTCGGATCCAACAGTTGCTACTATTTCTTGAAAAAAATTAACATCGTGCAACCCTCTCAACAACAAAGTTGGGGTATTTCACAGAAGAGTGGGACACTGCTCTGTCCTTTCTGAATTCCTAACCGGTAATCACCACAGTACAAATAACATCTTTCCTTTACTAGAAAGGGAGAAATGGCAAAGGGGTGTAATAAGACAACCGGAGGAGATAGCCGTATACCCAGATTTCCTAAAACGGCTTCTGGTATATATTGCCTCGAGCCAAAACTGAAAAAATGTTTTCGACTTCCGGATATATGCAGTGTGTTCCAGGCAGAAGATCTAGCCGTGTGCAAAGCTGCAGAAGACAAGAACACCGTCATCTACGTCGATAGCCACGCCGCGCTCAAAAGTTGTAAACTATCGCACAATGTCTTAAGGCACTATGCGCGTAGAAAAGGGTACGACTATGCTGGGTGCATAGACAATGCGACATAAAGGGTGATGAGCTTGCGGATCAACTAGCAAGAGACACGGGGGGACAACGATCCAAAGGCGGCGCTGTAGTCATCAAACCGCCATCCTACGCGATTAAGGCAAACCTCTTAGGCAACATAAATAGGCAAACTAATCACAGATAGTCAAATATAAGAGAACATAGGGCATCTAAGGCTTTATGGCCGGGGTGAGATAAGAAAAATAAGAAGGAAATTCTTATTTCGTAAAGGGTTTATTGTTCAGACAACAGGTCGTGCTAATTTTAGGCGAAACGACCTATGGGAGCAGGACGAGAAATATAACTCCGAAAGCTTCACAGCCAAATCGGACTATCTGACTCTCTACAATGACTTTAACATTATTCAATTCCTAAGATGAGAGGTCTGGTAGTCAAACAATGTAAACAAAAACCGCGAAGTCGCGATTTACATTAATGGCTCAAAAATGGAGACAGGAACAGGGCCCGCATTATTCTCGGAAGCAATACAAAAGCAGGAGTCCATTAGATTACCAGGAACATGTGGGGTCTTCCAAGCCGAGGTCCTGGCAATAGAAAAAGCTGCAGGACGCATAGGAAATTGTCACCTTCACCCATCTTCGTTGACAGTCAATCAGATTCAAAATCGATAAAATCCAATAGGCATTCACGAAATGTCGAGACTCGCTGATCACCATAAGGCACCATACAGTCAAACTCTACTGGGTTCCCGAACATAAGAACATGAGAGGAAATATCTGTAATACCACCGATAGGGAGATTGCATGGGATAACATAATAGAGAAAGAAGCTAATTCCTCTTGGTTATCCAGAGAAGATCGTGCCGCCTATCAGACGTTATAGCCAAAATAAAATAAAACCAATACAAGGTGCCTTCTTGCAAAGGACAGATACTTTATCCGCACGCTCACTGAAGTTATCTCAGGACATTGCACTATCGGAGTCATTCTCCGCAAATGGGGAATCGAAGTCAATGATTTATGCAGAAGCTGCGGAGGTGAGGAAGAAGTAGAATCAATCCAACATCTGCTGTGTCACTGCCCCGCCCTGCAAGAACAACGTCTACGCACACTAGGATCAAGGTTCTTTGCAAGCAAAGCAGAGGTAAAAGACTTGCAGTTACAGTTACAGACCTACTCAGATACAAGAAGAGCACTGGTTCACAAAACAGCCAACAATAGGATAGGTCGTTAGGTTGTCCCGGGAACCATATTGCTTTTCCCACAACATAAACATGGTGCTCACAATGGACCTCCAGGTCTACGAGTGAAAGTGATGAGGCCTATCCATCAGACACCCTACATAACCTAACGTAACCTTAGACCTCGACAACCGCTCACTCGACAACTCATGTATGAACAAAGGAACTTTTTCTGACGAGTGCAAGCGACAAAGGTTCGTGTTCCTTCCAAAAGGGAATAAACCACCAGATGAGCGCTCTTCGTATCGGCTACTTTTTGTGTTGGACACCTACGCGGGCAGGCGCGATAAGGGTTGTATTCGAAGCACCACGCTGGATTATAACGCTCAACACCAATCCTTTGAACTCTGCAGACTGAAGCCACATCTTAAAGCATTAAACGAAAGGTAAGCCAAAAGAATCCCGTCTTATAACATTGATAACGATGATTCTAAGGTCGCCAGCGGCGTTCCAAATGACTCTGTGCTGGGTCTACTGCTGTTCAACATATGACCATGTCTTATGGCACCCAATGAGTCAAAATTGGGAGGCTAGGGGACGGTGACAACAATGCACATAGGTAGGTAGGTAGCTAAAGTGGCTGTCCATGCGAGGACTAGATACGTGATGTCAAAGGAAGGCCATTTGTGATGTCACTGGGATCTAAGCCCTACGTGCCACTCCAACTAATGAAACCATTTGGAGCTCTTACTAAAGCTGATGATACTTTTGACATCAGTATGCGATAATTCGCCTAAATTGTTGAAGTGATAGCTATCTTTCTTTGGGTTAGGGCAGGACTAGGACACGTGCATAGGAAATGGAGGATCTAACATGCTCTGGATCCTCTTATACACTTTCGAGGTATACAACTCGTTTGTTTAGAACCGTCCACTCTTTTCAAATGAATTCTATTACAAGGCATAAATCGCAACGGAACGGCCTTATAGCCGTAAGGTCTGTCCCACATTCAGTTCGCTGCAAGTTCCCTCAAGACCCTACTTCCTTACTAAAGAAAGAAATCGACTTTTTGACTTTCTATCCAGAAATGCCCTGTGTGTGATGAGCCTGTGTTTTCGATACATCTTCAGCCCTACTCTACCATATTCGGTTTCTAGGTTATGACCTATTTGATGCAGGTCCATAATCGTGTATGAACGCAGGCAGACATCTTCAGCTTAATCCACTGTGAAATACTTTCAATTAGATAGTTACTGCAGTCTTAACTTGTCCACTTGAAAATGCAAGTTTTCGAATGTTCTAAGGAGACTTGCGTTAAATAAACGCACGTCCCAACGTAGAGATAAGTTTGTTCACTCATCTAGGCTTCCAATCAAAGATTTTACGTTTCCTTTTCAAGAGCTTTTCACTAGGGCCTTACTCTCAATGTCTTACACAAATTCTGGAAGAGGGCTTGCTAAGATTGCTGAACTATTCACCGTTGTACATGCATCAGGTGTAAGATTAAACTAAGGAGGTATTGCAAATTTTTCACTGCACAAAGTGCAATAAGAAGGCCGGTCAATACATGCCTTTTGTCCCGAAGGCCATGAAAATACTCTCAGCGCTTTTAAGGTGATTGAGAATCAAAGCCTGTACTATCTAAGACAGAGTATGTTTGTTTTGGGACCGCGTAAGAGTAAGTATTATTGAATTTTCCCACCAGGTGCAGCTTACCTTCACCTAAGCAAGGTCTCTTTTATAAGGAATCAAGATTAGAAGATACATCTTGAATCATGGAAAGAGTACTCTAACTCTACTAATGAATTTGGAAACAGGAAACAAATTTCTAAGGATGCTCTTCAGATGTAGTTTAGTCAAAGCTGTGTTTGATCGATGGTCCTACCAACAACGTCTCCCTACCCAACCCAATTACGGTAGGACGTGCCTCACCCCCGACATCACATATTGATTTTATGCATCTTCAAAGGTTATCATTGACAACCGGTAACCGCTCTTCTAAACTCACAACCGTACTAAAAGAACTCTTAACCTATAAACTCGGAGCCATATTTTAATCAGAATTTATTGTCAATCAGTTTTATTCAATTTCCTTACGTTGCCCATCGCAACTATGTATTAGCCTGTGTGTGTTTGTCTCTGCACTTCCTTTTTGGCTTCGCAGCTGCAACCATCAGGAAGCACAGTCACAAAGTTTTCATTGGAAAATTTTGTCTGTTATTTTTTGTTCGCCCTTCATGAAGTTTTCTCTTGTTATCCTTGTTATTCTGGTTGTTGTTGTTGTTGTTGTGCAGTTATTATTTTCCAGTTGTGCACAGGATGGCAGGGTATGCATAGCATCCGACCACAACGATGCGATGCTGTGGTTGGAAAAAGTTTTCGGACGATGGTTATGAATTCAAAAAAGGACGAAAAGCGGGTCACCAACTCGAGTTAAATGTTTTTATCGCACAATCCTTACCAATTGGACGATGTCTTCTTTCTCACAATCGCGACACTAGGGTTCCAATTTCAGGTTTTTTCCTTTCTTCTCGCGAGTTTTCCAACTGTGAACCAATAAAAGTCACATCCTTGTCGTAGACACGAAGCAGACTGTGTGTAAGGGAATCTGGCAATGATTGGATTCTGACATTTTTCGCTTTATTGGTGAGGGAGAAGGCCCTAACCACGACTTCGCATCGTGCACTGAATTGAACATTTGACTGTTTGACATTTAGGCTTTTTTCGAACTCGAATCCCCCAAGGATTGCTCTTTAGAAAGGACTACGAGCAGACGATGCGAAAACAAATGTTACATCATTCGAATCGAAAATCAATATGTACACGTCCCTATCTGTGGTTCAACTTACTGTAAACAACATTTCCAAGTTCCAATACGTATGAGCATCCGTCATAAACTTAGAAAGGGGTAAACAAATACCACACTGAACCGAATCGATATGTGGAAACCGCGAACCCCTTTGAGATTTCCCTTACTTTACGTCACGCTCATCTCTCGCAGTGTATGTCGTAAGCAGAAGGGATACACTAACCTCGACATAGAAATAAATCAAACACAGACCCTACACGTGTGGCGTCCCAGTGTGACGCCTGGTTAGCGGCAATTTTTTTGAAGAAAAACTTTCATTACTTGGTCCTGACAACCCTTTGCCATAAAGGGGCGAAGAAAACTGGTTGTTTTTAAGTTCTTAACCATTGATATGTCAATACAATGTTTGAGAGCTGAAAAGCTACATGTTTACTGTTTACGAAGCTGACATCACATAATGGAGTCATAACTACGCAATCAACTGTCATTATCCATCAATTGTGCGACATTCGCCAGCTGAATATACGCGGTGTCGATTCAGCAATCAAGATTACAGGGCTTTATGGATTTGCGAAGATCCACATGAATGGCAATGCGAGCGAAGCGTACGTGAGGATTCAGTGCATTTGTTCCAGTTGGCCAGGCCAGGCAGGCGAAAACTTAATTACCACCTCCGGCCGGGTGACATTAATGTGAATCAACCCGTTAAAGTTGTGTTATCATTCGACGGAAGTACGCACGGCATGGCAACATGCAAAGGTTTCCTGCTGACTAATTTCGTTAGTAATAAGGTGAAAGTTAAGTACTTATACAGCACTTGAGGCAGGAGGCGATGAGCGAAGAGGGATTGAATTCAGCTCAATGTCCTGTTTGTTCTTTAATGGCCGAATGCTTTAAGGTTGACTGTGGAGTGGTGGGAAGTTTTGTTTTTAGAGCAGAAATATGTAGTTCAATGTGCCACTTCTCCGTACACACCTCTGTGTTCAGTCTAAGTAGACAGACGATACAGTGGTTTCTTTTAATTGGAAAAATTCTTAATGACAGACTTTAGGAGGTGTAAGGAATTAATGTGCTCAGGACTTCTTTTGTCTCAACCGGAGGGAATAATTCACTCAGATCAGGGATCAGGGATAGCTAAATGCGTCAATAGTTACAGGGTATCCTACTGAATAGGGTCATGCAGGAAAAGGCTAATTATACAAAAGCGTATATGTGCAAATGGACTAGGATAAGAGCGAAACAGTTGTGCTGGCAATGACTATGCTGATTCAATAAAAAAAAAAATAACGTGGACCAAATCCGATGAAATCCCCGATGGGGTAACTTTCGATGACGTATACGATGACAGAATTGAAGGAGAACATTCATATGACGACAGTTATTGCGTGGAAATGACGCACAAAACCAGCATGAGTCCTTTTCAATTTTCCGCTTTTTTGTCTGTTTGACCTTTTGACTTCCCTTTACTTTGTTGTCCACTTGAGGCACTAGTATGGAATTTACATAGTTTGGAGTTCTTGGTGATTTTTAAAATTTACATGCTGAATTTGAGGTCAACGACCGGATCTGGGTTGGACATGCAGAGAGTCATCGAACCCAATCAATCCCATATGACTTTGCGGTCTGCTCATTTCGGATAATAGCGAACTTAAGAATGAACCATCCAACCTGAACAATGAAAACCAAGAATTCCGTTAACCCGACCTGGACGAGGTGAAGATAGCAATACCTAAGCTTAAGTCTAAAAAAGCTGCTGGTGCTTAGCTGAGGAGCTGCTCAAAGCTGCAGGCGATGACTTAGTAAGGAGCATGAACTAACTCATCTGTTAGATATGGTCGGAGGAAACCTTAGCATTGTTCCTCGATCACAAGAAAAAAGACTCTCTGAACTGCGCTAACCACAGAGCTATCAATCGCTCACAAGATCTTATCTGCCGTGTTGTGCGGATGCCTGAAGCCGTTCGTCAACAACCTGATCGATCTTTGTTAGTGTGGCTTCAGCCCAGGAAAGTCCACCACTGACCAAATATTCACACTGATCTACAATAGAAGAAAACCCAGGAACTTCGAATCGATACCCACCACCTCTTCATCGATTTTAAGGCCGCGTAAAAGGTATCTGAGCAGACACCACTTTAGAATTCTAACCGGCATCCTAAGTGACCATTGCCGACTAAAACGGCACCTACACAAACTTGGCCTGTCACCGGAGCCTACCTGCAGACTATGCTTGGAGAGCGATGAGAGTTCTCTTCACACCGTCAACCAATGTCCCGCCCTTATTCATGCGAGAAAGCGAACCCTAGGCAGTGAACTCGTTTCACCAACGGAGCTTGCCACGCTTCACCCAGAGGGGCTGATTAGCTTCGTGACATCCTCTGGAGCAGACAAAGTGCTCTAAACACATGGGACATCATAATCGGCCTCTATATGAGACCGCAGTGCTAGAGTGGACAAACCGCACCCCAGTAATAAAAATAAAAAAGACTGCCTATAACAGCATTTTTAGCGACGAGCAATACAGAGCCATGTCTAGTTTTGGCATCCCTGCCAAACTCGTCCGTTTGTGCAGGATGACGATGAAAAATGCTCCATCAGGGTCGGTCAAGACCTCACCGGGACCTTTGATGTCAAAAAAGGATTTAGACAAGGCGACGCGCTGTCATGCGACTTCTTCAACATCGTTCTTGAAAGAGTTGTGCAAAACTCACGCCCCAACACCAGAGGCACAATCTTTCAAAGGTCCATCCAACTACGCGGATACGCCGACGATATTGACATAATCGGAAGAACGCAGCGTGAGTAACGAGGCGGAGGCGGCGGAGATGGGTATAGCGGCTAATGGGGGCAAGACGAAGTATATGCTGTCAACAAGAAAAACCACTCAAGATCGACGTCTCGGACAGAACGTCACAATAGACAGTTATAACTTTGAGGGAGTTTAAGCGCTGAGATCAAACAAAGAAAAACTCTTGTCAATCGTTGTTTCTTTGGGCTAAAAAGACAATTGAGTAGCAATGCCTTTTCTCGAGCGACTTATGTGATCCCTTATTAGACCTTAATCGTACCAGTTCTGGTCTGTGGCGCAGAGGGATGGACTCTGTCAAAAGTGGATGAGGTTGCTCTGGCTGTTTCGAGAGGAAAATTCTTCGGATGATTTTCGGTAACCCTGCAGAGACGGTGAAAGGAGGAAGAGATACAACAAAGAACTGTACGGGCTGTACAGCGACATCGGCTTAGCCAAAAGAGTGAAGGTCCAACGACTGAGGTTTCTGGGTTATGCAGAGCGGATGGACACCAATGCTCCGGACCGGAAAATCTTCGAATCCACACCGGAGGGACGGCGCAGTAGAGGAAGACCGCGACTCAGGCGCACGCAAGTGGAAGAGGATCTCAACCAAATTAGCGTGCGAAACTGGAGGCAGCTGTCTAAATATCGAGCTGGCTGTAGGCGCTTGTTAGTTAAGGCCCAGAACCACCACGGACTATAGTGCAACCTCAATGAAATAATGAACAAACTTAAGTGATTGAAGATGCATTTTGCTATGAATTTGAATCTTGAATTACTGGATTCCGGCGCAAATTTAGAAGAAAATCACAACCATGATCAATGCATTAAGAAACAAAGAAGACAGTGGGAATGAACAGATTACATGCGAAATTGTTAGGAGGAACACCAACAACATCTACCGAGCTTTGCCACTCACTTGCAGAGAAAGAATCCAGGGGTCTTGCTCTTCCAGTTGTTTCAAGATTTTGCGAAGGCGATGTTGTCGAAAAGGTAACAGCTCTGGAATTAGCTTACCCAAGATGACAGAAGAGTGGGTCGTGGAAGAGTCTCCTCAACTGGAGAGAGCTGTGACATATTACCAAAAACTATCGTGTATTCGCTGTAGAGACAAGACAGTGGGAAACAGAAAAGTTAACATCACCAAGGATCTTTCCTGGTTCAAACTCACTCTGCCACTGTCTGTGAGGAAAATGAGTCAAACAGATTTGTAGTTCATTTTAAATACTCAGTTGCTTAACACCACAAAGCCTGTGCCATAAACAGCGTGAAGTTCTCGGCAGTGGACAACACCTTTTCCAAACATATTTTCACGCTTCCTCCTTCCACGGGTGAGATAAGCTCAAGGTCTAACCACCGCCATATTTTGAATAGCAATTAACTGACCACGCTTATGTCTATCTCGTCCCATCTTTCATGTACAATCACAATTTCCCACGGACATTAACAAAATATAAATCTTCAAGTCCTCCCCTCTGTGTAATAAATAACTGTGAACCGACATTTCGATTACCTTTTCGTTTTCCGCAACGCACATGCCGCCGCTAATTATAAATAGAACCCCAAAATATAATTTAAATCGGATAATCCGTGGCCCAAGTCGCTGATGGCTGATGGCGAAGCCGAAAGCTGGAACGAGAACATTTCCTTGCCATTTCCGTCCTGTTAATTTCGAATATTCGCCGCAGCCTAGACGCGCAAAAGAACCATATTAGGGCTGTTTTTCCCTATTAGAAGGATTTATTGTAATGGTCATGCTTATAAGGGGAGTGTCCACACCCTCGGACAAACGGGACAAACGAGCGTGAGGTGTTATTCCAAAATGAAATTTATGAATTCCATAAAATGTCCGTCGACTTCCGGTATACAAAAGACATAGCGCGCCACACCAACGACCGCGCTGGCCCCTGCAGCCCAGTTCAAGGTGAGCATTCTAATAATTATAATATTGCCCTACAAATGGCATGCGACCCAGCCAGAGAAAAATGGCCGACACGCGATTCGGGTAAACACTGTATCCGTCGGGCCTCTACTATGTAAAATTAAAAAAAAAAAAAAAAAAACCAAAATTACAAGCGGACATTTGTCCATAATTTCCCACATAAAGTCATCACGTTGTTGTAAGGTTAAATGAAAAATTGACGACGCTGAAGAGATGGCAGATTGCTGTCAGTTGGAGCTGTGGGTGGCCGGAGTGGTAGCCGTACCGTCCTTAAACAAAAACAATTAGGACTCACAGTGCCTACGGTGGAGTTGTGTGCACAATAAAGCCATTAAGGATAAGCAGATTTATTAAAAAGGCAAACAAACTCATTTGGGATGTGTGCATGGTAATAAGTAGTCAGATAGACTTGTATCGTCGAAATTTACAACCAGGCATCGGGCTTTGTAATTACTCATTTCTAGTTTACAACAGATGGCCCTTGGCATGACGTCTCGCTCAGTTTGCTTCAGTTGGAGTATTTACAGGTCATGTTTATGAAACGGAAGTCATTTGCAAGTTTTTGTGGTTCTAAATGGTTTTTTCACGGCGGGACTCGGTTCACATTTCCGAGAATTGAATGCAGTCTTCAAACCTGGAAAAAGCCTTACGTTCGTCAGAATGTATGTTAACTAATTCAATTGTTGCCAGCGCTTCAGCCGACTTAGATGAGATGACAGAACCGGAAACCTAACAGCGTGGGGAGCCTCGGTATATCTAGCTAGAGTATAGCTACACCGATACCGATTCTATTGAACCTTTACGGATAAATGTTTGGCCGAAATCAGCCATAATAAATGAACGAGGTGAGTATCTATTTGATTTCCTTACGATCTCAAGTCCAACAAGTGTAATCATGATAGGTAGGTAGATTGGTAGAGTGGCTTCGCACAGACACACGTAGGCCAGGATGACCCTTTGTGATACCACATGGATCTATACCCTGAAAAACGCCACTCACTTTATTAAAACCTATTTGGAGCTCTTGATGAAGCTGAGGATACTTTTGACGCCATTATGTGATAGTTCGCCCAAATTGTCGAAATGATAGGCACCTCGACAGAGCTTCCTTCGTTGGGATAGGGCAGGATAAGTGCGGAGGAAATGGAGGATCGTTTCCTCCTTCTCTTCGTCTCTACAGCTCCTGCAGAAGTCATTTGAGAGGAGGCCAATCCTTCTGGCATGAAAGCTTGTTGGATAATGGCCGGGAAGAACACCAATGACGGTGCTAATAAGCGACCTTTTGGGCAAAATCAAATTTTTAGATCGAGTGAGATTTTGCATCGGCTAGATGTCCCTAGAGGTACGGCAGATGGTACCATTTCTCCATCTTTGGTTCGTCTTACTAATCCCGTCGTACTCTAAGAGAAGTTTGCACGTAGCGAATGGAAAGCGTAGACTTCTCCGTTCCGGTAGGATGCCCAGCACGTTTGACTAGTTCATCGGCCTTACAGTTCCCTGGAATGTTCCTATGACCGGCTACCCATTAGAGGTGAATGTTCAAATGTTCTGTCATCTCCATGAGAGATGCGCCACAATCTGAAGTAGCTTTTGATGTACATGTTACCGATTCCAGGGATTTTATAGCAGCCTGGTTATCAGTAAAAATTGGAATGTCACTGAAGGATATCGCATTGGTGGCTAGGCCAGAGTTTTGTTGGTCGCCATAATTTCCGCCTGAAAAACGCTACAGTGGTCAGAAAGACGGAAGGGAATGCTCAGGTAAAGCACATCGGAGAAAACACCGTATCCCAGTCCGTTCTCGGTTTTGTAACCGTCGGTATAGAGATTAACATCTCTGGCGTCACCACTCTTATACTCCTCTCGGGAAGGAATGGAAGTCCGGAAGTTGATATTGAAATGTAACTAGAACGGTGTGTAGTCGGTGTTTTCTGGAATAAAAGTTAGGAAATCTAAGATCGAGGAGTGGCCAATAGTTTTTGACGGATGGGGTTGTTCTTAGTGCTCACTCCGGCCTTAGTATTTCCAAATACGGCAATCCTCTCGGGTGGAAGAAAGTACTCAACACCCACTTGCAGAACACAAATGGATATTCTTCAACGTTAGTCTCGCGGTAGAAACTCCTGTCCCCATTAATTAACTTTCTGGAAGAAATTTGGTCAGAATACAAACTCCAAGCGAAGCCGCATATTCGATTCAAGACGATGCCACTAAAGATTATTTTTAGGAGTTCCTTGAGAATCCGCTTACTTAAGATGGCAGAAGAGTGGGTCGACCGAGAAATATTTGGCGCAGAACAGTTGAGGAGGAGTCTCGGCAATTGGGGAAGAGTTGAAGAGAATTAAGGCCTATTGCCAGAAATCGCATATGATGGTGCGTAGGTGTAGTAGAGGCGCTAGGCGCCACAAGGGGAAACAGGACTTAAGCAATTAAATATACTGCCTCTTAAATGCATTCCGGCTCATCGAACTTGCCACGAGCGAAACGTGATAATGTGTAGCATGAAACTAACCCATCTTAACATTCGCAGTACAACTTAGAAGCCAAATGCTCAAAATGCCACCAATCAAATGGATCAATACATTCTTCCAGGGTATTGGAGTTTAAACATTCCGAGATGCAAACGTCAACTGAGATCACTACCTCATTACAGCAAATTACCAGGGAATTGAGCTGTTCACGCTTCAGGAAATGACTTGGTAGGCTTCATGCACCAACTTAAAATAAATAAATAGCTGGCGCGACAGCTCGGGATGAGCCAAGGCCTAGCTTCTCGCAACCATTCATGCTGTGCATGTTACATTTTTCGTACGAATGGAAGGGACCTACAATTTATTGCCGACTCCGAACGGCGAATTGAGAAGCTCTTTCAAGACAGATTATACTCCCGGAGGCTAGTCATTCCCCGAAGAGAGGCGGTTCCGCGAATAATGTTCAGTGGACATTCCTGGCTGGGGCCTGAACCCACGCTGCTTGATCAGCAGTCCAACGCACTAACAACTGAGCCATGGCGACCATCTCATGCACTAACTTATCTTTAAGATATGGTCCGACGAAAGCATGTTCGATGATTCACGGAACCTAGTTATGGCTGAAGTTTGTAATGTCGGCTGTAAATAGAGTATCGCAAGTATCAATCAAGCCTTAATCTCCCCTGCGTCCTAGCGCTCATTTTCCGTTGGGTCATGCCTAAACATAATCAGTGTCAACTAGTAGGTCAACCAGTGATGAAAACGATCTTCCAATCAATCTTTTCAAAACAGAAACTTTTTTTAAAGAAGACGGCGATAGCAACTTGTCTGAATCAACTCGTGCTCAAGTACGTCGCTGTCCTGGATATAAAACATCTTTGCTCAAAACATGTCTAATCGAAGACATCCAAAACGCCCTCAGCTTTCTGGCAGGTCAAAGGTGCCTTCGGCAGCAGATAAGCTACCACGGTTATCGGTCTATTGGTGAAACGAACTTTACCTCCCCGTGATACTTATATCATAGACAGCACTTTCAAAGCAACCTACCGTCTCAGGCGAGGTGTCTTCAGAACATCCTACGACTCTGCTGTCTAACCCAATGTCATCTAGACCTTAGCTAATGGACCTTCTTTATGTTCAGGACTGGCTTCTTTATGGCACAGAATATGAATCCGATGGATGACTCCAAAGTCGAACGACGACCTGGTGCTTGTATCATAAGACTTCTCTATTCATTAGGTTAAGCGGCTTGAAAATTTTTCATTTAGGCGCAAAACTGTATTCAAGTGCTCTAACAGCATCCCAAATTTCACAGTCGAGAGGTTTTTCTTTATTGTGGAAACATTTTCAATGCTGAGGGTACTAGATGTCTTCATTGAGTCAGGAAATCGAAAGCAATGTTCGATGTGCTATGGAAAATCAAAACATAAAAGCTGTAATTTCGGGTCTTCCTTTCGGTATGAGTGTAGTACTTGACAGGCGACAACCACCATCAATCGGACGTATCATCTTCTACTAGGATCATGCTCCCATTTCGCATTCATTGTTATCTCAATCGAAATCTACTTCTCATCAAAGGTCACTATTGTTACAGGACGTAAGCTTCATTTGGCATTTGCTTTACAAACTTCTTGCCTTCTCCAGATCATTGCTGATTTAATCGCCTGTACACATTTCTAAAAGCGCCACCATTCTACACTGCACAACAAGCCCTTACACCAAACAGTCCATTGTACTTCCACTCCATTTGCCATATATCCTAGGAGAATCCAATAAAGTTAAACTCCATCAATTCCTAATGAAATTGGGAGAATGCCAGTCGAATACAGCACTTATCCAGCACTCAGTCTCGTGCCCTCCCTAGCGCTACGCATCTCACAAGGACCCCTATTTCTTTTTCCCTATTCCGCCCAGACCTTCAGATGTCGACCTTGTCGTTTATTTGTATCCTCGCATACTCTTCCTTGAACGTAATTTCTTAATTTTCATTAGGAATACGAGACCGCATTTAGAACATCATAGGGGTGCCTACCAACATTCGAAAAGGTTAAGTGCCATTTAGTCAAAAAATATCCACATTTCCATACAGTAATTCCAAGCAAAAGAATAAAATAAGACAATATAGCAATAATAACAAAAAAAGGACGAAAAAAGAAAGAAAAAAAAATGAACGAAAAGATAATGGAATTAGTGTACACAAAAGAAATTTCATCAAATAATTTTTTTATTAGCCTCCATGATGTTTATACCCGAATCCTGTAGGGTATATCCGCTTGGATAAGTAGACTGGAACAGAGAGAGAAGCAATAATGCAATCGGTCATTGGAAGTTATGGCTTTGTGGTAACTTTTCGTTGGTCTAGTGTTTGAATTTATCTCGAGGGATGAAATATCCTTGTTCCCGGTAATAAACTTAAAAGCGTCACACTTCTCTCTGTTGTGGCGACCCAAACTCAGGAGTTATTGTCGATGGAACTAAATTTTTTACCGTAAAATGACAAATGGAAATGTTTGCTTTGAAAGTTCGGCCAACAAATATTTGGTTTTCCAACTGAACGATAATAGCTTCCACAAGGATTTTATGACCGATGTTCTTAAAATTTTGACATTAGAGCATCCAGAACAAATTTGCTCATGGAACACTTGGAAGATGATGTTGAAGAAAGATCATGTCGCTGTAGAAGGTTTTCAATCTCAAACCCATATTTCAAGAAGATTTCACATCGATTTTACGGCACCATTTGGAGGGCAGATTGGTTAACATTCAGAGTTTACTGAGGATTCGGAGCACTATGCATCTTGAATCCAAGATATGGGCTATCATACGACATCTTTATCTTGTGATGGAACAGTAGGATGCAGAGGAGGTGTTAACACTGAAAGGACTGTATGCCTTTCACCAGCTCGTCTAGCTACAGGAATCCCTAGATAACATCAACACCACCGCACGATATCAGTATATCATGGAACTCCATTTCGACCCAAGAGCAGAGTACAGAAGAATAGGCAGATACCAAATCCACCACTACGTCACACTTCAATAGAAGATTTTATATGAAACTCGGCTAGCGAACGAAATCCTTATCTGAACACAGATTTAGGTCACTCACCAGCTTCCTGAAGCTCTCATTACCTAAGGCTAAGAAATTCCTTATAGGAAAAAGGCTCGATTAATCCTTTGAATTGCAGAAGTCACAGGACATTTTCCCAATAGGCTAGACGAAGTTGGTGTAACTTATTCTTAATCAACTCTGTGGTAGTGCCAAATTGACGCCACAGGACGGTGCTGGTCCTAAAAAGGCGGCAGCTAAGCGAACCCTAGCCTATTATTCCAAGGAGTTTGACCTCGTTGTGCCTAGTCAGGGGATTAAATTCAAGATAGTGGAACGATAGTGCTTTAGGGCTGACTATCTGTCTATCTATCTGTCTTAGCGTCAGTTTATCTTAACGCAGATCTCAGTAACGCGGATTTCATCCTGGAACCCACTTCGATCCGTCAGTGAACCATAAAAAGTTTTTGGGTTCAATAAGGGTTGTTTTGCCTTGTACTTGAGTTCTAGCTGCAATTATATATTATAGATCATCAGCATGACTATTAGCATTCGAGCCTAATCGGTGTGTCCGGTGACTGAAGGCCAAAGAGGAGGAGAAGGCCACAGGAGGATTTAATTGCAGTTCACAGATGGTTTAAAGATGGTTATAGGAACAGGCACCGATTTAGTCTCCGAAGAATTGAACATACACAGTTCGATTAGACTATCTGATCACAACAGTGTCTTTCAAGTGGAGGTCCTGGCAATGACAGAGGCAGCCAGTATGATATCAATGATGACAATACCACGAAATGGTATCACCATTTGTATCTATCAAACCAATTTCTGTCACAGAAATAAAATCCAAGCTAGTTCGATGCTGTCGCGCAGAACTTTAGGTTTTTGGCTCGTAGCACAATATTACTCTCTGCTGGGTCCCTGGTCACAAGGACATAGCAGGAAATGAAATAGCCGACGAACTTGCAAGAAAATGGTCTGCAATAGATCATAATCGAGCACTTCATTGGACTAAGCCCCGACTCTCAGAGAGCAAAAGAAGTGTAAGATCCTGACGACAGACAACAGTAGTTTGCAGTCGCCAACCACCTGTGATACATCAAAGAAACTTTGGCCAAAAATATGACAAAGCCAGAACCAACAGACTTTTAAAAAATCACAGAAAGTCGCTGTCAGTGTTGATAGGAACACTCACTTGCCACAATCTTCCAAGAAACCACACAATGAAATTTAAACTGAACGATGACAAGGTTTGTAGGGGTTGCGGTGACGAGGAGGCTCTAGAGGATGCTCCAAATTTCCTCTGCCAATGCCCAAGAAACAGAACATTGGGAAGACACTACTACCAGGACATACAAGAACTGTCTAATTTTCAACTAAGTAATATTTTCAGGTTTCTGAGGACGTCACGAGAGCCAAATCACCAACCAGCAGTAAGGTACAAGCCCGATAGGAATCGGGATCTACTCTCTAGGCATCACAATGGGTTCAAAAGGACCTAAATATGATGAGGTCGAGTGCTTTCTCTCTTATCAACCCCGATACCTTACGTTACCTTTTAATTGCAGTTACAGTCACCGACACATCCTAGAAGGATGAAGTTACTATTTAACTTTCCAGCATGACCCTTATCCAGTGGACCAAGCAGCCCGCTGTGCCCATTGTCTGGCTTGAGAATGAAGCCTTTATTTACCTGCTCCCAAGTCAATAAGATATATCTACAGTTGCAGTTTTGCAGATCTTATCGCTTATTAGCCTTGAAGTATGAATCGATCTTCCAGAGTCAGAAATTGATTCAGGATCGTTTGACCCATGGTTACCAATAAATTCCAGGCCTTAAAGATAGTTAAAATCGAGTACATAGCAAGGAAAACGAAGTCGATAGGAATTTACTCAGAATTCTTCATCATCATTATCAAACTGTCATTTGTATCCCTGGCTAGACACGAGAATTTTGGACCTACTTCCACTGGTTCGTAGCATTTGCAATGGATTCCCTGCTACCCCGGAATTTTGGCCACCTTATCACAATGAAATTCGTTATTTCTGTAAAAAACATTCCTGTTAAAGAGTATCCCTGCATTTTTTTTTTTCGATGTTTAAATGTCAAGACTGTAACCAATTCTTTGTGTTTTTAAGTCCTACCCTTTCACAACTATCCATGTTGTACGTCTTATAATAACTTTCTCCCGAGGGAGGCACCTACAATTTATTGCCGACTCCGAACAGCCCAATGAGGAGCTTTTTCTTGACAACCTGCTCCTCTTTATGAACTTGTTCTGAAACACTAGATGACTAAGGAGAGTTTCAGCTTCCCCACTTGAGTGATTACTGCCATAAGTCTCCCATCAAAAAACTGACAAAATTGCAACCACACTTTTGTCATAACTCCACACCCACTTTACACAACCTTTTGTTTAAAATAAATGTGACACTGCGTCAATCTGTCAAAAGGCCAGCGTCTCCATATGTTTTCATCACGCTTGCCATTCAACTATGAATAAGCGATTTCCATGAAATAAAGGAAATTGTCTGCCTCAAGCCGAAATGCCACCCACTGAGGACAACAAAAAAATAAATGAACAACCTTTGTACGAGTCTATACATATATCCGACCACAATAGCTTACCATGGCTCTCTCATCTATCTTTTGCCATAACAACTTATGCTTTGCATTTGCATTATGCGGGCACAGTAACATAATCCCCTGAGCATAATGCTAATTACGTCAACTCTACACACACACACGCACGGAGAATAAATGCAAACATTTAATATGTAATATTAAACGATTTTTCTTTTCGTTCTGTTTGTTTAGGTGTAGCTGTGCTGTTTTTGAAGTCTTTTAAGTCATAATCCTTTGTTATGTGGCACGGGCGCACGGCACTGGCTAATGACGGTTTTAAATGTCAGTTGGCAGCGTCGTGTGTCGCTGGCATATGTCGGGTGACAGATGTCAAAAAAAATAGTTAATTGCATTCAATTAAGTATGAATGAGCAACGACTGACTTAAGGAGATTTGAACAATTAATTTGCTCAACTGGTGCAGTTGAGCATTGCAAGTGCAGGGTAAGAAGGAAGCTGTTGTGGTTTTGCTAGTTGACGCAAATCACATTTCTGACTGCTGTCAAATCACGTTGAGAGCGCTGACGACTGGTGGTGACAGTCAACATTGCAATGAACAGGACCATAAACAATTTTAATGAGAAACCTGTTACGTAATAGATTCGTATAATTAGACAGCTAATCAACTTCGGCCCGCACCTAGTCGAGGAACTGACCACGCCAAAATCGACTTTTGACAGTTCTTCTCCGAAGAGAGTCTACGCCATACTCAGAGCTAACAAGGAAAGTTTCGTTTTATACTATTTATCAAGAGCCAATTGGAGATGGAGCAAATTATTAAGGGAAGATATGGTCTACACAAATACTTGGTCTACAAATAACCAAAAAAGCACGAGAACTTCTCAGTAGAATTCGAAAAACAATTGGACTCATTTTCGCATCGTATACTCTTGAACATGAAGATACAGAAGCCCATGTAGAAAAGGTTGGCATCCAATTGCCGCAATTCTAAATCGACGACCGAGAAACAAATATTTGCTCACTGCCTCTGCAGATGATCAGCCACTGTTGCGAATCAGTCGCGACGGTACGCTGGCAGTAGATCGGACGGGGCTGGCTCTTATCATCCCCTTCTTGCACCACCTGCTCAGCAATTAAAAACAACTATCCAGTCGAAAAAATGCAATAATTCGTTGAATTGACCACGGACGGACAGAAAGCATAGAAAAAGAAGAAAATCTATATAAAAGGACCTATGCCAATACCTTAGAGAAAGGTATGCTCAACTGTTCTTTTGCTGTCACTTCCAAGACAAAAATTCGTCAAGAACCCGAGACATGTCACCTGAGACAGCCACTTAAACCTACCAATCAACTCATCAACCAGGGAAAATTCATTACACATCGTTGTTCCTGCTGACCAGGACTTCTAAAACTTCATCGAGTATGTAGGTCCATGAGCATGATCATGTTGGTGAAGATCTCACTGAGACCATTGATGTAAAAAAAAAAATAAATAAACAAGGCGACGCGCTGTCATGCGACTTCTTCAACATCGTTCTTGAAAGAGTTGTGCAGAACTCACGCGACAACACCAGAGGTACAATCTTTCAAAAGTCCGTCCAATTACGCGGATACGCCGACGATATTGACATAATCTGTATAATACAGCGTGATGTCACTGGTGCGTTAGTGAGTACTGAGATGAGTATGAAGATGGGTTTAGTGGTCAATGAGGGCAAGACCAAGTACATGCTACAACAAGAAAGGACACCCAACATCGACGGATTAAACAGAACGTCACAATAGACAGTTAGTACTTCGGGGTAGTTAGGGACTTTGTCTACCTAGGCTTCGCTATAAATTCAGACAACGACACTAGCGTTGAGATCAAACGCAGAATAACTCTTGCCAATCACTGTTTCTTTGGGCTAAGAGGGCAACTGAGTAGCAAGGCCCTCTCTCGAACGACTAAAGTGACCTGAATCGTCCCAGTGCTGCTCTACGGCGCAGAGGCATGGACTCTGTTAAAAGCGGATGAGGTTGCTCTTAGCTATTTTGAGAAAATTCTCCGGGTGATTTTCGGTCCCATCTGCATAGACGGTGAGTGGAGGTACAACGAAGAACTGGACATGATGTAGAGTGACATCGGCTTAGTCAGAAGAGTGAAGGTCCAACGACTGAAGTGACTGGGTCATGTAGAGCGGATGGACTCCAATGATCCAGTCAGAAAAATCTTCGAATCCACCCTGAGGGACGGCGCATTAGAGGAAGACCGATCGAGCTGGCCAGAGACGCTTGTTGGTTGAGGCCCAGGTCTACCCCGGACTGTAGTGCCACCTTAAGTAAGTAAATAAGTGCGACACCCACGGCATTTTTATAGGTTTTGCTCTATCGCGTATGCTCCTTCGTTTCCCAGTTCGACAGATTTCTGATTTCCTTCTTGAATTGGAACCCAGACAAATCGGAGATTTCTATGGCTGCCAAGTAGACTAAACGTTTTTGAACAGATTTCTATTTTCTAAGAGAACTCCAGCTCCCCTTGACTTCCGTCGAGTTGATCGTAGATCCAAAAGATTCTTAAGCTCTTTCTAGTTTTTCCTTTAGCTTAGTTTCTTATAAAGTATTAAGCGAAGATACTTGACGCTGATACATGAGTCACCTACTCTGGTTTTCCAAGTGAAGAGCACCGATTCCGATTTGTTTGGAAAACTTAGTGGATTTAGAGCTGGTATAAGACAAGGATGAACATCACAGAAGACCATTTAATAAAGATAAAATTGAAGCTTTGAAAGTATCTTACTTCCAATTTAAATTTCTGGAACTGTTTCAAGGACAGTGTACCATAGTTCTGCCAGTGCCTTTAAAAAAGAACTGAAACGGCTACATGCTAAGTGTATGTTCCTCCAAGAACGTGTTGAGATGTTTCTTCTTATGAAAGGATTCAGTTACAATTCAGTGTCAACTACCGACTTTTGACGCAAAAACAATACGAGTGCGTGGATAGAATATAGAGCTGAAAGTATTTTACCAGCTTTATACATATTATTTTCAAAACCGCACTTATAAAATTCTACAAAGCAGAAGAATTTGATGATGTACTAGCCGGAATTCTACGTATTTGCACGAAAAAGTAAAAACTTCTGATTGATATTCTGTGTACAATATCTTTTCACAGTAAACAGCACCGGCTACGAAACAATTCAAGGTCTACAAGTTTAATTGTAGCATTGTTTCTCTATTATTCTTTTTAAAAATTTCATCTTACTATTGCGTTCCGTGAAAAGGTAATAATTTATGACTTTATGGTGTTGTTTGGGGGAAAAAAAATATAAATGTTTGTTTTTTCTTTACAAAGAAACTTACAATTACTCATTTGGCTTTGAAGCTTTTTTTCAAAACCACTAAAAGTGAACAAAAAATGAACAGATAGACGGCGACTGGAAGTAATAAATACATAGAGTCCCGAACTTGTTTACCTCGCTCTCAGATTTCCTTTTGCATTCAATTCAAGTAATAAAGTTATTTATCTATAAACAGTTTTCTTCGGTGGATTATTCTCGGTCAGTTTTAATTAAAAAATCTATTTTGGTATCGAAGCTGAAAACATATCAACTTGTTGGAGACTAATGAATTTTTAGACAATAAGTTCTATTGAGGTGGACTTACATCTCTTGGTGAATTGCAGGAGCTTTGTGGACAAACTCATGAATGGTATTGTAAAGCTTTTATCCAAGATGTGAGTTGACCTATTTTAAGAAAAAATCTTTGTCATAATTGCGCAATTTTACTGTCCAAGGGATCAATTTACTTATCTCCCGACCACTGGACCGTGAAGAATTAGGGGCGGGAGTATACTGCCTTCAATCATAAATTGAACTCGAAATACATCTCGAACCTCATGTCACACTCTTTCAAACAGACGTTCTTGCGATCTAGAAGATCTGGTGTCCTAAGAGTGGAGGCCCTCATGGGAAAATATTATACATAGACCTTTACTCCTACAGCAAAGCAGCACTTAAAATGCTAACCAAACCTGTATCGGAATTAATGCACAAATTTGCTAAACTCCTCGGCAGCCAAAACAATGTGCACATCTCATGGGTACCGAGGCACACAGGTGTGACGGTAAACATGAAAGTAGACAAACTAGGGAGACTCATCAATGGTGATCAAGACAGCAATTGATAACAGGTTCAACCAGGATTTTCACAAATACTGGACAGATCTGACGAAAAGTGATGAACTGCATCAAGGCACAACTGAGATTTATGGTAGAGCTTCTGTCAGGGCACATAAATCTGAACAATCACGCACACAAAATGGAACTAGCTGATATCGCATTCTGTTACAACTGCGAGGAGGAAGAGAGGGAGCCTGAATACTTTCTCTGCTACTGTGCAGTCACTGTACGACTACACCAACTAGGACCTATGTTGATGCTGGAATAAAAACAACTAGAAGGCAAAGTATTCGGTTTCATCCTGGAGTTTGCCAAAGCTACAGGAAGACCTTTCCGACCACACACACAAACAACAGACACTCTATAGAGTCCCTATCACCAAACCTTCCCCCCACCCAGCCCCTTCACCAGGCTTACAAAATCCTCGAACAGTCATCTCAGAGGAACTACAAGGGGTCCTGCTTGAGCTTAAGTAAAGAAAGTCAGAGTCAGTAGTCAATTGCAGGTTCCTTCTTACTTATTTACTTAAGGTGGCGCTACACCCCAATATCTGCCGCAGTGTGAATATTTGGTCGATGGTGAACTCTCCTGTGCTGAAGCCACACTGATATGGTCCGATCAGATCGTTGACGAACGGCTTCAGGCGGTTACACAACACAGCAGATAACATCTCGTAGTCAAGTTAAGGATTCAAGGCCTAGCTTCTCGCAACCGTTCACGTTTTGCGTGTTACATTTTCCGCACGAATGGAAGGGACCTACAATGTATTGCCGACTCCGAACGGCGAATTGAGAAGCTCTTTCATGATGAATTATACACCCGGGGGCTCGTCATTCCATTACGAGAGGTGATGCCGCAAAAAATGTTTGGTGGACATGGCTAGGGCTTGAACCCATGCAGCCAACTCACCAGTCCAACGCACTAACCAATGACCCACAGCAACCATTGCCATTATTACGAGTTTAAAAATTATCACTAGACTGTTCTTTTAGTTCCATAAACCCTGCAGATATAGTCGAACTTGAGGCCCATCGAATGCCTTGTTCCAGCCTGGATAAATCGTCGTTTCAATCAAATACAAGCAAATCAATAACAAACCAATCGTTGCTTACATTGAAAAGAAAATTTCCTGCATATTCCTTCACTTCATCACCACAATCCCGGAAATCGAATAAAATTTTCACAATTTCCTACCAAATATTATGTAGCACTGATTTTTATTTCATTTTTACATTTCATACAAAACCACGCAGACACTTTACCCACCCACAACTGG
Source organism: Matsumyia berberina (assembly GCA_917880715.2). Lineage (NCBI taxonomy): Eukaryota > Metazoa > Arthropoda > Insecta > Diptera > Syrphidae > Matsumyia > Matsumyia berberina. Next base: position 98,412,200 of record OU862871.1, read on the forward strand.
AATGGCCTCCGGTGGAAGCATTCAATGAAGTGCAGTTTTTCTCCGTTACATTCTGTTTTGTTACTACATTTGACGTTTTATTGGCAGAACCCAATCAAGTATTGTGTTTTAATGTAAAACCCATAACAGAGGCTTGCAATGAATAAAACACACAACAATGAAAGGAGAAAGGACTTGAAAATCCAACTATGCCCATCGTATGGATTATCCGCGGTGAGTTTTTGAATGCGAGAACATATTCTGTATTCACACGTGCGGTGGGTCATTGTTTTAAAGTTTTGGATTTTAGGAACTGCTGTCAATCTGACAGGACTCCGGTGTAAGTGCTATTGACAGCTGAGTGAAAGTGGCTTAGTGAAAATGTGTCTCGTGGAAAATTAAAAAAATATCATTGTCAGAGGTATAGCGTAGAGTTTGAGCTATGACACAGTGTCGTCCTCTCATACGCAGAAAAGATTTAAAAATTGGACAAGTAACTCCACAATTAACTCATCAAGAGCAAACCTTCACATGACTAGAGATCTTATCAAGGCTCCCTCTAAGAAATCCAATAGAGTTTTTGACGTGAATCGTAATCAGTGACGAAAGGTTGATGGATAAGCTTCGGATAAAGATCAGATGCTAGCGACCGACCAATAAAAAGGTCAAGGCGTGAGAACGCAATTTTCCCCAATGATTCCATTACTGATGCACGAAAAAGTAGGAAATTTGGCGTAAAAAAAATAAATACCTGGCGCGACAGCTCGGGATGAGCCAAGGCCTAGCTTCTCGCAACCATTCATGTTATACGTGTTACATTTTTCGAATGAGTGAAAGGACCTAAAATTTATTGCCGACTCCGAACGGCGAATTTTTTATGACAAATTATACTGTTGGGGGCTTGTCATTCCCCGACGCGACATGGATGGGGCTTAAATTCAAGCCACTCGTACAGGAGGCCAACGCACTAACTACTGAGCTGCGGCGATCCCAGGAAGTTTCGTGTTGTAAACAAAGAAGAAAATGTTGAAAAATGTTACGTATGCGCCACCGAATAGAGGGGGGAAAAATATATTTTGACAGATAAAACTATGCTACGGCAGAAATTCATGAGCCTGACAAATGCCAATGGAATCGCCAATCAGGAAAGCAGAGTTTCAAACATCCTGGGTCCACAAATTGATTGAAAAACCCCTCAAAAGAAACACTCATCGGATAGAACTGAACAACATATATTTTCACAAGAAGCACCCAAGACCTCGATTTTCTTGTCGGAAAACAGACAGACATCCTTCACGAGGCAATGACAGTATCTTCACCAATGAGCCTCATCTGCAAGGATAAACAGATGAGTAAAAGTCCACTGAAACTAGAGCATTTGTAGAGTCAAAACACACACGAGCTCCCGTATGTAGATTGTCAACAATACAAGTGAGATAAGGTCTTCCCTTTGGAAAATTGCTAGGTGAAGCTAATGAAAGAGTGGAGGGGAAGCGCTTTCACTAACATTTCTCCTTGGATCCGGACGGAAGCGAACCTTTCGCCAACAACCTGAATGGCCCTATTAATGAATTTTCGGGGCGAAAAATACCACAATCGACCAAATTTTCACACTTCAGTAGAACCTGGAGAAAACCCAAGAATTCCAAATCAATACCCACCATCGTTTTATCAATTTCAGGACTTCTTATGACAGTATTTCTAGAGACTAGCTATACAGAGTCATGTTTAGTTCTGACGTCCGTGCTAAAATAGTCAGCCTAATGTAGAGATTTGTAGAAACAGTGAGGAAGTATAAGAGGACTGACTCCCCTTATGGAGAACGTGACCAAAGACCATGGAGACCTAATAGTAGTCCTTACGATCTAGCCATTTCTATTTTTAGCTTAAAAATGTTTCCACCAAAATATCGTAGACTTCACCCCTTGTTTTTATGACGTTTCAATGGACCTTTCTTAGTCGAAGTGTCTCTCTCAAAGGACAACTGTCCAAGCCAGTCAATCAACCACATAACCTTTATGGCATTTCGTGCTTCATCTCAATTATCTAACCCTCTGACAACGTCATCAAATAATGATGTGGGTAATACCACAGAGCTGTGAGTGGAAAGAAGAACGCCTCTAACCTTTAAACCAATAGTACCAACTGAAACTGAAAATAGTATCACACTAAATGTCAACAGTAAGTTTGGGTAAGTAGAGGCAAAGACTGTTTGCATTGCGGTTGAAGATATCCTGAAGCAATGCATTTTTTATTCCTGACTGCAGGCGAGAAACGGTTCGTGATACAATTTGCAATCGTCCATCAACGAAATAGTCACTTCGACTTCATCAGAGAACTGAAAGGAATCGGTAAAAATCGATCGAAGAGCTGCAAGACATGTGAATGCATAAATGCACGGAAGGAAGTCCATTCTGTTGATGGTGTCCCATGAAATAAATAATTCAAAGCAAAGTTGAAAGGAATTTAGGAGGATTTTTTTCAAAAGCACTCAAATCGTTCTATAGTCAATCAACTGCGGTGACTCTGGTGGGGACATACTGCGGTGCAACTGACATACCGAATTCGATGGAGAACTGCACCATTAGAACCTCTGGGAAAGCCAATCCCTAGTATAAAAATCGATTAGAGGACCTGCTAACTTCTGCATACCTCCCTCATTGTGCATTACTATAGACCTTTCTTAGCCCTACACTCGATCAAACAACCTACAGGGGCTAACAGCTATTTGGATTGTTGTTGGGAGTAGATAGCGAGAGAGATGGGGAGAAGTGCTTACACTAAAGCACTCTTTCTTGAATCCGGACGGCACTGAAAGAATTTTCAAGATAGAATTAACAGTGGCGGCCAAAGTTCCGATAAGGTCGAACTAACAAACATCTACTACACCGAATTCGGAGTGCAAACCTGTAAGAAGCAGTCTGTTTTCGGAAGAATGATCCTCATAGAAACGAGCTCTGTGGTTCCCTCTACGTTCAAGTTGAGCCCACTAATCATGTTGGTCCATCGAGGGAGTCTAGAGTGGTCCCTTTAAATTCAGCCCATTGTCAAACTTTCTGTACCAAGTTTTTGGGACATGATGTCTGAATCCAAACCAGTAGAATTGGCTACTTAATGACATAAATTTCAACGAATTGATGGTCGTTAGGTAAGGTTAGGTTAGCGGGCCGATGAAGACGATGAAACCGTCGTCATCACACTTAGGTATATGTAGACCCGTTGTAGTACGCATGTATTTTACCCACTACTACTGCCTACTGCCTGGTTCTTCCTACTGCCTGGTTCTTCCTACTACCTAATCACATTCACCCGGCTGTCCTTGCAAGCTTGAGCAGATCCGACAGTGAACCATCGGATAGCTGCTCGATGTTATCGAAAAGATATCTGCCCAGCGTTATTCCTCTGCATAGATCATCCTCGGTCAGGTGCAGCTCTTTGGATGCAATTTGCAAATTGTGGCCTGTAATTAATACTACCAGCCCTGTAGGGCATTTCTTTGAACGGAGAGATCCATACTTCGATGGTTTGGGCACGTCAAAGGCATGTCACCAACTCGGTTTCCAAGACGTGCCAACAGGTAGGCGTCCCCTGGTTAGGCCTAGGATAAGATGGCTGAACCAAGTCCGAAATTTCACCTCTACTCGTATGGGAATAGCCCCTCATGATTTAGAGTCGATGGTGGAAGATCGGGAAATGTGGAGAGTCCACTAAAGCTCCCTAAACGCACGACCTTCATAGTGGATAAGCGGGCCATTGGAAGATGATGATGATGAAAGGCATTTCCTCTCCTATGCAGGAGCTTGGAGGTTCTGGTTTTACTATATTCTGGCCATAGCCTTTCAGAAGTTTCGCAGTTGGTTAGTATTTTCCACCCATTTTTCTCCTGATGTAAGGATCTTAGCTTTACTATTTCTATCAGATGACGAAGTGGAGGTTAAATTGTACCATCCGCTTGCTCTGATTCTAGAGCTAGTTCGTCAGCAGTCTCTATTCCTAACACAAGCTTCATGCTAAGACCCTTCAGTTCTTGGCGACAGCACTCTACAAGCTTGAATGTGATTAGAGTAGCAGTTAGTGCTTTCATAGCCACCTGGCTGTCTATGAAGATCGTGATATCCTCCCGTGATACCGTGAGCATTGACGCCAATTGGGCAGCTCTGCTGTTGTCAGGGTGTATTATTGAGCTGCTGAGTCCTAGCTTCTCAGAAAAGACACCTAAACCTGTGCCTATGTCCATCTCGAAGCCATCCGTGTAAATGGACTTTGTTTCGTTAACAATTTCTTTGTTTTCCCACTGGTCTCTGCTTGGAAAGATGCAGAGGAAGGGTTTGATGAAGTCCAGAGTCGACACTTGTATCCAGATATTTGTCCAATATCTGGGGGTGTCCATATGAGCCTAGGATAATATCGTCCTAACTATCGCAGAGGCTCGAGGTGAGCCAAGCCCTTGCTTCTCGCAACCATTCGTGTTGCGCGTGTTGCATTGTTTGCACGAATGGAAAGGACCTACAATTTATTGCCAACTCTGAACAGTGAATTGAGGAGCTTTTTCATGACAAAGCTTGTCGTTTCCCGAAGAAAAATGGTGCCGCGAAAAATGTTCGGTAGACACGGCTGGGACTTAAACTCATGCAGCTACCACTGAGCCACGGCGACCAAAGTACAGCCATAGGATTAAACTGGGTTTAAGTCCCCGATTCTTCCCAAAAAACCTACTCCAAGTGTAGAAATTGATAGACGTACTTATCGCGACATCATCGAAATGAAACGATTCCTTTGGTCTGGTTGAATCATTTTTACGGATTCAATAGCGAATTCTCAATTTAAAATCAGTGAAGCATTTCTTCATCTGCTTCGTTGCTACTGTACGTGTCCTGTAAGCATTCTTTTCCTGTAACATCCCAGCACTCGGGAGCAACGAAATCTCTCAGCCATTAATCAAACGCGCCTTTGCAAGAGTCAAAGTAGACTCTGCGAATTATAATTTCCACTTAGATGTCAATATTTAAAAGAAAACGTCAATCCCTTCCTGGGACCTACTTGATGGATGTAGACAATTAAACACGCTTTCACCTAAACCCTTGCCTTATTCCCCACAGGACACTTTTTAAATAAAACAAATTAAAATGAACTCATCTGGAAGAGGCACATGTACGAGTAATACCCCTGCGACAGTGAGTAAGCCGCAAATGGAAATTGTTCTTTTCGCGGTTTCACGGAAAAAATTTCCTCAAAAAGCCTTCAAAGTGAACTTTTAAAGTCAGACGTCCCAAGACACTGTTGCAGCTGCTTCATGAGGGAGAAGACCTCGTCAATTTTTACCTCTAAATTAATGTGTCGGATGTGTGTACCTTCAGCCTTCGAAGCATCGCAAGAAGGGCAGCAATTAATTGCAGACAATTTTAGGACAACTTAACAAGGAAGCTTTAACCTACGATGTAATGAACTTTAATTTGCAGGGGATTTCCTTTTTATTTTACCGTTGTTTCTTCTTTTACGTCCACCATAAACCATTTATAGTCTCATGTACTAGTGAAAACAGTGTCCTTACGCAGCGGTAGATGCAGCGATAAAATTCACAAATAAATGTGGAAGAGGAAATGCGCTGTACACACGTTGAAAATGGTTTAAGGACAAGAATAGATCCTTCTTAATGCGTCTTCGTAAAAAATCCTTGAAACACGTAAAGTCTTGAGGATTAAACAAGCGGAACAAGTGGGGAGTAGAGCGAACGCCTTGAATGCGAAAATTATTCATAGGATGTTTAACAATGCATGCGACGATGGCGAGTGAAGAGGAAGGTGCAACCACTAATTCTTTGAGCTTTACGAAAACATGAATTCATTTCGTTTAACCGAGGACATTGCCAACTATCGGTGCCAAAGGATATTGGCACTCCACGGAAATTACATTGGGCAGTTCACAATTTTTATTTGTACAAATAACCTCGACTCGATGGAATTTTTGAGCGAGTGCTGCCGAGGGGCTTTGATAATCTGAGTCGGTGGCTTTCGAGAAGGTGTCTAATCTTTGGCTACACTCCCAGTTGCTGGAGGAGAAGCAACGCTTTTTTTTATACTGAAAGCCTGTAAAACATCCCACACATCCCCTAAGGACTTTCGCCGAATCAGCTTAACCTTCTTAGATCTCACACTTTCATCAGCTTGATTTGAGGTTTCATCTAATTAACCTCGAAAGTGCTGCAATACGTACTATCTGAGATTACAGAGAAGGTGCACCAAAGAAGGACACTTTGTTTCTTTTACAAAAAGAAGAAACCTAAATCTTCTAATTCGCCCCTCTGTCTACGGTGAAATCATTCATTTGGGGTAATCCTGGACAGTGAATTGTCCTGGAAACCCCACATCGACCGGACTATTGGAAAAGCCACAGCAGCAGTGTCGACCTGTCGCCGCATCTGTGGCAACAACTCGGGAGTAAGTCCCAAAATCATGCTCCAAATTTACACCTTGGTCGTCAGACCTAGCCTGACTTATGCGGCAATAGTTTGGTGAACAAAGACACATGAGGCCACCACAGCGAAGAACCTTAAACGGGTTCAACGCCTAGCCGAAATCAGTATGACTGGTTGCTTGCACCACACCAACACTGCCTCGCTTAACGCTATTATCGCTCTACCGGCAGCTCGAGTTCATAAAGAAATGCAGGCAAAACTCAGTCTGCACAGGCTCTTCCACTTAAACAGCATCATCTCCGAACATCCTCCTGACGGTCACGCTTAACACGCTTTCCTCCTTCCTTCAAAGTAGCGAGTTGGATGAAATTCTCCCAAGATTTTGCTTCAAACGAAACTGCCTAGTAGCCGAGTGACGATTGCGAAAAAATGCAAACCCTGCCCTTCAGAGCACGACCAAGTGTGGTACACGGACGACTCTATAATGGACAGTGGATCTAGAGCTGGAATATTCGGAGAGTCGTCTCTCACTAACATATCGGTCAGTCTAGGCATATACTCATCGATCTTCCAGGCAGAATGGAAGTGGAATTTTTACCTCTTTCCAGATATATGGTTGCCGACCATGTAGTGACCTGTGGAATTTGCTACCAACCGAAAGATTTCCATTCGATGTTTGCTAAGTAGGTGGAGGAGTCAAAGGATAAAGGCAAATGAGAATACGTCGAAGTTTGTAGGGTTGAAGGTTGGGATCTTGATAGCAAAGTGGTAGCTGACGGAGATAGACTGAGAACAAGTAGATGGTATAGCCCTTATTCTCGAAAGCAAATAATAGGTGGAACTCATTATGCGCCCAGCGAAATATAATGAAAGCCATGACAAAATTGTACCAAAGAATTAACTAATAATCTTCCAAGAAATACGTGTTAATGTTGGTAAGGCTAGTTTCTGGGCAGAACAGGCTAATAAAGAGATGGATAAGGGTACAACCCCTTTTTCCAGTCACTGCTTGAACGTCAATCAAGTCAATCTTTTCTTTGACAGCAGCAAGAAACTTCCTTTCAGACTTACTTACTTCAATACCTCTACCGGGTGAAGAAACTGGTAGAGAAAAATTCAAACCTTTTATACAATAAAAGATGAACGCCGTGGGTCAGTGATAAGTGCGTTGGACCCCTGTGCGAGTTGCATTGGTTTGAGCCTCAGCAACGTCCACCAAGAATTGTTTGAGACAAGACATTTCGTCAGAAAAAAAAAGCTCTGAGAGTATAATTTGTCATAGAAAGACACCGTAATTTTAAATAACCCCTGCTGGAAGTATCTCCCTCAGGATCTCTGACAGTGTAAGATACTTGCGACGAATGAATAAATAAGCCCACGATAGCTTTCTACTCTTGCAGTGGAATATTCGGAAAACCCTGAGGATGAAGCCCTAAAACCATCCTATGGATGAACAGAGCTATTGTGAGGCCTATACTTACATACCTATGGCAGCGTTGCGTGGTGGCAAGCTGCTACCAAAACCACCAACCTCAAGGACATCTTGAAAATACAGAGACTGACGTGCATAGCAGCTATGAGAACCACACCAACAGCGGGATAAGAGGCTATTCTCAACCTGCTTCCACTAGACCTGTTTATATAGGAACCTACAGCTAGAAGTGCACTGAGAATCAGCCAAATGGGAGGAAGTCAAGCACGACGTGGCATGCTTAATTCCTAAGTAAATACATGGGCAATGTAACAACCACTGATTATACGGTGCCCTACCTAGACTTCCAAAGACCATTCTCTTGCTCTTGCTAAGCAGAGAAGAATGGACAAGCGGAACAATATCAAATACGCGAACCAAAGCCATCTATACTTATGGGTCCAAAATGGACATTGGCGTAGGTGCAGATATATTTTCAAACTAAGCCTTTTTAAATCAGTTCAACTCCCAGACCATAGTAGTGTTTTCCAGTCCTTGCAGTAACAATTGCGGCCGTGAGTCTGCGACGAAGGTAATACCACGTGATGATATCAGCTTTTTCATCGACAGCCAGGTAGTACTTAAGGCAATTTCTGCTGACGAAATAAAATCGAAGCTTGTGAGGTGCTGTCGAAAAGAGAAAGTTCTTGGAACTCATAAGGGCATACCAGGTAATAAGAAGTCTGTGTATGCTAGACCTAGAGCAGGCTGATCAGTCACTGAAAGTCCCGCCATGTAAACTCAAACATGAATCATGGATTAGGATTCTAGTGGAAGAGAATGAAAGACGCCTGTCAAACAACTAGAACACTATGGGCATGGTACAGCGGTGCCAGAACTAAAAACCCTCTTCATCCTTGTAGAAATAATAAGAGGTCACAATATTCTGCGTTATCACATGAAAAAGCTAAGGCTAAGTAAGGACGACCTTTGCAGGGGTTGCGGAGACGAGGACACAACCCATTTTCTCTGCTACCGCTCAGATCTTTGTCACCTTAGACATAAACCTTTTGGAATGCACTTTTTCCAGGATACCGAAAAAAAAGTGATTTACCTATCAGGGACATCTGGAGGTTTATTAAGCCTTCAAAATGGTTCCATAATTTGTCATGAAGAAGCTTGTTAATTCCTTCAAAAGTGGGTTCATCTCCCTACTCATACTAAACCATTCACTCGTAAGAACGGTCCTAATTTCCTTCCCGACCTCAATCTTAGTTTGGCTTCAGTGGGTGAGCACATCAGCTACAGTCGGGGGTCCATTCTGTTCTCTTTTTTCGTCGGAACTAGAGGAAAGTTCATATTTGGGACGTTTGGTGGGAAGGACGTAAGGAAATAAAGTGGAGTAAGCAGAGGAAGTCCGAAACCTGATGTGACTTTAATTGGGAACGTAAGGACGTAAGAAAAGTAGGTACGATTATGGAGTTTACACTATTGTGCATATGATCGATAGATTCGAATTTTTGTTTGGTGAAAGCCAGGATGTAGGTATAAAATGCGTAAAATTCTTCTGTTCTGTCATCTAGAAGGACCCTAAAACTTTCCTGTTTAATTGACAAACACCAGGATGTATAAAATGTTTTAGTTCCACAGAGATTCAAAAAGACCGCAGGGTCTTTGCATTTTCGCCAAAGATGGTCAATGACGTAGGAATTGTTCGAGGTTCCTGACCTCAATCTTACTCGGGATCACAACATTATCTATGAGAAAGTCGCGTAAAAAGTCTGTGGGCTTAAGCAGTAGAAAAACCCAAAAGAACTGAATTCTAGTGCCCTTAAGTTGAATCCAAGAAAATTCTAGGAAAAACTACAATTTACACATTAAAAATCTGTCAAGAATCCAGATAGTGTTTTCCTGCATGAAGTTTATTCAAAATTCCCAGGAATCGGCAGAAAAATCCGACCACTTAGCTTTACAGAATCCTTGATAGTTCTACGGGTACGGATATTCATTTAAAGGTTTCAAACAATCCACAGAAAAATCCGATTAAAAAACAAATCTTAGTGCGATTTCTAGAGAACCCGACTAAGCTTCTCAGAATCCCTGAACGTCCCCTTCAAAAAATACAACACCGGAAATAGTTCACAACCGAAAAAGAAAAAAATGAAACAAAGTCCTTCATCAGAAAAAGAGGACATCCTGCCGACATATAATGAAAAAAAAAAACGTACAATTTCCTCCAACACAAAGTACACCCGACTACACCAACTCCTTTAACCTTTTACCAACACATGGTCCCCGCAGCCATCAAAACTAACATGCAATTATTTAATTAAATTAATTAATTTTTTATCGATTTACCAACAGGGCATATCTGTTACTCGGACGAGTGGTCGCTCGCACACTTAAATTACCTGAAAACATGGACTTTGGTGGAATCCTATTTTGAAAGTGTTGTTATTTACAGAAACATACTCTCGCCCAGGCAGATCCTTTTGGAATGCAAATCCGAGTATTGCCTGTCCCAGCTTTGTACACTTGTCTTCACACAGTTTTTGCTTTACAAATTTTCTATTGATTTCGTTTTAATTTATTTTAAATGGTCGACCGCCCACTTCCGTGTGTCATTTGAAAAAAAAAACGAAAGAAGGAAAAACGTCTAATGCACTGATATCACTCGTAATCACTTTCGAAAGGATACTCTGGCCAACGGAATACTGTCAAAGTGCCAGAGACGTGTGTTTGTTCGGCTCCTCTCTATTGGCCTAGTACAATAATTTATTCGTCAATAAATTCCGTTTTGGCTTTTCTTTTCATAGACAATTGGCCTATACTACACCATCATACAGGAGCTTTCCTTCTTTCTTTTGGCTTTTTTTTTTGTTGTGTTTAGTTCAGTTTTCTGTTTTTTATTGTTATTTCTTGTGTATCGTTCCTTGGATATACTTTCGACTCGATGTCCTCGTAGTCGTCGTTTGTCGGTCTCCAAAGTACTTATGATAGAAAATCAATATTCAACCTTCTTAACGACACACACATGTATGAACATATATATAGCTGCGACAATAACTCAAAGACACATTTTGCTTATAACAAAATAGAAGTGCTATGTCCTGTCTGCTCGATTGATTAAATATATTTTTTCCGTTATGTCCTCCCTCTTATGCAGGCACACGGTTGCTTATAGTTTTTGAATACAAAAAAAAACTAAGATCTAGGACATGAGTTTGATGAATTTTTTATTCTTTCTGACAGGCAATTGAAAGGTCCTTTTGCCACACCACCATAAGCCGGATATAAGACACAAGTTAACAAAGTAACCAACAACTATCTATCGCACACGAAAAGTTTTTCTTTTCTTTTTTAGGGTATATAAACACATGTATGAACACACCCACATTTGCTTTTCTTTCGCAGGATTTCGTCCTTTCTTCTATCGTTTTTTTTTTTATTTGAACGCGTTTTTTTTTTGCTTCTTGTTCTGGATTGAAATTCAAATCCTTGATGGAGGAGTTTATGAATTTGTTTTGTGAAGAAATTGAAATTTTAGCACACAGAAGCTTTGGTTAGGTGGGTTCGCGAAAAAGGAGTCAACGAGAGGAACACTGAACACAGAGGAAGGTATGTCAGTAGGTGGTTGGTTAAAGATGAAAGACGGAGAAAAAGACACACAGCATGTTGGTGAAATGTGTGTATTGAGATACTTTTGCCATGAATCAGAGTTGCTACTCGGAATTCATATTTTTTTTTTTTTTACATTTCGATGATGTTAAGTTTTTTCTTGTGTTTTTGTTGCAGAGTTGGCGATTCACTTGGGACAACTGGAAACTACTAGTACAATGCTTTGCATTTTACAATTATTTTTTTTTTTTTTTGTTCAGATGATGTAAGAGAGAGGATCGCAATAAACACCAGAGATACAGATACAGATTTCTCTTCTTTTTTTTTGTCCCGAAATGAGATACGAATTTATTTATTTTTTTGAATTTTTCAAAAAAAACGACAATTTTGACTTTACTCGAGAGGAGGAAAACTGTTTTAAGGACAATAATTATTATTATGTGTGTGCGGGATTAACACGCGGAACAGATAGGGGTGTAAACACAGGATATACTACTCGAAACTTATCACTGGGCAGGGTAAGATAGTTTACTTTTCGTTTTGGGGCGACGAGCCGAAGCGAAAAAAGCTTCTGCTTGCTATAAAAATCTGTATTATTATATTTTACACGCATAAGCTTTGCAGACGATTTTGGCCGTCGCTCTGCGCTCTCTCGCTCTCGTGGGCATATGTATAATTCACTCTCCCACACTCTCAGTTCTCAATTTGGGACGGATACTCTTTCTATCTTTTTTCATATAAACAACAACCCACGGAGGAATAAAAACAACAAAAAAAAAAAAGAAAGGATGGGAAATTGTATTCCATTCATTCACAGGAACATGAAGAAGGACATTGCGCTTTTTGCTTTCTGTGTGGTGTTCCACTGCTTTCGGTGCAGCTGATAACACACAAAATGAACTGAAAGGAATATTAATGAGTCGGTGTGGGTGTGGGTGTGTGTTCTCACAAATATGGTTGCAATCATATCTGCTATCGGGCGGTTCGGTATAATAATGTTATAATGGACTTTGATAAGAAGCTCGTTAGAGTGTGTAGAATACGTCATAATTCAGGAGTGTAGTTAAAATTAAAAATTAAAATTGATTTTTGAATAAACGGGGGAACGGGGAGAGTTGGGTGGCGTTATACAATATTTATGGCGGGTTCTTGTATGATATAAGGAAATAAAACTTATGAGGACAAGGTCTCCTAATGTGCTTGCACAAGTGTTGTGTCATTAACATTTTAACAGCTGTTTGCTAGGACAACATGAAGTGCACATAACGATAAATAATGAAGCGCTGCGCCTTCACAGTGCAGAATATGTAGTATTTGCAGAACTAGCGACACACGCTGAAGTTATATAATCCACAGCGATTCGTAGAAAGCGCAAACATAAGGAAATTAAACGCTTTTTATGTCAGCGACAAGACTTAGCGAAAAGGTGATAGAAGATCCTGTAGTTTATATAGAAGGGAATCGGTGATGAATTCATAAATGCACGTACACTACAGCTAACTCTATGATTGTAACCATTTTCCTTACAATTTTTTCCAAGACGTGTCCTAAACCTGAAAAAATGGTTTTGGGGGAATTCAACTTGAAGACCATTCAACTTAGCCTTACATACCGTAAAATACATTTATTAATTACCCACAATCTGACTCAGCCAGCCTATAAAGCCTAGCCTAACCAAGGCCTAGCTTCTCGCAACCATTCATGCTGTGCGTGTTAAATATTTCGCACGAATGGAAGGGACCTACAATTTATTACCCACTCCGAACCGCGAAATTAGAAGCTCTTCCGTGACAAGTTATAATCCCGGGGGCTTATTATACAACGACGAGAGGTGCTGCCGCGAAAAAATGTTCGATGAATCCACGCCGCTTGCACAGAAGTCCAACGCACTTACCACTGAGCCATGGCGGCCACCCCAGTTTTCTCTGAAAAAGTTCGGGACAAGACTAAGCTATGAATCTTTCAAAAGGAACAGCAGAAGAGCTTTGACACTCTGAGTCGCTAGTTTCACTCGATCTCTAAGAGTTATCTAACATTTGGCTGAAATCGCAGTTGCTGGGGGAGGGTCAAAGGTGATAAGACATTGCACAGCCATTAAAGCCTTGGAATCGCAGATAATAACGAGATTGCAGAGAGTCCCAGTCTGTGCTGAGTCCCAAGATACAGGGACGTTCCAGGCAACAGCAGAGCGAACGAGCTGACAAAAGAAGGCGTAGGATAACATTTCCCCTATAACCTGGGAGAACCTTCTGCGCCTATCGAACCGATCAAATTCCTCCTTGACACGGTTATCTAGAAGCTGGGAAAACACAGGTGGAACAACATCAGCACTTGTCTCTTGTCAAAACAAATCTGGCCCAAGCTGGATTTAAAAAAAACGGAGAGACATTTGTCCATAAACCGAAAAAACCTATGCTCTCTAATAGGGGCACTGCTTGATAGGCATTATTTCTGTAGAAGCTGCAGAGACGGGGAGGAAGAAGAAACTACAACCCACCTACTGTGCACGTGTCCTGCCCTTGTGACGCCAAAAGGAAAAACCATCGGGGAAAACTTCTACAATGATCTTAACAGTCTAGCCGATTTCGACGCCGGGACGAAAGGGTTCAACTCTTAGTGTTAATACCGTTACGGTTGCCCATCTCGATGTACTCTGTGTTATATACTCTGGTGCTGTGAAGTCGGTTCTTCATCGTGTGCCTCTGTCTGAGTGAGGGCAGCCACCTAACTTTACCTAACCCTAGACATCTCCCATATCCCCTTAGAGAGTCCGCCTAGTCCGTTTATCATCCTTTCTTCTAAAGACATAAGAAAGATGAACTGAAATCCACACTTATTAGAATCGATACGGTAGTGTAATATCGAGTTCCCGTCACGCAAAAGAAAATTGCTGGAGCTTGCTTTCACTCACGAAGAGATTTATTGGAAACAAGGATTTCGCGGTTAAGTCTTTTCTTGACATAAAGAAGCGTTTAACAATGTTAAAACCGTTAAAACCGAAAGTTTATCAATAGAACTTCTTAATTTGAAGCCTTTACTAGAGCTTATGGTTTAAAGTAGGCTCGAGATGCTTTAGATGAAGAAGGTCGTTCTACAGTGTTGTTCACAAGAAGGTAGGGAACTTGTCCTAAGAATTTTCTCTGAACCTTGATGATTAGAATCGCATCCTATGAACTCACATTGAATTCAAGATTTTACGACTACGAAAGTGACTCATGTTCATTTCCTTGTCCTGTACTCCTCATCCCTATATTTAACCTCTTCCGTTGCTTCTTCGGACTAAGACGGCAATTGAGTATTAAGGCCTAGTTCCGAAAAACTAATCACCCCGTCGTGCTTTATGGTGCTGAAGCATGGATTCTATCGAAAACGAATGAAGATATCCTTGGTTGTTTGGTTGAGTGAAAAATTCTTTGTAAGATATTCGGTCCCGTTTGCGTGTTTGACAGGCTCTGGAGGAGAAAATTCAGCGATGAACTTTACGAGTTGTACAGCGCCATCGCCGTAGTCAAGAAGATACAAATCCATCAGCTGAGATGGCTGGGGTATCTAGAGCGAATGGACACCAATGCTCCTGCTCTCACAGCCTTCGAGTCTAATCTGGAAAGACAACGCAGTAGAGGAAGACCTCGTCTAAGGTGGCCTCAACCAACTTAGAGTGCCCAACTGCAGGTAGTTAGCTAAGGACCGGGATAACTGGAGGGGCCTGTCGATTGAGGTCCTGTTTCACCCCGAACTGTAGCGCCACCTAAGTAAGTAAGTAAGTTCTACGCACAAAGGCGCCTCGAATATGAACCGACAATTTGTGACAGCATTTGTCTGTCTTAACCTGATTCTGGTAAAGAGGATCAAAATGCCAGATTTCACCAACTAGAGAGTGAGCTCATTCGATGCAAACTTGAAAATTTGGCACTAAGCGGAATAAAGTTTATCGATGCGGGTGGGTTTCAGTCTCCTACACGTAGCACTGTTCAACTCTACTACTCTGGAAGTGGACGTGATGCCGATGTAGCCCTAGTTACAACACCGAACGTGGATAAAAAACCAAATAGCCTGGAAGCCAGACACCTTTAGACAACCTTTAAAGGAATTCAAAACCAAATTAAGACGCCAATGAAGGTCCAGTCCACTCACAATATACATATGTCAATTGGATATCACAGACTATTAGAGTTTAGAGTCGACGATATGCCAGCTCATTCAAAAACATCGCTGGATTCATCTTGAATTCAGGCATCATGAGCGAGCTCTAATTGGAGGAAATCACAATAGACCCATCGGTGGCCGCAGTGATAAGGTCCCACCTCTACCTACAATCTACAATCTTATAGTCGAAAAAAATTCGTATGTAGTTGTTATCTTTACCGACATGGCTTACCATGCTAATGCATTCAGCACTCATGGTCATAAAAGAACGAACCGCCAATGCTGGAGTGAGCCACTTTCGACCGACTCTGACTATACTCCATCTGGAGTTTTGATTAACAATTCCCTTGAAAGATCATTGGAGATAAAAGCTTTCACAGAAAACCTGTTAAGAAGTAGACACTCTTCTTTCATCACACAGGAGGGTTGCATACATCTTCCAAATTATATGTAAATTCATACATTTATGCCGGCACATTGTCGCCCACAATGTCACTAGAGACACACCGGAGAGGAAAGTCTTTATGTGGTATGCCGTCACACCGGCTGCCGTCACACCGGCTGTGACACTTCACTTCTCAGAAAAGGAGACAAAACACAGAAGAAGTGCTAAGCAGGTATTGAATGGAATGCATGTTGAACACAATGGGGAAAATAATGAGCTAAAGTGACATATCAGTCGGTTGATGGAACTGATTTTGAAGTTGATGACATCTGCAGACTGATTAGATGTCCTGTTCGTAGTTGAAATTGGCTTCGGGTAGTAGCTGAATTCATGGCGGTTCTTGACTGATGTGAAATACCAGCTGTAAGAACCAGCGTTTCTTTGAAATTGGGTTGTCGACAAAGTGAAATCGGTGGTACCAACATAGGAGACTGGAAAAATTAGATCACTGTGGATCAAATGCGGCAGAACAATAGTCAATCCAATTTAACCCGTCATTTGTGCTGCCATCTTTAAAAACGGGAAACCAGGTCTATAACCAATGATACAGAGGCTTACAAAGAACACCAATCTTCTCTGATGGGACCTTTTTTGATTAACCTTTAGGATTTTTGCATAGAATAACGTAGAGCTCAGGGGAGCATATACATAGGTCTGCTTTACTTTAGTCC
The DNA here is from genome assembly GCA_917880715.2 of Matsumyia berberina. NCBI lineage: Eukaryota > Metazoa > Arthropoda > Insecta > Diptera > Syrphidae > Matsumyia > Matsumyia berberina. The sequence goes on from OU862871.1 coordinate 98,428,885, forward strand.
ACTAGTTTACCTAGGAATGACTCCCAAAAGTCGTTTGTTGACTTGGTCAGGTATCTGAACAGGGAGTAGCAGAGTCCTAGGACAACTGAAAATGTGTCTAAGCAGTCAATGAACAGATGTCTGCACGGTTCAGCTTCTTTTATTCGATATTTCGCCTTGAGACTCTTATAGAATCGAAAGGCTTTCATAGGTGGAACGTTGCAAGTTTCTCCGCACCAATGTATGTAGCTTCAAAGATACAGGACGGTTTCAAGGCTTTGGGTAGAAAAAAGGGTTCTAAATACAATAACTTGGGTAACAGGGGTTAGAGTGAAAATTGAAGACTGCGGACGGGAAAAAAATTGGAAGAATCAACGTCACCTCATGAAACCAGGTGTCCGACCTGTAGCTTTTAAGCAGACTGAGATCCAAGATGTATAGGCTGTTTAATAGAGCCACGGAGGAGGGAGACTGGAATAGTTATATCGTGGAGCTAACAAAGTATAAAACAACAAAGAAATTGCGCAACATCGCATCTTCACTTGGTACATCAAGACTACATAAGGTCCTTAGCATAATGCATACCAAGAAAGCATAATGCCAGCTTCACAAAGGCTGAGAGGCTCTTGTTGAACACGAAACACCCTTTCAGTGGAAGCCGTGAGTCAGTCTTTAGTGCGTTGAACTAATAAGTTAGCTACGTAAGTTGGAGCCCCAGCTAAGTTGGAGAAATTTTAAGACCCTTCGCCTTTAAAATGATATAATCACGAGAGAAAGCCTAATCTAAGCCATTAAGGCACAGCACTACAAATTTCATGAAAGCACTCCTCGAGCAAATGTTAAGAAAACGCTGAACCCTGTTCAGAGAAACTTCTCGAGTTTATCTGACTGTAATAACCACCTCACTTGCAGCTGAATACAATAAGCAGCATCATCCTTGAAAGTGCTTTCGGAAATTGCACATTCGTTGAACTGTACTATCACTAAACACTTTCCTGTAAAGGCATGTTATGCCACCCCTAAGCCAGCTCTAATTATTCAGCTCAGTACCATCGATAGCCTTTCAACCACAGGACCATCATTTTAAGTTCAATACCCATCACCACAAGAATCTCTAAATCAATATCCTTAGCATACCTCTCCCGAGGCATTGTTATTCCAACATAACCACTTTCCAAATGGTCGTAACACTAGAACCCACCTCGACCCCTCCCTTTTCGCTATAAATCCGCAAAAAGGTTTGCCATTGTTACTACTAAATGCTTTCCAAATAAATCAACCCACAAAGAAACCACCCAACGAATCACCACCACCTTGTACAGCAGTTTTGTATTTAAGCATACGATCAAGCATTATCCACTTCCATTAGCATTTTATCCCAATATGCCCTCAAAAATACACACACACATATTCAGGGCACACACCCACTCCGGAGGACTGCATTTAGATATGTAAACTACCATCGGAGTTTGCATCAAAATTTAAGCTGCCACTAACCCTATCACTATTCTCGAAACCCCCCCACACATCCCGTGGACAGTTCCTTTATTTCCTTCTCGTGTATCCTTTTGCCCGAGTATATTTTGGACTTCATTTTTCGAAGGAGCCTTTGAACTTTTCTCTACATTAAGTCCAAAGCTCTCACCGAGAGTATACGTATGTGTGCGCTAAATGGAATATTTTAAGATATAATCAGGCAAAGAAGAGAGTCAGAGTCACAGTTGGAGTATCTATTTGAATTGAATGTACCGCTACGAGTATCTGTCAAACTCAGAGATGTTAGAGAGAACCAGAGGAAAACTTTCCGAGAGCACAGTGCTTTTCATTGTACTGACAGCTTTCGGTTGTACTATCGGGCGAAAGTTCATCTGCTCTCAGGAGACAGTACTCATGAATTCTCGGTTCGATTTGTGCTGATGTTCCTCGAAAGCCCCCAAATCCATCAGATGTGACTCGTACCCTATTGAACTCTCTCCCTCTCTCTGAGGTGTATTTGTGATTTATGTACTGTAACATCGAATTGTGTCCTCAAGGATTCATAAAGAGAATGACTTGACACTGCTGCCATAGTTATGCTCGCCGGTCACGGAAACGAATCCCTGATTTCCCTCATAAATATACGTTTACACTCGAAATTTGCATAAATATCCAAAAGTGGACATTTAAACGAATCACTTGTCATTCTGTCGCCATAAATTCTTTCACCTTCTCTTGGTGCCTGACAAATTTATGAAACAGACCTGCGAGTGTCACTAAATAGCACAAGATACTACTCATATCCTCATGTAGATACTTATGATTCATTCAATCAACGCACAACCCAATGTAGGCTGCACACATAAGGGGCTCTGTACACCAAAGTCTGAGTACTCATTTCGAACAAAACTTGTGTTCATTTTTGCTTTTCCTCTTCCACTCTAATGACTGGTGGTAGAGGAAAAGTCAAAAGACAAAAAAAAAAACCAAACAAATTGAGTTTTTATTTCGGGGTCTGTTCATCAGCGGATGGGCACTTGAACAAGCTCCGCACTACACTACGTGATGCCGTGAGGATGCAGAGACACATCACAGCAAAAGAGGATTCAATTCTGAATAGAACTGCATCGCGGGATGTTGGCATAACGTGAAATAATCACTTATGAACAGCCCGCGAGGTGGAATGGTTTCGGTGTAACCAATCGATTCCGACTAATTGAGGACAAAAACTGCAATCAGTTGGAATCGTGTCGTTAGATTAATCGAAAATCCAATTGATATTTCGTCTGAAGATGTAATCTTCTTCATTTATTCCATTAACGATGCACAGAAAAGTTGAAAGTTTTGTGCACGGAACCTGAAAAAGACAGCTGGGTTTCAGCAAAAAAAAGTTACGTATACGCCACCGATGGAGGAGAAGAAAATTTCTTCTGACAGATAAAACTAAGTTACGGTGGAAATTCATGACCTTGACGAATGAAAATGGAACTGGCAATCAGGATATTAAAGTTTCTGATATCCTGAGTCTTGGAAATTGATTGATGGACACCTCGCAGAATGGCGCACTTTTGTTGAAGAAGCACTCAAGAACTCAACACCGTTGCGGGAAAATACACAGACGTTCTTTTGCAATGCAATGAGGATTTAATGAGCGGAAGGAAGAAGGGAGTAGATAACAGAAGGCACGGTTTACTTAGGTACAAGTACGTGTTGTGGCCTTGATGGAAATTCCATGAGGTAGATACTGGTCGTCAAACATATACTTAGGGCACAGAGAGCCACGGATCGTTGTCTATGCACAATCCTTGAACTACTACAGTCGGCCCTAAACACCTTATCCAACAGGGATAAAAAGTATGGACTGGATGTAAGTCCAAAGGAAAAAGAGGTATGCAGCTCTTTCCACCGACACCATCGTTCTCCCATACAAATGGCAAAACGGCGAGTAACCTGGGATACACAGTCATTTTCAGACGCATCCTGACTGACGGTTCTCTAATCAAGTGAAAAGAAAACCACAATCTTTAAGGAACTTATCAAGATTCAACGACTAGCATGCATAGGTAGCATCGGAGCGATCGGACGTTAGAGCCCTTGAAACTATACGACGTCACTATCATCTCCCAACCCTAGCTTAACCACCAAACATGGTCATCTCCTTCAGAGAAAACCCTAATTTGACGAAAAATGTCAACAGGCATAAGCAGCGAAGCAGGAGGCACATAAAGTAGCTCTGCATAGAGCAACCAGACCAGAGGGTTTGGAAGTTTTTCCAAGTGTATATACCAAGGCCATAAGGCCCAAACTGCCTACAAAGACGAACACAGGAAACATAGTCGTAGATTCGCAGTCGGTGCTGATAATTAAAAAGGACGACATACTAAATTCCGCAGTCAGACAGAATGAACTATTTAATCCGAACAATGTTAAGCAGCATTACAGAGACGCGGAGCCCTTCGGGTAGCAAGCTCTTACCGCACGTTGTCGAAACCAGCCCTTCTTGTAGTGGCGTTAGTGACTCCCAACGATCTCCTTGTGGCAAGGAGGAAATTCATCCACGAGTATAAAGCCGAAACAGGAGTGGAAGAAGCTCACCAACCTCTGACCTCTAAAACTAGAAGAAGGTAGGCGGCAAGTCTGATATTGCTGAATGCATGGAGCAGTAACATGGAGAAGAAAACAACTACTTCACCCAGTTTCTAAGCGGACATGTAAACTTCAACGCATACCTCCATAAGTGGGGAGCCAAGCTTGCCGAAACGACAACTCCCTAGTAGATGACGCAAACCACACCTTTTTCACCTGTAGCCGACGGGCAGCAGAAAGAACCAGGTGTAAACCAGAGGCAGGCCGGAGATATATATTTTTTTTTTTTTTTTTTATAATCCACGCGCGGATCAAGGGAATATGAATACCCTTATAATGTTATGCACACACCGCGAGCGAGGTACAGTGGTTTGAAACTCAGGTTTCGTTAAGTTTTCATTGGCGTCCTAGGGTGGGTCCAAGCTAGCTGGGGACATTTGTGGTGTTTTTTGTCATTGCTGTATAATTCACAGGAATTTTTTCGAATCTCCTGATGTCATACTCAGTGATCGCTCAATCAACTCTTCAAGCCAAGACACTCTACTGCCAGTGTTATGCCTTCGCAGTAGAGTCGCCATCAGCTTTCACTGTTGATCGATTTTTATTTATTTAAGAAATAAATGTTTTTCCGACATCAGGAGTTGAACCCGGACTTTCAGCGTGACAAGCGATGATGCTAACCACTGCACCATGGCCACCACATATATATAATCCCGAGTAACGACAGAAACCAAATAGCCCTCTTTATCGAGTTCGTGCTGAGAGGAAAAAAACGAGAGGAAAACGAAAACATAACCTCATAAGAATCATACCGGGACCCTATTGGGCATACGGAAGACCCCCCCACCCCCCCTTGAAGTAATTCAAACAGCGGTTCCAAGGGGGTTGCTGAGGATACCAAAAGCAGAGGGGAGTTTAGTCAGTTTTAGTCTGAAACACCAGGTGAGTGTAGCAACCCCCCCTGATGGTGCACGATGGATTCTCCGCCTCTCCTAAAGGAAAAAAAAAACCAATTCCGTAAACTTAAGTCCAACATAGCTGCCGGAACTGATGGCCTAGTTACCGAGCTGTTCAAAAAAGCAGGTGATGGCATGGTATGCACCAAAATGCACCTTTACCAACTCACCACTGAATATTCACACTAAAGCAGATGTTTGAGAAAACCCAGGAGTTCCGAATCGATAAGCACCACATATCAATAGCGTATGACACTATTTATAGAGATGAGCTATACAGGGCAATCCCTAGTTTTGGCACCTCTGCCAAACTCATCTGCTTGTGAAGGATGACAATAGAGAATGCACGCTGCTCCATCAAGATCCAAATCGAGGCCTTTAATCTCAAAAAGACGATTTATATTTACAAGGCGGCGCACTATTATGTGCACGGTGCAGAACTTACATCCCAATACTAGAGGAATAATATTCCAAAAGCCTGCAGCGTAATTTCAGTAACGCATTCGTGAGTAAAGGGATGAAAGCGACCAGGATGGGTTTGACGTTCAAAAAATACATGCTGTCAGAAAAGAAGGACTCACAACATTGGCGTCTCAGACAAAACGTTACACTTGACAGATACAACTTTGAGGTAGTTGGAAACTTTATCTAACTAGGCTGCGCCTTAAACTCAGCCAACCTCACCAGTACTGAAATCAAGAAAAGAGCAACTTTTGCCAATTTCTGTTTCTTTGAGCTAAGAAGGCACTTGAATAACAAAGCCCTTCCTTGAACAACTAAAGCGATTCATCTTCCCAGTCCTGCTTTATGGCGTAGGCGCAAGGTCTTCGTGAGGTCGCCCTCAGTTGTTTTGAGAAAAAAATCACCTTTGGCTCAATAGACGGTGAGGGAAAGCGAACTACGATACAACACCGAACTAAATGGGCAACAACATCGTTTTTGTCAGAAGAATCCACATAAAACGTCTTAGATGGCGGAGACATGTAGGTGGATAAACACCAGTACTCTGGGGCGGAAAATCCTCGAATCCCCCCAGAGGCAAGTCGCGGTGAAGGAAAAATGCGACTCTGGTGTCACACGCAAGTAGAAAGGTTGATTGAGGCCCAGGTCCACACCGGGCTATAGCGCCAACAAATTGAACCGTTTTATTGTCCTTTAGGTGACTTTTTTCGATTTCAATACTTTGTGACGAATTTTCGACGAACTAATTGCATGAACTCAACAAAATCCTCGACGAGTAATTGCTGATGGCACAATGACATTTTGTACGTTGGCACTTCAAAGACCGAAATGAGGTGAACGTTGTCATAAATTAGCAAATCACATATGCTCGCCTCTCGGCAATCTCACTAATTACCCACACAAATTACTCAGCAGCGGTTTGTGTTGTTTAATTAATGCTGACAAACTACAAAACTGTCATCTGTTTCGAAAGAGATGAACTACCAGCAGATGACACATCTTCTCTGACTGCACGAAGCAAACAAGGCCCTTGTATCCTCCCTATCAATCAAACTAAAGTCATAAATGTATCAATAGAGCTTAGTACACACCCGGAGTCAATAATCGTGCAAACAAGTGCGTCAAAGATACACACACACCCACTGGAGGCATATTTCTGTTTTTATTAATTTTTTTTTTCTTCTTAAAACAAAATCATTCACTTTTCCCCTGGTAGCTGTCATTTATATAAATAACGACAAAATCTGCCTTACCCGGCGCAGTAAATAAAAATACTTTGATTGATTAATCGAATAAAGCGTAATCTAGATTCGATTCAAGAGCAGTGCACCCACATAAAATTTTGAATTTTCTACTTTTTTTTTTTTTGCAAAACAAACATCTAGGCCTTTAGTGGTAGGTAGATACTTTTTCTAGTGTACAATCCACGTGCCAGAGACGACGCACCACTAGTGGGTGGTTTCTTGCTGTTTCACTTTGGCTAGAGAGACCAACTAAACAAATAAACAACTTAGATACATTTTTTGCACGAATCGATTGTGCATTTAGGTGGAAGGTACACAAAAGGACCGGTGGGTCGTGAGAATCCTTTAACGACACAACGTTTGCGTGTTAACTTACAATTTGTATTTGTATTTGCATGTGTAGTACCGATGCGACATCGACTGCGACGGAGTCCTCCAGACGGTGTTCACTAATGCCCGACGCGACTGTGTTTCAATTTTTCTATCTATTATGCTACCGATGAAATTCATTCGCAAATTTTTTTACAAAAAAAAAAAAGAACAAAGACAAAATTAATTAATATCGCGCGCTGTTCGACCGATACAACTAGAATTCAGAGCGGATACTACTGACCGCGATCTGTGGCAGCATATATTGGCGAGAAATGAAAAAGATGGGGTTTCCAATCTGATAGCCGGCCGATACCTAGTGGCCATGTGCATCGCGCTGGCTAATGGACTTTTGTATTTATGGCAGTCTGTGCGCCGAAGGAGAGCTTTTCTTGCTCGAAAGATAAAAATACCAGGCAAAACGGAATATTAATAGATTGTCACTACTAAATTGACACTAGCCACATGGCACTCGGCAAATGGTGCGCGACAATGATTTAATTAACAGTTTGTTGATCTGGCCTGTGTTTAGGACTTTTGGGCGAAAAGAACTGATTAAAACGATTAGTGGCGAGGATGTGTGTGGATTTTAAGTGGTGACGAGCCGGGACTTATGGATTGAAAGCCAAGGGGATGGAAATCTCGGAGAGAACTCCTGATAGTCCCGGAATAGGCCAGTAGCGCAATGACAGTTGGATTTAGATTAGATTAGATTAGATTAGATCACTTGCAAAGATACGCCTCCTTATTTCCTTTAGAACTGGTCGAAGGCCACTTCGGGTTATCAAACACAGACAAGGTTAAAATAGGGCGGGTCCAAGGGCATTTCTCCATAAGACATAGACTACGATGTTCGTCCGTGAGAGGGGACATCTACCTTGATCCTAAAATTTGTCAATTTGCACAATTGGTTGCGATAGCAAGATCAGACGATTTCAAGACGCAGCCGATAAAGAGCCAACTGCACAAGGACTGCATCATGAGAGACTGCCCGGAGGAATGGAATCCTCAAGCTGTGCCACGATGACGTCGGAAAGAATCGGTAAAACATTCTGGTTCCAGAAGATGAAAAAATCCACGTAATTTCAGACAGATCCACGTCAGACAGATACGAAAGCGAAATTGACATTTTTAATCCCGTCCTACGCTTGGACCACGACGGATCAATTGCAAAGGAGAAAACCGAGTACGCTATAGAACAACCATGAGTACTTCTTGGCGTTAAACCAAACTCAACACATCGAGGTTGTTGTCAGGACATCCAAGGCAAGATCAAGGGCTGGGGAAGTCACCTACAATCAACGCAGTGAATGATGAACATCGAAACGAAGATGAATCCACACTGAAGATTTCAAGTACACAGAATGGTCAGACTGAGCAGGATCATCGCGAAAGGCTTTATGTCAAGTTTTTCACAGGACGAAATGGCATCAGATAAGGAGGAATTGCAGCAATTATGTCAAAACCACCTAGTCATGATGAGATTTTCAACGGCAACGCTCCTACTCGGAGCTTAGAGTCGTGGTGGCACAATGCGTTTCTGGCGAGTTTTACGGCCACCTAAGGTCCAGAGTTTGTCCACATTTAAATTCATCTCACAGCCTACTTAGAAAATTCCAAAAACAACAGCTTTTCTCCACAATTTTTAGCGATTTGTCTCCGTGCCTTGTTCCTGTGTATCTCAGTGCATTGACAGTTGGCTCTTCGTGGTGGTCCCATTACACTTACACTGTGGGCATAACGACTGATGGCATCATGTGTGGACGATTTTTCTCTTTTTGCACCCGGACTACTGCAATTGGTCGTGAAATATGAAGATCCTCCTTGACTCTGGGAAAGGAGGTACCTAGGTTTAATAGAAAGCCCTTACTGAATAAAGGAAAAGTGCCCCAAGTAGATGCGTCAGAGGTATAGGTAGTCAGAGCTTATGTCAACATCTGCTGAAGAGCTTAGACTGTTCTCTGGCGATTTTGGATGATAGAAATGATCCTGTGGATTTGTTGAATTTCATTATTTGGTCCACCGGTATATCGGATAATTCTTCAATGTCCTCGAAAAAGTGTCATCCGAGGAACCTATTTCTTAGCTGGTAGAGACTAGGGCAATGGCAAAGGAAGTGGGTTGTATCCCCGTGGAATTCCTTATCGCCACAACCCCTATAAAGGTATTCTTCTCTAATTCAAAGGATTTTCAAATGGTACGAGAGGGATCTTCTGTTGATCTGCAGAAGTCTATCGGCCCTAGCCCTATCTGTTATTGGCCTCCCTTGAGGCCCTTTCCCCGCTTCGAGCTTAAGAGAGCAAGGGGGAATGTTCACCGAAATGTCAGCTGGTTCCGAGTTTGTTGCCGAAACATTTCTCACCAGTTCGTCAGCATTCTCGTTTCCTGGTACGTATATGCCTTCATGGCCAGGGACCCAGCAGAGTGTCACCTTGCGTTGTGTTCCAAGAACCTTTTGATTTTATTTCATTAACAGAATTTGCTTTTATTGCTGCCTAGCTGTCGATGAAAAAAAGTAATATCCTCTCGTGGTATTGCCCTCATCGCAGTCTCAGGGCTGGCTAGTGTCACTGCTAGGACCTCCGCTTGGAAAACACTGCTGCGGTTCGAAAACCGAGCGGACTAAGAGATGACCAGCGTTTCGGAAAAGATAGATAGATACTCAGTGATAAGTATGTTGGAGTCCCATGCGAGCTGCGTGGGTTCAAGCCCCAGCCAGGCCCACCGAACACTTTTCGGAGCAATATCTTTCGTCGTGGAATGACAAGCCTCCGGGAGTATAAATTGTCATGAAAAAGCTTCTCAACTCGCCATTCGAAGTCGGCATTAAATTGTACGTGCCTTCTACTCGGGCAAAAAATGATAAACAATGTTGCGTCAGCTATTTACTTATTTTAAAAAGTGATGAAGCATATATTGAGACACACTTTCATCTTGGATTAAGGCATCATCAGTATTATATTCATCCAAAAGAAGTGTAAAGGGTTTGCCAGACAAAAGTGCTAGGACGACAAATCCTTAATTTTTTTCCTCTCAAATTTCTGCAGTGACCTCCGTGAATTAGTGGTACGAAGTGGTCACTAAACACAACAAAAAGCGACTTATGCTTACATCCACATACCCTCCACTTGTGTTATTATTTTCTTGGTTGCATTACACACCCTCAGAAGTGCATAAGATACATATATCCCTTGTGAGATTGTTTATCTTTCAAACTTTTCGAGTTTATTTTATTTTTTTTTTTTCTCAAGTGTTTTGGGTTGGTATCCTTGTAGAGTTTGATCTCGACAAACTGTTGTTGGTTGGAAAACTTTCACAAAATTAATACAACACACAGGGAGCAAGTCCACTTCATCGTCAGAAGTGGAGTTCATTTCGCTTTTATTTTATTGGCATGGTTGGCTTATTTATATTCTACACAACGACTTCTTGTAAATTGAAGTTTAGTTATGGTTTCCTTAAAAGACTCTTTGCTCTAAGCTGGAACAGATGGTCAGATGGGGGAAGTAAAAAAAATTAAGTAGAGGGTGGGTGAACAAGTTGGTTCTTGAAGTTTCTTCTCAGCGCTTGCAAGTTGTGTTCATTACAGGACAGATACTTATAGTGTCGGAACGTGTGGCAATGGAGCTGTATTTTCAAGATAAGAACAGACCAGTGAAAATAGTCTTAAGCTTGTGTACTATAATAAGGAAGCACCTGTGCTGTTTTTTGCTACAGCTTCCTTGAGAAGAACAAAGTCAAGGCAAGATAAAACCTTCGGTTTACGGATTCTTCATTTCATCTCCTGGTCGAGAGACTTATGCGAATAAAGTCCAAGAGACTATGAAAAGCCTGCAGTCTGATGTTCGGAAGTTGTACCAGAAAGTAGAAGTAATGCACTGAGCCTACAAAACTTAAATAGTAGTCTGCAGCAGCCAAGAATGGAACCTCAATGAAAAGTCGATGCCAGTGGTGATGGTTTGCAAAAAGTCCTTTTAAGCAAAAGGCTTCTAGCGAGACTATTTTGTCTAATGCAGACCACCAAAACTGCACTGTCAGGCAGAATGATCCATCTGACTAAAATTAAGTGGGGATGGGAGTATCCAACCGTTAAAGTAACAAGTTGGTTGGAGCTCACAGTCTCGCTGCCAAATATTTACAAATAGAGGAGATGTGTAAATACCAAGCGAATTTTCTATGAGAACCTAGTACTGCCATCATTAATCATCATTATTTCCAATAGTCCGCATATCTACTATGAGGGTTGCGGATTTATGGTGCTAAAGGGTACCCTTCACATCTCCCGATCTTCCGCCATCGACTCCATATCATCAGTGGCTATTGCTATATGAGTAGAGGTGAGATTTCGGACTTGATCTAACGAACTCGTCCTTGACCTACTCAGGGGACGCCTACCTGATGGCATGCATTGTCAAATATGTCGAAATGTCCTCGACTCCAATTCGTGACTCTTCTTTTAATTCTGTCACAGCTGTCAATGGGGAGATCCAACACTCACCAATCGCTGTTTCTATGGCCTTGGAAAACAAATGTGTCGGCATCCCCGTCCTGCTAAATGGTGCAGAAGCATAGACCTTGTCAATATCGGATGAAAGCCCCTGATTTATGGTCGCACCTAAGATACCTCATGGCGAAGACGATTTAACCACGTAAAAATTAAAGAGAGAACCAGAGTAGCCAACATAACAAAACGTACATATAACAGCAGTCGAACGGAGATGGGCTGGACACGTTGCCCGTATGACAGATAGTAGGTGAACCAAACGTACATTAGAATGGAGAACAAACAGAGTGAGAACACCTACTCGATGGAGCGATGACACAAGAAGGATGGGTGGACATGAAATTGGATGAATTCAGCTCAAAATCGAAACCAGTGGAAACATTGAGAGGAGGCCTACGTTCAACAGTGGAGACAGATGGCTGATTGGAGATGATGATGAAACGAGCTTTACAGCGACGCTGACCAAGTCAAAAGGAACAACCGAGTACAACGATTAGGCTATGTAAAACGGAAAAAAGGACGACCTCGTTTTTGATAGCGTGCGCAAATGGAGGGTGACGTCAGCTAACTGGGCATAGGTAGGTAGGTAGGTAGAGTGGCTGTCTGTGCGAAGCGCCTACCTTCCGTCTACGACGATGACGATGCAGTGGTCAAGTAGACGGAAGGCGATGCTCAGGTTAAGTATATCGGAGAAAACACCACCTCCCTCTCTGTTCTCGATTTTAGAACTGTCGGTATAGAGATAAACGGTGTGATCGTCTCTAACGTCAACGCTCTCCCACTTCTCTCTGGAAGTTGAGGTTGAAATTCAACTTGGTCGGTGTTTAGTCGGTGTTTTCCGGAATAAAAGTTCTAAGATCAAGGAGTGACCAATATGCTTGTTTGGCCATTGGGAGGAGGCTTTCAGACTGATAGCTGTGCTAGTAGCTGTCTGTTTGCCAAAGATATATAGAGGAAGTAGATGTAAGAGCACTTCAAGTGCCGCGGATGGGTTAGTTCTTAGTGCTCCGCTAGTGCATATACATGCTGATCTTTGCACTTTCCTCTATAGATTACGGCGCAAGACTCTGTCCACCAGACGGTCACATAATACATGAATATCTGAAAATAGACACGTTAAGCCAGTGAGTGGTACGAGGTTGCAGTTCCCATTTCTTACCAATGGCTTTTTTGCAGCAGTATAGCGCTGCAGTGGCGTTTAATAGTACTGGCTTTCCAGTCTAATGAGACAGAATGAGACCCAGAAATTTGGCTTTCTTAGCAAAGCCTAGGCGGGTGCCATTTAGAGAACGAGGGTCTATTGAAGGAATTTTGCACTTCCTGGTGAAGAGGACTAGTTCGGTCTTTTCGGTGTTAACAGCCAGACCGCTTTTAGCTGCTCATCTTGATAGGATAGAAAGGACGTTTTGGAGAAGTTCACTAAGCGTGCTTGGGTATTTACCGGAGATAGCTATCGCAACATCATCTGCAAAGGCAATCCAGCTCGAGAAGCAGCTTATTGGCCGCTACAATCCAGAGAAACAGAAAACCACCTTGTGGCGTACCGCAGCTCACGGATTTGCGGGCCGAGGCATTGCCCAGCTTGGTACTAATTGTTAAGCCTGTGAGCATTTTTCCAATTAAAAGTCCAAGTGAGGCCTCAACTCCCAGGTTCATGAGTGTATCGGTGATCGCTTCTGATTTGACATTATTGAAGCCACCTTCGATGTACAATAAAAGCAATTATGGTGAACTGTTTGACGCTCAGTGATTTTTCGATGGTATATATGTACGTACCAATGAGTGCAAAGCAGTTTCAATAGATCTGCATTTGCAATAAGCGTATTGGGACTTAGGTGGGAGTCTAGTAGCCTTTCCAGTGTTTTTAATAGGAAGGATGATACACTGATGGGACTCAGATCCTTGGATTAATGTGTGAGGTCTTACCTGCCTTGGGTATGAAGACGACTTCAACTTCAGTCACCTGATAGGAATTTAAAAGCAGCCTGTAAGGATACTGTCTACCCAGGGGAGGATCATATCCAAAATCTGCTGAATTTCAGCAGGAATAATGCCGTCCGGTCCTGGAGACTTAAGTGGCTTGAAGCCTCTTATGGTCCACTGGATCTTGCTGTGAGTGATAATAGTGGCGTTATCTTTGCATGGCGGGCTTCTCAATAGACATTCCGGGCATGTCATACAACTGCCAGTGAAATGGGTGTCTAAATGGGCATAAGCGAAACAGCTGGCTAAGGATCAAACTGGCTGGAGAAAGAAAGTCTTATTGGTGGAGGCCATAGTTCGCTTATAGAATACGCGGGTGTCAGAGGAAACAAAGTGTCTAGGTGGGGTTATGAAGGTGGAAAAGGGTGACAAAAGGCGGACAGGCCAAAGTGGCGAAAAAAATGTCCGCCGATTGTTTCACGACGAAGTTTTCAGAATGTTGCGAGAAACTTTAAAATGAGTGCTGTCGTTATACAAAGGAGATGGAAACTTCAGACTCTTCAGGCTGTGTTTCGACAGCTGCACATATTCCGTATGTGTGTTCCAATACTTTTAGCTGGCAATGGATTCGAAACCAGAGGATAAACCAAACATCTAAAAGACAAATGCTGGCATTGACACAAGGAATCGCGGTCAGAGAAAAACAAAACCCAGAAAGACTCATGGAAGAGAAGCGAAATAAGGCGCAATGAGGTAGACTACTTCGGCATAAATGCCTCAATAACATATAGAAACACATATTGTACGAATGTCCTGCTCAAATGAGGAAAACAAGGAACATCTCAGCTCACCACTGCAAAAACAGTCGGTGCTGTTCCCAATGACTGCGAAAAACCAAGAAAAAAAGAATTTCACTGTTGATGGAAAGGGACTACAATCATATTGGAGACGGAAGGCCTTGTGGTTGGTCAATGCAAATGTAAGACAATGCATCACTCCCAGATATTCTGCAAATAATCGTTGCTTTAGTTTGAACATTAATCAGTCAGTCAGCACTTGTACTCGTTGATACTACTTTACACTAAGTGAACCCTTTAAATGTAAGGATCCATCGTTTTATAGTTCCTCGATTTTGAATGAAAACGTAACTTACACACAGTGCCCACAGTGCTGACTGTGTAAATAAATTGTTTTTTTAATACAAATTTCCTTGTACCCCTTTGCAATTAATATTATGTCTATCAAGGGACAAAAACATAAACACGGAACTGTAAACACATGTTGTATTTAGTTCCCTACAAACAGAAAACAAAATTCTATCGTTATTTGTTGTGTAATTTAAGTCTTAGCAGATGTTCCATGTAAGACCAACCTGTATTGGTTTTGTAATTAATTACTAATTCATGTACGCAAATGATAAATAATTCTAATGAGCCTTGTGTTCTCTAGATTTAGTTTTGTTTTTTTTTTTTTTTTTCATAGCAAATTACAACATTACAAGGGATATGCTCACTACATTAGCTAAGCTACTGGTGCTTTCGAACTGATAAATAAATTTGTTTTAATTAACTAATTTTATTTTAATTTTTAATTTTTTTGTTTGATTTGTTTTTAGTCAGAATGTTATGTGTTATACCATTTTGGAGTACGCCAACGTATCATTTGTGGCCTCGGTAAAAGCTCTTCGAAGTCTTGTCTTCCTACACTCAGACAATGTACGAGGCATAAGAAGGACACCCTGAGGAGAAATTTTTTAATTCAAAGTGCACTGGTTTAGTTTTTGAACAACAAAAAAACAATTCGTTTAAAAAAAAAACAAAAAAACACCAATGGCTGTGATGACATTGTTTTATGTTCTTAAAAAAAAAGTCTTATTTGATGTTGATGTAATATGTTTAGTATTATGTCCTCCTATAGAATATTTATGGTAAAAAAAATACAAAACGTTGCAAACAGCACTGCCCAGACAACTAAAAATTAAATCTTAAGCAAGTATATAGTAAATCAATCTGGATAAACGACAGGACGAGTACCTAAGAAAGAGAGAAGAGAGAATGGATCTTAAGTGTAAATATATATTAAATTTTGTGGAGGAAAATAGGAAATACACTACACAGCAGTTGAAGTAGAATTAAAATTAAAATAAAAGTTAACAGGAAAATGGTTAGAATAATTTAAAACTAAATGTAGAACTACGTTGGTCTAGGAGAAAAGAAAAAAGTGGGTCTGTACTAGTTGCAAACGTTCCTTGAGGGAGACGCTTAAGCTTTTTCAAACATGAACTACACCGAAGTTTATTATTCGTTTAGTGTCATATCGAGGACAAGTGGCTTTGACTAAAGTGAACTTTGTGTCTATTAATACGAAAATCAAAACTAAATGGCCATTCTATTGGATGTAAGGCAAACAAAACGACTAAAATACAATAAATGCCCTTCCTATAGACTGTGAGGATGTAAAAAATTGAATTACCAGCGTTGCCGCTAAAATCCTCCCTATCTTTCAGATCAGCGCAACCAGACAGGCTAATACCAGTCGCGAGTGGTTGTCATACCCAAAACAGGGAAACTTACCCACACCGAAGCTACATCCTACTGACCAATCAGTCTCTCGACTTTGCAGTAAAAACATAGTGGACAGTGGACCTCATCTAAAAAAAAAACCTTCCGACAAGCGCCGCAAAAGTTAGGTGGATTCGTATGTCATCGCTAAGGCTTCTCTTCTAATGGCGGATGAAAATTTTCTCTTTAAGAACGAATTTGTACTTCGAGATGTGTAAGGATTTTCAATTTCAACGAAATCCGAGCAATTTAAAAAAAAATTGAGTTGGCAGACCCAAGATGGCGCCTAATTCGGTAACAGGCCGCCCGACGGCTTTGTAAATGGCAGCTCCGTGGAAACACCAGTACATGGAGTAACGAGTTTAAGCAACGTGTTTCTGAAAAAGAAGAGGATTTACGTTGACTGCGTTCCTTAATATATGTCGAACCAAACCTAAACACTGTCTGTGTTAACGCGCAGATGGCTTCAGGTATGATCGATGAATAATGCACTAGGAATAGACTTTTGGTCAATCCTCTGAAAACTGAGGTTGTCCTCCGTACGAGAAGGAGGATTGTGACCAATCTGACTCAGCTAGTGGTAAAAGGCGTCACTATCCAGATCTCTGATGAAGCCAAATATCTAGGAGTTATCATGGATAACAAATTTCTTTATGAAAAGCATGTCAAGTCGAAGACATCCAAGGCGCTCTCAGTTTTCTGGCAATGTAAGGATGCCTTTGGCAAGACATGGGGCTTATCATCAAAAAAGGTCTTTTGGATCTATACGGCTATTATAAAACTGTTTCTAGCTTATGCGTCGAGTGTTTGGCGAAGGAGGCTTTCGCATAAGTATCTGATTGCTTCCTGCACTCAACTTTAAAGAACGGCTTGTCGCGGCTGCACGGGAGCTTTTCCGAGCACACCCGGCGCTGTTATAGATGCTCTGCTTGATTTACCTCCCCTTGATACTCATATCATGGGTTGTACAATCAAAGCAATCTATCGTCTTAGTTTGAGCGGTTTTTAGCATCATCCGCACTGGAGGTTTGATGACCTTGCGCGACACTAATCTTTTGACCCTTCTTGCATCGATATGCCGTTGTATGCAATGATACCAGAACTTCCGTTGCTGTGCAAATTTAAAGTCGACTTTCCCTCTCTTCAGGACTGGCTTCGGCTAGAGTCTGAGCCTGGACTGGGCTGCAGCCGAATCTTCACGAATGGTGGTGTCTGCGTAAAGATCAACAACACAAGACTTCACTACTCGTTAGGCAAGCACGCCAAACACAGATCTTCGTTATACTTATGGCCATAGACTATATTCTAAAGATTAGGTGGAAGGGTCGGAGCATCTGCGTCTGTAACGAAAGCGAGGCGGCGCTGAAGGTCTTGCTAAATCCTTTAACCAGCTCGAAAATAATCCAAGAATGCAAGAACTCTCTGAATTCGGTTGTAAGGCTGTTTCCTGGATCCCAGACTGTTCCCTGGATCCCAGATCACACTCGGATCTATGGAAATGAGATCGTCGATGAAATTTGCTAGATAAGGCTCAGAGGATGATTTCTAAGGACCTAAACCTGCCTTTGGTCTTCACGCGCCTTCGGTCAGGGCTTCCATTAACGAATAGGTATTCTACAAATACAATCACGTGTGGCACATTTCTCCAGGATGCAGGCAAATTAAACAAATGCTCCCGAACGTCTGTAAGAAATCACCGGCATTCTTGCTGTCACTCAGCAGAAAAGACTGCAAACAACCTATTGGCGTTCTAACGGGACACTTTGCTTTTGCTAAGCATCTGTCGGCGACACTTGTGGAGAGGGCGATGATCATTTTCTTTTGCGATTGTCCTGCCTTTGCTTGGATCAGGTGGAAGATCTTCGGTGCTGATTTGATGAGTGGTGACACTGTAAGCTCCTCATCATTGAATTGCCTTCTCGGCTTTCCCAGAAAGTCCAGATAATTGCAGTACAATTAGTCAAAACTTGGTCTTGCTTCCTGGTAGTGCAATGGATCAGTTACGTCAGAGTATTCCAGTGAAGTATTTCCAAACCCGACAAAAAAAAACCTTAATATACCCAAAAGGAATACATTCAACAATCTGAATTGAAAACCATCGTCTCCACTCTTGAACAACAGGGTACACAGACCTTTTTGACGAGCTGCGTAAGGACTATGCTTAACAGAAGAGTAGAAAACTCCGCCTAAGGGGGCAGTTCTATTATGAAAACAGTTAAATGAGGTACTCCACTAGATGGGGTTTTATATTCCCCCTGTGGAACATTTCACTTAATAAAATGCTCCCCCATCAATAAAATAATTAAGAACGTCGCCTATGAAGTATGCCCTTAATAAGTGCGCTCTCACTGGAAGCATTTGTTGTGCGATGCTCTGCGCGCAGCTACAGAATGTGCGTAGCCTTAGCTCCTTTGCTGAACCCAAGTATTTTGGAATAAATTTCGACTGGAAAAAATGGGAAAAAGGATGAACAAATTGGGATTTACAGCAGAACATTGTACACGGCCATTGTGCAAGGCCTGTCCTATGGATTAATTATCTGCCAGGAGGGCTTTCTTAATGTGTGCCCTAAAATCCACACGTTAATATGGTTTTGAAACAAAACTGTATCTTCAAACTGTGAAATAATCGGATAGGAATGTATATAGTTGCGAAGTGAATCCATACTTCTGAACCGTATGGGATGTTGACGGTCTTGCACAGCATCTCCTTGGTTTGATGGATGTGGTTCTTTTAGTGCTGCAAATGTTCCCTTCGGTTCTCAGTGAGATCATGAAAGGTACCTTGGATAAGGCAAGCACATGGGCCACCAGTTGCGGACTCTGTGTTAATCCAAACAAAACTGAACTGATGCTTTTTACCACGAAAACCAAAATTCCGGCCTTTACGCCTCCACGGTTTGATAATCAACAACTTTCTCGATCCCCCAACGCGAATTACCTAGGTGTTTTACTCGCAGACATGCACCCAGATTGAGCGTCCCTTCCAATGGAGGAGAAAACTTCTACCCACCCACTGTGCACTTGTCCTGCCCTTGCAAAAGTTAGAAGAAAAACCCTTGGGGAATATTTCTATGATGATCTAAACGATCTAGCCGAACTCAACATCCAAAAGATAAGAAACTTTATCTCCGGGTCAAAGTGGTTCAATACGTAGAGTTCCTACCGATGCAGTCACTCATCTCAGCGCACTCGACGTTATACTCTTGGTCTCTGTTGCTGGTAAGCCAGTATCTATCGTGGAACTACAATGGATGAATCAGATCTAAGTGTGTCCCTGCTTGAACGGAGGCAGCCACCTAACCTAACCTAACCTGTACTCGATTCAAAACTCAACTGGAAGCTTAATACAGAGCAGCGACTGAAAAAAGCCGTATAGCCTTGTCCGCCTGCAGTAAAACCTTTGGTAAGAAGTGGGATCTTTGGTACGTCCCATCCTCTCGTATGGATCACTTGTTAAGTGACCCGCGTTGAGAAAAGAATACAACAAAAAAACAACTGATCAAAGTGCAAAGAACAGCGGCTTTATATGTACATATGTAGGTAGGCAGTACAGGAGCGATGCGATACCGTCCTGCGAAAGTTCTAAACGTTCTACTGCACCTCATTCCACTTGTCCTTCACAATGAAAACATTTCAGCGCGTATCACAGTTAGATTAAGAGAAACATGGTATTGGTTTGCTAAATCGTTTGGTCTTAGCAATACGTTGGATCTGTTACCTAGGGATTTGGCAACGACTCTAACTAACTACACCATACCTAAACTGAACTCCTAAAGTTCATGGTATTGTAGGTTTCCCATCCAGGGTGGAAAGGTGAAGTGACTTAGGTATAAAATGACAATTTGTACAGTTGGTTCCAAAATAGACCTACATATCTGAGTCTTGGTCGCCTTCGGTCAGTTGTTAGTGCGTTGGTGCATTTGGCACCACCTCTCGTCGGGGAATGACAAGTCTTCAAGAGTATAACTTGTCAAGTAAGAGCTTCTCAATTCGCCGTTCGGAGTCGCCAATAAATTGTAGGTCCCTTCCATTCGTGCGAATTATCTAACACGCGCAACATGAATGGTTACGCAAAGCTAGGCCTTGGCTCATCCCGAGCTGTCGCGACGGCTATTTATTTATTTATCTGAGTCGTACCGACTTCCAGACTCATCCAGTGTATTTCAGATGGAAGTACTGGCAATATTCGAAGCTTGGCGCCTAGTGAAAGCCAAACTCACATCCATCCAAAGCATTGATATCTTTGTCGATAGCCAGGCTAGCCATTTAAAGCTAGAGCATCAAACACGACATCCTCTAAACTGGCTGTTTAGAGTTTTGTCACGTGAGTTGTGGGTTTAAAAGGGAGCAAAAGCGCTTATTATGTTTCAGCACCAGAATTGCTGAAGCTAACGACCACTATCCGCATTTTTTTTTTTTTTGACACTGCGACCTAGCAAGATCTATTGTAAACTCCGCTAACGAACAGAATTCCCTATGAAAGATCCATCTAGGTAGGCGGACATTCACACAGAATGTGCTCAGATGTCTGTCTCATCCTCTTCCAAAAAGAACCGACACTCTGTATCTGAACAAAGGTTTAGTTGGTTGAGATGATGTCTTATTACCGGTCGGTAAGAAACCCCACTAGCTTCCTCATGTCAAGGTTTAGAATTTCCTTGTAAAAAAAGGCCTTGAAAAGACTCATGGATTGCATAAGCCCGGGAACATTTTCCCAATGGGGTAGGGGAAGTTGGTGTTCCCAGTTGTGTAACAAAGCTGTGGCGGTAGCCCAATTAAAGCCATAGAAGGGTTTCGGTCCCAAGAGAGTGGAAGCCAAACCGGCCCTAGCCAACACATCCCCCGGGCACCACACCAAGCTTGACCTTTTTGTCCGCATTCCAGTATTTTTATTTTGTTCCTATTTTCACTTCCACCTAACATAGGATAGGAGCATAGTCGACGGATAATCGATACGATCTTAATGCTTAAAGAAGCACTTTATTCCAAGATGCCGAAAGATAGCCTTAACTCCATTCTGCTCGCGAATATGGGTACCCTATTCTTCAAAATGATGATGAAAGCAAAGACGAAACAACGAAAGAATCGATGTGAAAGTCCTACGACTAGTAGCAGCTATTCTTCTGTTATATTTGAACCGTGATTGAAGAAATCACTTTTTTACGGGAAGGATAGCGCAAGTTGACCCCAGTTTGAGACAGCTAGCGGTACCAGATAAAGCCAGCACGGGGCCTGTAGCAAATGCTCACACGAGACCCATGCTTTGCTTTAGGTCCGAAAGTTTAGGATAAAAAACAAACAAAAACTTTTGCCGATTTAATGTAGGCAAATTTAATGAATTCCTATCCAACTTGACAGATTTTTCTACATCCGAGCGCTGGGCCCTCCTTTGCGCGGAGCCCGTAGGAATTACTACCTGATGCCTGTTTCACGCTCGGACATTTTTTGATAAGGAAACTCTATAAAACTGTCATTTAGAAACTTCATTTGAGAATCGAGATGTTCTTTGCAGCTGTGCATACAAATTTAGAAGAACGTGTTTTAAACAATTGCTACCCAAGGACACTCTAAAGCATCGATTTTATAGTGTGAGGATTCGACCATTTTATTCGCTCGTTTTTAGCTCAAAGTCGACCCAATTCCACGAAGGAAAGAGTTAATACTTCCACCATTTTTAAAGCAATTTTCCCTTGGCCTATTTCAGACTCCTTAATTATGAGGACCCTAATCCGGCTTTGTGAAGGTAATTCCATAAACTAATTCACTGCCATCTATAAAGCAGGTTTTTCAATGCTCCCCCTCAAACCAGAAACCATTGTAAATCAACTTTCGCTGAGCTATGTACAGTCCCAGTCATCTGTTCCCCAGTTCACCTATTCCAGGACTTCACGTAAAATATCTAAACAGGACTATTTCGCATCCATCTATCATAAAAAGAAAGTATATAGCCTTAAGCACTCCTCACTATTTTCTAACTCAGGCGTACTACCCCCTTAACTGAAATGTTACAGCCTCTGGTCTAAAACGTACCCAAAAGTACTCGTGTGCCATAAGTTTCATAAAGGTACGGCAATACATTACACCAATGGGTGCACACAAAGCGACAAATGGACTAAGGAAAAAGGATAAGAGAAAAATTTCAATTCCGATTACGACAAGGAGGGAACGCACCCTTGCCGGTTAAGATGATGTATCACTTAACATTGTTGCGAATAAAAATTTGTGGGGTTACCCCCCGACCGCTCATAAAAGAAACCGTAAACTCAGCAATAGTAGCAAAGTACCTTCATTTTCACACATTTCCATACTTGAAGGCAACCTAGGACATCAGGCCGTTCGTGTATGTATACATACATCCAGTTTCTTCCACTCACTCTGGAAGTGTGTGTGCGTGGTATACATCACGTTCCTCAACCCATGCTCGACTTGAAGCACTTATTTGTCAACCCTAGTGTAATCGTTTATTGCTCTCGACCGTGTACATTCCCATGAATGTGTGAATGCTCTTGTTGTTGTTGTGTGCTGTGTTTACTTAAACGCACAGGATAGTTTCGATATTCAAAGCCCTATCTTGCCTCTATACGATGTCCTTGGGAATGGTTTTCCTTTTGTTTTTCTTTGCCTGAGAGTTTCCAGGATTCACACCAATAAAACTGAAGAAGAACGCAAGACACAACTCAAAGTTTGTCCTTAAATATTGGAACGTACTTTCTGTTAAAGAATTTGGTTACGATTTTTACATTTCGTCCTTGCTGGTCAATCTTCACATACATCTCCACTTACGCGTGTGCAGTTAAGAGGTCATACGTGCCATGTAATACGTTTCCTCCGAACTGTAAAATTGACCTGACCCAACCACACAAGGATGAAAACAATGGATCCCTTGTTCCAGGACATTACATGTACTACGTTGCCAACGTCAGTCGGTCAATTGTATTTAACCCAACGAATTTCTTCTATACGATTGATGTTGAGGTTTACTTTGTGTCAGTACACGTATTTTGTTCAGGAAATCGAGGAATATTTTCGAAACGGTGGCGTATACGTAACAAATTTGTTGGTCGTTTATGCTATTCCGGTAGGGTTGAGGTCCATCAATTGCAAGGTAATACGGTTCCTTTTTTCTACGAAGCAGGAGTTAATAGACAGCAAAAAAAAAGAAGTGGACGGTAGCAGGTCCGAAAGTCATACGAAACACGTGGACGATAAAGCAGCAAAAGTGAATGGACCACTATCGTGTGAATGGCCAATAGAAAAGGAACGAAACAAAGTCAAAGGAAGGTTATCGACGAGTGCCTTCAAGAACAAATCATGGATCGCATGGAAATGCTTGTAGATTCATGGTATTGATGAACGCGGGAGACTGCAGCTATCCCAAGGCATGGGTTTACTAATGCACGTTTTTAATGACTTATGTCCGTATCGCAGCTGCTAGAAGGAAACATATCAGGACACAGAACATGGGTTCTGTCAAAAAAAAACGACGAAGGACAGACAACATTGCTCGAGATATTCTGTTCGAATGAAAAGGTTTTGGCATCAGTCAGTGACGTGGCAAAAATGATCACGCACTCTCTCATGCACAACTGTCAGGAAACAGAGAAAACCTTCCTTCCTTGCACCTCCGCTATATAATGCTTGACGGCGATGTTGCAGGGATGATTTCAAGTAACTATATGCTTTCTTGAGGACATATTGTAACGCTAAAAAGGGCTTAAGACTTCAGACATAAGCCGTCTTGCCTGACGCTACTGGTTGGCGCTGAAAATATAACCCTGACCTGCCCTTCAAAGATGCTACAGCTTGCAGCTTAAAAACGATTATTTTTTGCGCTTTTTTCGACCGCTGACCATCATGGTTGGATGTGGGGACAAATAAGCCTGATATGAGCGCATGCCCCATAGAGGAGAAAGACGATTCTACGAGCTCTTGGACGAGACATACAAGCTGTGCCCTAACTATGACATTCAGCGATTTTAACGCAGGAAGAGAGCGCTTCTTTGGTAGAACTGTCGGAAAGTACAGCCTACACGACCCCATCTCTGATAACGGATTAAGGCTGAACGACTTACCTGCGGGGAGAAATTTTGTCGTAGCTAAAATGCGGTTCCCACATTTCGATATTCACAAAGGAACATAGAATCTCATTGGTCAATTAACCGTCAACCAGATTGACCACATTGTCGATGCAAGACACTCCTCCAGTATTATGGATATCCGAACGGTTCGAGGGGCCAATATTGACTCGGACCACAACCTTGCTGTAGCCAAGGTACGACTGCGGATATCCCGAAAGCCGCCAAGACAAGGAAATACTGTGAGGAAGTTTGATCACCAGATCCTTTTCCAATTGAGTCTCTCTCAATCTCTCAAGAAATCCTATGCCTCCAGCATTAAGTATTGAAGACCAGCGGCAACATTGCCAAAAAGCCATTAGAGATGCCGGCCACTATGATTAAACCCCTGGTTTGATGACATGCAGCGAAACAAGAGGCATACAAAACGGCGCTGCACAGAAGGTCTAGAGTTGCTCGCGAGCTCTACAAAGGAGAGACGAACACCAGCTTCTCAGGAGGAAAAAGAAAGAACATGAGAAGCCCATGATTGAGGAAATAGAGGGATGATACAGCAGGAATGAGGTTCGGAAGTTTTACCAAAGGATTAAATGAACCTGTCAAGGCTACAGAGCCCGAACCGAAGCCTGCAAGGATGAATAAGGCAACATCGTAGTAGAATCGCAGACTGATTATCGTCAACGTCGAATCAAATCCCGCTATCAGGCAGAATGAACCGTCAACCCGACCTGGACGAAGTGAAGATAGCCATATCTAAGCTTAAATCCGACAAACCTGCTGGAGCTGACGCCCTTTATACAGCTATATCTAGTTTTCGCATCCTTGCCAAACTAGTTCTTCAACATCGTTCTTGAGACAATGAAATCTCGAATAGAACGTTACTGTAGACACATAGGCTCCGGAATCAATTTAGACAATCACACCAGCCCTGAGATCAGACGAAGAATAAACCTTGACAATCGCTAAGGAGGCAATTAAGTTCCAAAGCTCTCTCTCGAACGACTAATGTGACCCTGTACAAGATTTTAATCATGCCAGTCCTGCTCAACTCCGTAGAGACATGGACTTTGTCAAAATCGGATGTGACTGCTCTTAGCTGTTCGAAGAGGAACATTTTTCGGTTCCGTCTGCACAGACGGTGAATGGAGGAGGTGATACAACGACGAATTGTACGGGCTCTACAGCGACATCGGCGTATCCCGAAGAGTGGAGATCTAACAACTCCGGTGGCTGCGTCATGAAGAATGGATGGACACCAACGCTCTGGCCCGAAAAATCTTCGAATTCACACCCGAGGGACTGTGCAGTTAGAGAAGACCGCGACTGAGGTGGCACACGCAAGAGGAAGTGGACCTTAACCAGCTGACTAAAGTTCGAGCTGGCTGGAGACGCTTGTAGGTTGAGGTCCAGGTCCAGCCCCGAACTGTAGCGCAAGGTTAAGTAAGTAAGTAAGTTTCACCTTGAAGGTTGTGCCGCCGATGGCCACTGAAAAAGGGACCTGGAGGTCTCCTGACCAATCAACCTTCAACCATCCTACACAAGCCACTCCTCAAACATAATGAATGTGCCAAAGTTTTTCAGATCACTTCCTTTTCCGAACACGGTAACGGAGAGATCCTATACTGCCACCTACCAAGTAATGATGACTAGTGACAACTCTGCCAGAAAGTGGTAAGCGAAGCCGCATTTGATGTGAAGGGTCACCACAACGAAGCCCGTGGTTCAACAAAAAATCATCACAACCAAGTGGATTGAAACGGGATGCATTAAGATAGCTGTACTAAGTCACGAGAGTTGAAGAGAACCGACGAACGAGAGAGCTTTCAGACCGAAAAACACGGAGCCGGACAAGCATGCGACCGTAAGTACATAGAGGTGCTGTTACAGCAACGAAAAATTGGGAAGTTTTACGAAGAAGTTAAAAGAAAAACTAAAGGCCACAAAGTGGGCGTCTTGACTTGGTCTTTGGTGGATTGGCCTTGAAAATTACTTCGCCTAACATCAGGCGGAAGTTTGTTAGATCCTGTGGGCTGCAGTTTACTTCGTAAACCTTAGGAAGGTGAAGATGGTGGTTCAACAGAACGCAATTAGCACTAAGCGTTTTTGTTATCACGACTCGGGTGACCTAGTTGATGATGTGTGTTATTGAAGTTGGGTGAGACAGCTGGGAGTGCCTAGATCCAGCATGTGGAGATTAAAAATGGTTTAGATCTTGTATTCCCTTAACCGAAATGTCGTTGAGGTCGTCAAAGCATGATTGGTTAAGTGCACGTAGTCTGCCTCTTGGTAGTTGCGAGCAATTGCGATTTGTAGAGGAAGTGAGAGAGAGTTTCCTTCTCATTCTCGTCGAAAGCCTTGAAAGTGTCAGTTCTCGTTCTGAATTTTTTATTCAATACATCCGTGCTTAAGTTCGAGCCTAGTCATCGCGCATTACATCGATTCTTGTGGTGCCTAATGCAAATTTTAATTGTGTCCTGTTTCAGGATGTAAAGCGCTTCCGTGTGCCTCAAATGTAAACTCCCTCTCTCTCTCACTCTCGGTTAGTGATAAATATTTCATTAACTGCCCCTGAAGCAACATTTTAAAATGTGCCAACGGAAATAGCAACGCTCAACGATTTCTATATCCTGCCTGCGCCGACTGTGCAAGTCAACTCACTCCTGGTGTATAATTTCCCACACTTAATGGCACTGTTCGCCTCGTTTCCTCTTTTTTCTTTAATTAAATGCTTTTAAACAATTAAATCCAATTGGCTGGCACAATCACATAGCACAGCTCGTCGAGCCATGGTCGGGCTTAGTGCAAAAGTTACACACTTGCGACTGATGAGGCGAAGAATTACGCCTTGGATACGAGCAATTCGAGACCGATTTGTCCTGATGAGTCGAGTCACAGTCCAATGTATAATTACAGCTGTGCGCGACACCAAATAACCCGATGCCATGTACAACTACAATGAAGGGGATCCAGCAAGGCAAATTGCTTTATGATGGGACACCATCACTTATGGCCACCGGCCGTATTTCCTTCCCCCTCTCTCTCGGAAGGAAAAACTATAGGAGAAGATATCACGTCGAAGGATACTTATGGCACGCGAATAACGCACCGAGCAAGAAAATTTATTAGCGTCGTTCTCTGTGGATTAGTACAACATCCGTAGCACAACGACCAAACACCAAGGAGCATGCCATTCCGAGGATATCCCTTCACTTCCTGGCGAGGACGGGTGACTTTTGAAAACAAAAATTAGTACCGTGCAGGGGGTCCCTACCAATCAATGATTCACTAAGCCAACAAAAGAATTGGAAAAACGAGCCCATGCCCAGTGGTGGGGTACAGCGAACTACTCGCATAAGGACGAAAATATAAAACGGTAAAATAGGGGTGTTACTGTTAACATTTGCGTGTAAAGAAACAAAAGCTAATTAATTTTAATATTAATGGTGATTGTCGTCTGGGCCAGCACATCTAATCGCAACGTGAACTCGAGAGTACTCACATAGTGGGGTCGGTGGTGGTACCGGGTCTATAGCAAACACAACACTTGTGACGGACCACATGTCAATTGACTCACCTGCTTGAAGGGCCTCATGCCGCCGTTAATGCGCAGCGAGTCCGCGGCGATCCCAGCGATGCCATCTGTTGTGTTCTCGCGTAGCTGCTTGAGGGACACATTGGGCACGGTGTGCGAGTGGCCGCAGGTGTTGTGACCGCCGCAGCACACGATATTGCTGGCTTCGGGCTGCGAACTCTGCCGGATGATTCGCGAACCATTGACCGGCGAGCATGTGACCAAAACTGGTGGAACTTGCGGCTGGTGTTGGTGATGTTGCTGTTGCTGCTGCTGCTGCTGTTGCTGTTGCTGTTGCTGTTGCTGTTGTTGTTGCACAGTCATGGTGGAGGCGCACATCACCGCCGAACTACTGAGGTTTCCCTGATGAAAGGCACTTTTGACGCTGTCCTTTGAGGTCGAGCGGTCCATTTTGGATGTTGAGATTGGTGTGGCCGAGGCGCGCCGACTGCAATTGCGGCACGCCCGACACCTGTTCTGCGTCGTTGTCGATGAAATGTTTTGATATGAGGAAGTCTGATGCGGTTGCAATTGGTCGTGATAGCTATTGAGATTCGTTATTGATATGGTCGGTTGCTGTAGCTGCTGCTGCTGCTGCTGTTGTTGGTCCTCGTGCGGATGCACCTCTATGTCGGGGACTGGCGTTGGACGCATTCCCTGTTCGACGTCTTCGTCTGGTCCCCGTATACTTTCCTCGGAGCCAACTTGCGAGGACAGCTGCGGACTGGTAAGATATGTTGATGTGCGGTCTTGACGTATCAGTGTTGGTTTACTACTCGTTGACATGTTTGTTGGGCCATTCGCTGATCCCATTTTAATTTGACGCAATACCGATGGTTTGCATTTTGGTGTAGTGGACACCAGCAGGGAGTCGGTTTCCTCTGAGCTAACGTAACCGGAATTGTTCGTTTCCAAAATGTTTTGTGAAGACATCTGCAAAAAAAAACAAAACACAATCTGTTAGTATAAGGGTATACAAAAGGTTCGGGATATGTGGTTGAACTTAAGGCATAGTCTTGAGAAATTTAGGTAAACAAAATATCTGAGGGATGTCTAGAGTCATTTTCGGCGCAACGTCATTCTCCTAAACGCAGCCAATCAACTACAATTCGTTTCCACTATCTTACCCCAATGGTTTGACCACGGTCCGTAAGCTTGCCTTAACTGCTTAAAGCAGATTTACCTCTCAGAGCTAGCTATCGGTGACAGAACTCACGGCACTGTAGGTGGCAGCAGTTTTCTGATTTGCTTGTTTAGGTCCGACCTAAAGATCTGAGCTTAGAGTAGGTGTCGGAAATATTGGCCTCGCCAGTAGCTAGGGAAGTATATTATGCAGAAAACACTAGAGGAGGAGTCCAAATGTCTGTAGGTGTCCCACTCTTGTCAGAAATAGAACCCTTGCTGTTATGTTAGGAGATGAGAAGGCTGATGAATTGGCAAGGAAAGGATATTCACTAGACCTAGAGCAGGCTGATCAGTCAGTGAAAGTCCCGCCATGTAAATTCAAACATGAATCATGGATCAGGATTCTAGCGGAAGCGAATGAAAGATAGAGCTCTTTGGACATGGGAACTAATATTCTCATGCAGAAGGACAGGGAAACCCTCTCCATCCTTGTAGGAGTAATTACAGGTCGTAATACCCTGCGGTATCACATGAAAAAGCTAAGGCTAAGTGAGGATGACCTATGCAGGGGTTGCAAAGACGGGGACACAACCCAGTTTCTCTGCTACTCCCCAGATCTTTGCCACCTCAGAGATAAATTCTTTGAAAGGCACTTTTTTCAGGATACCGAGGAACTAAGTGACGTACATATCAGGGACATCTGGAGGTTCATTAAGGCTTCATGATGGGTCGAAACCCTGGGGCAATAGGAGTGTGCTTTGGGTATTGCTCTAAGACCAAGGGATACCTTCCCCCATCACAATGGAGCTCTTGGTAGGAAGGTAGAGGTGGCGGTTCGACTGAAACCCAATTACCACTAGGATGTGCCTATGTGATACCACGACTCTGGTGAATTGGTCGATAATGTGTGTTGTTGGAGATGAATGAGACAGCCGGGGGTATCTAGATCCAGCTTGTGGACTTTAGAAAGCGGATTAGGTCTCGTATCCCTTTACCTGAGATTTCACTGAGGTCCACTCAGACTGGCTCTTGCCAATGCCGGATATTCGCAGAGGAAGTGAAAGAGGGTTTCCCTCTCATTTTTCATTTCCGCAGTTGCGGCAGTGAGGGTTGTATTGAATGCTCGGTTTGGCCGCATTGTATTATTGGTCGTCTATATCTTCCATTGGAGGTTGACCTACTGCAGGACATATGAGTGGATTTGTACTTTAACCGCTCCTAGCGGGGTCAGCTCTGCACGGCTGTTATGTCACTATGCCCTGGAACCCAGAACAGTGTGACCCTGGAACCCAGAACAGTGTGAACCTAAACCGTTCGCCCAGGCGGGCAAGCTCGTTCCGGCACTCTAGCACTAGTCGGGAGGATATGGTAACCGAGTCAACAGCTTTGATGGTGGCTTGGCTATCTATAGGGACAGCAATGTTTTGTTTGTATATTTTGTCACGCCCGAGTTGCGTGCAAGCTTCTCGGATTGCCAGTAGTTTCGCCTGAAAAACGCTGGCAAAACTCGGCAACCCGTATCATCTCGCTATTTTCAGTGATTCCGAGTAGACCCCGGCCCTCACGCCGCAGTTCATCTTCGATCCATCGATGTAGATGACCGTGTCAAACTCCTTCACCACTTCACCTTTCTTCCACTCTTCTCTGGTGAGGAATACCACGTGGAAGTTTTTTCCTGAAGTTTAGTCTCGGGGTGATGAAGTCGGTTGGAATCGTGACCATGCCGTTTGGTAGCGAGTCCAGGATGTTGCTGTGGCCGTAGGGCCTTGCAGTCCAGCACCTTTATTCTTTGAGTCTCACTACGCTACATAGTGTGGTACTTTTTGTGTGTACGTTAAGAGACAGAAGATGCAGGAGTACCGCATCACTTGGAGCCAATCTGAATGCTCTCTTGGTGCCTATACTCACTGTTCTTTGGAGCCTTTTAAGTTTTGTAAGGTTGTAGACCTTGCTCAGTGCGGGCAACCATACTAACAACCCGTAGGTAATTGGATGCACTACAGCCGTGTACATCCACAAGCTCATCTATGCTGGAAGTCCCCACTTCTTTCCAGAGGTTTTACTGCAAGCATTGAAGGCTACACACTCCTTCTTTACTCTGTGTTCAATGTTTTGCTTCCAGTTAAGTTTTGGGTCAAGCATGATACTCAGATTCCTAGCGCTGGAGGATAGAGTGAATGGTTGGCTATTAAGACGGGGAAGGGTAAAGCCAGATATTTTGGTTTTGGTAGTGAACAGCATTAGTTCAGTTTTGCACAACCTGCGGCCCAGGTATTTACCTTGTCTAGAGCTGCTTCCATGATTTCACTTACCAAGGAGTGAAATATCCTTGACACTAGTAGGAGCACGTCGTCGTCTGTATACGCGACCACCAATGGGTTTGACCTGAGTGCGGCACAGAGGGTTATCTATCCCCTCATCAACCCATCTTCCTGACCTAACCTAACCTATAGGAGATCTAAATGGTACACACACTTGCATCACAATAGACCTGCATTTGGTCTAAGTGTACCTCTCTAGAGGACCACTCGAAACGATCAAACTGAATTAGAACTGCATGCAGAACTCTTGGCCGTCCGAGTAAATACATCGTGAAGACATGATTCAGTGATTCTAAATAGGCGTCTGAGAGCGAAGAGGATAACCTAATCCCTTAATAGATTAATCGTATTGCTTCCATTTTTTGCGACAAAAACCACACAAAACTCATTTCAGTTCCAGGAAAGTTTTTCGGGGTAAAATATAAAAAATGCTCCCAATTGAGAGATCTGCAAACACTACCCACTTCAAATGGAAGCCAATGCCTGGTGGTGATTTAAAATGCACCAGGTACGCACGGAAAAGTGCCACCGTTGAGTGGCTATACGCCTGAGGTGTGCCTAGAAAAAAGTCACTGAATCCTGTTAGTGTCATCACAGAGGCGTTTATTCAAATGAAGGCATCGCCAGCGGATAAATGCAAAATGCTGCAAAACTCCATTAATTCAATCAGCAATCATCCACCAATTGGCCAGCAAGGCAACTGCTAAACTGGATTAAAACGAAAATAACGTGGATAGGAAATTGAGTCTTTCAGGATGAATTAGTTTTAAACTGGAAGGAGCTGTGAAACTTTTAAGTTTGCAGATGCTATCCTGTGACACGAAATGAACACCGATTGCAGACATTATAAACGCTGTGCAAGTTCTCACTGATTTATTTTTCAGATGCGGATTCGTTATGCATGGTAGACACAGGGAAAAAGCCTTAAGCTTTGACACGTGAGCGAACGTTGTGCTCACCTCCAGACATGTAGCAACAACATCATCTAATCCATTTTGTCCTAAACATTCTCTCGAATCATTTTTATCTTAGTCAACCAAGCACAGTGTTCAGTGAACCATATTTGTGTACATAAAGCCTTCAAGGAGCCGCACCCATTCCTTTTTTTTTTGCTCCACTCTACTCCACAGGCACAATTCAGCAGGTAGACGTGGTTTTCTTTTTTGTCAAATTGGAAGTTGATTAATGTAACCATCGCACAGTGTTCCACATCTAACCGCATAAAAACAGCAATTTTTCAATTTTATGTCACACCTCCACAGAGGCCCATAGGGAGCCTTAAAATATGTATACAGCTCAGCCATCATTCATCGCGCACAAGCTGCAATAATTCCTTGGCATACGTTTGCCGCTGTAGGACACACTGCAAAGGCCTAATGCATTTGCAACGAAAAAAAAAAAAGGACGATTGCCACATGTGCTGCGATTATGGGCAACGATAGCCCGCCACAAGTTGGTTGCAAGCCTCGTAATTCACGATTTCCACCATTTCTCTGTAATTAAATGCAAATGTATGCATGGACGAGGTACATACAAATGCAAATTTATCCTATTATGCACTCTCGGTTCAACACACTCATCTAATTGCACATCGAATAAGTTGTACTGTACTAAACGCGAACAAAACACAGGGTGTTTTCAAAATGGAAAAATTCTTGTTCATGGTACAATCAACCATTTAAAGGGAAAGTATTGAAGAAGGACATCTTAATTCATCCAAAAATTAAGGGAGAATGGTATTCCAAGAACGAAGCAACAAATCAGACATGAGTATGTGTGGTTTGTGAAAATCCTTGTGTGGCTTTGGGAAATCCTTGTGTGGTTAGTGATCCTTGCTATATTTCTTGACTTCAGTTCAGTGGTTAACGAACGATTATCGAAAGTGAAGTGAGTTCAGTGAAACAGTGATATTTAGGTAATTAGTTGTTTGGGAGGGGTATTATGCACTGGGACCACGTGGTCTGTTGTGCATAAGGTACCTAGGTAAACAAACCGTCAATTCGTCAATTCTTCATGTCATTTCGGAAAAGGTGAGTAAGATAAACACACATGCTTTGAAAATATCCCTTAAGCCAATCGGAGTGGGAGACTTGCATTTATTCTGGATCCCAATCACCATTACAAATGTTGCACCAAAGAGCGGACCAATTATCCAAGGATAATCGAGTGCAAAGAACAGGCTAAAGGCCCGCTCAAAATAGTGTTTCATCCTAAACGATGAAAGCAGTATTATAATGAGATGAAGGGATGAGGGCATATAGGGAGTATCACCATCTTGTCCGTATTTCTCAACCCTGGTCGACTAGCCACCTGAGAGGGCTCTGATCAGTCTCCAATCGGCGCTGACAACCTTGTAATTATAGTGGTCGTCATCAGGCTCTGCCTTTAAGACCTCTAAGCTGTTCACATGTGGGTTCACTTCATTGTACATAGATTGTAGTCCATAGACCTAAGTTGGGAATGTGTTGTTGTCTGACATTGTCTTGCCTATCGTAATCACCAGCAAAATAAATTTGTAAAAATTTGGGAATATCAGACGAAAGCCCAGAGCCAATAAGCTGGGAACTAGTCTCTACACCTTAGATAGGCTCCTTCAGTGCCTTGTTTTGACTCGAACGATGTCATTTGGAAAGTCCTGTCGTAGGCTCTTATGTATATTTGGACGTCCTCTTAAAAACAAAACGTTTTTAATGGTTCCGGTGGTGAAGCTTGCCCGACGAACACTGCCGGCAGCATAGTGCGCGTACTCCAGAAGGGAGGGCGGAATGACCTAAGAAGAGTTGCATAGTGCGGATCGAGTCCTCTTACCGTTTAACACCATACATCTCGATCACTTGGGGCCGTTTACGCGAGAGAAAGGCGGAACCAGGTACGTACCAACCATCGAGATCCTGATGGTATCACAACGGACCCCTCATGGGTCTAAGTGTGTTAGCTTTAGCTGGCAGCCACTTTAACCTAACCTAACCTAACCTAATCTAACCATCAGCTTCGAGAAATACGTGGTATTGCGAGCGGTAAAGACTGCAAACATCAAGGGGGTGCTCAACGTGCTGTATGATATCATATTTCTGGATACTTTGGCGGGTCAAGATGGATAATTACGGATCGCGGGACAGCCTTCACGTCGAAGTTGTTTGAGCAGTACTGCGAGGCCAACAAAGTGCATCACGTCAAAAACGCTTTGAGCACTCCACGAGCAAATGGCCAGGTGGAAAGGTGCAACAAGATAATCTTCGCAGCCTGAAGAGTGGACAATCTGCCGAAATGGACTGGGCGGGACACCTACGGACGATATCGCGAGAAGTTCCACCATAAAAGCGAGCTCACATGAGTTGTTGCTTGTGTATACACCGAGGGACATCCTGGACAACAAGTTGGAGCTGTTGTTGGAGTTAGGGCGAGCAGAAGCAGTTGGGTCAAGTGAAATGAAGCAAAAGAGCGAGGGAGCCTTGCGGAACATCGAGCGGAATCAGCTGGAGCGAAAACGGCACTACAACGTGCGACACCGCAGACGCTCTAAATTCGAGGTGGACGCCCTCGTACTAGTCGAGCATGAGGAGCGGCGACTGGTGAGTCCCGTAAACTAGAGCCGCTCTACCACGGGCCGTACATTATAGGGCGAGGTCTCGGACATACCCGGAATGCAGCGGAATCAACACTCAAATGCAACATAAGTTCAACACCGTAATGAGCTCCGAAAAAAACACAGGCCGTGATGTGAGCTGCCGGAGGAAGGTCTGGCGGGAGCGGCAACTGAGGTCGCGACTTCATATGATGACGTTAACGCCGACGAACTGAAGTCGCAGATGTAGACAACGATGTGAGCAGCAGTGATCAGGGGAGAGCTGATCGTGAGGACACGAACGTTAATAGGATGGCCGAACTGTTACATCGAAGTGCAGAAGTGTAAAGAAATTAGCTGCGGAGACATTCGCGAGCATTGAGTGAATCAGGATCTTTAATGAAGAACCTGTCACAGAACGGTGTCGTTGTTTTTTTCTTCTTCTTTACTTCGGTCGCTCTGCTTGGGTTATCTATTTCATTGACTTATGGAAGGTGCATACTTCTACAAAAGCACCTACATGGGCATGGTCGATTCACTTGGTTAACAAATTACAGGTAGAGCACCTATAACCAAGGTCGTTCTTAAAGTTCACAAACCACAGATCTGCCGTCAAAACTCGACATTCTGTTAACAGCGTGGCGCAATCGGCCATTTTTTAATCGCGCTGCCCGTCAAACAAATTAAGATGAATCCGATCACGTTCCTCTAACAGCTCAACACTTGTGTCAGCGCGACTTTCTTCACATTCCTCATCAACCTTCAATGAACGTTTAACACACCCAGTTTCAGCAAGTAGGGACCGATCGACACTTAACTGAATTTGTCGCTCTTCACTGCTCTCAGCAGAGGTAGCTGCTGCATGGCGTGTCCAGTCAACGCTCAAATGCAACCGGCTGTCTTTATTATCCTCTATTTAGCTAGCTATCACACGCCGAAATCGATCAACACTCAAATGGAATTGTGTCGTTGCGGAAACGATCAGAACTTAACCGACATTAACTCTCTTCCTTACTCCCTAAAGATCGCGCTGTAGAAATACGGACTCTCATGAGGGATTGGCTAAAAGACACTATCATCAACCAAGTCATTCAAATTTTGTTAAAATAATTTCCCTCAATCGCTTCATACGAATCACCCTGTAAAAACGTTCAACACTTCACAAGAAACATTTACTTGCATAAAAACTTGAATATGGTAATGATGTTAGGTGCACTGAGTCCACTTGGAAGAGGTCAACCACTATGTAAGCATATGTAAGCATAAATTTTCCCTCGCATACCGTTCTTGTGCTTCATTCCAAATAGGCCATCAAAATTTATGGAACCAATAAACTTAAATGTACGAGAGTATGTACACGCGTATGTACATATACATGCAAATGAATGCAATTATTTTTTCCCTTCTCAAGTTTTTTCAAATATTTTTTGAAGGAGCAAAGGATTGGACGAAACCCCTTGAACGTCATCGACTCTGCATGAGGGAATTCTAATTTAAATTATAAGGATTCACAGGAATGCAATTACATAGATTCAAGCGGTGACAAATGTGTGCAAAGAATTTCATTTTAAGTTTGTTGAAGAATGCTGGGTAAAATTACCTTTCTCCCACCACCCACATTCATACGTATGTACATGTGTACATGCACACATAACTCAAAGCTGTAACTAGACGCAAACTGGTCACTAGGAAGAGGGTTCTCATTGTTCTTCTTCTTCTCACCACTGTGCTGTCTCTATATATCAAAATTTTCTGTGCAGGGATGGTAAACCGTCTGTAACCCTCAGACTGGTCCATGGTACTATCAGGTAGGGAACGCAAAAGATGGCGAAATCCGATAGTTTGAGCGGCTGCGATATGTTCAAAGTTTCGAAGTGAATACTCAGTGCGCCCACAGTCTATTGCCGATTCGTCTGTCAAATGTGAGACTAGTTCTGTATAATCCTCCCTCCCCTTTCCCATTCCGTTCGGGTTGGAAAGCGTACCGTGAAAATGTTTCCAGGGTGTAATCTTGGAATTTGGTTCGTAACCACTTCTTGCGGTATCGAGTTGAGAATGTAACTGTGGTCTTGTGATTTGGCAGCACAGATTGTCTGAATCTGACAGCTCTGCATGTTACCTTAAATTTAACATGTAGTTCGAGGTAAGAAGGAGCAGAAGCACAATTGCCGCATTCCTTGGACACAACGCTTCGGTAATGTCAATGCTTGCACTTCTTGAAGCCCTGCTTCAGATTTCCTCCAGGTCCTTAGATCTAAAAAGTGGAACTCAGGAAAATGTACTTCCGAATTTTCATTTTCTGAAATTTTCTTTAAGTCGCCGAAAAAGAGTGTGCGTGATGCCCAATGTCTGACTCTAGCTAGTACTGTTTTGGAGTTCCAATGTTTTGATCCGGTCATAGATGGGTCACATCTTACTGGATATGGTGAAGTTATCACCAAAAGAACATATTAGAAAATGAGAAGGGAAATGAATACGATAAGATTGAAACTCAATCCCGATCGTACCCTGCTTTTTGAAAAGACAGCTATGAGCACAAGGAAAATAGTTGTGGCAACTATATACTGGCTTAAAACACTATGGTGTCATCTAGACACTTGATATAGAGCAAAACCACTTACGCCAGCCTTCAATAAGGAGAGATCATTTTCTCTCATTAAATTATCCAATCCAAGTCCACATCGACCATTGCAGAAATTAGAGAAACTAGGAGAGTCGCGGTCCATGCTGAGGATGTAGAAGAACTACTTCTGCAGACTGTTCAACGGGGACGACGAATCGAATCCCGCGGTCAAGCAGAATGAACCATTTAACCTGGAAGATGAAAACCAACAATTCCGTTCACCCAACCTGAACGAAGTGAAGACAGCCACATCTAAGCTCAAGTCCAACAAAACTGCTTCAGCTGATGGCCCGTCTGCCGAACTGTTCAAAGCGGCAAGCGATGACTTGATGAGGAGTATGCACCAACTCATCTGTAAAATATGGTCGGAGGAAAGTATGCCCAATGAATGGAACCCCAGCATTGTTTGCCCGATCCTCAAGAAAGGAGACCCTCTGAACTGCGCCAACTACAGAGGCATCAGTCTTCTTAACATCGCGTACAAAATCTTATCTGCCGTGTTGTGTGAACGCCTGAAGCCGTTCGTCAAAAACCTGATCGGTCCATATCAGTGCGGCTTCAGGCCAGGAAAGTCCACCATCGACCAAATATTCACACTGCGGCAGATCTTAGAGAAAACCCAGGAACTTCAAATCGATAGCCACCACCTCTTCATCGATTTTAGAGCCGCGTATGACAGCATCTATAGAGACAAACTATACAGAGCCATGTCTAGTTTTGGCATCCCTGCCAAACTCGTCCGTCTGTGCAGGATGACGATGGAGAATGAACGCTGCTTCTTCAAGGTCAGTCAAAACCTTACCGAGACCTTTGATGTCAAAAAAAAGATTTAGACAAGTCGACGCGCTGTCATGGGACTTCTTCAACGTTGTTCTCGAAAGAAAACTCACGCACCAGCACCAGAGGCACAATCTTTCAAAAATCCGCCCAATTACTCGCATATGCCCACGATATTGACATAATCGGAAGAACGCAGCCTGATGTCACTGGTGCTTTCGTGAGTATTGAGACGGAGGCGGCGAAGATGGGTTTAGCGGTCAATGAGGGCAAGACGAAGTGTATGGTGTCAACAAGAAAGGACACCCAACACCGTCTTGGACAGAACGTCACTATAGACAGCTATAACTTCGATGTAGTTAAGGACTTTGTCTACCTAGGCTCCGCTATAAATTCAGATAACGACACCAGCGCTGAAATCAAATGAAGAATAACTCTTGCCAATTGCTGCATCTTTGAGCTGAGAGGGGAATTAAGTAGCAAAGCCCTCTCTCGAACAACTAAGGCGACCCTGTATAAGACCTTTATCGTCCCGGTCCTGCTCTACGGCGCAGAGGCATGGACTATTTCAAAATCGCATGAGGTTGCTCTTGGCTGTTTCGAGAAGAAAATTCTTCTGCATAGACGGTGAGTGGAGGAGGAGATACAACGACGAACTGTACGGGCTGCACAGCGACATCGGCGTAGCCAGAAGAGTGAAGGTTCAACGACTGAGGTGGCTGGGTCAAGTAGAGCGGATGGACACCAACGCTCCGACCCGGAAAATCTTCGACTCCACATCCGAGGGACAGCGCAGTAGGAGAAGACCCCGACTCAGGTGGCGCACGCAAGTAGAAGGGACCTTTATCCTTGGCATGAGAAAGCTGGCTGGAGACGCTTGTTGGTTGAGACCCAGGTCCACCCCGAACTGTAGCGCCACCTTAAGTAAGTAAAGATTAAATAAAATCCATACCGTATAAGGCAAATGTCCTGGCATTAGTTATAAGAAAGCAAAGAACTCTTGATACAGTAGTACTTCGAAGTGGACTCCCAAATCTATACACTGCCACCTCTAAAATATGAACTTTGATATTTTCTCAGCTTTACAATGACCTTGATGGAACTTCTGTTGATAGAAAATGTTTCAGTAATGCGAACTCCTCTATCTATTCCATGGACTGGAGGACCTTAAAATAGTTGAGTTTAGGAAACTCTTGGGATGAGTTGGTCCCAAATTAGCCGTCCCTTTACAGCCTCACACGGGTAAAATTTGTTTGGATACAGAGGACTCACCAGAGGGTCAAAGAAGAACACCGACCAACCAACATCCCACAACGCCATCAGTCAGGGAATATAATTTCGAACACAGTAACCACTCGTCCATCACCCTTTGCGGGCATTTCTGTGGCAGTGAAATCAATCCTTTCCTCATTACAAAAGTTGTTCAATGCCCCATGTGAAATAACATAACACACACTCAAGGTCATTAACTGATCAATACACGCCCACACACAATGAATTTGTTGTCCTAACCAAATCACATACATAGTTAATAATTGGGTAATCAAATTAGGAATTCTTTACGAGGCAGACATTCATAAACCGAGATACGTTCCACGTTCCACACAACATAAATAAACCCCCGCAGCCTGTGTACATATGCGACTTAATTAATTTAATCCACGATGACATAAATCCTTGTTGGCAGCGCTTCAATTACCAAATTATAAAGAATAGTAACGATCCCTGCGGGGAGAGGGCACAAAATAAGCACCGCCACGCCGCACACAACCCAAACTGAAACGTTTTCCTTTCAACGTATCCTCGATGCGAGCACATCCGAAAGGATGTAGCACCACGTGTATAGAATGTAGTTTTCCTCCTCGTTTGCCTACTTGTGACGGATTTTAATAACGCGCCAGAAGGCGAAGAGTACCCTTTTCAGAGTCCTTTTTTCGCACCAAAGAAAGCACAGGTCTTAGGAGCCGTAATGACATTGTTGCCACTAAGGCTTAGTTGGGTATAATTATAAGCGTCTACGGCAGAACCCTGAAAAGCCTGAATGGCACTTGGTGAAGCGAAAGCGTTGTTCTTTTATTTTAGTTCTTTCTAACTGACTTGAAAGGACCTAAATGAGGAGAAGAAATGATATTTAGAGCAGAAAAGGGAGAGACACCTAGTTAGAGGGTCATTTTGTTGGCGAATAATGGTCGCAGGGGTGGAATTAGACGAGGGTGCGTCCGTCGTCGACTAGTCGCAAGGTAAATTTGTTCGGGCATTAACTGACTTCTTTTTAATTGCTACGACGTAAGTAGTTTGATTCCAACTGCAACTGAGAGTTATTTGTGTCATATTTTGCAAGTGGAAGGAGACGTTTAAGGGCGAAGGACCCTGGTTATGTTACACATGGCTGAATATGCATGTTGTGACAAAGAAATGTGGTCGAGGTGGAATGCAAAATAACTTGTGAAGATGAAAAGTGCCATTGTTCAGAGGAACAAGTGTTTCCCATGGCTTGGAAACTAAGGTGCTTCTTGACATACACACACGTCAGAGGCAAAATAGGCACTGAGCGGTTATGGAAAGCTCTACACGCGTATATGAATAACAAATCAGTAGAGACAGCTCTACATGAAGGATAGAAAAGAACCTTTGCCGGCACTTTTAATACCTTGAAGGGCCCATTAGCCAGGCCCTGGAAAGTTTCTGGTCAAGAAACGTGCTTGTCTCAAGAAATATCGACTCGGTATAGGACAAAGCTCAATAAGGAGATCTATAACCAGAGGCACTCCGTAGGGCGAAATCATCTCTTCTCTACTGTGAATCTTGGTTACTAAATGTCTACGCCGACGCCACCGCCGAAGACGTAGTCATAATTGTACAGGGAACATTCAAATCAAAATCGGCACAGATTCTTCCACCTAAGCAACATCAGCTCTAAACACCCACCCGACGGTCACCTTAACATGCTTTCCTCCCTACTTCAAAGCAACGAGTTCAGCATGTCGTTGGATATTAATCTTCTCAGGTACTGCTTTAAACGAAACTAATCAGTAGTCATCACCCGAGTGACAACTGGGAAAAGTTCAATCCCCGTCCGTCAGACCACGACCAAGTGTAGCACACGGACGGCTTCAAAATGGACCTGCAGCTGGATCTGGGGCTGGAATATACGCAGAGGCATATACTCATCGATCTTCCAGACAGAAATATTTGCCATAAATCAGTGGACAAGCTTAAACTTGCTCTCTAATTTCCATCTATATCTTCTCTGACCGTCAAGCTGTCCTAAAAGCACTGAACTTAGCCACGATAAAATCGAAACTAGTCCTAGAGACAACTTCGTCAAACTACACTGGGTCCCCGCTCATAAAGGTCACATTGGCGGCAATGAAACAGCGGACTCACTGGCCAAAATAGGTGCATCAACTTCACTGGTCCCGAACCAGCCTTTGGAGTAAGCAAATCCATTTTTAGAAATTTCATGAGGGAGCAATCCCTGTTCAAATCCAACACAATTTGGATGGAAAGTGTAGGACAGAAAATGTACCAAACCCTTCTTCCCCAATTTATCACCTTAAATTCCGCCACCTTAAGATTCTAATGGGTATCCTAAATCCTAAATCACCTGCCTGCAGACTATGCTTGGAGAGCGATGAAAGTTCTCCCTACCCTCATTCACGTGAGGCAGTGAATTCGTCTCACCAACCGTATTTGCCACGCTCCAACCTGAGAAGCTGATTAGCTTCCTGACAGCCTCTGGAACAGACAAACTGCCTGCAAGAAGGTAGCAGGAAAGAAATGGGGCCTGAAACAAAGTATGATGCACTGGCTATACATAGAAATAG
This sequence comes from Matsumyia berberina, assembly GCA_917880715.2. Classification (NCBI taxonomy): domain Eukaryota; kingdom Metazoa; phylum Arthropoda; class Insecta; order Diptera; family Syrphidae; genus Matsumyia; species Matsumyia berberina. The sequence goes on from OU862871.1 coordinate 98,470,831, forward strand.
TCAGACCCGTTCTAGCGTATGGAGCGCTCGTCTAGTGGCAACTGGAAAGAACACAACGCTAAGTAAGCTAGCAGCAGTACAAAGAACTGCCAGTATCGCCATCACGGGTGCTCAACACCCTCGGCAGCTCTAGACACCTGCATTTGGTACCGCTAGACTTACAGATAAAACACCAGGCAGCCCATAGTACGCTGAGGTTCACTAATTCATGCTTCTTTAGGAATGACGTTGTACACTGCTCCATCCTGAGTGAATATAACTTTCACGTTCTAAAAAAAACAAATGAGACGGCTCCCGTCCTAGACTTCGATACAAACATTGTATTCGAAGAGGGAAGACTGACAGAGAAACGGTCTTTACAATGGTTCAAAGACCACCAACGGAACGGGTTCTGAGGTTTACTCCCAAGATGCAGACCTCAAAGTATCCATAAAACTCCCGGATACTTCCAGTGTATTCCAAACAGGGGTTCTGGCTGTGCTCATAGCTGCGAAATCACTTGGGATGAAATCGATATCTAGAAGGGATATCGCCATTTACATTGACATTAAGGCCGCACGTAGAGTTCTAGAATCAAATGTCGTCAGATGTGTACTAGTCTCGAAATGCTGCGTAATGCTGAAGGCATTTCTCATGCAGAATCAAGTTAAACTTTTTTGGGTATCAGGTCACTGTGACATTGAGGGTAACGAAAAGGCCCAAGCACTGGCCAGACTGGAGAACAGCAACACCACTGTAGATCCTCTTTCCTGTGTAACTAAAGCAGGCATCTTAAGAACAAGTATAAGTAAGGCGAGAGTGCGCAGTCTTCTGATGTCCCTTACTGGCCACCAGAAGTCTGCGTACTCTTGGTATAAATATCTTTTATGGGCTGGAGAATCTTCATGTTGACTGTTTTAGGAAATTTTTGAGATTTCTATCCCTTTCTGCGTGGTTTCCAGATAAGCCAACGCTATCACTTAGTTTGACTCCCATGAGTATACTTTTAATAGGTTCAATGGACCCGCTTGTAGTCTTAGGACACCCAGAAAACCGACCAACAAAATCAGAGATGGTCTAATCTCCTCCACAAAGTATCTAAGACTCTATGGCCTGTGCTAGACCGTAGAAGAACAGGAGATATTCTCAACTTAAGCAGGGCACAACTACAATTAGTCGCAGCTACAATTAGTCCGGCCATTGTCTTCTAAGGAAGCACGCTAAAAGGTCAGGGCTCTCAGCTACAGATGTTTGTAGGTACTGCAACGACCTATGCGCCGCTAAGGCATGAAACTTCTCGACAGCCATTTTTTTAGTAATCCAGAGGAGCTAGGCTGTGATAGCTACAAAAAAACATGGTAAAATTCTGTAGGGAAATCAAATGATTTCAGGAAATGGTTTAGGTTTAGCCAATTTTGGTATCACAGGGATGGTGATGGGCCCACTATGGTCCCAAGTGTCTAAGAGTAAGGTAATACAGCGCTACCCTACTTAACCTAACCTAAGTGCTTCTTATTTCCAAAAGCCCCTAGATTAAAATAAAAAAGAATCGCCAGCCTTTGGACCGGACTATGTCATTCAACTCATTGCATTGACTTTGATCCCTCTTGGGACTCGGCCAGTTGTTTCTTTCACCCATCTTCTTTCGTTCAAAATATGTTTACTAGTAGCAAGATGTAGACTCAGAGCCCATCGTTTCCTCAGAGTATTTGTGGGCTTGGGTAAGATTACGTACATGGTGGTCAAAGGAAGAAATAACCTTCTACGCCACACTCAAGTCACTCTTGCTCGCGGAGCAATCCCTAAAGCACTCTCCTATTGCCCTTGAGTTTCCAACCACCTTGTAGCTTAACCTACAAATGTCCTTGATAGGAATATCGCTTAGTTCTTCGATGGAAGAAGTGCACTCCAAGGAATTTCTGACTAAGCTGGCAGAGGCCTGAACAGTGGTAGAGATCATCTCCGCAGCCCCTTCAAAGATCATCCTCACTTAGTGTTAGCTTTTTCATATGTTATACGGCTCTGCATGTGCAAAAGATGAAATTATCCAGCACAGATATAGGCCGACTCTGCGGAGAACAAAAAGAGACAACAGAACATTTTCTCGACGAGTGCCCACCTGAAGCAAAGAAAAACCTACTCCGTCTAATACGTGACACGATATGCCAAGAGTGAATACTTCTAACATGGGTAGGTAGGTAGATAGAGTGGCGGTTCCTGAGAACACAAGGTGTGCGCCCTTGAAAACTCATTCAAACCTATTTGTGTGTGTTGATTGGTTGTGCTGGGATAAAGTGGTCAAATCCAGCCAGTGGAGTTCAGATACAGGATCAGTTCTCCGATCCTTTTTCCAGCTCGCTGAGATCCTCGAGCAAGGGTTTGCCTAAGGTGCGCTGTCTGGTCCTTGCTAGAGCCGAACACCTGCAGAGGAAATGAAGTAGAGATTATTTTTCATTAATGTCCTTGAAGCTTCTGCAGAAGGTGTTGTGCGAAATACCAGGCTTGATCGCATGGCCTCCAACCAGCCAGTGGGTTGTGATAATGGCTACAATTCTGGTAAAGTCTGGTCTTGATTTACCAAGATCACGTCTTTCTTGAAGTGCGCAGCTGGTTAGGCCGTTCCACCTAATATTGGCAAGCTGGAGGAAATGAAGATGTATGTATACACCCCTTAAGAGTGCTAAGTGAAATATCGACACTTTCCGCTAGAGAACTGTTAAGGGCCGATCATCACCCAGCCAGCTCGTTGCCCTCATGATTGGTGTGTCCTCGGACCCAGTTATGGAATGGGTACTTAATTGATTGATTTCAAGTGGGCATTGAGGATGTGGTAACCGCATCAATGGTTTTGATGGCGGCTAGGCTGCCCGAAAAAATAGCGATGTTATGATTGGATATCCGGAGACTGTTCAGCCAGCGGCAGGCTTCCGAATCGCGAGAAGCTCCGCCTGAAAAACACTATTAGAGTCTGGGAGACGAACATGAAGCATAAAGCATTATTGAGTTTGGCTTCTGGTTTGTAGATCTTCTCCTGATCAATGTGCGCCGATGATGGATGATGCCAGCTCAGTTGGTAATAGACGTCGATTGCCAACGCTGGTGCATCGCAGTATGAGTAGTTTGCTTCCAAAATCCTAACAAGACCCCGCATTTCTTCAAATTTAGTACAGAACTTACGGAAAAACTAGTAAAAGTATGACGACTTTCCACACGTGAATTCAGGACTGGGAACCCGATTGTGCATAGCACTGCACGATATTCTAAATGTTTCTTAAAACTGCAATCACTTAATGAAAGCAATAAATTTTAAAATAATGAGCCACAGCACATTGTTCGTCATAACTTGGCACAATAATCGACGGAACTGCCAAGGTGTCATGTGTAACCCGCAATTGATAAGTGTGTTTACAAAATTATTCAGAAAATAGAACACGACCATTCACCGACCATAATTTCAGACAGTTCTCAAGTGCAGACGCTGACTTATAGGCGTCGACAGACATCTGTGTGAATTAAAAGATTAATTGCCACCATCACTCTGTCGCTCACATAATTGTGTTATAAGATAACTGGTATAACGAAACTTGTCATCTTACCCATGATTAGCTCAAGAAACCTTTTCAAAATGCCCCTAAACACTTAAAACCGAATCCCAAACGTTTATCACAACTTAATTGGCCTTAAACACCCGGCGAAATAGAATTTTTATTTTTAATACTTTCAATCCGATAATTAATATTGCGGCCGAAACAAACCAATCGTCCGAGTTAAAAGCTAAATTAAAAACTTAAAAAATAAAAACTAAAAACTGAAACTAAAAATAAATTTTTTCTTTTTTATTTTAAAAACAGCGCGCGACGTCCAAAAGATGATGCTATATGCGAACTAAATGTTTGTACTTTCAAAACACAATTTATGTACAATTTTTGCTGGCATGACTTCTGCTTCCAAGTTCCTAGAGGGACGGTTGGCGAGAGACGCACGAGAGACAGGCCAAGGCAGTAGCAGTCGGCTGTTCGGACAATAGCTGGGCCACAAGTCTTTGGGGAAAAAGAAGAAACTGGGAACGGCGGTACACATTGAACGCAACGTACCGCGAAGTGAAATGATGTCATCATTTCGACGTTTCAATTGAACAAATAAACTGCATGTGCACAGCTATGAAGGATGTAAAGTACTAAAACACACAGACATACCCGGTCGGTGGTACGTGGTGAAGTCTATTTTGGTACTGCTTTCGGACGCTAGTCTTCCTTGCGCGTTTTGTAGAAAAATAAATAAATTAAAACGTGTGTAACTTTTTTTATAGTGTCGGGAGTATGTATCTCGACTTTTATCTTCACTTGATTATGTAAATACAAGCTACGGATGACAGGTACGAGCTGTTATTGCAGAAGCTAGCACGAGATTCTGCCAGTGACATCACATCACCTTTTAAGGGCTGGCACATACCGTCGCGATTGTCAAAGCAGTCTCCAGGGCAGATGGTCCAAAGTTAAGGTTTTTTGAAGTACCCAACCTATAAGACCGTCTTTGCTTATCATCGTTGTGGCACTGTTATCCTGTGGTTCAACCAGGATACAAATAAGTATCATAACCTCAATCGTTGCTTCTGAAAAAAGGCAAAACTGTACAATGATTCGGTGCTTCAAAGCTGAAATTGACAAGGTGGGTATATCGGACCATTAACCTGCACATGCCAGTTGATCATTGAAGGCACAGAAGGTCCTTTAGACTAAACTCTGCACTAAACTATCAAAGAGGTCACACAACTGAGAATCTGAACGCGCCTACCCAACGAAGATCCTGAAAGATAAATACATTTTTTTTTAAGAGAGGCATCCCACAACATAGGTGTACTCTGTGTTATGCGAGACTATGCCTATTGAAAGGCTGTCAGCCAGGGGAATCTATCTAAAGTTAGGTCGCATCCGAAAGTAGTCAGGTGTTACCACGTCATGAGGGACACTGACATGGCTGAACGATAATTCCTAAGCTAATGGCAACGAGCAGTCGAAAAATGGAAAGGACCAGCTAATATCCTTCTTCATCGACAACAAATCAGGGGCCCAAGTACCGCAACCGATAACGAGTGAGTGAGTAGGACTTGTGATGCGAAATTCACCTAGGTGCCTACTTCTACAAGGATCTAGGCGATCTAATCAACAAAGATATTAGAAGTCTCCTATCCTTCATAAGAAGCTCTAAGTAGGTAAAAGAAAGTTCTCCAAGATCCACTTGGTGTCACAACGGATCTTTCATTGGTCTACGTGTTTTGGCTTCGGCTGGCAGCCATTTCAACCTAACCTAACCGCAGAAGGAAGAAAATAATACTTCTGCACTTAAACCAAATTGTAGGGCCATTGTTACACCACGTATGGCTCTGTATCTTCAACACCACTGGTAATTTTAAACAAAATTAGGCTCTGTCGAGCCTCCTACCTTACTGACGTAGACCGGAAATGTACTGCGACCTAAAAGTCTTTTGGGCCAAGCAAAGTTCTCCTATAAACAGGGAAAATTCCGCGCAAGATCGAGGTTATGGAGAAACCTCGAGATCTTGCTTGCAGGAGCGTGTTTGATTGTTTCTGAAGAGGCAAATCCCCCACCGAAGTGTTTGAAGTCACAGAGTTGAATTCAAGAAAAATGAGAAAAGGTTAACAATACAAAAGAAGAAGTTTATGGTAGAACTCCTAGGGCTAAGGTAGAGAAAGATCTTCTCGGCAATTATGACCGCAAGCGGTACAAGATCGACTTGGGCATCAATTGAACTAATGAATAATTGAAGACTCAGGAAATAGAGGAGAATAAACGACGAAAAATACCAAATGCTGGTCCAACAACAGCGATCCTTTCATCGACGACAACAGCACCCGCGTCTGCACCAACACCATCGTCCATATCGGCGACAACAACATCAGTGTTTGCTGGGGCCGCTGCTACCACTAGCAGTGGAGCTAGTGGTAGCATTGAATCAATTACAACAAGAGCAGGAGCATCGCATGCACAAAATTAACCGACACCATCCACGCCGAATGCAACACTTGGCAATGGCGCTGGTCAAGAATTCTCCTTCAAAGCGAAGCAAGAGGTTTATGTAACGCTTGCTAAAACTCCAAGAGCCCAGTAGCCCGAAAGCTCGCCCAAGAGCGTAAATGGAAGGAGAATGCGGCGAAGAAATGCGCCAAAATGGTGCAGAAATACTTCCACGACAAAGCGAATGCAGCGCAAAAGGCTGAGAAAGCCCAAGAACTGCACTTAAAGCGGGTTGCCGCATTCATCTCCAAGGTAAAGATGTTCTGGTCGAATTTGGAAAAACTTGTCGAGTACAAGCATCCAACAAAGCTCGAAGAGAAGCGCAAGAAAGCGTTGGATCAGCATTTGAGTTTTATTGTAGACCAAACTGAGAAATTCTCCCAGCAATTGGCCGAAGGTATGAACAAGAGTCTGATGGACACCACCAGTGCGGCGCCAAGTATCAATTCCAGTCGGATATCATCACCGAAAAGGGAAACCGTTTCAGATGATGAATTCCGACCAAGCGAAGAGGGTTCTGAGGATGACGAAGAGACCATTGCCAAGGCTGAGGAGGAAGCAGCCAGTGTTAATGAAGAAGTCGCAGCGTTAGAGAAAGAATCCCAAATGGATTTGGATGAGTTTTTGAAAGGCTAGAGACCAAGGACTATCTAGAGAATCGCGATAAAATTGTTCTTGATGAGGAAACAACGCGAGACTCCAAAGATGACGACAAAGACGAGAAAGAATTACAGGCCAATGATGCGCCCAGCACCGATGATGAGAATATCATTAGCCGGCAAAAAGCTGAAGAGGCGAACAAAGACGAGAAAGAATTCCAGGCCAATGATGCGCCCAGCACCGATGATGAGAATACCCAAGGACTATCTAGAGAATCGCGATAAAATTGTTCTTGATGAGGAAACAACGCGAGACTCCAAAGATGACGACAAAGACGAGAAAGAATTCCAGGCCAATGATGCGCCCAGCACCGATGATGAGAATATCATTAGCCGGCAAAAAGCTGAAGAGGCGAATGTTGATCACAAGAAGGAATTGGATGAGTTGGAGGCTGACAACGAAATTAGCGCAGAGAAGCTTCTGCAGAAATACAAATCTGGAAAAATTGATTCTACGTCCAAGATGGAGTTGGACTCTGATGATGATGAACAAACTGCTGATTCAGATGATGTCGATACAGATGATTCTGAGAATGAGACGGCCGCCGATGAAACTGCAGAATCGTCCGCATCAGAGAATAACGAGCAAGACCGTCTTGAGTTTAATTGAAGATAATGAAAACAAAGATGACATATTCAAAGATGCGGCTGCCTTGGCCGAGAGTATACAACCGAAAGATAATACCCTGTCTTCCACGAATATTGTGATACCGGTGTCGTTCCTTTTAAAGCATTCCCTGCGAGAGTATCACCACATTGGCCTCGATTGGTTGGTGACAATGCACTATCGCAAATTAAATGGTATTCTCGCCGATGAAATGGGTCTGGGTAAAACAATTCAAACAATAGCCCTGCTGGCCCATTTGGCCTGAGTCCAAGGTAACTGGGGTCCAAATTTGATTGTAGTGCCCACGACTTTGATGCTGAATTGGGAGAGGGAGTTCAAGAAATGGTGTACGGGTTTTAAAATTCTCACATACTATGGCACACAAAAGGAGCGAAAACTCAAGCGAGTTGGTTGGACAAAACCAAATGCGTTTCATGTGTGTATTACGTCATATAAGTTGGTTGTGCAAGATCAACAGAGTTTTCGTCGGAAAAAAGTGGAAATATTTGATATTGGATGAGGCACAGAACATAAAAAATTTCAAGTTGCAAAGGTGTCAACTGCTGTTGAATTTTTCCATCGCCACCGCGACTCAGGTGGCGCACCTTAACGTGCGAAATGGGAGGCAGCTGGCTAAAATTTAAGCTGGCTGGAGACGCTTGTTGTTGGTTTAGGCCCACGTCCAGCTCGAACTGTAGCGCCACCTTAAGTAAGTAAGTAAGTAAGTAAGGGCGTATGTCATGCTTGTTAAGATGATACTTGCGTAAACAAGGTGCAGTGAGGAAATCCAATAGGACCCGCGCGTCACTTCTTAGATTACCCGATGGTCCAATGTTGAGTTCCATTTAGAGAGCTTTTCTTCGAACTGCAGTAAGTAGAGTTCCGACTTGATTCTTACGTGACTTAGCACGTATTGTTAATTCAAATATCAAGACCCGTGGACTACATACATATATAATTCAAATGGTGTCGCATGTAGGCCCTGATTAGTTGTTTATCAACGAAAATATTCAGGAAGCTGTATTGCACTCAAATCTTTGCTTATAACAAATTTATTTGGTATTTTCTAGAAAAATCCTTGATGCAAAAACGCAACGATACTTATTGGCGTAACTAAAATAAAACAACATAAATCCCAAGCTATTGAAGGAATTCGTATAACTCTTGATGCTAAACAGACACGTTTCCGGGTTAATCAACATTTTGCGCACAGCATGCATTATGAGTAAAAGTCTTCCATTTGCGATTTTAAGAGCAAAGATATTAAAAACTCAAGCATCTAGCAATGCACATACATATGACCAAATAACAGTGAGTAAATTTTGCACTCAACTCTTTAAACTTTTTCAACAGCTGCTCCACCTGAATGACGTAGAAATCATTGCAGGAAACAGCAAAATTCAATTGAAAAATCAATCGATCTAACTATTAGCTGACAAAACAACTCTAGTAGAAGTGATAGGTCTATTCAGTGCGTGATATAATGGTCAGGTCCTTGACAGGGACCCGAAAAATGAAATGAAATAGAACAGAATAAAAGAAAAAAGTCAACTTCCGGGATTGTTTTAACATGAATTAGTCATTGAAAGAGTCGCTGATTTGAAAAAAAATTTATACACCTCGACAGAGTAGCATCCAAATCAAACTTTCCCTTATCACCATTGAAGTTCAGTGGTAGAGGTGTGTGATACCATTTGCGAACCCTTTTTCCTCCTGAATCTCGTGAGAAATGAAATAAAGAATTCGAATTCCTTGGGATGCGATGATGAGGATGTCGATGGATTGCAGAGCCAAAACAGTCGAATTCTCGAAAGAACCTTTGATTCCAATCAGCCAATGTGTGAACACAACATCGACCTGCATTCCCCTGGGAAAAAACCATCTCCATCGTTATAATCATGTCAAAGCTTTGCTCAATAAGGATGGAATTGAAGTTTTTCAACAAAGCGAGTATGGTACACCAGGACAAAGCCAGAAAAATCATTCTGCATGAACTGACTACTAAATCGGTGCCGCTACCTTCTTTACTGATCCTAAGTCGTCCTTTTAAGACAAAAGAAGGAACTTCAAAGCATTTTCAGAAAATGTTCCTGAAATTGTGGCGAACCAGCACTGGAATTTATGTCAGTCCTTAGAGTCTAAACTTAGGAGATAGCGCAGAAGAAGACCGACTTATCCATGAATTACCAACTAGTCAAAAATATAGACGTGCAAGCATGCCTCTGTTTTTCAAGCAGAGACCTTTGCTATCCTGATGGCGACGGACTATATTGTTAAGAATAAGTGATTGGGTTGGAGCATCTGCGTCTGCAGCGATAGCCAGGCTACGCTTAAGGCCAAATGTTGCTTAACCAGTTCCAAAATATTGCGAGAATGCGAAAAGTCTCGGAATTCGGTCGCAAGCCTGAACTCTTTGACTCTTGTCTGGGTTCCAGGTCACACTGGGATTTCTGAAAATTAAATCTTCGATGAGATTGCTAGACAAGGCCCAGAGGATGATTTCTCAAGACCTGAACCTGCGTTGGGTTTTCACGAGCCTTCGGTCAAAGCTTCCATTGACAGTTGGATTTTTTTCAAACACAATTTTGTGTGGCACGTCTCTCCAAGACAACAAATGCGGCAAAGAAATCAACGGAATTCTTACTGTCACTCACGAGAAGGGACTGCAGACAACTTATTGGCATTCTAACAGGACACTTCGCTTTTGACAAGCATCTGAACGCGTTAGACTTAAGCGACACCACTGTCTGCGACCCTGGTGAGAGGGCGACGATACTTCTGATCATTTCCTTTACAATTATCCTACCTTTGCTCGGATCAGGTGGCAGATCTTCGGTGCTGATATGGTTAGTGCTGGCACTGTAGACTCCTGATCATTGAAAGGCCTTCTTAGAAAGTCCAGGTAATCGCAGTAAAATTGGTAAAAACTGGCTCCTGCTTACTACCAGGAAGACAATGTACCAGTTGCGTCTGAGTGCTTCAGTTCAGACGGCTTCCTAGACATCGAATGCACTATCGATAGTATTGACTACAACTGGATAGCAAGAACTATAAGCACTAGTGAAATCAAAAATGCGATCGAACAATGAAGAAAGGCCATGAGGGAAGGTCGCATAACCGATTTTTTTGCTAAAGAAGTGTCAGGATCTGCAGTTAGAAGCTGCTCCCTAAAGAGTTTCCCTTCTTCTCTTCTGTAGTCGTTAGGCATCGATAACACTTTAGTCAATCTGCACCGATTTATTGACACCGCCACATGTTAAGAACCTTGCGAAATGTTAGACCGTGTCTACTGGTCCAATGGAGAACCCGCGCCAGATCCAAGATGTTTGGCATGGTTTATCGACGGATCAAAACTGGCTTCCGGTGTATTTGCTGGTGTCTTTGGACCCAACACTAAATTCTGGGTAACAATAGGGATGTGCCCAAGCATGTTCCAGGCTAAAATCCATGCTATTGAGATCTGCGGCAGGATAAACCTCGATAAAGGTATTAGGGGCGCAAAAATACATGTCTACTCAGATAGTCAGGCAGCGCTTAAAGTGTAAACATCTCACTTCGTGGACTCTAGGTCAGTCAAGTGCTACAGTCACAACAAGGTCAAACTTGGTTGAGTGCCCGGCCACCAGGGCATTGTAGGCAATGCAACTGCGGATGAACTGGATAGGACCAATTTGGCTTCAGTGCTCTTGGGACTGGAACCCTTCTGTGGTGTTAATTGGGCTAAAGCTATAGCAATTTCGCCTAGACCAATAGAAAAATGTCCCCGGGCTTCCAAGACACTTTTCCCTTTTCCTACAAGGAATTTCTAAACCTTGATAGGAACAACATAAGGAAGCTAGTGGGCTGCCTTACCGGCCATTGCGGCCTAAGATATCATCTCTACAAACTAAACCTTTGGTCAGATACAGATTGTCGGTTCTGTTTGGAAGAGGAGGAAAGCTCGGAGGAAAGCTCTGTGAATGGCAGGCACTATACTAGCTACCTAGACGAATAACTGAAGACTTAAGTAATGGAGGAGAATGAAAAACGCTGATTCGGCAGGGATACCGAAGAGACGTCATCACACCTCCCCTAGGACTGTGGAGCACTGATCTATAAAAGCAAAACACACCGGTTCTCAGAAACTTAACCCCATGATTGGACCTCATGCATATGGAAGAAGTTTTCTCATAATTCCAGAATCTCATTACCTAACACGAGATCAAGGCAAGACAATAGATCTCTGAAGGTCATGTATCCTCGATTTAACTTCATTTCGCGATAATTGCCCGGCTTTCAAACAAAAAAAAAGACACCGTCCAGAAATCTCAACAAAAACGATTTGCTAATGAGTTCAACCGACCCTTTAACCAAAGCACCCTGAAGTGACGAAATAAAACCCAATCAACTGGCAACAACGTCTTCTCCTCAGTTCGTGACAAAACTTCAAAGAACCTTGGTCACAAAATTATTATTACTTATCAGCGCGGTCACTCGTTGAGTACTCAAACAGTTGAAGGAATACCTTTACAGTCATCAGGCAAACAACAACCACGCTGACCCTGAGATTTATGAATCCTTGTCAATAAAATATTTCGACAACAAAGCAAATTTGCTTCCTTGAACTTTCGTTTTATTTGCGAAAAATTTTATTTTTCTTCCAAAAATAGCACGAAGAACGAGATCCTCAACTCAAGCATTACGGCGAGAGACTCAAGTGCTCTGGTAAAATCCAGAAAAGCGACTGAATACCCCAACAGGCACGTAGAGTTACTCCATCTTCTCCTCTCACTTTGCACAAAATTTACATGATTTTGAGTTTTTCTTACGAAATTTCAATCGGAATACAAGTGAGAGACCATCGAAAATTTCCATAATTTAACCCCTTCCCGGCCCGCGTCTTCGGGACCGTAGAGCCATTTGTTTCAATTTGCTTGGCCTATTCCACGGTTGCATGACAAATTTCATAAACTCAACCCCGAGCTTCATGATATATTCTCTCTCCCGTGGAAGGGTGTGCAAGGTCCTTCGGAATAGAAATCAAAATATTGCCGGAGATGTGACGTATTTCACTTCGAAGTAGGGATGGGTGGTAGCTGTTGGAATTATCTTATGAAGTGTACCGCTGGGAATGAGGCTTTTTGCTTTTATTTCCTTTTCTAGACACAAGAATGGAGGAAAAAAAATGGAAAAGAACTTTGCAGAGTCACGCAAACTGTGTTTATTAACAACGAACGGGAAAAGCCAACAAAAAAATAATGAAATAGCACCGTCCTCCATGGAGAACATCAAATTCTCGCTTGACAATAAATTTCTTTATCCAAAAATATATCTAATCAGCAAATAGACGAGGGAGAAAAATAAGGGAATGCTCCTTCAGTGAAATGGTGTACTCGCTGCAGAGTGCCTGAACTTTTGAATTATTTTCACATGTATCCACGTAATCCTTGCTTTAAAGGTCAACAGTGTACACTAGGAAAGACAGCCGCGACTTTAAAAGGGTGTGGGTTCTATACAGTCGGAATCCATTATAACGAGAACTTCCAAAGTCCCACCAGGGTGACATTTGCCTTAATGTGTTGAGCTATTGCTACACTGGAAGAAGCACGTACAAGCCGGGGTAGCCAAAGCCATTCGGTCATTCAGGAAGATTTTGCAAAAATTTTAGGGGATGTCACCAATCCCATTAAAATTAAGATTCATGATGGTGAGACCCGCATTGGATTAGAAGAACCAGATATGATGGGGAAGTCTCTGAAAAAATGCAAAGACTGACAAACATCGGACTATGAAAACTTATTCCACGATTATAGAAAGGGAAGTACCCTAAAGCCACGTGTTAGGACGGAGCTAGGGTAGGAATACACATCGCGTAGAAAAAGTTATCCAAATCCTCAGAAAGAACCGGGACTTCAACGGGACCGGGTCCTAAAGGGGACCGAAAAAGATATCTGTCAAGCAGAAAGCAATAGATAAACCTCATTGGAAGCGGTAATGTCAAATCCTCACATTTCGAAGACGAGTTACTCGTTAAAGAATGTTGTCATTCGGCCCCAGAAATATTCTCAATTCAAGCTTGGCCACTGGGTCAAGTGGCCATATCATCAAAACTAATAGGATAGAAGGTTTCTCTAGGAGTAGAAGTTTTCTCTCTCCCTTTTTTTTGCTTGGAAGGTGAAAATCCTTCATAGAACCTTGAAAAAATCATGATGCGGAGCTTCAAATGAATTTCGCTACTCAACTACCTCCTGTTGCGAGCCAGGATTGGGCGTCTTCTTCACCTGCACCGATGTTGCCGCCGTGGCCCAATCCTTACGTGCAACACTCCTCAACAAGCTACGGATTTATATTGAGTTTGTCTAAGCTATCAAGAAATTACCAAGCATATTGTGTGCTAATGAGCCGGGCAAGCTCGAAGCAGATAAAAGTGCTTAGGCACGGGAACCCATCTTGTCAGTTAAAGTCCTGTGAAAAAGATGCTAGGGTTCCTACATACTCACGATCTTGCTCGGGACAACAAAATTCTTAAAATACTACTGGCAATTCTAACACAAAGCTATGAAGAGAGAGCGTCTTTGGTAGTACTGTCGGAAGCCATAGCCTGCCCGATACATTGATAAGATATACATGCGTCAGGCCGCGGCTTGGTTTTTATAAGAGGAAATGAAAGTTTTCTTATCAATCAAGTGTCAATCAGATTGAGGCAAGGCACTCCTCTAGTTCAGGGTTCTTCAATAAGGGCATAACAATGAAATTTAGGATTTTCTTAAAATTTTTGCAGAGCCAAGTCGGAGAAGTTTCGACGCTTCAAATTGTCTTGTTCTTGAGCTTTAGTGATCTTGTAAGGGTACAGGCTAAGATCTTTACGCAAAATTCGCCACAATGTCGACTGAGAGATTCTCAATTCATGTGAACGGAGTGGAATCAATTGATTGATTGACTGAGGCCATGTTAACTCGAATTTATCCACTGCGTGTATGCTATGCACAGCCTGTCTGGTAGGACGATTATTACGAACCGACTCAGAATTTTTTTTTAATAATTTCCAAACGTCGCCCGTTCCTGAACTTCACAGTAAAAAAAATGTAAACCTTGATTAACGTTTTGACAATAACAGAGAATAAAAAAGGTTTAAAGGGTGTGTTTGCATTAAAATACAAAATTGTTATGTGCTAGGAAAGCCTCAATTGCCTTATATTCCTGCCGAAAGGCTCTGGGCCCGAAATGGGGCATGCAGCCCCACTGGGGTACACTGGATAAACTGGTGGACATGGACACTGAATAAAAAGATCAACAGCAGCCTGCTTGAAAATGTACAAAGGGGATCATGCATCTGCATAATGGGTGCTTTGAAAACAAAACCCAATGCTGCACTGGAAGTAATTCTCCATCTGCTTCCTGTTGATATCTTTGGGAAGCTAATGGCAGCCAAAGCAGCATTAAGGCTCAGAGAATCCTCCCAGCGGATCAGCACAGCCATGGGCCACTCTAGGATCCTTAAGGGCAACCTTACTATTCCTAGTAAAACGGACTACGTTGTCCCCTATATTCAAGTACAAGACTCGTATTCTTAGCAGAAGCTATTGGGAATCTGGTACAGTTAAATAAAAATAAAATATTCACAGATGGATCAAAGACACGGGGGCTGGATTCTTCTCCAATGCACCTGGCTCAGCCATCACCATCACGCGACTGCCGGATCACTGTAATGAGTTTCAAGCGGAAATTACGACAGTCTGCGAAGCTGCGGCTTGGCTTTTAATTAATGCGATAGATTGTAGAGCTATTGTCCTATACATACATAGGTACTCTGACAGCTATTAAAGTCTTAGAATCGCCGACAATACGATCAAGGTTGGTAAAGCAATGCCGCAGATCTCTTAACGAGACTCCAGACAGGTGCGACGTAACACTGTGCTGGGTCCCAGGACACAGGAACGCCTAGGTATCGAATCGATCAAGTTTCCTCCTTGGCCAAGAAACTGACAAGCCATAGGTGGAACAACATCAGCACTTGTCTCCTGTCAAAACAAATCGGGCCTAACCTGGATTTAAAGAAGACGGAAATACTTTTATCCGCAAACCGGAAAAATCTAGGTTCACTAATAGTGGTCCTTACCGGACATTGCTTGATAGGCAGGCATGCACTTAGACTGGGGGTCGCCTCCAACTATTTCCATAGAAGCTGTAGGGACGAGGAGGAAAAGGAAACCACGACACACCTACTGTGTACATGTCCTGCTCCTCGTGCAATACTTCTATGGCGATCTTAACGATCTAGCTGAACTCAACATCCAGAAGATAAGAAACTTCATCTCTCGGACGAAATGGTTCAAATCTTAGGGTTTACACTGCTATGGTTGCCCACCTTCATTCTACTCATACTATATATTCTGATTCCCTGGTGCCGGTAAGCCGGTTTTCTTCGTTGTGGTATCACAATGGGCCAATTTGGCCTAAGTGTGTCCCTGCCTGATCGGGTACAGCCACCTAACCTAAGCTAACCTAACCTATTTTAAAACCCTGTACAATGAATGCCTGAACGGTCTGATGGTGAAGATTGACTTAAAATCCTGTCTTGTTGTAGCTAAGGTAGGGCTGTCAGACAGAATAAACCATTCGGTCTAACTGCTGAGTTGTTAAAAACAGCTGGAGATGACTTGGAAGAGCAAGTATCTAGGTGAAATTGCAATCGTCAACTTTATGTTCTCTAAAAACCTGAAACCCCAAAAGGAAATCCCAACTGCAACTGTAACTAATGACGGAATCTTTCTCTTCCGGGTGGAATGGGAATTTTCAGTGGTAATTGCGACTAACTTCGGTACTAGAAAGTTTGGTCTTTTAAAATACCGAGCACGGACTCTACAAAAATTAAATTACGGGACATAACTTCGTTGACTCTTTGACATTTAGTCACATTTGCGGAAGTTCAAACTTCACATGTGGAGTTAGACTCATTACCAAGAGCCACCGCAAAGTCCCTCCGGTGTCGTTATAACCAACTTTGACTGTACAATAAACGACAACCGTTGCTAAAGCCACCATTATTATCTTTCAAATGTTAGACGTTCATTGTGTTGTCTATTTTTGTTGTCGAAAACCGTCTAAGCCGCAAAAATGACGCATAACATACATGTCGAGTCCAAATCCTCCCCCACGTACACTGCGAGTGTAATAAATCACCCAGGTTCGCCCCCCAAAAGACCCTTCCACTTCTGAAATTTATGCGCACTCATTTGTCTGTATAGGTGGCAAGCGGAAAAAAAAACTTTAAAAACATCCTTTTCGGAGCACTGGCCCTTATGGGGGAGCTCTCCAAACTCTCGGTTTATTTTGACAGTTTGGCAAATTATTACGTGGAAATCCCTAGTCCTTTGCAAATCCGGTCGATAGTTCATTGATTTGAGCTGTATCCCCGTTCACGTGACCCCGGCGCATTCTCCACCTCCAAATACAACCCAAACCAGGTTACCAGAGCCACCGTGTACCTGCACCCGATTGTTCTCTCGTTTTAAACTCGAAACAACTATTTTTAGCTTTCAGATAGGACCCGCACCGAGGGAAGGCTGTTCCTCTTTAGTTTATTGAACCCACTCCCTACGTTGAGATGAGTATCTCGAAATAACCTGCAGAGAACAGTCGTATGTGGGATGTGAATATGGTTGTGGATGCGGATATTTTTAGTCAATCCAAACGGATAAATGAAAATGTTATTGCGAACATGCCCAAGTGCCTTTTACGCTCGTAAATGCGTTTGCAATAAGCGTTACGATTCAATGATCCAGGGAGTTTTTATCGAAGGGCTGTGCGAGCACTGAGTCCTGTGTGAAGTTATGCCTATTCCCAAGCACAGACATTTTTTGAGTGATGTAAGGACATGTGGGTGCGTGTGATGTGGTCACGTTTTCTCTTTGTATAAACATTTAAGTTTTCAACTCGTACAACCCCTTGGAATAGATTCGTTAGGTTAGGTGATGGGCTCGGGCTCGGGCTCCGGCATAATGGGCTGCCGTCCTTATAATAGTTCAGTCGCACGCAAACGGATTAAAAATTTAAACTTTCTGTCAAAAGGAGACCTTAGACAAATAACAAGCGCAATCAACCTGAAGGTGGTCTTTAAGAAAATAGTCCGAGGGCCTATTAACAATTCATGACGTGAAAGGGAAAAGCGGATTAAAAGGTCCCAGACTACGTAAGCATGGGGAGTTGGGCAACTATTTGTGGTTTTGAAGACATGAGGGCAAGAACCGAGTTCATAAGCAAGCATTGGCTGTACCTCCTCTTTTTGGGTTCTTGAAACATTTCTACGGACAGTCGAAAGGAATGATTAGCGTCATCTAATGTTTCCAAATTGAGACTACGTGCCATCGAATCATCCACCTTGCTTGTAGTGGCAAATAATCGCTCGTTAACGATTTGTGGCCACTGTACTAGGTGTAATTTGTGTCTAGACAATAACTCTGAACATGTCCTTCGAACTTTGTCAGAACCTACATATTTGGAGGTCATTTGAATAAGTGTTAGACTAGGAAAATAGACGTGGTTGCACGTACTTGGTGCCTTCAAACTAAAATACATCTAGTTTTGCAGTTCTCGTGAGGTTTGTAACATCTTTGGCTTTGAAATCTGCACACTCTTGTGAACAGCACGTCATAAGAAGGCCCACTGCAATGATACTTTGGTCTTCACCACAATTATCATTCCAGGAAGTAGGGGACTAGGCAAAGAGATTCCAAGCAGACTCATAGGCTTCACCGAGGAGTACAATTGCTTGAAAATCTCACAGATAGCAGAGCCACTGATCATTGAGCTTTCCTAGAGCTCTCAGGAAGTCTACCAGCAGCAACAACAAACGCAGAAGACCAGCACTGCCAGAAAGTCATCAGGAATGCCGCGACTGACTTGATAGGTTTCAGCCCTGTATATGTAACGCCGCATGTCCAGATGACCTAGAAGCTGAGCTGTTCAAGACTGCAGGTGATGACTTCGTAGGGTACATACACTAACTCATTGTAGTCTTACTACAATTTTCCCGATCCGCAAGAAAATGGGCTGCGTGACACAAGTCACAAGTCGTATGAACGTCGAATATAAAAATCTATCTGGCGTAATGTCAAAGTGGTTAAAACCATATGCCGACGAACTGGTGGAGAATGACCAGCGAGGTATCGTCTTTCCTGAATCGCAGACCCTCTGAATTACGCCAACTACATAAGCATCAGTCTTCTTAACATCACCTTCAAGATCTTATTTGCCGTCTTGTATGACCGCTTGACAGCAACCTGATCGGTTCATATCAGTGTGGCTTCAAGCCAGGAAAGTGCACCCTCGACCAAATATTCAGACTGCGGCAGATCTTGGAGAAAACCCAGGAACTTTAAATCGATACCCACCACCTTTTCATCGGTTTTAAGGCCGCGTATGACAGCATCTGTAGAGACGAGCTTTTCAGAGCAATGTCTAGTCTTGGCATCCCTGCCAAACTCGTCCGTTTGTGGAGGATGACGATGGAGAATGCACGCTGCCCCATCAAAGTCGGCCAAGACCTCATCGAGACCTTTGATGTCAAAAATGGATTTAGACAAGGAGATGCACTGTCATGGGACTTCTTCAACATCGTTCGTGAAAGAATATTGCAAAACTCACGCGCCAACACCAGAGCCATAATCGTTCAAATGTCAGTCCAAGTACTCGGACACGCCGACGATCTTGACATAATCGGAAGAACGCTGGGTGATGTCACTGGTGCGCTCGTGAATATTGAGGAGGCGCGAAGACCAAACAAATGCTGTCAACAAGAAAGAACACTCAACACCGACGTCTCGGACACTTTGAGGTAGTAAGCTCCGCTATAAATTCAGACAACGACACCAGCATTGAGATCAAACGAACAATAACTCTTGTCAATCACTGCTTCTTTGGACGATGATCCAATTGAGTAGCAAAGCCCTCTTTCGAACAAGTAAGGTGACCCTGTATAAGACCTAAATCATCCCAGTCCTGCATTACGACACAGAGGCATGGTTTCTGCCAAAAATGGATGAGGTTGCTCTTGGCTGTTTTGAAAGGAAAATTCTTCGGGTGTTTTACGGTCTGGAGAAGGAGATACAATGATGGACTGTACGCGCTGTACAGCGACATTGACTGAGTCAGAAAAGTGAAGGCCGGAAGACTGAGATGGCTGGGTTATGTAGAGCGGATGGACACCTATGCTCTGGCCCGGAAAATCTTCGAATCCACTCCCGAGGGACGGCGCAGTAATAAAAAACCGCGACTCAGGTGGCACACGCAAGTGGAAGGGCTCCTTTACGAACTTGGCGTGCGAACTGGCTGGAGACGCTTGTTGGTTGAAACTCAGGTCCACCCCGAACTGTAGAGCCACATTAAGTATGTAAGACCGGACCACGTATTGCGGGGAACCTCCGTAGCTGACTGAGAATTCCCTAGCTCATCGTGGGAATCTCACATGAAGAATCAAATTCTAAAAATTCATCGTAAATCGAAGGAGATTACCTCCTACACAGCTAAATACTTTGAAACGATGAGAAAAATTCGGCGTTCAAATCCGACTTAGCCAAAGCTGAACATTGAGGTGGCTAAGGCATGCAGAGCGACTGGATACCAACGCTCCGATGATCTAAACGTTCTCGGATCACATGATAAAGTCTGACGCAAAAGCCACAACCAACGTGTACCCCAACCAGAGACAAGGTGGCCTTTCGAGAAGACTGTAGAACATTTTTATCATTCTGTTTGTTTTTCTGTTCTATTTTGTGTTCTGATCGCTAAAGTCTCCACCGTTGGCTTCGCACACATACAAATTTGCATTTTCAACTCCCACGCACGAGCTATTAAACCCATTAGCCGCTCTGGTGCAATTTTGGCCGACAACTCTTCCATCTCTGTTCCGTCCCTCTTTCCAACAGCAAATTACAACTGCAGAAAGGAACTGCATGGTTTAAGATACCTGGACTTCAAGAAGCCATCAGAGAGAAGAAGAAAGCCTTCAAGGTGTGAATACACTTGGGGGACTCAGTTTCTCGAAACCAGTATATGGAGGCGCAAAGAACCTAGCAGCTGGCTATTAGACCAGCTAAGGAGCAGTCTTGGAAGGAAACCATAAAATGGGATCGTGATCACAGATCTGCAATTAAAGTGTTCTGGCAGACCATCCGTAGTCTCAGAGGAAAGAAGTTTAATATCATCGAAGGAGTCGAATCCAAAAATGGTGTACTTCTTTCCGATGATTTCTTTTGATAGATCGCATATTAGCACTATAATAGGTGTCAATACTGGATACTGTCTTACAAGCCAGCATGCAACACGGATTGGCGTCTACGCAAAGGACGTCTGCAGAAGCTGTATAGACAAGGAGGAGATTACTCTCCATCTTCCTTGCACCTGGCCAGCTCTCTCCCGCAAAAGAAAACTCCACTTAGGAGACTTCTCCTATACAAACTTAGCCGGCCTTAAAAAATATCGATGTTAGCAGCCTCCTACGCTTCATAAGAAGCTCCAATTGGTCTAATGAGTAGTCAGGAGATCTTTCCGAGATCCCTGTGGTATCACAACAGACTCCTCCTGGGTCTAAATGTGTTGGCTTTAGCTTACAGCCACTCCAACCTAACCCAAGCTAACCTTGGGTGAAGAAGCAGTGGAATGGCTCTCCCATTGAAACAGAAGTTTAAGTATCTCGGGGTCCTATTCACGAGTGATGAAAGAAGGAGTACTGAATTGTCTTACAGGACTGGTCAGACTGGAGCAATTTTAAGACAGCTTGGTCAATCTGTTATCAGGAGGGCTGAACATGACATAGGAGCTAAGCTCTTAGTCTTTAATTCAGGGTTTTTTCCAACTCTCATCTATAGTTTGGGTAATGACCGAAAGAATAAGATCGCAAATCCAAGCTGTCGAAATGAGAACTCTTCGTTGTATTAAGCAAACGCATCGAGATCGATTTCAGAACACCATGCTACGCGAGGTAATCAATGTCGAGCAGCTATTTCTTTGAACAGGAGGGTCCATGCTTTGATGGCTTGGGCACGTTAAACGCATGCACCCAACTCACCTTCCAAGACGTGCCATGGAATCAGTGCTATCAGGTAGGCCCTGGGTAGGCCCAGGATGAGATGGTTGTATCAAGTCCGAAATCTCACCTCCACCCGTGTGGGAATAGCTCCTGATGTTTTAGAGTCGCTGGCGGAAGATCGAGAAGTATGGAGGGTCCACTTAACCACTCCAAAAGACACACAGGCACTGGGGCGGGAGTATAGGGGCCCAGACCTAAGTTTTCGGAGCCAATGGGAACATCGCCCAGTTCTTTTCAAGCAGAGGTATATGGGATCGAAAGACGTGTACAAATAAGTTTCAATAGAAGATATCACGAGCAAAACATCACGATACTATCAGACAGCCAGGCTGCCATCAATGCACTGAGTTCCTACGGAATCAGATTCAAACTGATCTACGAGTCTCTGGAAAAGATAAACAGACTTGGCCGGAACAATAAAGTCACCCTCTACTGGGTGCCAGGCCATGAAGGGATAGAGGAAAATGAGGCAGCCGATGAACTAGCAAGGAAAGGGTCAGAAACACCATTCGTTGGATCCGAGCCATTCAGCGGGCTGGGACCGCACCGATTCCAAGGAAACTGAGAAGAGAGGAAGAGTGCAAAAGAAGGATGCTATGGGAAACACTCCCAGGACTAAGGCAGGCAAAGAAACTCCTCGGGAACTACGACCGAAGGAAGAGCAATGCCTGCCTAGGTACCAGCAAAAACCAGCTTCGCATTCTAACATGCCATTGCAGACTCAGGAAGCATCTTAGGAAAATGGGAATAGAAGCAAACGGAAATGGAGGAGACTCCGTAACACCTATGATCCACAAAAAAAAGAGCACACCTGGGAGCGTACACTTTCTTTGAAATGGATCTCTCATCGTTGGACCCAATCCAGAGACTCAGAGTGATTGGATTGGAGGAGGTTGTTTAGGTCGAGACGTATCGGCCAATATGAGTACGGGGAAGCACAATAGATCTAAACAGGTCGCAGTGCACACACACACCCCAACTTTTTAACATCTAACCACCCTAGGCCCTTGTGGTGAGGTAGTTGCCCTAGATTAGAGGACCGGGTCCTTGTAAATAGACTCCAAGATCTCCAAGAACCACTTTGTCCTTCTTCCTTGTCGTCTTTACTCCGAATACATGCGTCGAGGTATTTATGTCAGATATTCGCGGGTGTGACTGTAGATATCTCCTTTGATCCTGTGGAGGTAATTAGCTTACATTTAATGGCTAAACTTCTAAGACTAGTTTCTTTTAGTGAATCAGGCCAACGAGAGATGGATCGTCAGTTTCGTACACGTGTTTCCTTAAGCTCACCTAGATGTGCTTGCCCAGGACCGAGTGCTCAGCTTCATTGTCAGATAGATGCCGCGAGCACGATGTAAAGTAATGATGTAACATTTTGTACACTATACTTGTACACAACACTTAAGGAACTTGGTCACCACGGGATAAAGTTTCTACTTGACGAAGAGCGTTTCGTTTTCAATTTTAGATTTACTTTGCATTTTCCATTAGGGGACCTCATCACTTTCATCAGGTGGAAAGACACCCGCCTACTTGAGCGTCGAAAAGATTTTTTAAATGAAAATCCTAGCCACTGGGAGGGAGGCTATAAGTAAAGTTTGGAGGCTTGTTATTAATTTCCATGACCACCCCCAACTGCCATTTAACTGAACTTGTGTAGCTTAAAAGCAGGATGTGCCTATTTTATAATTTATTACATAAATTAATCGAATTCAAATGAAAATAATGCCCACCGGGCAGTGATTTTGGGAAATCTATTCCCGTACCCATGCGTTCCCAAAAATATTTATCAAAAATCCCGCCCAAGCGTCCTTTTATTTCTACATTCTTACAACCATCCTGCAGGCCATAGCACTTAATTGAATTGGATCCGACTAAAAATACTCCGAGCCCATGTCCTACATAACTCTGGAAATATCCACCTGCACACATTCACATGTCTGCCAAGGAGCGGTTCAATAAACCAAAAAAAAAAAAAAAAAAACAATTGAATCATGTAGTCCTCCACCTGAAACCTAAGAATAGTTTTCCAAAGTTTAAAACAATAGATGAGCACCGGTGGTGGGCCGAGAGGTGGGTTGTAACCCCATTTCTGGAATCAAAAAGTATCTATACCCTCTCGTAGGTGGAACTAGAAAACGTTGAAGTCACGTGAATGCACGCTCCAAGTGTGTATATACTTTTGTGTATTCACACTTCAGCAAGTTAGATTCGTTTTAACAACAAAAATCAATGAACAATCGACCGGATTAGAGGAAAGCTTTCCTCTACTTAAAAGCTAAGGATTTCCATTGACAGGAAAAAATTGGTTTTTAAATAAATCACTGTCGAAAGTGAGGAGCAGTTCCACGGATGGAAAGCTCTCGATTTCTTCTGATGCAGACAATTTCAGTGGTTAAAAAGGGTTGTAGCTGATTTATTACGCTCGCATAGGGGGCGGGGGGGTGAGTGTCTTGGGTAAATGTGAACTAAGTCGATTTATGTCACCTAAACCAACAATTAAGCGAAATTGATGACGGAAATAGACGCACGTACTATGACGTTTTTTTTTCTGTGCGCCTGTGTATCCTTCCTTTTGGGGTTTTATAGCCCAATTATCGTTGAAAAAAAAAAACCGAAAATCCATTTTGATGAGGGTGAATGCGGGCGGTGGGGTTGGTGGTAAATCAAGTTGAAATATGACTCACTTCCGCCGTCAAATGTGGGCATTCATTCTCACAAACAGTGGCGAATTGCATGTGTGCGATGAAGTGCATTCGGAATTTTCACTTTCAGGTAAAGGAATACAAGTCTATGTACTAAAGCACTGTGATTCATTGAACTCGAGAAGTGCGAAATTGCTTGATTCACGTTTTTCCCCATTGTGTTGCATCGATTTTTCCTTCTTTCTTTTCTGTGTTACACTGTGTGGATTTTGGACAGTGTGAATTAATTACGCTGCTTTGTGTTAATTATTTACTTCGAAGGGACAACTGAAAGACTGTAATTATCGTCAGTTTCCTTTAAAGTACCTAAAATACGGTCCCGAAAACACCCAATTATGAATTGGGGCTAGGTGACTAGAGCTGGGCTCTAATTAAAAATAAAAGAATCGAGGGACAATGGACAAGTGTGTCTAGAAAAGATTTTTTTTTTGTTATAATTTGTCCTTGTTGGGGTTGGACAAGTTTTTCCATCAATCACTTAAGACATTCATAGTGAATGATCCCTTAAGTGGTAGGGCTTCTACGGTTTATGTCTTTTACAATGTTTCCTCGTGCTTGGTTCTCAAACGGATCACATTGTATTGCTTGGTAAGGTACCAGACTGTGGTATTTTCCGCTTTCATCATTCAAAGGTGACGCTTCTACGGATTCCTGGCCTATTCTTTAAAAGAGGGTCTTCGTAAGGGATTCAACTGGATCAAAAAATAAAAGACACTGGTTTGCAATAGTTCTACAATTTTTCTTGACAGTGAGGGTCACAATGATCCCCATCAACTCTTAATTAAGGAAAAACTAACGCCCCTATAGATGGGAAAGAGAGGGCAAAGACTGTCTGCGAAGGGCATTGCCCATGGTATGACTTCAAGATCGTCCTTTGGGGATTTAAATGCCAAAGCCTGCACAACATATCATTTGGAAACGCATTCAGGCTCATCAACTTTAGCGTGAGGCAAAGCATGGTAGTAGGTATGCAGCACGAAATTCCCATCTCGTACCATCCACGGATGACTTGGAAATCTGCTGATTAAACTACGGCCAACCAAATTGAACATGACCAACGCATTACATATTTGAAAGTACAAAGTTGGTAACATCGACATCTTAACCATTGTCAAGACAGG
The DNA here is from genome assembly GCA_917880715.2 of Matsumyia berberina. NCBI lineage: Eukaryota > Metazoa > Arthropoda > Insecta > Diptera > Syrphidae > Matsumyia > Matsumyia berberina. The sequence goes on from OU862871.1 coordinate 98,496,009, forward strand.
TATGAATGCAAATCATGTCAAAACCAGAACCACCACTGCGAGGAAGTTTAACATAGAAAAACGACAATCACAACCGACAACAACGACCTTTACCTCGTCGAGTTTTCCTAAAACTCGAGAAGTTTTTCAGCAGCAATAACAAGTGAAGAAGACAAGCCGCAGCACTGTCAGAAAGCCATCAGAAATGCGGCGACTGTGTACTAGGTTTCACCCACCCCTCCTCCAACAAAAGCAGGCAAAACGGTTGCGGAACTGAAGAGACACGCTGCCGCCCTAAACGAGACACGAAAAGCATATACTCAGAAGAAAGACAAAGAAGCCGGAGAAATATCTGATTCAAGAGACGCAGAGATGTTGCGGAAAGAGATCCGGACTTTGTATAGAGGGGAAAGAAGACAACCCCAGATTTTACTACCCAAACCAGAGCCTACAAGGACAAAAAAGGTGATATCTCTGTGAAGAACTGGATGGGACGGATCTGGGCCTCAAACAACAAGCGTCTCCGACCAGCTCGATCTTCAGCTAGCTGCCTCCAGTTTCATACGCCAAGTTAGTTTCTCGAGTGTGGATTCGAAGATTTTCCTGGCCGGAGTATTGGTGTCCATCCACTCTACATGACCCAGCCACCTCAGTCTTTCGGCCTTCACTTTTCTGACTAAATCAATGTCGCTGTAAAGCCCGTACAGTCCGTCATTGTATCTCCTTCTCCAGACCGGAAAGCACCCGAAGAATTTTCCTTTCATAACAGCCAAGAGCAACCTCATCCATTTTTGGCAGAAACCATGCCTCTGTGTCGTAATGCAGGACTGGGACGATTTAGGTCTTATACAGGGTCACCTTACTTGTTCGAAAGAGGGCTTTGCTACTCAATTGGATCATCGCCCAAAGAAGCAACGATTGACAAGAGTTATTCTTCGTTTGATCTCAGCGCTGGTGTCGTTGACTGAACTTATAGCGGAGCTTAGGTAGACAAAGTCCTTTACTACCTCAAAGTGTCCGAGACGTCGGTGTTGAGTGCTCTTTCTTGGTGACAGCATTTACTTGGTCTTCGCGCCTCCTCAATATTCACGAGCGCACCAGTGACATCACGCTGCGTTCTTCCGATTATGTCAAGATCGTCGAGTTTTGCACTATTCTTTCAAGAACGATGTTGAAGAAGTCGCATGACAGTGCGTCGCCTTGTCTAAATCCTTTTTTCACATCAGAGCTCTCGGTGAGGTCTTGACCGACTTTGATGACGCAGCGTGCATTCTCCATCTTCATCCTCCACAAACGGACGAGTTTGGCAGGGATGCCAAGACTAGACATTGCTCTATATAGCTCGTCTCTAAAGATGCTGTCATACACGGCCTTAAAATCGATTAAAAGGTGATGCGAGTCGATTTGAAGTTCCTGGATTGTCTCTAAGATCTGCCGCAGTGTGAATATTTAGTCGATGATGGACTTTCCTGGCCTGAAGCCGCACTGATATGGATCGATCTGGTTGTTGACAAACGGCTTCAGGCGTCCAGACAACACGGCAGATTAGATCTTGTGCGATGCTAAGAAGACTGATGCCTCTGTAGTTGGCGCAGTTCAGAGGGTCTCCTTTCGGGCATACTTTTCTCCTACCATATTTTACAGATGAGTTGGTGCATGCTCCTTACCAAGTCATCGCCTGCCACTTTGAACAACTCGGCAGCTAAGCCGTCAGCACCAGCAGCATTGTTGGACTTAAGCTTAGATGTGGCTGTCTTCACTTCATCCAGGTCGGGTGGACGGAATTGTCGGTCTTCATCGTCCAGTTTGAATGGTTCATTCTGCCTGACAGTGGGATTTGGTTCGTCGTCGCCGTTAAACAGTCTGCAGAAGTAGTTCTTCCATATTCTCAGCATCGACTGTGATTCTACTACTATGTACCCTTGTTCGTCCTTCCAAGCTTCCTCATTCATGCAGTAGCATTTCTCTATTTCCTCGTAGCTCTGGTCCTTCTATGCCGCTTTGTCTGTCTCTTGTTTCACTGCATGTGCTTGTCGGCACTAGTCGTTAAACCAGAGGTTTCGTTGCGGGAGAACTGACTGGTGCTGAATAGATCAAAACACTATTTCTGGGCATGGCGATGGTCTTAACCTGAAGGACAACCAAGTACATCATCTACCAGACCGGAACGAAGCTGAAGCAGCTGTAGCTAGGCCTCATAGCCAAATGGCTGAGGACCTGAGCCGTTCAAGGCTGCAGAAGATGACTCTTTTATAAAACATATTCCGACAAAAGCATGCCCGAGGATTGGAAACTTACTAGCATTTCTTCGATCCGCAAGGAAATAGACCGCCTCATCTGCGTCAACTACAGAGGCGTAAGTTTCCTACAAAATCCATACAAGAAGAGTTTAAGAGAAGAAACCGATAAAAACAATTTACCACTGACTGCTCTTCCTATCTAGACAGCTCGTTTCGTCTTTAACATAATGGAAATCGTTCTATGGACATCGCTCCGATAGAAGTCTCATCTCAATCTACCATAAACCCGCCTTAAGGAGATGTCACTCTGCTACACAGTGCTTTAAATCCAAGTCACCACTGTCACTGTCACTGCCAATGCATTGTAGTAGAACAACAAATCAAACGTCTGTCATCCTGTGGCCCTCCAAGTGGAGCTGTCTGATTAATGCAGCCCATCTCGCAGCTTTCACCAGCTCCGACCGAAAACCCTCTGTGAAACCCAATAAATCTCTCGATTCAATCCAATTTCTCACTCGTACACGTCATTCCCTATTATTTTCTACAATTTCATCTAATTCCGCTTTTGATAAATTAAGGATCATTGAATTAAGTACCATTTCCTGTTTTTTTTTTTTTTCTTTCCTCCATTTTATATCCCACTTTCGTGCGTACACAACGGGGCTCTCGTTTTTTGTATCTCTGCGCCGTGCACGACCACTTAAACAAGGGGATTTTCCGAGCGTATTACGAATAATCCTACAGAAATTAGAAAAGTGTGAAGCAAATTTTCATGCGCCGGATGAGGCACTTTGGAGGATATTAACTACCCCAATGCACATATGTACACACGAACTTAAAGGAGGGCGGAGGGCAACCACTTGGCCCTTCGTCCTCCACATTGGCGGGTGAAATCTGATGCACTAGCGACTCAATATGTGTCCACTTGAGGGAAAACACATCAAAGGAATCCAAAGGCATCTGGAAGACAATGGAGTAGTTAAGATCAGCTGTTGACGACATATCAATTGGGAACAATCAGAGCACAATCGATTGCCTGTAAACCGAAGGAAAAACGCAAACTCGGGATAAGACCCAGGATAAGCTACAGAAATGAAAGGACAGTCAACATTAAAACGTAATATCTGAGATTCAGCCAGCAGCGGATGAATAGTCAATGAGATAATAAGTCTGCTGGGTGGACATATAGACAGTGTGTCCTTTCATTGAATATTTAGTTCATGAAAAGGGACTCAATTAGAGTGGGGGCCGGGCCAGCTCACTGTCGGTGATTGAGTAGTAATAACATGGATGGGAATCTCAAAAGGTTTCGCAGGGATACACAGAGTAAAAGGGTGCAAGAGCACTAATGGTGTAGTCTCTCCTCCAGTTGAGATGGCATTCTCAACTGACAAACAAATAAAAGATTGATAGAACGCGAACGCACACACACACACAGAGAGATACGGATACTTTCTTGCATCTCTGACTTGGTAATGAGCCCACCCTTGTCATCGGGCTGAGAAGGCAAACCATACATATAATGTTGCCAAAGCAAATGTGACTGACATAGGTACGAGTATGTGACCTTCATTCGACACAGGGCGAACTTTCGTGAAGAGGGAATTCGGAACGCATTAGAACTGGTTGCGAAGTTATCTTTGGTCATAAAGTTGAGCGAGGGAAGGGGGAATGTTCGATTAAACTAGGAAATCCGATTATTGCACACTCTGACTGAATCTCATTGGAGGCCCACTTGATTGTACCTGTTCCTATGACAATGTGAGTACAGAATAGCACACAGTCAGCGTCAATACTGGGCCTTAAAGTCGGCGACTTTACAGGTCATCTGAGCATTCTGGAACACATCCATCGTAACCCGATTCTTAAGATTCCATATGCCACTCTAGAGATTTCAATTCTACAGAAGTTTCTGAGTTGTGATAGGCGACCGCAGCGAATGGAGAAGTGAAGGCCCTACAGACCTATCAAATTCCCAAATCTGACACGCAGATGGTTTAAAATTGGATAACGGCAGCATTGGTGATGGGGTTTATGGACACAGTTAGCAACGCGCGGCAGCGGTTGGAAAGACTCCAACAGTATTTCACGTGGAAGTGCACGCTATTGAACTACGTGCCTGCGGAGAAAAACCCAAGGAACTCGCATCCACATCTTTTCAGACAGCCAAGCTGCACTTTTAGCCCTTAAATTCTATACGGAAGAGTTCAAGCTTGTCTGGGGTTGTTTCAACGTCTTCGAAAGTCTTTTACCGGTAAACAAGGTTGCCATAGCCTGGACCACAGGACATGAAGGTTTCGAGGGTAACGAACGGGCTGAGCCGCTTTCCGCCTACTCGTTGGTTCCGAACCCTGTATTGGGGTACCAACCAACAATGCCTACTCCAAGATAACACAATGGCAGATCAACAAACACGCCGACTACTGGGCCAACCTTCAGGGGCTTAGATAAGCGAAGAAGTTCATCAAACCCAACTACCACACTCTTTAACGAGTAACTCGTCATCGAAATGTGAGGATTTGGCATCACCGATCCCAATGAGGTTAAACTATCATTCGATCACGAGTACCAGGACTTCACTGGATCTCAACAAAGACGAGTTAGGAATCTTAACGGGCTATCTAACAGGAATATTTCCAAGCCGTTATCCGAGCATCGAGAAATGGGGGTACCCAGTGCCAATCTGTAGATGCAGTATGGACGCTGACGCGTTTGCAGGTGTATTCCGGATTCGCTGAGCCTATCCTACTCGGTCAGACTTTCGCTTCAAAAATAGTACCTTCTTCCAAGCGGAGGACAACAACCTTCCATGAAGTTAGGTTAGGTTAGGTGGCTGGCCCCACTCAGACAGGGACACACTTAGACCAGATTGGCCCATTGTGATACCACGACGAAAAACCGGCTTACCAGAACCAGGAACCAAAGTATGTAACTAAGAGTACATCGATATGGAGCTTCTCATCTTCTGGATGTCGAGTTTGACCAGATCGTAAAGATCATCGTAGAAGTGTTCCCCGAGTGTATTCCTTCTTAGCGTTGCAAGAGCAGGACACGTTCGCAGTAGGTGCGTTGTAGTTTCCTCCTTCTCCTCGTCTCTACAACTTTTACAAAAATCATTCGAGGAGTTCCCCAGTCTGAGTGTAATGTCCGATGAGGACCCCTATTAGTTAACGTAGGTTTTTCCGGTTTGTGAATAAAAAACGTCCTGCACCTTCTTTTGCCAGCTCATCCGCCCTGCAGCTGCCTGAAACGTCCCGCTATCTTCTCGTTAAGAGATCTACGGCATTACTTTACCAATCTTGATCGTATTGTCGACGATTCCAAGGCTTTAATAGGTGTCTGACTATGTACAGTACAATAGCGCTACATTCCATCGCGTTAATTGAAAGCCAAGCCGCACCTTTGCGGACTGTCTTGGTTCGCACTATAGTGATCCGGCAGTCGCGTGGTAATGGCTAAGCCAGGTGCGTTGGAGAATACTCTTGCCCCCGTACCACACGCTGTCTTAGGATCCGTCTGTGAATATTTCTAGCGCGAATTTGGGAGACAACATAGTCCATTTTACTAGGAATAGTACGGTTGCCCTTAAGATTCCTAGAAGGACCCGTTGCTGTCCATGAGGTTGCGATGAACACAATATCGCGAAAGGATATCACAGTATAAGGTGAGACTCTGGTAGGCCTATATGTAGAAGCCTGTCTTAAAAGATGTAGCTCATGGAAAAGCTGGAAAAGATTGGCACTGTATCCCAATGAAGCTCATGAAATAGGGCAAAAAGCTGTAATATAAAAACACCAGCCAATAGATGAAGTCCGCATTCATTTCACTATCGTGCGGGACTTGTGAGTATTTTTCATTTGTCAGACGATATCTCCGGATCGTTTATTGTCCTGTGGAGTTAAAAACCGTTTTAACATTCGCTTCACAAAACAATTGTCAGGCAAGACTTAAGAGTGTCAAATCCGCTTTTCAACAGTTGACTGTATTCGCAGGCGGCTTACTCCAGGCTGTAATACCCCACAGTTCAGTGTTTTTCTCAAGCGACATTATGGCCCCCTCCAACGATTGCCTACAAAACCTCTCCTAACGCTTAGGAACATTCAAAGTCTTTTTAGATGCAAATATCATTCGAAAAATAATCGTATAACGTTCCACTTCATAACCAACCACGCATGCACGTCAATGGCAATTACTTCCACTCAATTATGCTCCTACTCACCCCCGCCGATGCCAGCCCACATAATAAGCTCAGCAGCTTGTGTTCTTGTCGTAGCGCAAAATGTACAAACAAACTACACGTTACTGTCTTCGACGTTATTAAATTACAAGCATAACTGACAGGACGCAATGTTAAAGGTGAATTTGCCGCAGACTTTAAGAATATTCATGTCTTGTTCTAGAATACGCTGCAGGGTGTTCCCACCGGACTGGGAGTTGAAGCATATTGATTGCATGCAAATGGATGCAAAGGGAGTACTTGAGAGACGTCCTTAAGAAATCTGTGCAATTTTTACTGTCTCTTCAGGGAAAATCGCGACGAAAATGACATATCTGGCAGTAAAATGGTAAAAGTGCTTCTTCCTGGCAGAAGCATTTCTAATCTGACTCGTCTTGCAAGAGTCACATCCTCCTTGACCTCATAATCTGAATTCATTAAACGCGGACAGTAATTTGCACTCATGCTCTCATGAGTGATATGTTCGTGGTTGTGGAGATGTGCCTCGCACACTGTTCTCTGTGAACGGCGGTCCGCAAAGCCCAGGACCTATCGTATTGTATCGAAACCTCTCTCAGCAGCCAAACTTGGGCCATTTTTTAACCAAGTTTTGGCATTTTCAGCCATAAGCTACAGTTCTCCAGGTGGCGAGTTCCTACCAAACAGTGCAGAGCCAGCATTTCCCGGATTTACAGAAGTAGCATCCGTCGATCTTCAAGCAGCAGAAGGAAAGGGCATATACAAGAGAAAAGTTAAAGTTGGGACGGAATCAGCAAAAGCAGTGGCAAAGGTGATCACCGTGCAGCGTCGGCAAGAACGCTGGAAAAAAACTAGGGAAAGATGGACTGAAACGCAGATAAGATGACGTTAAGGTATGGATTGACTCACACACATGCCTTGGGGATTGGGTCTAAGTGTACCTTTCTCTAGAGGACCAGTCATAACGAACTATCTCACACAGTTGCTCTCCAGACACGGAGGCTTTCAAGACTATCTACACGGGATGGGAAAAAAAATCTTAATGAAGGTGAGGGCAGACAGGACATAAGCAAGCAGCAACTCCGGAGTTGGATTGCCTGAAAATAAGTAGGCATTAGTCGATAAGAGTACCAATTACCAGGAGAACATGGCCACAAAGGTGCATCAAGCATTTCCCCTTTAAAAAATCTGTCCTTCAAAAGGAGATACTTACATATATATGTACACACCTGCTATCAGAAAGGCTGCGGACGTTATTAAGAAGGACAGGTGGGAGCGGTATGGTATCCGCCGTCCAGCAGCCACATTGAAAATAGTTCGAGAAAGCGAGACCTCCTTGAATTTTGTCGAGAAGCTGAACTCACTGAATTTTGCTTGCGTGCCAGGGCACATAGGAAAAAATAGGAAATGAGATCACTGATGAAGACACAAAGTTCGAAAGAGGACTCCTCCGGACGTTGGGTTTGTCAAATCGAAGTCGAAGACTTCGCCAAGGATGCCTTTTGTCACCTCTCCTTTTCATTGTAAAGGGTCTTCCAATAGGGACTTCCGAACTTTGACAGATGATAGCGGCCATATTGTTGGAGCTACATCTGTCAAATTGGCTGTCATTTATTAAGCCTATTTTGCCAAATCATAATGGATAGATATAGCGTTCAGCAACCCGTGCAAATAATAAAATTGTTTTATCAAAATTGGTGTTCTATTCGGGCAACGTTCCGCGTGCTCCGCGCATTTTACGGTTGCCATAATCGTCCTTCCAAGAGGACTATTCGCAGTGTGGTGGATAAATTTGAGTCCATTGGTTCAGCAAACCATCAACCAAAACCCGTACGTCAACAAAACGCAAGATCTGCCGAAAACATCGCCACTGTCCGGGAGAGTGTGCAGGAGAATCCGAGGCAGTCGATTTCGCGTCGCTCACAAGAGTTCGGCCTTTCGCAGACCACAACTTGCCCAATTTTGCGTCGTGCATCCGTTCAAAATTCAACTGATCCAGGAGCTGAAGGTAAACGAGCATAGAAAACGACGTGTGTTCGCTGAATGGGCTCTGGAGCAGTTGGAAACCGACCCAAATTTTCATCGAAAAATCATCTTCAGCGATGAAGCCCATTTCTGGATGAATGGGTACGTCAACAAACAAAATTGTCAAGTTTGGGACGATACCAAACCACATGAGATCCAAGAGCGTCCAATGCATCCCGAAATAGTTACTGTTTGGTGTGGATTTTGGGCTGGCGGCGTCATCGGTACATATTTCTTTGAGAACGACGTTGACCAGGCCATCATCATCAACGGCGAGCGCTAAGGGTCGATGATGACCAACATCTTTTGGCCTGAATTGGATGATATGGGCACCAACGACATTTGGTTTCAGCAGGACGGCGTTACGTGCCACACAGCTCACGCCACATTGGAAATTCTGCACGAGTGATTCGAGAGCATGGTCATCTCACGTGGAGGTGATGTGAACTGGTCGCCGAGATCGTGCGATTTGACCCCGTTAGCCTTTTTCTTGTGGGGTTTTCTGAAGTCGCAGGTCTATGCGAATAAGCCACAAACCACAGCGGCCCTCAAAGCCAACATAACCCATTCCATCAGTCAAATGCAGCTTGATTTATGCGCCAGAGTCATGGAAAATTGGACATAGATTCGTCGGGATACGCGAGACACTCAATGTCGAGCAGATATTTTTTCGAACGGAGAGGTCCATACTCCGATGTTTTGAGCACTTAAACGCATGCCCCCAACTCGACTTCCAAGACGTACCATGGAATCCGTGCCATCAGATTGGCATCCCCTGAGCAGGCCCAGGATGAGATGGTTGGACCAAGTCTGAAATCTTACCTCCACCTGTATGGGAATCATCCACTGATGATTTAGAGCGGATGGCGGAAGATCGGGAGATGTGGAGAGTCCACTTAAGTACCCTTAACCCGCGACTCTCATGGTGGATAATGATGATGACCTTGCCAAACAAGAGTTTCTGGTTAATACAATCAATAGTGGGATGGCTCACTAGAATGTAGGCAATCCAAACGAATGTGCACTGACGTCTGTAGGACCTCCGCAGCTTCTTTTCTATCCGTCGGCAAAAAATATTGCAGGCAACTTACAGGCATTCTTATTGGTTACAATACTAAGTCCCTGAGTGTGTTACGTTTAGTCAACACCACTATCAGCGATACATGCAAAGGGGACAAAAGACCACGGTAGAACACTTCATCCCGCACTCCCTCGGATTAGGTGGCATATCTATAGTGCGAATGTGATGAGTTCTAATGACTCATCCTTCTACGACAAAAATCCAACTGAAAAATTAGGTTTCTGCACCCTTATAGTACAATGGACCAGTGTTTGAGATTGGGTGCCAACCCCGACAAAAAAATACCTTCACCTCATAGCCTGAATCATTTTCAATACTGAACGATGTCAATTCTTCACATCTACTTATGACAGCTGTCAAATGTGACTGACAAACCGAAAATGCCCTGAAATGTATGACAAATGCCACTTGGTCTTCAAAAAGATAATTACAAGGCCTACAAAACCCACAATTGTAACAGCAACTGAGTCAGTCAAAGTATTATTAAATCGAAATATTTCCTCCATGAGACCAGAAATATTTTTGCAAACATTTCGCCGATGCATTACGATCTGTCAGAACCCACGTTGCCAGATGCCAAAAATGTTTAGTTCCTTCTAATTGCTTTGTTTCTGCAGGAAAACAATTCGAAATATCTTCTTGCCAATCAGGTAAATCAATTAGTGGTTTCGATTCTGTCTAAATAAAAAGTTAAATTCTTGCTCTTTCGATAAACAACTATAAGCACTTTGATGTTTTTAAATAAAAATCCACACAAAATTAGAGTGAAAGTATTTTGCTAGAATTTTCTTGGAATTTCCCTGGAACTTCCAGTGGATTTTGTTTAATAAATTAAAATTTATTCATAACATGTAAGCCGTGCAATATTCATGGCACAACACTTCATTGTTAGTGACCATATGGCACACATTGTTTCAGCTATGCCTTCCTTGCTCTATTGTGTCTAATAAAGGACTAAACGGGGTTAGCCGGTAGTAAAAACAAAACTTTCAACTCATCGTACATGCTAGTCGGAGCATGGACGTGCCATGGGAATATGGGCATTGTTCGCAAACTATTTTTAGACTTCAGGTGCAATACTCCCTTCAAGTTGTTCTCCTTCTCCTCCTTTATTTAGTTTATTGAACCACTTTACATAATGTATCCACGAGAACGAGTACCAGCAGCAGCACCTAGTCGTATGTGCGCAAATGAGAGTACGAAAATAGAACTTGCACTAAAGGCATGCGGGAATGGATTCTCGACGTTTTTTTGGATATTTTTAGTGGAATACCAGATATAATCGCTTTTTTGTCGAGAAAAACCGACAACAAAAAACATGGTCGCCTCCTTTTGTTCGGCATGAAGGTGGGCCTACTCCTAAGCAAACACTCGTGTTGCGGGGCGAAGACAACAAAAAATTGCCATGGTTCACCCAGAATTGAAAACTTAACCAGGTGTATGGGTATTTATGACTTCATCGAGGTGTTTGCTTCGACGATTGGTTTACGGTGTATATTGCCTAGGTCGTGGGTAAACATCTTCAATGTGCTTTAAATTGAATTTGATGCGGCGCAGTATTTTTCGAATGATACGAGACAGGAGAGGAAATTGTTTGTTTAGGCGGTTATAGGACTGGAATTTGAGGTAGATTCGAAATTTATGATGTTTTTGAATGAACTTGAAGAATGAAGTGAGGTCTACACTTACAGTAGCATATCACTTCAAGTCTAGACCAATCATTTTTATTGTCAAACCGAAGCGATGGATTGAAGGTCTCCAAACTTTCAAACGAGAAGTGTTAAATACAACTCCGAACTTAAACTCCAGGTCTTTGGTAATTGAAAACTGATAAGTGTTACTTTCTAAGATCACACAATTATGTCTCCTTCTATAAACGACAGCACCGACCTACTTCAGCCCTACCGCAATCCCAAGCATTTTCCAGAGCAATCCAGCTAATGTCAGGATTTTCAATTCCTGCCACTGACCAAAAAGTCTGAGATTGTCAGGAAATTCAAAACATTGACAGCACTCTAGCCGAATCTACACGGCACTCAGAGTTGTCAAGACAAATATCACAAGTTAATTAAAAGCCGAGTAAACTAGACAACTCCATCAATTCCGAAAAGATGTAGTAATACTTGATCATCACCTTAGAAGAAGCCCTGCTCTGACGAAAGCCAGGTAGGAGACACTGAGAAAACCCTTCGTCAACAACCTAAATGAACTCTGAGAGAAAAACATTGGTGACATATCCTACTTTTCACAATCCACAGGCTAAATGGAAGGTTAACGTGGGTCAACGAAGGTCAACAGATCACTAGCCGTAGTACTTAATAAAACAGTGAATTAGAACACTAATTGGGTCTGGACAATTGATCTGGCCCAACCACTTCAAGCAAGCAATCAACCAGCCCTCCTCTACGTCTAAAAACAATTTTCATTCCAATGCTGGAGTAGGGTTAAAGGCAACCACAGAAGAAAACGGCTGCCTATGAAGCAGTGGTGACTACAACATATGTACATAGGTAGTTTTGTTCCTTTATATGGTACCAGGATGTTCTAGATTTCGAAATAACTTTCTTTAGAGTTCTCTCCCAAAGTAGTTTTTGGACGGCCTATTCTATTCTGTTTTTCGGTTCTGTCTGCATAGACGGTAAGCGGTGGAGGCGATACAACGACGACTATACAGCGACATCGGCTTAGAAAGAAGACTGAAGGTCCAACGACTGTAGAGTGGATGGACATGCGTTTAACGTGCCCAAACCATCGAAGCATAGATCTCTCCATTCGAAGAAGTAGCTGCTCGACATTGAGTGTCTCGCGTATTCTGGTGTTCCTAACCCAATCTCGACTAGTCATTCCAGCAACACAGCGAAGAAATCTCATTTCTATAGGTCTTGACTATATGTGAAGGTTGGAACATATACTGAATTCAAGACCGACAGCTTAACTCAGATGCTTTTTCATGACGAATTATACTCTCGGAGGCTTGTCATTTCAGACGAGAGGTAGTACCGCGAAAAATGTGCGGTGCACATGGCTGGAGCTCGAACCCAAGCTGCTCGCAAAGCAGTCCAATGCACTAACCACTGAGCCACGGCGATTCTGCCTTCATCTATGGAATGAACGTCCTTCACAGAAAGGACACAAATGCTGTTCTTGTAGCCTAAATTGTCGAGCTTGGGCTGAAGTTGATCGGAATGCATGCTCTTGAGCTTACTTTGGAATTATTTCTTCACAATGAACTGTCGAATGCTGGTCTGTAGTCGACGAACGTTAATAGACTAAGTATTTATAATGAATCGTGGCTATGCGAGCGCTGCCTCTTTAGGGTTAGGGAGTCACCAATCTCTTTTCCAAGGGCCTGACTAATTCTTGAAAATTCTTATTGGTCTGAGCGTTGATTCAGTCAAAGAACCCCAAATAAGACGCAGATTACGTTCTGGATTCGTCCGCTGTCATGTTTATGGTGCTTCTATTTTTGTCCGTTTTTGATTAAGATGCGCTTAGAGGTTCAACAAGTCAAGACCGATCAGACATAATCCAGTATCTGGCGGCTTTCGCTAGAAGGGAACATAAGCACAATTAATGCACAACACTGGGCGTCGCTAAGTTGACGTCAGTCAGTGTCTATCCAATCTCTACACTATTTCTACAACATTCAACATCCTAGGCCATCTGCGCCATGATTAAGTCCGACTGAAGATGATTCAACTTCTATCTATCTATCTAAGTTAGTTTCCATCCTATCAAACTGCCTGAGTGGAATCTATGTCAGTCAAGTCCTGCTACGATAATCTACAATCACTTGCCAGACAAAACAATTTCAAGCTTGGTTGGGTGGCCAGCCAGTGACCAGGCCATTGTAGGCAATAAAGCTGCGGATGAGCTGGCTAGGCCCGGTTCGGCTTCCTCTCTCTTGGGACCGGATCCTTTCTGGGCTACCGCCACAGCTTTGTTAAACAGCTGGGAACACCAACTTCGAAAATTCAAAATTTTTCAAATCCCTTGGTTCAACCGGAGCATTATATCATTAACTAATGATCCCTTTTGTTTTTTTTTAAATTCACATGATCCAGTGACGAGCAGCAGTGATCACCGCAAAACTTTTTCTTTGGACCCCTCGCAAATTTGCTGTATCTCTTTTATTTTTTAATATTTTGCCATCCTAAAAATCCTAAAAAAGAGCGTTTTTTGGCAATCCCAACTGGGTCTACCCCCCCTAACTTCATTGTAGGCATCGATTTGGCCTGCATTTGCCTCGGCAATTCCTACGCTTAACGTTCTCCACTTTGCAGAAAGAGACGAGTTTGCTTTGAGGGATTTTTCTGTATAAAGAGCCTACGTTTGACAACTAAGTCAAAGGAGCTCGAGGTCTTGACAATTTCACATGTATATAACACTTTGTTGTCTCTTATTCCTCAAGATCTTACTTTCCCATGACATGCTCAACTTCAATGTTTTCCACTTCGGCTTTTGCGTTCTTGAGAATCGTGCTGAACTACGATAAATCTTTAAATGCGACTGGGTGTCTGTTTCTATTCTGTACAACGCTCCAACGTTTCAGGTTCTGTTTCTTGTTGGAGTCATTAAGGCAAATGTTGGCCAATAGTGATTAGGGGGCGTTTTATTTGACAGTTACCTCTTGAATATGTCAAAAATCCTCTAGTGGTGGAAACGTAAATTTGAAAGAAATTCTCAGCTCTGCACACTTCCTCAGAACTCAACTGAGTTTGGGCAGGCCAAACTGAGCTGATGACGTCCAGCATTTATTGAAATTTCTGTTGTCAATGAGCCACAATAGTTGACTTCTTGTCAGAAAATGACTGTAATTTGTAAACACATCCTCGAAACTATTCTCAAAAGCGTAAGAAAATAAAATAAGAGAATCCATTGTCGCAAGGAAATAATTATTATTCCATTTCCGTGAGTGTCTGTCTTGCCATAACACTTCTCATACTTAAGCTGAAGTGCGGTGAAAACTATTCACTTCGGCAGAGTTCCACTAAACAATGGAGTCTCACCCTTTTGTTCTCAAAAAAAGCACTTATCCCGTCTTCACAGTGTATTTGCATTGGTCCTTCTCAATACGATTATTTTTAACACCCCACCGCATCGATTCGATTTTACTTCTGAACTTTACTGCCAAGCACGCGAAATTTGGGAACGAGGTGTTTGCCTAACCCTTATGGCTTCATTACTTAGTTTGAGTTTCCTCTGCGCATAATCCCAGCGAGGTGCGGTCCACGGGATCGCGATTTTGACAGTAATAAATTCCGCCACCCAAATACACTAGTGGAACCTTCGAAGGCTTCGGTGTCCCATTTAGTAGATTCTACGCATTCAGTTTCATAGTTCCAAAAAAAGAATCATAAAGTTTTTTGTTTACAAATTGGAATTATTAAATTAAAAGTTTCGTCGAGGAAGGGGTTGCCATTGCCAGTTTCACCCTGCAAAAGGTAAACACAACTAAAACATGCGGAGAGAGCTGTAGGTATCCTTGACGCCTAAGGAGTTGTGCGTGTTTTGGCAAAACCAACAAAATTTTTGTTGACACTGTCACTCTGTTGAGGCAGTGGAGGTTTCAACTGAGCAAACATTACACCTTCAGTTGTGAACGAGTGAAATGAGACTCAGAAGTCTAGGCTAACGAGAAGGAGTTTCAGGTGGAAGTAAAAACTTTTGGCAGGTGAGAACAGGCAAAAGTTTGTCTGAGACGCGAACATTTTAACAAGACTTGACGGGGTTAGCGAGGGTAGGTAAGGTAGGAAGTACTGCGTTACAAACAGTGGGTGATGTGAATAAAAACTGAGGGAACACTCTGGGCAAACCCTCCTCAAGGAAGTTTTTCTGAAACTTGACGAAACTCATTTTTATTAAATTTAAGTTCAGTTTTTATTCACACCACCCAGTGCCAATGTGAGTAAGTTACGGTCGTTATTTTGGAGTCATTTTGCCCCAAATGCTGTGACATCAAATTGCAATAGAAAGTCATGCATCCAAGTCAAGTTCTGATGCGCAAAAATCGAGAGAAAAGTGCTTAGAACACAGAGAAGAGTAGCCATCACCTTACAGAGGTTCCGTGCTGAGAGTATCTGAAGTAGCAGAGGTAAGATTTAGTGAATAAGAAGTTCCCACTACCGTACAAACTGGCCTAACGAAAGTTCCTCCTTCGCTTTACAAAAATAGAAGATTTTGATGCACGTTGGTACGACAGACGGTGCACATAGTTTTCTCAACAAAAATTAAAGTAATGAGCAGCCTTACAACAAGGGAGCGCCATTTGCTCACTAAACTACACGCAACAAGGAGACTTCGGTGCTTAGAGGAAACAGCACCATTGCAAGAGACGTCAGCAAACCCCTAGCAATGATCTAGGCCCTGCCACAACCCTCGATACCGAGTAACACGCTATCGGAAAGGACTCTCTACCCCAAATTTTCTCAAGGTTCTACCGCACAGTTAGGATTTTTCGCGACTTAATTCCCATTTCTCCGCTGTATAACAAAGCCACAGGTGAGCTCGTCCTTCAACCTTTGCCCTTTTTGAAAATTAATTTCAGCATTGAAATTCGTTTTTGTTATGACGGGATACGTTCACATGGGATGGAGACCTGACAAATTCAGGGACTAAAATGAGTGTAGTACTAGAACGAAAGTGAGTAAGGCAGACTCAAGTCCGTTTGTCGTCGAGTCCTACGATTCGGAAATGGAAAAGAGCTAACAATCGACTTAGTTGGTGTACAACAGCTGAAATTTCTAGAATCATCTTACCAAAATCTCAAGGCAGGCCCAAGTGTTTTGACAGGTGCTGTGCAGTCTGGATGTGCAAAATTGACTATGCCTCGAGCCTGTGAAGTGAGTGTTCCATGCCTACTTATTTAGTTCCACGGTTCGGAGTGAAGCTTATCCAGCCAATAAGCTTCTTAGCTAACTGCCTTCTACTTGTGGATGCCAATCTTGTCCTGCCTGCATTTATTCCCACATTGTCCTGAATATGACTTAAATTTCCTCCCATCCATCGCGTCACGTAACAATAGAGAAGTTCCACCATCAAACACATCCTCGCATAATTCAAAATTATTCTAAATTCATTTTCCTTCGTCCACTGGCTTTCATTGTGGCAAACAAGGACTTGTTACCACAGGGACAGCCCAAATGGAAAATTATTACACTATATTTACCTTCATTATACGAATGATGGGTTTAATAGACTTCAACAACTGCCAAAAGAAATTAAATGGTGGACTAACATCACCGAACACGTGTTGGTATTTATAGGCAACAACACAGGAAGAAACCCGAACGCAAGGACACAATAATCTGGTGAATGAAATTTCCTGGACCACTTCCAAAAAAAAATTGCTGTGAAAGTTTCTTATTTCATTTGAAAGGATAATTTCACACAAGATGTATGGGTCGTGTAAACGTAGAAGGGAGAGCAGAACATAAATACAGGACAACAACGATAAGATTTATGGTCATAAGGACTTATGTGATATTTAGGTGTAAAGGGTGAGGTGTTGGGGCAACAGGATCGATTGTTATGTATTCATTAAAACTGGCATACACGATTGGTGTGGCTTTTCACTGCCATTTATGTGTATGAGAGGCAAATCAATAGAGAGAGGCTTTTACTGTCTACGATTGAGCAAGACATTTACTTCAAGGACATTGCTTTGTGCGGACCTAGAGGAGGTCTTTTGACCATACATACTTTTTCTCACTCTAAGTCAGGAGCCGTCAGCCAGACTTCCCTCGATGAACACTGAACGTAGCCGACAGGAAGGGTGCTGTCAAGCATCCAATTTACTTTGAACATCAACTATCTTGACAGAGATCAGGAATCCCCATTTTTCGATGCAAGTATGTCGAAACTCCGCCGAATACCATACAGCAAGCACAATCAAACCAATATTGGTTTTCATGAGAAGAAGGAAACAAGCAATTAGCCTGACTTTAACCCGAGGCACATTTATTGATATTTCAGAGAAGCCCAAGCATCTGCAAGTCTTTTTTGTCTTCCTTTCTCATCGTAGTGGACATAGAAACAAATGTTGAACTTGTGACACGTTTTACACTCTATATTAGGACCTTACCTAAGACTGCTGGCCTCGACGCTATTTTTATTTTGAAAATTTGGCATGTATTCTAAGATTCGATGGACTGCTTTGCGGTGTTACAATTCCTTCCGTGCCAACTTTAGCACCAACAAAAATGAACAAGGTCCTGACAGAAAGCAGTCGAAAGTGTCAAGATTAAGACCAGTGGAAGAGATGGATATTTACAGGGCTACCTCGACGAACAACAGCAAATGAAAAAACGAAGAAGAAGAAAATATCAACATCTAACAGCTTTTGACAGGCTTTAAGGTAAAGTTCTTGATTTACTATCATTTATTCCCATCCGATCTTGATGATGATACCAAGTGAATGATTAACTTGAGCCTTTAACCCTCATCTTTATCTTCTGCTACCTCAGGCTTGTACTGAACGCTTAATTGAAACCATTTAGGCCTATCGCCGTTTATTTGGAAGGACTTTGGTCTAAGCTTAGGATGATATACGTAGTGCTTACATATGTACATATCATGATGGTTATACCCACAATCTCCTGTATATCCGGATTTTACTGACTAGGCACGAAAGGAACGTGCGTCCATCAGACTTTGGACATAACGATTATAATGCTAAGGCGCAGATGCACTTCGACCTGTAAGAAGTATTGTGGTAACCTAGAGATTCATCCAAAGCCAAATAAAAAAAATCCGGCGTGACGATTCGGAATGCCTGTTAAATTTTTCGCACGAATGGAAGCGACCTACTTCTATTGCCGACCCCGAATGGCGAATTGAGAAGCTTTTTCATGATAAGTTATACTCTAGGAGGCTTGTCATACCCCGACGGGAGGTGGTGCCGCGGAAAATGTTCGGTTGGCATAGTTGGGGCTTGAACCCACACCGCTCGCACAGCAGTCCATCGCACTAACCACTGAACCACAGCGACCACCGAAGCCAAAAGTAGGCGCCAAGCGCCTCTTCCTGGCAAAGAGTCCGACCTTCTAAACTTTCATGTCTAGGGATCCTCGCTACAGTAACTTTGCTTATAGACGCTTGTGGACACGAGTGATTAGGATAATTCCAGACGAGCTTTGATCCCTTCATGTATAAGTTATTGGCACTTAGTGCTGCCTAACTGCCTAGAAGGATGTAGATGAAGGCATTGCCTTTCACATAATCCGATTATACAAACCTCCGCTTGAGAGATACCTGGGGATCTTCCAAGTGCTGCTGAATGCTGGTATTTAGGACCATAAATCTCAGCTCCACCTCCACTTTAGATCCATCTGTATACCAGATTTGTAAATTTGGTGAGGTAAAGAGACCTTTGTTTTCCATTCATAGCGATCACCTATGATTACCTCAAACCTTCTGGATAACCGAAATCTCCTGAGCATTGTATCTGGGATCTTGAAAATTGGATCAATTTGGACGTATTCCAGGATTCACAGATCGTCGAATTTCTGCATCTATGGCAAACTCATAGCACTTATCGCAGTTTTATCTGCACTATGAGGTGTAGTGGTGTGAAATTGAACATTGCGTCAGCCACGCTTTCATTGCCCCACGAAGGCTCACAGAGGCAGTCAGTTTAACTGTTCTTGGGCTTTGGCTTGTAGGATTTTTGGAGCCATCGTTTAACCCATCCGAATAATTCCTAGGTAGGTAGGTAGGTTGGATGGCTTTCTGTGCTAAGCGCAGACACAGGTAGGCCAGGAAGGCCTTTTGTGATACCACATCGATCTATTTATACCGTGAAAAACGCCACTCACTTTTTGAAACCACGCCACTCACTTTTGAACTTTTCACATCAGTGTTGTCGAACTGATAGGATCCTCGGTAGAGCTTCCTTCTTTGGGATAGGGCAGGACAAGAGCAGAGTAAATGGAAGATCTTTTCTTCTTGCTCTCTGTCCCTGCAGCTTCTGCAGAAGTCATTTGAGGCCCATCGTTCTGGCATAAATGCCAATGGGACAATGGCTGGTAAGAACACCAATAACGATTCTTATGAGGACCTGTTGAGCAAAATCAAATTTTTAAATCGAGTGAGACTTAGCGTAGGCCTGATCTCCCTGGAGGTACGGCACGTGGTACCATTCCTCCATATTTGGTTTGTCTTACTGATCGCGTCGTACTCTAAGAGAATTTTACATATAGCAAGTGGAATACCCAGATTCCATCGTTCGAGCAGAATGTCCAGAGTAGTAAAACGTTTGGTGAGTACATCGGCCTTACAGTTCCCTTTAATGTCTCTATGACCGGGTATCCACCATAGGTGACTGTTAAAATGTTCTGCCATCTCCATGAGAGATGACCGACAGTCTAATGTAGCTTTTGATGTACATGTTACCTATTCCAGAGATTTTATAGCAGCCTGGCTATCGGTAAAAATTGTAACGTCCCTGAAGGACGTCCCTAAGCCTGAAAAACGCTACAGTGACCAGGTAGATGGAAGGGAATGCTCAGGTTAAGCATATCGGAGCAAACACCACCTCCCACTCCGTTCTCTGTTTTGGAACCGTCGGTAAAGAGATGAACAGAACGATCGCCTCTGGTGTCACCACTCTCCCACTCCTCTCAGGAAGGAATGGAAGTCCGGAGGTTAAGGTTGAAATTCAACTTGGACGGTGTGTAGTCGGTGATTTCGGGAATAAAAGTTAGGAGACCTAAGGTCGAGGAATGGCAAATATGGTTGTTTGACCATTGGGAGGAGGCTTTTAATCTGATGGCTGCGCAAGCAGCTGACTGTTTGCCTAAAATATCTGGAGGAAGTGGGAGCACATCAAGTGCCACGGATGGGTTGGTTCTTTGTGCTCCATTAATGCATATGATAGATTATAGTTACGAAGCGACAACAAGCCTCGGATACGGACGGATTCACTGATGACAACCCATGCAAACAAATTAAGGACAACGAATTTCGGATCTGCACGTGGAACGTTAGGTCCCTTAACAGACCACGTGCAGCCGAACAATTAGCGGAGGCCCTAAACTGCTGCAAAGCAGACATTACCGCCATTCAAGAAGTGCGATGGGATGGGCCGGGCAAAAAGAGGATGGAAAACTGCGACATATATTACGGCGATTGCTATCGGCAACAAAAGCAGCGCTTATTTGGATGTGGATTTGTCGTTGGAGGCAGACTTAGGCAAGAAGTCTTAAGCTTCAGGTATGTAAGCGAACGCCTCACGACAATCCGCATCAAGGCTAAATTCGCCAACATTAGTCTGATATGCGCGGCTGCCCCCACAGAGGAGAAAGACGACGACACCAAAGACAGGTTCTGCGAGCTCTTGGACAAGACATACGAGCAGTGCCCTAGCTATGACATTAAGATTGTCCTAGGCCATTTTAACGCAAAGCTAGGAAGAGAGGGCATCTTTGGTAGTACTGTCGGAAAGCACAGCCTACACGACACCACCTCCGATAACGGATTTAGGCTGGTCGACTTTGCTGCGGGGCGGAACGTTGTCGTAGCTAGTACGCGGTTCCCACATCTCGATATCCACAAAGGAACATGGAGATCTCCTGATCAATCAACCGTCAACCAGATTGACCACATTGCGATCGACGCAAGGCACTCCTCCAGTATCATGGATGTCCGAACGTTCCGAGGGGCCAACATTGACTCGGACCACTACCTTGTTGTAGCCAAGGTACGACTGCGGATATCCCGAACACCGCCAAGACAAGGGAATACTGTGAGGAAATTTGACGTCGGACGGCTGCAATCGCAAGAGATCACCAAATCCTTTTCCGATCGAGTCTCTCTCAATCTCTCAAGAGGTCCTATGCCGCCAGCATCAAGTATTGAAGACCAGTGGCAACATTGCCAAAAAGCGATCAGAGATGCCGCCTCTGATGTGCTGGGTTTCACACGGCCACCACAACGAAATCCCTGGTTTGACGACGAGTGCCGGCAAGCACTTGTAGCGAAACAAGAGGCTTACAAAGCGGCGCTGCATAGAAAGACCAGAGCTGCCCGCGAGCTCTACGGGCAGAAGAGGAGAGACGAACACAAGCTTTTCAGAAGGAAAAAGAAAGAGCATGAGAAGCGCGCGATCGAGGAAATAGAGAGATGTTATAGCAGGAATGAGGTTCGGAAGTTTTACCAAAGGGTAAAAAGAACCTGTCAAGGTTACAGAGCCCGAACCGAGGCCTGCAAGGATGAACAAGGGAACATCGTAGTGGAATCGCAGTCGATGCTGAGGATATGGAAGAACTACTTCTGCAGACTGTTTAACGGCGACGACGAATCAAATCCCGCTGTCAGGCAGAATGATCCATTCAACCTGGACGACGAAGACCAACAATTCCGTCCACCCGACCTGGACGAGGTGAAGAAAGCCATTTGGAAGCTTAAGTCCAACAAAGCTGCTGGAGCTGACGGCCTAACTGCCGAGCTTTTCAAAGCAGCAGGCGATGACTTGGTAAGGAGCATGCACCAACTCATCTGTAAAATATGGTCGGAGGAGAGTATGCCCGATGAATGGAACCTCAGCATTGTTTGCCCGATCCTCAAGAAAGGAGACCCTCTGAATTGCGCCAACTACAGAGGCATCAGTCTTCTTAACATCGCGTACAAGATCTTATCTGCCGTGTTGTGTGAACGCCTGAAGCCGTTCGTCAAAAACCTGATCGGTCCATATCAGTGCGGCTTCAGGCCAGGAAAGTCCACCATCGACCAAATATTCACACTGCGGCAGATCTTAGAGAAAACCCAGGAACTTCAAATCGATAGCCACCACCTCTTCATCGATTTTAGAGCCGCGTATGACAGCATCTATAGAGACGAACTATACAGAGCCATGTCTAGTTTTGGCATCCCTGCCAAACCCGTCCGGTTGTGCAGGATGACGATGGAAAATGCACGCTGCTCCATCAAGGTCGGTCAAGACCTCACCGAGACCTTTGATGTCAGAAAAGGATTTAGACAAGGCGACGCGCTGTCATGCGACTTCTTCAACATCGTTCTTGAAAGAGTTGTGCAAAACTCACGCGCCAACACCAGAGGCACAATCTTTCAAAAGTCCGTCCAATTACTCGGATACGCCGATGACATTGACATAATCGGAAGAACGCAGCGTGATGTCACTGGTGCGTTTGTGAGTATCGAGACGGAGGCGGCGAAGATGGGTTTAGCGGTCAATGAGGGCAAGACGAAGTATATGCTGTCAACAAGAAAGGACTCCCAACACCGACGTCTCGGACAGAACGTCACTATAGACAGCTATAACTTTGAGGTAGTTAAGGACTTTGTCTACCTAGGCTCCGCTATAAATTCAGACAATGACATCGGCGCTGAGATTAAACGAAGAATAACTCTTGCCAATCGCTGTTTCTTTGGGCTAAGACAGCAATTGAGTAGCAAAGCCCTCTCTCGAACAACTAAGGTGACCCTCTATAAGTCCTTAATCGTCCCAGTCCTGCTCTACGGCGCAGAGGCATGGACTCTGTCTAAAGCGGATGAGGTTGCTCTTGGCTGCTTCGAGAGGAAAATTCTTCGGGTGATTTTTGGTCCCGTCTGCATAGACGGGGAGTGGAGGAGGAGATACAACGACGAACTGTACGGGCTGTACAGCGACATCGACTTAGCCAGAAGAGTGAAGGTCCAACGACTGAGGTGGCTGGGTCATGTAGAGCGGATGGACACCAATGCTCCAGCTCGGAAAATCTTCGAATCCACACCCGAGGGTCAGCGCAGTAGAGGAAGACCGCGACTCAGGTGGCGCACGCAAGTGGAAGGGGACCTCAACCAACTTGGCGTGCGAAACTGGAGGCAGCTGGCTAAAGATCGAGCTGGCTGGAGAGACTTGTTGGTTGAGGCCCAGGACCACGCCGGTCTGTAGCGCCACCTTAAGTAAGTAAGTAAGTAAGATTACGGTGCAAGGATCTGTTTAAGACCGTCCACCAGACGATCATACCATAAACTTAAAGCCAGTGCGTGCTACGAAGTTGCAGTCCCCATTTGCTAATGTTTGCCCAAATTTTGTTAAAGACCATGGCCCTAAGAAAACTCCTTAAAATTCAAATATGCATCCCTTTTCTCCTATCCAAATTTCATCTATAATAAATTTTCAATATAAATAAACCCATGTCATAATTTTTCTAATAATGTCTTTAGTTAAATTTTCACAACTCCACACGGAATAATATTCTAAGCAGCCATGTTCAAATATTAAAAGAGAGCGAAAAAAAAAACAATTTCCTCCTCGCCAAAGAAACACTTAAGTTATCCACCCAAGTACAGGGATACTTGTAAAAACTCATTCCTTCCTTAATTCTTTGAACCGAGAAAAATGCATTAAATGGGGAAACGAAAAGCAGAAAAGAGGCAAAAAAGCAGAAAAAAAGAACAGAAAACGATTAAAATATAATGAAACGTATCCGAATGACACTTTTATGGTTTCACATTTTTATTTCACACACTGCCCTTTTTTTTTTTTCGCCCATATATGTATAATAACATCTCAAAGGACTGTTTCATCCCGATTTTATTACTACGCAACAAAAATATGATGCTTGTAAAATAAAATAAAATAAAAAAAAACACAATAACCATCATTAAATCTATACACAAAAGAAAAGCCCGGAAAAAATCCAAAAAGATATTTAAAATTTAAATTCAATTGTGTATAATTCATTTCGCACCGCATTGTTTACATTTTCCACACGATATACATACAAAAATCAATTTATTATCCTTTTGCCAACCAAAAATAATACCTGTACCCGAAAAAAAAATAAATAAATAAATTTTTGTCAATATTAAAACACCAACAGAATGAAATAGATTTCTGCGTAATAGAACGAATCTCTTTTTGTGTGCAAATAAAATAAATGTTCTTATAACGAAAATCCGTCTACCATATGGTTGGATACTTGAGAGAGGAAAAAAAAAGGAAAACACTGATATGCCGGCTCGATTAAGGGTGTCTATATACATTTTCTATGTAAAAAGTGTCATCAACCACAAACAAGTGGTGACAAACTTTTTAGTTAACCCTTTGGCTTATAAGAAAATCTTTTGCAAATAAATTTACCTTTGCTGTAGATTTTTGAGTTGCGTTTTTTTGTTTCAAAAATTGACTTAAGGTTCTCCTCCCTTTGCTTTGTGGTGTCAGTGTGTCCCCCGAGAGATGAAGTAGCACGTAGCTATCCTAGCACCATTATCATGGTGTAGATATTTTGAATTTTTCTTTTTTTTTTTTTCATAAAATCATTTGCAGTTGAAGTTGCATTCTGCACATTGGTACACTATTTATTGGATTTTTGCAATCCTTTGTCATGCTCTCAAGAGGACATTGAATACATACACATGAGCTGCGTATTTATGTTTATGTTTAAACTTATCACTTTGGTTTAGTGTTTAATTATTCGTTGGTTGCTTTAATAATGCAAGTACATCCTCGAATAGAATGAGTGTATTTTAGGGGTTGATTACACACGTTACAGAGGTTACACACGGTTTCATACGTTACACACATTTAATTTGATAAAATTCCGTGATATGCATAAGGACGATATGACTTAAATCAGAAAAAAAATTGGTATACACAGGTTCCACGATAAATGATTTCAAAGACAAAAAATTAAAGAACGGAAAACCGCACTTTCCGACTGCGAAAAACAATCAAATCGTCGCTGAAACCTCTCTGATATGCCTGCAGACTCTTTCCATTCCCTTTCGGTGTAACACTGGATTGTTTATCAGTTTAATTTTGTTTCACAGTTTTTTGGTTTTTTTTTATTTTTTTTTTTAACAAATTAACGAAAAAAAAATTAAAAAAAAAATAAAATAGACAACACACTAATGTGAACGGAAAAAAGGCAACGAAAAGTTAAGGAATTCAGTGCAAGACGGTATAAACGAAAAAAGTCCACACTTTTCGGTACACGCGTCCAAATATAAACTGCTCCTCGAAATACATAATATATTATCCAGTACCTACGTAGTACCACCTGAAAAGAACAGAGAACAACTTGTCGGGAAGAACACACACAATACGACGAGGAACGAACTGGTCAGGAGGAGAACACCAGAGTTGGATGGTTTCATTTTCGTTTACTGCTGCGGTGCTGCTCATAGGTGGTGGGAGGGAAAAAGACTCAATCAAAGAAGAAGCAAAAAAGGGAGGATTACCCAGAGCGAGAAGTGATAATATTGTACAAGTGGGTGAGGAAGAAACTTCAAGAAACTACTTGACCCGACCAATTCGAATCTCTATTCAAGACGAGAGTATCTCCTTTTGATTATAAGGTTGAGAAAGGTATATTTCCAACCATTAGTCGACCCCATTCCAATGGTAGTCGATTGGAACATAGTTCTCCCTGAGTGTTGTACTGAGTGACAATGGCAATTTTGGCGCTGTGATTGTGGATATTGGGAGGAGTGCGCATGTTCCACAAAATTGAGTTTCGACACAGAAACGAATAAAAACGAGAAAAAAAAAAAGGAAAAAACATTTATTTTGCCACCGAATATTTCACTTCCCGATGTAGTAACTGAAATTTGGATCGTAAATAATTTATTAACCAAATCGCTGTGTTGGGGGTTGGGTGTGGAACAATTGGGGCATGAGAGATACGAAATTTGATTGGAAACAGTCTAACACTCCGGCACTTTGAGTGGAATTTCAAATGGGATTCGATTCTTTCGAGGGTTGTAGTTAAAGTTAAAGTTGACATGCACTGCAGACCATTATGGATTGAATTGTTTGACGAATGGAAAGTTTTCGGGGGGTTTTCTCTCAACGGTGAGTGCATTAGAGACATTTTTTTGCTCCAACACTCGCGCCAACGAAATTCTCCAGCGTCAAAGATCGAGTTTTCAGAACTAACCAACGTTCTCATCAAATGTGAGAAATAGTTAAGGATAAAGAAATAGTTCAGACGCATCTATCAACCTTTAGACTACGAAATAGGTGAAGAGTATCTGCCTGAAATACTGCAGCCCGTAATCCTTTTACGATTTCATGCAAGTTCTCTTTTCTACCTTCTGCCTTTGACTGGAACTAAATCCACACATTGACACAACTCATAGAGTTCGAGGTTAAATCTTCTTTTCCACTCGCCCTCTTTACATACAGGATCTGAAATATAAAGATTCCGTGCGCTAGTCTATCTTGTCGCGGTGTAAGTAAAGACTGCCAATTCCAGCAAGTGCGTCGTCATGTTCAGACTAGCTCCAAAAACCACGCAATAACTACCCTCCCAACCTCCTCCATACCCCTTCCTCCACGATCCATGCTTGGACAGAATTAATCGAGCACTCTTGAGAAGACAGCAAAATACCTCGGCGTAGTTCCACATTCAAAGTTAAAAGAGGTCTACACTGCCTTCTGTGCTTCCTTACATATGGTTCGACTATTTGGTGTAAAGGACTTTAGAGCAAATGCTATCAAGTATAACCAAGTGATCGCCGTGGTACAGTGGTTAGTGCTGTGCGAGCTACATAGGTTCGAGCACCCTATCTCTCGGCACGTATTATGGAGAAGATTTTCAATTCATCGTTCAAAGTTGGCAATATAAATGGCAGCCACCTTCCATTCATGCAAAAAATGCAGCATGCACAAAATTATTGCTCGCGAGAAGCTAGACCTTGGCTCACCACGAGCTGGTATTTATTTTTTTTACGTTGACTGTCAGATATCTGCAGTCATCATTGGCAAACTCTTAGCTTGTGAAGATCTCCCCGACACATTGACGGCCAACAAGATGATCCTATATGATTAGGTTAGAAATTGAGGTGTGTGTACGCACTGCGACCTGTAGACATCTATCTATAGACCTGCAGCCCATCCTCCAATCCAATTGCTCTGACGGACCATAGTATCTAGATTGGGTCTAACGATGGGAGATCTGTTTCGGAGAGAGTTTAAGCTCCCAGGCGTATCTTTCTTTTGTGGATCAGTGCAGTGCTCCACAGTCCATAAGGGGGTTCAATGGGGTCTCATCGGAATCGCTGCAGAATCTGCAGTTTCAATTCGCTTCTATTCCCATTTTTCTAAAATGGTCTCTGAGTCTGTAATGGCCCATTAGGAAATCTGTTAGAATGCGAAGCTGGTTTTTATTGGTACCTAAGCAGACAGAACGATGCTAAAGAAGTCGCATGACAGCTCGTCGCCTTATCTTAATCCTTCCTTGAAATCAAAGCTCTCAGTGACGCCTTGAGCGGCCTTGATGAAGCAGCGTGCATTCTCCATTATCAGCCTTCACAAACGCATGACTGAACATGACAAAACTAAACATGGCTCTGTAAAGCTCGTCTCTATAGATGCTGTCATACACTGCCATGAAATCGATGAGAAGGTGGTGGGTATAGATTTAAAGATCCTGGGTTTTCTCCAAGATCTGTCGGGGTGTGAATATTTGGTCGATGGTGGACTTTCTTGGGCTGAACCCACATTTGGTGGCAGTGCTACTTTTGTAAAGAACCTGCCCTTATGGTTTTGGCACTACGACCTAGCAGGATCTATTGTGTCTCCGATCTGCTTAGCCTAATAGGTTTATTACCTTCCTAATGAAGGTGAATATGTCATTAGTAGCGGAGTTTCTTAACTCCGCCAACGAACCGAATTTCCTATAAAAGATCCATCTAAGCCGTCAGTACAGTGACGGACATTCACAGAGAACGTGCTCAAAGGTTTCCACCTCTTCCAAATAGAAAAGACACTCTGTATCTGAACAAAGGTTTAGTTGGTTGAGGTGATACCTTAACCACAATAGCCGGTAAGGAAGCCCATTAGCTTTCTCATTTTGTTCTTGTCAAGGTTTAGAATTTTCTTGTAAGAAAAGCGCTTGATAAGTCTCTTGGATTGCTTAAGCCCGTAGACATTTTCCCAATGAGCTAGGCGAAGTTGCTGCTCCCAGTTATTTAACAAAGCTGTGGCGGTAGCCCAATTAACGCCACAGAAGGGCTCCGGTTTCAAAAGTGCGGAAGCCAAACTGGTCCTTGCCAACTCATCCGCAGTTTCATTTCCAACACTGCCATAGTGGCCGGGCACCCAACCAAGTTTGACCTTGTTGTATCTGGCAAATGATTGTAGGGTATCGTAGCACGACTTGACTGACCTAGATTCCACGAAGTGGAATGTCAATGCTTTAAGCGCTGCTGGCTATCTGAGTAGACATGTATTTTTGTGCCCCTAATACCTTTATCGAGGTTTATCCATTGTTACTGAGACTTTAGTGTTGGGTCTACCTCAAATAGCCTTCCGAAACAGTACTCCCTGGCCATAAAGTCAGGGATAGTGCAGAACATGTCCGTACTTGGAATTGAGTGACATAATTTCAAATGACCCACAAGATTACCTGATTTAATCTTTTGTTCTAGCTCTAGATTTATAGCACAACGGGCAGCGGTCTTCCTAGTAACGATATATAAGGGTGTGGGCCCGATGACAGCCTATATGGTTGAAGTAGGGCAGGTGCGCATAGCACTTGTAATACCGAGACAGCAATTCTTTGTAGCTTCTCAAGCTTCATTGCCGTCGTTCGCTCAAGTTCCACCAAAATATGGCCGCAAATGTTATTATGGGACTAACTATCAAAATGTACGATCAATGTATCATTTTGGGACTAAAATCGCAAGTTCTGCCGTAGAGACGCCATGGCTCTAGTGGCATGATCAACCGTAAACGTGATATGTGCATTGCAATTTAAGCGTCTGTCTAAGACAACGTCGAGGTACTTCTCCTCGTTGGAATAGCCTACAGTGGTGTCTTTGAAGGTGATAGGTCAGAGAGTGATCAATCTTCTTTTCGTAAAAGGCACTAGAAGAATGCATGACGTTGGAGATCGTCATGTCATGTTTACCACTTATTTTAATCGCTAGGTCATCAGCATAACCAACAGCTTTGTAGCCCAATCTGTGGAGATTGACTAAAAGATTGTCAATGACTAAAGACCACAGAAGAAGAGAGAGAACTCTCCCTTGGTGGTATCCGGTTACAGACACTGACACTCCTCCTGAAGAAGAAAGACTTCTTCACATGGCCCTTATCCATTGATTGGCCGAGTCTTCGATTCTTCTACGACTGATTGCCCTTGCTATCGAGTCATAGCCGGTATTATCGAAAGCGACCGCGATGTCTAGGAAGGAACATAGGGCGATTTTATTGGAGCGGTGGGCATTTTCTATCTGTTTTACTAGATGGTGAAGGGCACCCTCCGTAGATTTGCCTTTTCTGTTCGCATATTGAGTCGAGTGCAGAGGGGTAGACATCTTTAGCTGGCCTCCGATATGGATATCTTTTAGTCTTTCCATAGTTTTCAAGATAAAAGATGTTAGACTGATAGATCTGTAAGCTTTAGGCAGCTCGCCTGGCCTATTGCCTGGTTTGGGAATGAAAATCTATCTCCAAGTCAATGGGATGTATCCCCAATTGTAACTTGTTCCATATAAGGCGATCATTGCCGGCAAAATACAATCGACTACCTTTTGAAGTAGTGCCGGAAAAATACCGTCACCACCAGAGGCTTTAAATGGTTTGAATGGTAGGGCAGAAGATTCTGCCTGATAAGCTATTTACTCTACTGGCAATGCAGACCCTGTGGTCAGCTGCGGTCAGCTTTGCGTATCTATAATCTATAATCTACCGGTAACGTGCCTAGTCCGCAGACTCCAGTTGTTAAAAAAAATCGAATCTTTGAAGTCAACTTAAGAGCCAACTAAAGATGGAATTGTGCAGTTTCAGACAGATATCCTTCAAAGGCCAAGAGTCCAACCAAAGCAAAGTCAGAAGAACAAAAAAATATCCATTTCTCTCTGCTTGCTCCTAATGAGTGTATAATTAGTGCAAAAGACGCCTACAAGGGTTGTGGATCCCGAGATCTAAGCAGACCTTGAAGAGCTCTATGAAATAAAGGAACGTTCACCACATAATGTCACATAACCTCGAACGTTTATTTCGGTCTGACGGAACTTCCTTCCCCCTTTTAACCGAAACCCAATCCAATGTATGACAGCAAGGTCACAAAATCTCTAAAACACTTCCCAAAGCAATATAAACTCTCCCAGTGTCCTCGGTGGAGGAGTCATTTTAAACTAATCAAGGATTAACGAAGTTTCGCTTAATTAAACTAAACCTTGGATGTCTGCCTCCAACAGAGACGAGGATTCACCTCGACACGCTCTATAAAAGAGTTCCTTGCAAACACTTTTAATTGAATGCAACACTTCCGGGATAAGGAAACGCATTTAACCAACCACTTCCACTAAGATTATTTCCATCTTCACTTTCTTTCGTTTCTTCTTTGTTGGAGGGTATCTCATGAAAAAGACAGATTTTCGCTTCGTAAAATGTGATAACGTAGTGTTTTAGTCCCGAAATAGCAAAAAGACTTTTGATAAAAGGTTTAGTAGTTAAAAATCTTACGATCTTAAGTAGACTGTAGCGGAATTTTTCAAGCATGAGGCTGACTATTGACCGTCTACCGGGACAGAGGCAAATTAAAATGTCGCGTCTGTGGTTACCTATGGACACAAGCCGACTAAATATACACATCCACCCCCTGTTACATTTTATCGAACATCAGTACGTTCCACAGTTAATCCTTTGAAAATTAAGCAGGGAGATGGGGTGGCCTTTCCAGCTATCGACGCTGCGGAAACTTCTCCCAACTTCGATGAACATTTTGATTCGGTTAGACAGGTATTAATGGTAAAGTGTATCTGCGTATCAACTTTGGGTTGAGGGCGTAAGGCAGCAGAGTGAAATAATTTCGGGATCTACCGACTCTGACGTGTTATAGACGATTTGACATAAAACGTAGCCTTGTTGGCGGTAGTTCCTCTGAAGGTGATATTGTTGCCGAACATGAGTGTTGACAATAAATCGAAGTATTAAGGTGATTTGCATACGAGGGCGGGAAACACCCACTTTGGGTAGGCCGGGTGGAATACATAATCCATCGGTTTTGTTTAGTCAGTTGAACCTATCTCACACATGGCGTTGGACTTCAAAGGGACAGATGGAGGTAATACAATCGCCATTGATATGGTAACTACTTATCTTTGTCGCAGGATACACAGGTTGGGATGATAATGAAAAACGGCATTTCAATGGAGATGAAATGGTGCTGCCGCTGACTATTACTCTCTCCACCCAATGGAGGCGACTTTGAATTTGTTAAGGTCGTTGTCTTTGCTCTGGAAAGGACTTAAAGTTATGAATACGAGACGCTACTCTATTAACCATATTTCTTGGGCCAAGATCCAAGGACTAAAACTGATCGGCTGCCGAGTAGAGGGCAATGACCAGGTGGTCACTATTGGCATTGTTGGAAGCACTCAGTTAAAGGAATGAATCTGAATCCACTACATGGCTGAGAACCGTTAAGTAAACAATGCCAGCCCCAAACCTTAGTCCATAACTGAACCTAAGCTGTTGACCTTACTTAACTATTGGCGTCGACGACCAATTGGTAGCGACCTGGCAAAGAAATCGAACATTGAATCCACCACAGGGCTGAGACCCCACAAGTAGGTTAAACCAACCATCAGCCTACTTCCATCACTGAACTCGAACATTCGGCTGAAACGATAAAGCTGATACAAACTATATATATCTCCTCTCATCAAAGTTAATCAGGAAACTCAATTTTCAACGGAAGAGGAAGCAACAATGACGGCTCTAGCTCTGAGCGTGGAACTGGAGCTCTTTGAGCAAGAGTGCCTTCCAAAGATGGGGGTTTGTCCTTCCCAAAGTAGCTGGATGAATAATTGAAGAGAGATGGTGTAGTAAGAAGAATCGTCAATGACAGTCAGACTGCCTTGGAGTCGCTAGAAACTCTCACCAATAAACTGAAAAAGATTTCGAATGGAGTCAAACTTATCTTACTAGGGTCTGGGACATATAGGGCGGATTAACAACTGCGCTCAGAGCCGGAGAGTATTCAAATCTATCCTGGTCCTACTGTGAGTCCGAGCTATCGAGCTAAAGGGTAGGCCCAAGTCCATTTCAGACTATATAAGTGACTAAACCTAATTAAAGTGAGCCAAACATTGACACCCCAGAGCACCTAACCTCGAATACGACGCATTTCAATGGTACTACGAGCGGCAGAATTTCCTTTTCTTTTCCAAATAATACGACAAAACTTAAAATCAATATCCTTCTCCTTTTTATCGATCCCACTGTTACATATGACGGCATCTACATTCGCCAACCTCACGCACCTACATATACCATGACAGGTCTAGATGAAGAATTCCCAAATAAAATGTAACACTTGTCAGAATTCATGATCCGAGCTTTTCCCCAGAGTGTACTCGTAACCACTGTCCTGTGATTTTTATTTCTTTCAATCTCATGCTAAGATAGAGTAGAGTCCAAAGGGCAGTGGCCAACACGAAAGGCGTTTCATAGACCAACACTGACATCATTATCGGCGTGTCACGCTTGTCTAACCTACTAACCAAGTCAACAAGGACAAATTTGAATACAGACTCGAAAAATAAATGCCACCTTTGGAGAGAACGTCATCGTTGATGGTCACCGTCCACTCCTGTGGTGACTTTGGTTAGGAGGTTAGAAAATTCGTCATCTCATCATTACCATAGCGCGTCACTATGAAAAGCTTTTAAACATCATTAGAAGGAATGAGAGGATGTTCCACTATCCCTTAATGAGGAGCTTCAACTGGTGACAGAAATCTAAGTGCCTTATGACACCAACAAAAGCTTTCTAGGCCAGGAGAAGTAATTAAAATCTGGAACTGGAATAGTTGTCGAAAGAAAAAGAATTTATATGCCAAATCTACAGTGAGAAAGACAAGCCAGCGTGTAAGCTACTACTGTTCTGAACGCCGCCTGCCTTTTTGCAGACAGTCATTCAACAGAAAGACCAAGTCTCAGCACATCACCTGTTCAGTGAGAACTGCTAAATCTAATTAGACACCAGAGCGGCTTTCAGGGGGCCTGTCAGGCCATTTAAATCTCTTAAAACCCCTGACCCACATGGCATTAAGGTATAAAAACCTCCAGTTGTACCCAAGAGCAAAGTAATAGAAATTTTGAATAGGGTTCAAGCACCAAAATAAACATCCTCCTGGAGGTATTTTTATCATTGTTTTTCGTTCTCGATCAAAGCTTCAGTAGACACAGAACAGGATCTGGTATGGACATCATCTGCCTAGACAAGCATCTTGCACGAAATACTAGGGCAACTCTCAGTATAAGCACAACGGTGGCCAGTTCTTGACGAAAAGATAAAAGATGAAAGACGACCTACACACATACTCTGCGTGGAACAGCCGATAGCAGAAAGGAATAAAAAAAGATCTGCCTGCCTTTCAGGCTGACACTGCGACCTAGCAAGATCCGTTGTGTCTCCGGTCTACTTAGCCTAACTACCATCCTAATGAAGGTGAGTATGTCATTAGTAGCCGAGATTTTAGACTCCGCTAACGAACAGCATTTCCTATAAGATCTGTCTGCGTAGCCAGTGTAGTCCCAGATATTCGCAGAGAATGTGCTTACAGGTTTATTCCTCTTCCAAAGAGAACCGAACTCGACCGCATTGGACGGTAATGAAACCCAAGAACTTGATAAATGTCTTGGATTGCCTAAACTCGGGGACGTTTTACCAACAAGCTTCGCCTAGCCTAGTCGTTCTTTCCAGTCGTTTAACAAAGCTGTTAAACTCAAGCTCAATTAACGCCACAAAAGGCTTCCGGTTCCAAAAGCATGGCAGCCGAACCGGTCCTATTCAGCTCATTTGCAGTTTCATTGCCTACAGGATCGACCTTCAGTCTAAAGGCATCTCTCTAGAGAACCACTCCAAACTTAGAAATGAAAAGCGCCTCACATGCACCGATGTAGAGAAGGACAGGAAACGGGTATTGGTTATCAGTGTTATGGTAGAATAAGAAGATCGTTACATGGCCTCACCTCCAGCGAGGTTCGAAGTTGAAAGAATGTATTCAGGGCAATCAAAAAAAAAAACTTCACCAAGCTTTGCAATGAGGAGAGGGAACATGACGAGAACACAAAAAGGTGGTTGGAATCTACGGAATCCTCAACCATGCTTTAAAGCTGCCCACTGTTACCCACTGAAGTATTACCGGATCAGTGAAAGACTGGTCTTACTCCAAAAAAGAAATAAAGCGCTACAAGGACCATCAACGTGGACAAAATACTGAAGCACATCTTGAGCGAAAATTTGCGGCAAGGCAAGAATCCTTACAGATTACAATATCCTTTCCAGAGAAGGCGTTCCACCAACGGCGCCATCGATAAAACCGTTGAAAAGGCAAAGAAAGCCATGAGTAAGCAGTACTGCGCCTGGTCGTAAAGCACTTCTTCAACACTGCAAACTGGGGAAACATCCTAGGGGTACTTAGCTCAAGAAAATACCGAAGATGGAACGAGACAGTACAACGTCGCAGAAAGCAGCCAACAACGCTTTGTATGATACTTGGTCCATTACCTGACGATTTTATTTCCGTCACGGGTGGCCATGTTCCCCTGGTTCCGACTAAACCCTCTCTATCTTCAGGCATAAACCAACCCTGGGACTGCTTTTTGCATTACTTCAGGGTCAGGTGAAACTTCCTTACACCTAAAGGGTTTTTCAATAGGGACGCTACAAAAGTAGAGCGACAGGGACAGCAAACGACGCCATATTTTTCTTGCGGTTTTTTGACATTTCTCTTCAGTAAGGTTTGCCATTTCATGATGGAAAGATATACGAGCCAACAACGAGTCGAAATTATTAAAATTTACTACCGAAATTCGGAGTCAGTGGCCTCAACGTTAAGAGCGCTACGTCCAATTTATGGTCGTCATAATCGTCCTAGCAGATCAACAATTGAGCGTCTAGTGGAAAAATTTAAATCCACAGGCACAGTACAAAATGTTCCCGTGCCAGTGAGACAAAGAAGTGCCCGTAGTGTCGAGAATATTGCTGCCGCTGAGGCTTCAGTTGCAGAAAGCCCAAATGTGTCTCTCACACGTCGTTCTCAAGCGTTGGGCATCTCTGTGACGTCGTTGTGGCGAATTTTGCGAAAAAGTCTTGGCCTACATCCTTACAAGATTAAATTGACGCGAGAACTGAAGCCGCTTGACCACCAGAAGCGTCGTATGTTCGTGAATTGGGCTGAGCAACAACTTGAAAATGATTCGGATTTTCATCGAAAAATCATCTTCAGCGATGAGGCTCATTTCTGGCTGGATGGCTTCGCCAATAAACAAAATATGCGGTATTGGTCAGGCAGCAATCCACACGTACTCCATGAGTCATCATTGAATCCCGAAAAAATTACGGTTTGGTGTGGTTTATGGGCCGGCGGCGTCATTGGGCCGTACTTCTTCCGTGATGATCAAGACCGGCACGTTACTGTGAATGGGGATCACTACCGTTCAATGATAACCGAATATTTTTGGCCCCAATTGGATTATATGGACTTGGAGGACATGTGGTTCCAACAGGACGACGCCACAAGCCACACAGCGAATGTCACAATCAATTTATTGGAAACCAAGTTTGGAGAACGTGTTATCTCACGAAATGGTCCAGTCGCTTGGCCGCCTCGGTCGTGCAATTTGACGCCGTTAGACTATTTCCTGTGGGGCTACGTCAAGTCTATGGTCTATGCTAACAAGCCAGCGACGATTGATGAACTTCGTACGAATATCGA
Source organism: Matsumyia berberina (assembly GCA_917880715.2). Classification (NCBI taxonomy): domain Eukaryota; kingdom Metazoa; phylum Arthropoda; class Insecta; order Diptera; family Syrphidae; genus Matsumyia; species Matsumyia berberina. The sequence continues at coordinate 98,532,213 of OU862871.1, forward strand.
ACGTGAAATTGCAGCAGTATCGGCCGATTTATGCTTGAAAACCGTCGAAAATTGGGTTCAGCGTCTGGACTTCTGCAAGCGTGCCCGTGGTAGCCATGCAAAAGAAATCGAGTTCCATACATAATGGCATCGAACGAACTTTCACAGGAATAAAGAATTTCGTTGATATCCATAACCGTTTTTGTTTTATGTAAAAAAACTTTTGTAGCGCTCTTATTGAAAAACCCTGTATATGGGGCCCCAAACTTTTATGGCCGTAACAGGGATATGTCTTGTTTTCTCTTTTTCATTCCACTTATTTACATTCGTGCGCATTGCCATTACGATGTCATCTGGAGTGATTTCGCCTACCTGACGATACGCCCTAAGATTGAGGGCCCCGAGGTCATCAACAACAAAATACTTCGCAGTTCACACAGCTATCGGAACACCAAGGAATTTATCAGGATCGACTGACATCCAAGAGTCTACAACTTGCAGAAGTTGTTACATGAGCAGTAACGAACTCAACACGACTATAACCATAACCATAGGCGATTACGATGTGGTTTCCAACATGAAAGTAAAAGACCTTGATGTCGTCAAAGACGCAAGGGCTAGCTTTCAAACAACATCGGCAGTATGCAGCTGATAACTCATCAAAGGCAAGGATCATGCTTAACATTGGCAGCTACTACAAGAGTTTCGATCATGCTCTGCGAGTACCAAATATAAGACGATGTCATAAAGCTCAAAGACTGTTAAAGGAAAACAGAGACGTTCTACCCAATCAGCGCACTGATACTGAGTAGCACCTTTCAAATTCCTACGACGCGACATATGAAGACTTGCAGGGCAAGAGAGGCATCTTACCTGCATAACAACGGCAATTACAAGGACAACACAGGGCGGTGCACAGTTATCACCAAGATTAACACGAATGGCAAAAGCGATGGAAAACGGTTGGCTCACAGAGTCTGAAGGACCCAACAGTTCTGGACGATCACAATGGTAATCAGGGGCCTAGAGGCGACTTACCTGACAAAAATGCGATCAAACGACAGATTGCAACGTGTTATTCACCCAAGGTGGACAGAAATGGATGAACCAGGGCAGGCGTTCGCTTTTTAGTACAACAGCGTCTCAACTATGAACTCAAAAACAGAGGCCAGATTTTTACAGTTGAAGTCAACAAGCCTTAAATCCAAAACAAAACAAAAATCAAGGCAAAATACCAGGCCTGGCTTCAAACATGGAATAAGGGAGAAAGATGAGGCAATTAAGCAATTTGACAGCGATAAACACGTAATGAAGAAGCACGCCAAGGATGTCAAACTGTTTCGGACAGGCCAAGGCAGTAATACACTTTTCAAACCAATAATTCTCGAAGCAATCTTCACATCGGGGGAAATAAAATTTGAGAAAGGTACTATACAAAAAGTGAGGAATGACCTATTAAGGAAGACAAACCTGACTCCATCGACATCCAAGCTGGTTCCTTCAAAGAAAAAAAAGTGTGAAATCTTCGGCACCTGAAAAATTAAGAGCCGTTTTAAGTGCAAGGGTGGTCGCCGTGGGTTAGTGGTTAGCGCGTTGGACTGCTGACCGAGCGGCGTGGGTTCAAGCCCCAGCCAGGTACACTGAACATTTTTCGCGGCACCACCTTTCGTCGGGGAATGACAAGCCTCCGGGAGTATGATTGCTCATGAAAGAGCTTCTCAATTCGCCGTTTGGAGTCGGCAATAAATTGTAGGTCCCTTCCATTCGTGCGAAAAATTCAACATGCACAACATGAATAGTTGCGAGAAGCTAGGCCTTGGCTCATCCCGAACTGTCGTGCCAGCTATTTATTTTTTTATGGGTAAAGCAATCTCCTTCCCAAGGCTCTCAGGCTCTAAATCCACTGCGAAAGAAACAATAGAGGCGGTGAAACTCCTGAAAGTACTTTTCAAAAACTTGTCAATGACCCTGTTAAAAAGAAATTTCTGGGACTACTGTCCCAGGAAACCTTGAACCTTCTCCTTTCAACACTCTACCCAGGCTATAAGGATGCATGAACAGTAACTCAGACTGTAGAGAAGACCGTAAACTAAAATCCTACCAACTCTTTAAATTAGCAGGACCTGGTGGACTAATATCTCCTCATGCAACAAAAACCTTCTGGAGCAGGTATCTCCAATCACTCTGCTGGGTTTCTGGATGCGGTGAAGTAGAAGGAAATTTAAAAGTAGATGAACTGATCCAAAAATGCTCGGAGATGTAAACACTGGTGGACAGTAGAAAGCTATTTCTCATTTGGAAGCTCAACACTTGATAGACCAAGAGCATGTATAATTGACTGAGCAGGAAGCCTGTGGGCAATGATCGAGATAAAAAGAACAGCGACTGTCTCTCGAAGGATGCCACATCCAAATGCTTGCCGATGTGCACTGTGTGTTGAAAACGCGTCTTGAAAATAAGGCATCTTGACAAACGACTTTTACAGAAGCTGTAGAGCCACTGTAGCGCCACTGCATGGCTATAGGTGACGGGTTTTTAATAGCTCGGGCGACTACACAGCATACCACTGGCTGAACTGAAACGATTCATCCAGAACTTCATGATTTGAATTCGACTTTAGGGGTAGGCTTATTGTAAAGAATAAAGCTTCATTCCCCATATTGATCGAAAGAACCTATTAAACCCGTCGCTTGCTTCGAAAGTCTATCTCAAGCATACAAGCTTTCACATGTCAATGTACTCATCACTCCATACTACAGACCTCCTTTCCAGTATTCCGCATTCCTTAGCCAAGCCTACGCCTTGTATGCATGTTCTGGGTCTTTAAACATCGACTTCGGCATGCTGGTCCCCTCCTACTATTAATTGCTTAATGGCGCCCAACGCTGTATACCACCAAATCGATTGAATCGGAACGAAATTAAGGTAAAACAACGAGGAATACTTAAAGCAAACACCTCTGCGAACCTCCATCAACGATATCCACAATAACATCGCTTGTAACCACTGAGGTAATTGGAGTTAGAAAGCCAAAACCTCCTTCCAAAAACGAATCCACTCCACGAGGGAATGAGCAACACTGGCGCACTACAACAAAAGGGGGTGAGAACTCAATTTGAAATAAATGCTTATTTTGGGTTACAATCAATCTTGAAGATACTCCATGCTGTAAAGCTGTAAATTACGTAGTGTTTTGCCAATGCCCCTCCTTGATTGTGTTCCTAGATATTTTTTTTTTAAATATTTCATAACACAGTGCTTAACAGAACACTTTCCTAAACCTTTAAATTAATGACGTTACAGCTATGCGTAGGCACTTACAAAGCGAAGGATTCGACGCCCTTTTTTCCCTATCTAAACCCGCGCAAGACTTCCTTTAGCGGGAAATAACCCCTTCGACCCTTCGAATATGATAAATGCCTTTGTTTGGCGCACTGGTTTCCGGAATAGCAACGGAAGCACATGAAAGCCCAGAAATATCCACCATTGAGAATCTTGATAAGTTGTACTAATTAATGTCCGGGTGATTTGTGTTTAGAAAACCTGAATGTTTGTCGATATTCATAGCATGTCAACTTTGACAGAGACCATATAAATCTTTATTTGACGAAAGGGAATGTGAATGGTAAACAGTTTACTAACTACATTGGGTAGGTACCAATTAAGTTTGGCACTGGGACACAAATGAAGACAAAGTAAGCTTGAAATGAGTCTGAGCAATGCATAGTGTTGCAGTTGACTAATGTCAGGGATAGGGTGAAACCACTTGGCAATAGATGAAAGTGGAAATGGCATTCTCTTAGGAACCTCTGCAGTCTTGGGTGGATCTCGACTTTAATCGACTTTGGATTGGAATCACTTTCTATTTGTATTCCATGGACCTTCTCCACCTTCTAGCTTTGAGTCAGATCCAGTTCGCACCAAGAAATTATCCGGATGGTGTGTCGGCAACATTGCCGACAAGAACTAAAATCTTGTTAACAGCTTCTCAGCGACTTTTCCGTACAAAAAGGCGAGGATGCACAACAGCAAGGCAAGACACCAGCAAGGAAAAGCCCTATTCACATGACTCCAATATCAGGAACGAATCGAGTGCGGGAGAACATACAAAACTTAAAACCAACCAACAAGCGTCACCAGCCAGCTCGATAGTTAGCCAGCTGCCTCCAGTTTTGCACGCCAAGTTAGTTAAGGCCCCCTTCTACTTGCGTGCGCCACCTGAGTCGCGGTCTTCCTCTACTGCACCGTCCCTCAGGTGTGGATTCGAAGATTTTCCGGGCCGGAGCATTAGTGTCCATCCGCTCTACATGACCCAGCCACCTCAGTCGTTGAAGCTTCACTCTTCAGGCTAAACCGATGTCGCCGTTTACGCAGACGGAACCGAAAATCACCCTTAGAAACACACAATGAAGTTTCAACTCCACGATGACAATATATGTAGGGGTTGCGGTGATAAAGAGGCTCAAGAGGATACTCCTTACTTCCTCTGGCAATGTCCAAACCTATGTCAATTGAGCAACAGAACAATAGGAAGACACTACTACCAGGACATACAAGAACTATATGACGTTCCACTTAACGATCTTTCCAGGTTTCTGAGGACATCACGATGGCTGGAGACTCAAATCGCCAAACAGCGGTAGGAATCAGGATCAACCGCCGTGGGGATCACAATGGGTTTACAACGACCTAAGTGTGCTGAGGTCAAGTCCTTTCTCCCTCACCAATCCAGATACCTAACCTAATCTAACACTCCTTACAACGCCAAGTCGAACTTGCCTTACAGCTGGAACATCACGTTCCAATCAATCAAGCGTAAGTTTTCGCAGTCCAGAAAGAGCGAAGAACCTTATGGGACATAACATATACACTACATCTCAGTGTATCCAGCCGAGTTACTGAGTCTAACCCATGCGCTGCATCACCTACATGAGGATAAGGCAAGTGTGTTCAAAAGTCGATGCATACGCAACCCAGAATGAACTGACACTTCGGCTTGGGTTAAAGGACATGTAAAAAACGAAGGAAACCAAAAGGCAGACGTCCTAATGAAGGAGAATTCAACCTTGGCTAAACTCTACAAATTATGCCGATGATATCTATTTCCTGGCCATTAAGGTCCTGTACGAGAAATGACTGCCACTGCAAGGTGAATCTACCCCGGAGGAACAACGCAGTAGAGGAAGATCACGGCGCAGTGGGGCGCAAGTGGAAAGTAACCTCAAGGAACTTGGAGTACGAAACTGGAGGCAGGTTGATTGAAGCCTAGGTCCAGCACAAAATTGTAAAGCCATCACAAGTAGGACTGGGAAGAATGGAACAAATTTATCGCCACCCTACGCCCCACCAGGGGTTTAGAACTGCCGCAAGAAGAATGTCTATATGTAGACGTCCTTGAGTGTACGTGTCAACATTTTCACATCATTGCTAATGATCTCGATTAATTATTCATGTACAAGACCCATCCCATAAATAACGTCACACTATTTATTTATCTCAAAGCCTTACTGGCTTCCAGCCCTATACTCGCTTGGTCAGTCTATCCATTAATTTTACGATGTCACTCCGATGACCTGGTCACTTTCCGTTTACCACGTCAATCACAGATGTGTTCAAATGGACTCATCAAGGTTTTGTGCATAGACACCGGTATTGGTGCCAATATGGGACTCTTATGTGACCGATATTTCATTAACCATACACACAACTGTCATTTTATGAAAAAAACAAAGTTTAACTCACCCAACATCAGCTCACAGCAAACACAAAAAAATTTGCACCCCGAAATTCGAACAAAAGTTCACTGTTCACTGTGGTCAACTGTCATATTCGAAATGTAATCACCGAAATTATATCTGAAGACATTCCACAACTCCGGTCAAGAGAACACAAACACCTCCTGCAGGAACGATCACCGATAACTACCCAGCATGTGTCCAATCATCCAAGACTTCACCAGAACTGAACGCGACGAATTTCGATTTCGAATTTCAGGCTATACATCGTAGGTACATATAACCTCCACTTAGAATTGCACAATTCACTGGTCTAACAAATTACAAGACGCCATTAGAATGTGTGGATTTATAGCGCGCGGGACACCTGAACTCCTCTGTCACACTCGAAGCGAAACCCCACATTTTTTTCCATTCAGTTTAGGAGGCGTAACCAAGTCAACAACTGCACCGCGCGCGTCCTTTACCGCTGTCACTCCATCCATCGATGTATGTAGGTACATAACTGTCTCCAGTAATTGTCTATATACAGTTCGAATTGTGTTTTCTATTTACGGACTTTTGGAAAAGTTTTATTAGTTTTGAAGAAGGTGAGAGGCCAATAAGCATAATTTGAAGCCTTGCCGCTTGTACCTTAAGTACACATTTCCCAGAAAGTTTTCGAGGGGTTAGACCGTGTTTTACCTGCCAAAGGAAGAAAAAAGAATTTTAAGTGAATTCTCGGTGATAAGTCTCTGCTCTCGAGTTACATTACCGTTGACAAGGGTTGACGAGGACCGTCATCACACAGTAATTTCATTAACTTTCATTAGTCCCTGCTCCACGTATGGGAATAATTCAGTTAGAAGCACATATCCTCCGATTTAACCAGTAATGGATGCAACTCTAAAATATGTACACGCAATAGATTGTACGAGTACGAGTACTCATATCCGTGTTGTCTCCTCTGATGCCGTGACAGAAAAGGGGTTAAAGGCAATTTCGAATCGAATTCGAATATGGCCGGTTGTCAGGTTGTTAGGTTGTTTCTCTTTGTCCGCTTGCTGGTCAGGATATTTGGGAAATCCATAAAAAGTCAATTAAAAGCTCCTTAACTAAACAAAAATTGGGCAATAGTTCGGTTGACCCTGGCCCTCTTTCGAGTCGAGGTTATTGATTTTCATTCAAACTTTGTGTCAATAAGCACAGTGGGTCGTTATTTCTGCAATCAAAGGTGAATTGTGATTACCGTCTGGAGAGTGGAGGCTTTTGCTTAAAGTAGGGTCGCTGGGGGTTGAGACCATTGGCACGTTTTCGTATATGGGGAATGAATGTTTACCCAATGTAATCGACAGCTTAGGAGTTGCATTTAAGATGTGCATATCTGATGGCGCCTACGTGACATGAATATTCGAAACAGTGAAAATCGAGAGATGTCAGGATTGAAAAATATATGACTGCGAAGGAAAAGTCCTTCCTTCAATTTATGCATCTTGACACAATTAGCTGTGATGATGCAACCACTTTTTTTGTCCACCCAACCCTTCTAGAGCACTCAGAACCTACTTTAACTTCGCTCTTTCTTCTTTGGTAGAAGACTGGCGACGACGCGTCATCGCTTTCTCTCAGCGCCAAAAGGTAAACCAACGGCGAGCCAGAGCTATCTTCTCAGAAACAAGGAGGCTAAGCAAAGAGCGCTCACTAAGGAAAGATTAGGAAACTATATCGCTCGAGTTCTGTTCCCATACTAAGCAAGGAATCGGTTACCTTCCTTCTTAATCATGGCCTTCTTGATAGCCTCGTAGGAAGTGTTGTCGAAGGCTCCCTGTATGTATAAGTTGATAGGTATGCAGGGGATTTCTAGTGAGGAACGCTATGTAGTGAACGACTATTTTCTCCATTGTTTTAGGGAGAAAGAAACTGAGGCTGATAGGGCGCTAAGATTTTGGCGATTGCTCCGCCTGTTTTACCGGTTTCGGTATGAAAACTACCCTTACTTCTAGCCAGTTATTAAATATGTAGCATAGTTTGCGTCTGGATCTAAAGAACGGTGTAAGGGAGGGAATCAATAAGTCTTGTTCCTGTTGTAAGAGGCAAGGAAAGTTGCCATCCACTCCTGACGATTTGAATGGACTGAAAGTGGGCAGAGCCCCCTTAACATGATTGGCCGTGGAAATTCTGCCAGATTGACTAAGGTTCCGAATGCAGGGATTGAGAACATAGTTTCTCAGTGGGTCAGGGAGACAGAATTATCGGATATACAGCTTAAAAAATGGATAAATAAATAAGTAAGCTGAAGCGACAGCTCGGGATGTGCCAAGGCCTAACTTCTCGCAACTATTCATGTTGTGCGTGTTACATTTTTCGCATGAATGGAAGGAGGCTTGTCATTCCCCGACGAAAGGTGGTACCGCGAAAAATGTTCGGTGGACATGGCTGGGGCTTGAACGCACGCCGGCTTGCACAGCAGTCCAACGCACTAACCACTGAACCACGGCAACCACCAAGAGTGGACCACCAAAAAAATGGATGCCGAGTACTAATTGACATGTTTTCTCACCATTCTGTTTCTTTAAGGGACCTAGGTAGTTGAAGCGACATTGATCTGGGGTCTTTTGAAGATGAGCCGCCATACAAAGCTTTCAATTCTTTCACAGTGGGTCCTTCAAGTCTTTCGTTTTAATTTTTTCAGTTCCTTGTTGAATGATGTTAGAGGTTCTCTGTACTGGCACCATTCAGGTCTGTTTTTTGCTCTATGAAAGAGTCTTCTGATTTCTCGCCTGAGTAGCTTGAGGCGTTGTTCCACCAGGGAACATCTTGACTGGTTTTCTTTTTCAATTGGGCACAACTGCTCTCATAGGCGGCGAAATTTGTAGTTCGGAGGTATTCCGCCTCGAACTCCACTTCTGGAATAGTTGTTATGTGGTTCGAAGAGTTGCTCAGATCTACCTCGAGTAGAAACCGATAAGTTTCCCAGTTTGTGTATCTAGGGTAAGTTTTGACAATCTTTAAGAGATGCCTCCAAGTCGAATATTATGTGGCTATGATCTGGCATAGATAACTCCGGGCCGTATTCTTGGGGCTTTTGCTGCATAACAGCGCTTCTTTCTCCGGGTTTCTTCTTTCTTACTTCCGCACTCTCTCAGATGATGGTGAAGGTCTGCGTCTGGCCTCTTTTCTACAGGCTTCTTTGGTCTGACTTGCTGGAACCACAGATTTGGTTGATGATGGTGGGTTCCTAGGGCGACTGCTGGGTGGCTTACCACTTGGCTGGGCTTCCTTGGTGGAAGACTTGATTTTTGGAAGCGTGAATTCCTCAGTTAACTGTTTGTGGACTTATTGGTGGTGTTATCGACGGATTTCTGCCTGTCACCCTCATTTGCCACTACACCGCTGATACTGGGGCACTGAGTAGCCGCACTGTGACCGGTTTGCTCCTGTTAGCCTTTGGAGTTTTTTTTCATTTTCGTGCTGCTGGGGTTGTCCACGAACCTCAAGGCCTCTTTTCTGTCCTTCAAGGTACACGAAACTGAAGCCATAGCTGATTTGACCTTTCTTAATGTTGATTTCTGAAGCTGACATGGGTCAAGGGCTATGATAAGTTGCATGAGGGCTGCTCGTTGGACTCTTTTGAGCACTCTCCATCCATCGTTCCATCGTTCTGACCTTTGATGAGGCCCAGAAAACGTTGAGTTGGCATATCTATATCAGGAAAGTACCAGACGTAAATCTGGATCGAGGAACTTCTTTTTCGTCTTCAGCTTTTAGTCGATCACCTTTCCATGGCTGCATTGCGGGTACTCTTGCCTTCCATCCCTTTACTAGTTCTGGCCTCGTTGTGCACTCGAGTTTTTACAGTTGCCCAAAGAGCTCAATCTGCTGTTCGCTTCCGCGAAACATATTCTCTGCTACGTGTTTAAGCTGACATGCTGAATAACGTCGCGCTGAGCACATGCATGTGAAGGCTGTACGGTGTATGAGTCCAAGAGATTACCAGTTTTATTTTACCCAGCATACCGAGCCTTACGAATCATTTCAATTGCCCTTCCAGGTCATTGTATGATAGGAACGAAAATAAACCGCCATCCGAACACTAAAAACTTTTGCAAGAGCTTCTTCTACGGACTGGAGAACTTCAGATTGCTGATTTCAAGAAACTTCTAAGAACCCATTTCTTCTGGGTTCTGCAAAATTAGGCGACTCCACGTCCACACTTTGATCACGCTCCCGTAAATGGATTGCAATGGTTACAGTGGAAACGTCTGAGGTCTATGTATTAGTTAGGATATCCTAAAAAATCACCAAGTTTGTTCAAAGCCAACAGAGTAAAACATAACTTTCATTTGTACCAAGAAGCAGCATCCACCAGCAACTACTTAAGAATAGACTATCCACGATTTGGCTTTTTTGCTTTCTTTTATATATCGCATTTTATACACTTCAATCTATATTAACTTTCACATTAAAACTACTGGTATGTTGTCAGGTCTGGTCTTAATCTCTCATTTCGCCCTCCTCGTCATCGTCATCGATGCCCTTAATGTACAGAACATTGTTACACCGAATCAAGACCTCTCCCAAGTTACCTGGAACGAACGAACATCCATGAAACTCATGAAAATAACAAATGAATATAGTTTCACATACCTGTAACCTGTCCATCAATGTGTTCTTCGGTATTGGCCAACTGCATGTTCATGTATCCATCCACAGAGACCAAATATCCCTTATATTCATGTCCCCATTTGAGTTTTATCAGAACTGCTTTCCCGGTCAATCCATTGAGGAATGGTTTAGGATTAATTGGCATAGCCGCAGACATGATTATGTTATTTTTTTATTCACTTTTTGACACAAAACAAAATGCAATAATTATTTGCACGGCAAATGAATTAAAGAAGCAAAAAACAATTCAAGAAAGAAATTCTTTGGAGCGATTTGAAGCGGCTATTGTGACAGATTTTCACTTTCAGGTTATGTTTTCTCAGACGCGATTCAGATGAACGCGTTCAATCAATCGATGTGACATGAGTGGATTCAGTCGAATTTGTCAGTAAAATTGAAATAAGAGTAAAAATGCGGCCAATCAGGAATAGCACCAGACAATTTAACCAGCAATTTGTAGTTGCAGAAGACCCATAATGAGAATAACTTTCATCTAGAAGCTCTACATCATAATGTTTGCATTCGGTCTCACAATAATAGGAAACCGGCGTTTTTGTAAGTTGCTTCTTGTAAGTGCCGCATTTTGGCATAAAAATGCCCCAATTTTCTCGTTCTATAATATCTGACTTCAAGGAAATCTGTCTCGATTTCCAAAATTCTTTATAAGAATAAAGTTGCTCTAATAATTCAAAATTCTAGTCTCTCCCTATTGTTACAGTTCAACTGCCCATATTTTGAAGTTTAAATTCATCAAATCAAACAAACCCATTTCATTTGTTTTGACTCTTCTCGTGTTGACGTTTAAAAATTCCTCTAGTTTGGCGGTAACTTCGTTTTGTTTTCGGTGATTTTATTTTATCTGATTAATTTCAATGTAAACCACTCTTCCTTGGGAAATTAAGTTATAAAAAAGTTCACATTAATCACTGTCTTTCCATTAAAATCTCTCGACATGTCTACAATCGTTCTACTGAATGAACTTCGCCTAGTATCAGCGGAACTATGCTCGGAAAAGATAACCACTCGAAACAAGGCTCTGGACAAATTGGACAGTATATTGACCAATTCGAAAAGTGATCTCATTCGGCTTTACAGCACCACTGCTGAAAAGCTTGACCCATCGTGGGGACATATTTTCAATTGCTCTGTGGATGCAGCTCAAGCGGTAAGAGTCAATCAAGCGTAGTCCGACATCGTTATCATCGGTTTTGATTTCCGATTCTAGCATGCTGTCAAGGTACAGGAGGCAGAGGGAAGTAAGGGCTTTCAGACACTTCGTAACAGGAATCACATCTACAACTCTATTATCAATAAACTGATTGACTACAGCTTGGAAGGTATTTCCCCTTTAAATTCAAACACAAGTCACGCATAAATCCACCCTTCACCCGTAGATAACAACAATTTTCTGAAAAAGAACTCAATTCTGACCGCATTCTCGACTGGGATGAGTAACAGGATGGTAGTGAAGAACTTTGGTAAATTGTTCTTGCAGATTTTGGAAAGAGGCCTCTACGAATCATGTGAGAACACAAGGGAACTTAAAGTCGGCGATTTTAGCAGTGAGTAGTGAATACCTAGAGGACTTCTGCATTGGGATTTCATACACTTGGACTTCTTTCAGATATCCTCTCGTTCCTCTTCGAAGTGAACATGCCAAATGATGAAATCCTAAAGTTGGCTGTGATTCGTTGCATAAATAATACACTTGAGCTGTGCCAGCGGTATGTTCAGATGGGATCCGATTTGATTGTCTATTTCCATGAAGTGGAATCATTTGCTTCATTCGCTGCTCAGGGCAAACAGAGAGAGCTCAAGCAAGCCGAAGTTATTAAGATGTTTTACTTGTTTACTTCTGAGGTAAGCATATGCTTAAGGAATCGTTCATACATTTATGTGCTTAATTTAGAGGTTGAGAGGGGCGTATTGTTGGTGGCTTAATAGGAATTTGTACAGAATGTGATGTTCATAGATTTAAGTGAATGTTACAGGCTAAATTACTCGAGATAGAGTTGGTGAAGAAACGCCAGTAGAGAGAGCATGGAAATGGTGGACCGGGAAAAAAGGCTTTGCTGGTGTCCTACCACCATTGTCACTCATTAATCACAGAGTTGGTACCTCTGTCAGACAAAAACTTCGAGGGATAGGAATGAGTACACAAACGAAGCCGGTGGGAGCAGAATACTTTTCAAATTTTGTTTGTAAATGGAAATAAAGTCAACGAATTTCGTTTAAAAACTCAAGTCTTTAACGGTAAAGTGTTTAATTCATAGCTTGTGTCAATTGACAAGTAAAATTTAGTACAACTGCAACAAATTCAACACAACTACTCGATAAATAGTTGTGCCGCCGTTCTATACTATCGTCTCTTAAACAAAGGGCATGAGCTGGAATTGAGTTTCTCGAATCATTCCGGATGCGGATCCGGACACTCGGACATTTCCTTCAATTATTCGGTTTTCGTTCGCTTCCGGTCGGTAGTGTAGAATCCTCCGATGGCCCTGTTTTACCGACAGTTCCTTGCGATTTGTTGCTGTTGCCATCTACAATGCTCACGCGCTATCGTGTTCGGTCAACTGCCGAAATTAGCTAAATATACATTTATGTTGCGCCATGTTAATCTGAGGCGTTTCATTTTTCTTCCATCTTGCTCGAGATGTGGATGAGATTAACGCTAGGGGATCCTGAACGAAAACCGGCTTGTTTTAATGCATGAAGGAGTTAGTTTGGAGTGGTCCTCTAGCGAAAGTCACACTTAGACCTAAGTGAGGACAATTGTAATACCACTGTGAGTGCTATCGTTGAACCAAACTCTACTCCTAAAACCATTTAGATTTTCTAACGTAACAGTTAAGGTCAACGATACAGGCAACGATATCAGATCGTTTAGATCGTTGAACAGATATTCTTCGAAGGTGGCTTCTATAACTCTGACAATGGCGGGACACTTGCAGTGGAAGTGCTCTACGGACTCCTCGTCTTGCTCATCCCTGCAGAAATCTTTCCTGCCTGCCGTTTTGCAGTAGTCAAGATGTAACCATCTATAATCTGCTTTCGAAAAAGCATAGATTTAGGTCCAGTGCTAAGCAAATGACGTAGATGCATTGACGTGATCAAAATTTCTACTTGAGCCTGGTTTGGCTAATTCCTCTGTCACACAGTCCTCTGGAATGTTGTTGCGACCTGAGACCCAGCAAAGCGTGACATTATACTGTGAAGCGATCTTGTTCACCCTCGTACCGCTCTCAATCCCACTAACTTCGCGACGTACAAGCCTTTCCTTAAAGTAGGAGTTCTAGTGATGGGACTCCCCACCGTCAACTTCCTTAACCCTTCTTCTAGGTAGGTAGGTAGGTAAAGTAGCGGCTCTTTAGACCCAATTAGCGGTAGAGTGCGCCGTTTTGTAACCACGAAACTCGTTTAAACCTTATTGGTACATACATGGTTGTTGATTTGGTGGTTAAGGATGGCTATATCCAGCCGGTGGAGTTTAGATACAGGATCAGTTCTCCAATCTCAGCTATCTCGCTGAGGTTCACGAAGAAGGCTTCGCCTAAAGTATGCTGTCTAGTCCTCGCCAAGGCCGGATACCTGCAGAGAAAGTGAAGTAGAGATTCTTTCTCATTAAGGTCTTTGCAGCTTCTGCAGATATTGTTGTGAGGAATACCAAGCTTGACCGCATGGTCTCCTACTGGCCAATGGCCCGTAATAATGGCTACGATTCTGGCAATATCTAGTCTTGATTTGCCAAGTACCTCTCTTGACTTAGTTTTATTGTAATTGGGCCAGAACTTTCTTGAGATGACGCAGCTGGACAGGCCATTCCATCTTTGATTTGGAAGCTGGATGAAGTGTAGATGTACAGAGCCCTTAACAGTGCCCAGCGGAATATCGACTCTTTCTGCAAGTGAACTGTTAAGGGCCGATCCTTTCCTGGCCAGCTCGTCGGCACGCTCATTGCCCTCGAAGTTGCTATGACCTGGGATCCAGATGAGTGTAATTGTGGAGTGGGTACTCAGATTAATTCTTCTTACTTCACAAACTTCGCCATCGCAGAAACCACTGTAGTCAGCTGCTATGCGCAGAAGGACTCGAAACTCACACCATCAGGGTACTCCTTCGAGTTTAAATTCCTGCAGCTCCCCCTTAAGTTAAGATATCGTTCTAATTGTTTGTGGCACCTAAAGCGAAGTCAGTCTCCACGTTAGATTCAAAGACCCTGTCCATTCGCTCTATATGTCGAAATGGCCATCGAATGTCCAATGTGTAGTACACTACGTCAATATAAAGAGATATGGGCTTTTACAGCAAATAATCTATGCCGATATCTCTGTGTAGCTCATAGTAGGTCGTTGAATCTCTTCCTCTAAAACTGGTCAACGCAAAAAGAGCAGAACATCTTGCGAAGACTAGTGAATACCATTTCTCTAAACACTTTAACAAATGTTTATGGCTTTGCTTCTTCTAGCTCTCGGTTGACTATCATATTTCTGTTTGCGGTCACATCCAAGTAATCCTGCCAATCCTCTGTGGATTCTACAGTCCTCAAATGAAGCCAGAAACAACGGTAAGTAACCAACAGTAAAGCAGACCCTACAGCTATCTCACATCCATTTAACATTTTCGTTTAGACTTTGTTATTCCGCGGAGTTTATTGCTCACTAAAAACCATCTATCCAAACCTTACCGGAGGCGACTACAATCCAATTGGGATAACCCTAACCGAAGACTGGCCAAAAACTCTTTCCAAACTGATGGCAATTGTCGACGTCGAGGCAAAAGAACAAACCAATCAATTGCAAAGACCTCCAAACTCCAAGACCGATCTTTGCTTAAATATTTTTGTTAAAATGTCAGCGTTGGTTGTCTACCTGGTACAGATGAAATGCTTCCACTTCAGAGTTTACTTTACCTAATTTTCTAGATAAATTGGGGGAATGCCCAATCTTTGCAGGACGAAGTCAGCGAAGTACGGGCGAAAATTTCAAGAAACACCGACCCATTGGAGACTATTTTGGCATCTACACTGAAAGAAAATGCAACCATCAATCGAATTTGGTCTGTACCAAGATGAGTTCCAGAAATTTATTAAATTATTTAAAATCTTTTCAATTTTAGGATGGAAATCTTCACAGAACTTCTAGTAACGCAGTCACATCTTATAAATCCTTCAAATTACTTGACAATTGTGGACTCTCATCAACGTTCCCTTCCAATGTTCAGTTCCTGGCAAAACTTAAGGTCACTCCGATTTGGATTTGCCACTCTACTTAAGCTGGAGGCGACACTCTTTCCGACAATGAAAGTTGAAACAGAAAAATGGTCTAAGATAGTAGAGTTCTTAATTGCCGACACCTCCAGCAATGCGGATGTGCTTAAAGAGAAGCACTTGCTATTGCAGGTGTTAATCAGAGCGAATAGGTTGTGCCTTGAGGACTGTGTTACTCTGTTAAACTCATTCCTCGTGAACAGTTCAATGCGCCGCAACGAATGCATCGCCACAACATGTGAGATAATGCGGTTTAATGAAATCTGTGGTCTGGATAAGACTTCGGATTTGATAGGAAAAATTCTGAATTGGCTTTATCCATCGAGTTTTAAGGTCGATGGCAAGACCTTGTTGCTGAACATAGATCCTTTAAATGAAAACCTCATCGCTGATACTGGTGCGTTGATGGTAATCAACTTTCTAGACTCACCGTCTTCCGAGTGGAGTGAGGACAAGCGTCAATCTACTCCTGAAAATGAAGCAGAGATTCTCAACTATAAATACTGTCGTAAGTACATTTGCATTGAAGAACATGGAAGGGAGTTAAAAGCAGTCAATGGATTGGAGTCGAAGGGAAAGCCAGTTAGATGCCTAATTCAGAGTAACTACGAACATCTGATGCGTTTGCTGAATTACGAAACTTCCAGAGAAGCCAAGATATCGAACATCAACGTGGACTTGTCACGTTTGTTGAAAATGGTTCTGTTGTTGAGGAAATTCTTCGACTATGATATTTTCAATGAGAGTACGTACATGTCGTGTCCACTTATAAAAAGAATTGGATTTTTCCTGGATAATGTAGATGTGAGTATAGACAATGGTGGCAGCTTTGTCAAACGATTGCTCTATGGATGCTCAAATCTTGCTTGTACAAGTCTCAGCTGAACAACTTACTCTCTATCCTACGTACGGCAGGATATCCCTTTCACTTCATGTTATTAAAACAAAAAAAAACGTTTACTTTCAGTTCTTAGTGAAAAGCATAGACGTACAGCAGATTTCAAAGTCTGAACTCTCAGAAGCCATTGAATTTCTCTTGGAAATATTCAATACCATATGCTCATGCAGTCCATTCCTAGACTTTATGACGAAACAAAACATCGACGGTTTGATCGCTTTCGCGGGTTCCGCTCTGAGACTATGTGGTGAGCGGAATTAAGACCTAAATTGTATGCCTTCACCTAACCTCCTGTTTATCTAGAATCCAATATCTCTGAGGACTCCAAGGAACTGTCATTGACAACCCTAAAGCTTCTAGCTACACTCTCTTCCAGCGCAGTGCACTCTCAAAAAGCATTTACCCACATCAAACAGCAAAGAGTAAGCACAAAGGACAATCTATCGGGAATACTCACAGTCACTAAGGTATTACAATTGTTACAATTCAAATGAATCAAGTAATAAACATCGCGTGCTTTGCTTCCAGATCTTCTGCCGTCAACAACAAAACCATGAGATCGCAGTTTGGTTCATGGGGAAATTGAAAACAATTTGCAAACTCTACTACACCAACACGGATATAAGTGAACAAATAGTTGATATGATTTCCGGTAGAGTTTTCTGATATTTCCTCAAAGAAAACCGTTAAATTTGTATCTTTTCTAGAAATTGTACGATATGTGGAACCGTTTCCCGACGAGCTAAAGCTATCTTTCATAATCGTTTCCTCATTTCTTAAGATAGCCTTTATGAAATCCTATTCAATTCGATTCGCCGCGAAACTTATCAAATCAATTCGTTGCATTGCAAAACATTGTCCTAATCTCATTGTTCTAGAAGACTTTTCTAGCATTTGCCTGTCTTCTGTTAAATTTTTGTCATCTCCTAGCATTGAGGTTTCGTTTGCAGTTGTTAGTACAGTAACTTCGTTAATGGACTCTAAATGGTCATCGATACATCCGTCGAATATGGAAAAGTATTTTAATTTCTGTTGCACACTCTACTCCAATTTGAAATGGAACAATCTTCCTGTAAGAAGTTTTGCTATTACCATACATTTCAGCTGTGTACTACATCAAGTCTTATTTTTTTTTTAGATGGAAAGTGGTGATGTTCAGAAGAACAGCACTGGTTTAACTATTCAATTGTTGACATCGCTTTTGGCATTTAGTTCATTTCATCGAGAAGTTGCGTTCCAGGAGCTGGGCAACTATTATGCTGCACAGGAACTTAATGAAAGTAAGCGGGTAGATGACTTGAATAAATTGAAAAAAAATGAACTCAACATTGATTATGTTTTCAGGTAATTTCTATCAATTCGGACAAATTGCTACGTATTATGGCTGTTCGCTGTCAGCTTTTACGAAGCCCTATGTTGATGCATTCCTTCATGCCTGGACTGAGAAGAAACATCCAATTATAAAGTAAATCTTTTCAACTCATTTTCTTGACCCTTCTTATAAAACGAACGAAGAAAATTTTTGAATCAGTCATAATCAAGCATCCTTTTCCTATTTTTGCGGTTAAACATCCAACACAAGACACGAGTCGAGGAAGACTTTTGACCGCATCATCATCATCATCATTTTCCATTGGTCCGCTTATCCACTATTAGAGTCGCAGGTCTAGTGGGCTTAAGTGGGCTCTCCACATTTCCCGATCTTCCGCCATCGACTTTAAATCATCAGCGGCTATCCCCATAAAGGTAGAGGTGAGATTTCGGACTTGGTCTAACCACATCATCGTAGGCTTACCCAGAGGACGCCTACCTGAAAGCACGAATTTCATGCCACGTCTTGGAAACCGAGTTGGGCACATGCGTTTAACGGGCCCAAATCATCGAAGTATGGACCTCTCCGTTCGAAGAAGTAGCTGTTCGACATTGAGTGCCTCGCGTAATCTGGTGTTCCTAAGCCGATCTCGGCGAATAACCCCTGCAATACAACGAAGAAATCTCATTTCGGCCGCTTGTTTCCGTGATCTTATCCTTAAGGTGATTACCCAAACCTCATGACCATAGATGAGGGTCGGAACAAACACTGAATTAAAGACCGAAAACTTAGTTCCGATGACAAGTTCAGCCCACCTGATAACTGATTGACCAAGCTGTCTCAAAATTGCTCCGGCCTGGCCAATTCTACAAGATAAATCAGTATTGCTCCTACCAGGACTCATGAATAACACCCCGAGCTACTTAGACTTCTCCACCCGTTTCAATGGGACTCCACTAACATGCGGAGTGCATTGAACAGGCGTTCGGGAAATCACCATATCCTCTGATTCGTTCATGTCCATCTTCATCCCAGCTTCAACACAGAGGGCGATGAACCTATCTAGTGCGCGCTAAAGTTCAGTCTGGGTGGACGTAAGGATGACCCAATCATCAGCGAAAAGCAGATGACTTATCCTTAAGTCTCCCAATTCCAACCGTTCCTCACATCCAATCCATATACACTATGAAAGGAGAGGTGACAGGTCGCACCCCTGGCGATGACCAACGCCCGGGATGAAAGGTAACGACTTAACGCCGTTCACCCGAATACAGCCCTTAGAGTAAGTGTACGGGGGTTGAATGGCTCTCAGAAGAGAACCGTCAATCCCATACTCCTGCTGTACATTCCAGACTTTACCTCGAGGCTTTCTTAATTACTGTTCAGAGAGTGGTTCGTTGTGCTTCTACCTGCACGAAAGCCGCACTGCTCATAGGCTTGGCTTGGGACGTATGTTGGGAGGGATCTGGGGAAAGTGGAAACAATCATGGACTTGACACTAGTGTACGTGTGGTCTGGCGAATCTTAATGTTTTTTTGGTGAAGGCCAGGATACCACCGATTCCTTTGTCCTTGAGATGTTTCAGGTCCGGTATCCACATGGACCCCAGGGTCTTCTGTCGCATCCTCGCTAAGGCTGGGCAACGGGATAGGTAGTGTTTGAGATCCTCTTCTTCTTCCTCGCAGTTCCTACATGTTTCCGTGTCAGAGAGGCCCATTCTATGCATGTGTTTGTTGAAGTTAATGTGTCCGGTGATGAGTCCCAACATCAGCCTCAATTGCTCTCTGCTTGAACTTAGAGCCTTCCTGGTGAGCAGGTTGCTGGGTTTGCCCACGAGTGATCTAGCCACTTAGCACGTCGGGAAGTTAGCCCAGTGATCCTCGAAATCTCTTTGCATCCTCTCCTTGGTCGCTGTTTTGATTACTGTTAGTGCGACCTCACAATATATGCAGTCGGGACCAAAAATTACCCGAAAGACTTCTCTCGAATCAACCTTATCCAGTTTTGACAAAGTTCATGCCTCTGCACAGCAGAACAGAACTGGGATGATAGCACTTCCAAGACGATGCTTTCAAAATCTCTACCGACGAGTACATATTGCTACATAGGGGACTATGCGATCACCTCCGGGAGTATAATTTGTCATGAAAAGCTTCTCGATTCTCCGTTCGGAGCCCGCAGTAAATACTAGTTTTCTGCCAGGAAATTTGGCCTCTGCGCTCTGTTAGCGAGAGAAGTAGTCGCACGACAAATTTCCGTGAATCTCTAGATGGTTTTCCGATGTAAAGTGTTACTCGTTGAGGATTAGTACTCTTCCGCGTATAACCACCGCAGATGTTCAACCTATATCGCATGAATTCTTGCTCAAGCTGGCGGAATCTGGCGTTTTGAGGTCCTTTACTTCCTAAGTCTAGGACCGTCCTCACATTCGAGAAATCAATCTGAGTCCGGGTACAGTAGCCAAAAGTCTTTCTTCGAGTTTCTTCCTATTGTTCATTATCTCAGGTCTTCCTTTCAAGCGTTTTCACCACCAACATCCTGTTGACTTATACTTTTCTTTATTTCTTTGCCCAGATTTCCTTACTTCCTGTGTGCGGAAAACAGAGAAACATACTTCAACAATCACCTTCCACACATATGCTTTTATCAGCTTAGATTTTCCCCAGTTGAAGGACTGGAAGAACTGCAACGACTTAACTACGGCAGAAAACGACAAATAATTTGGGTATTCCAATGCCATAAGTTTTGTCCTTAACCTAAGATAACCAACACCTTTTGCTTATAGAAAGCTCTTCCTGTTTGCCATGGCTACTTGCTGAGTAGCCTCTCCGGAAATACTCAGCATCCTTCGGCTGCCTATGTAAACGAATCAAAAGCCTTACTGCGTAACTTGAATGAACTAGGATGTGAATTGATGGAAAATGCAAGCAAAATGTACTGGACCACGATATACTACGCTACAAAACAACTTTGGGACGAATGTCACTTTCCAGCTTTATTTGGATTTAATCTGTACACCAATCCACCAAGACTGGCCATTACCGTAGTCAGCTTGAGGCATATTCTACGATTTTATCTCGTAAGTTCCTCGTTAAATCCCGCTAATATCGTATTTTTATCGTAAATTTGTTTTTTATTATTTAACAGCAAAAGTGCTACGATATACCTAGAAGTACCACCGCCGAAAGTATCCTCATGTTGATGAAAAGCGACCCCCTGGTCTTGTTGAAGGTGTTAGGGGCCTTCAAGTTGCAATCTAGCGATTCGATTTTCATTGATGACAAACTTAAAGGCTTCTATTGGTTCTGTGCCTTGGCTGAGATAGTGATAGATTCTGTTACAGAGGAGTTTCCAACGTCTCGCTTGGATAGTACACAAACATTCTTCCTACGTGACATTCTATTTTTTATTCTCAACACCATCGGCAGTGACAAAGGTTTGTGGGAGTTTTCATTCGAATTCATAACCAGTTTTTTTATTTATTCTCAGTGGAAGCTGAAATGCTCAAAGCTGGACTACACTTTATGCAGCAAGTTTTGGAGAAAAATATTTCGACATTCAGGGAGATCATCAACAAGTATCTCAACGACATAGCTTGCGTTGTTGTGTCGATAACGCAGAACTGTGATCCATCTAATGTCCAGGAAATGGCAATCAACCTCTTGGAGTTTATCGTATGTGAGAACACTGCCGAGTTTTATGAGTCGATCAAACTCTTGGACAAATTCCCCGATTCGGACATCTATCAGAAACTCCGAAGCGTGCAACGCAGCATAAACCAGAACAGAGAAACAGAACTTCGATGGGTCGTGCAGGACTTTCTGAATGTTCAAACCAAGGGCTCTGTTGGGCTTAGGTCCCTCAAACAATGTGTAAGGGTTTTATTTGATTTTCTAAGGCCTTAATCCATTTCTTGTTTACTTTAGATTGCAGATAAAAAGTGTGATTTCCAAGATTTGTCAAAAGAGGGTCTAGGCTCGTCGAATTTACTATATGATCTCGTCAAGCGATTGATCGACATAGTTCGTGGCGATGATCTCAATTTAGCAATGGAATCAGCGAAATGCTTGGGAGAGATAGGTTCTGTCAAAATCGAAGACATATCCTTTTACTTTGAATGTGATACAACTTTCTACAACATGGTAGGGAAGGATTCGGGAAGAATTCAGTTGAATCGGTGCTTACAAGTTTTGTTTTTGCAGGAATTTGCCTATCAAGACGAAATGGAATTCTTTGCTGAGAGCTTTTATTGTTTGCTGGATAAGCTATTGTTGCGATATGACTCAGCATCTTGTGTGGAAGTGAACACAGTATGCAAGGATCTGGCTAATTCCAGAGTTGGCTCAAAAGTTCTAAGTAGATTGCGTGTAAAATATTTAAAAGAACCAAACTGACTTTCCTTCGATAGATTCATTTTCATCGTTGAGTGTGTTTTTGGAACAAGGACAAGGCAGTGTACTGGATGACTTTTCATCAATTGGCCCAATTAGTTTCACAGACATTTTAAAGGAACATGAACACCTTGCTTACAACGAATGGGTGAAGACGTTTTCATCGAGCATCTTCAAACGATGTCAGTGGAATTCATTTGCAGAATTGTGTGAACTGAACGTAAGTTTATTAGAAATCTTAGTGCTGCTGCAGAGATCCATAGATCGTGCCAGTACGATTTGGTTATCCTTAACTTAATCAAAGAATTTCAGAAGATGCCTGGGATACAATGTTATTAAAAAGTGTGGAATCTAGAAAACTACGATCTGATTACTTTCCAAAACAGTGAAGCACTTCATAAGTGGTCAAATAGGTTAAGTTTGTATTTAATCGTTGGGCGCCAGTTTTTAACTCAAAGACTAAATGTTAACTAAACTCACTTTTATTGAGATCATTCTCAAAGTGAGTTGGCAGCAGGTGTACTCAGCTGAGAAAATTATGCATGAACAGTGACAGTGACTTCGTCGGCCGAATGGGAATCGGAAATTAGACCATTAATCTTTTTTATGAAGCTTGCGACATGACTCATTTTCCACTCCTTGCGACAATACTCTCGAAATCGCAGCGGGCCTACTGTAAGGGTGAATTTGTAGAGGCCTCCTAATGTTCTGCTATCCTTTCTGCTGAAAAATCGCTTACCGTAAAAACTTCAACATGAACCATAGAAGTACTTGAGATAGAAGAGGCATTAACAACATCAAATCGGATTCTTTAGCAGCGACACTTGATAGTGTAGGCAACAATTCTTTGTTTAATTACTGGATCAACCAACTCCGAAGTGAACGAATGACGCTTTTTGAGGAGGTTATGGCATGCGTAGACGATTAAGCAGTTAATTGGAAATACTCTTTGACAGGTAATCACAAAGTTCCACAGATTATATCTCCGAAAGTAATAGGGAGCACTGCTTGGTTCCTCAGAATAGGCCAAATAATTAGGCTTAGTATTCGTATGGAACCTGGGTGGAAAAATAAACGAAAAGAATAATGAATACACATCCCACTCATATTCATGAAAAAGAAATGGACTTTATTTGGAAGTCTGTCCTCAGATTATACACTGGCTTTACACGGCGATAGTTTAAACGATACTTGCTTATGAAATATAACATTGGTCTCTTCTGAAGCTTTATCTGAGCATGTTGTCCCGACGATTGCTGCTGATTGGCACTGTATCTGGAATTGATAACATCTCAACACGTACTTAAAGGCACAGCCAATCAGTAAGATTGTCTTTTGATTGACATTATAGGAGCCTTAACCATCGTCGTAGTACACATTGCAAATATGGTGTCATACTAAATGTTGAGTGGGCAGTCGACTGCGTTACAACTGTAGAGGATGGTACTGCTAATGATTTAGTTTTCCAAAATTATACTTGGTCCTACGGCCACAGCAATGTGCTGGGTCTCCAATCGACTATATCATCCTGAAACTAAACTGCAAGAAAAACTCTCACGTGGGATTCCCCAGAAGGATTTCGACACAGTCCTCTACACCGACGGATCAAAGACGAACTGGAATGTGGTTGCCGGTTTCTACCCGGAATCACTGTAAATATCAAGATAATACTGCCCGGCAGATTTTACCAGTGTCTTCCAAGCGGAACCTACTGGCAGTCCTAGAGGCTTGCAGGCAAGTCGTTCGTGACACAACGCAGAAACAGAACATTGTTTTTCTCATTGATAACCGAGCTGCTAGCTATGAGCTTGCCCGCTTAAGCGAACGGTGCAGGATCACACTGCTCTGAATTCCAGGGCACAGTGACATCAAAGATAACAACCATGCAGGCTGGACAGGCAGGGCTCAGCTCTACACGGCTCACTCGCGGAAAAGGTTCACATCCCGCTAAGAGCAGTCAAAGGACAAATCCACTCACACTTCCTACAGAATCCCAACCTCCAATGGAGGGGGCAAACCATATGGCCGACCTTCGACAAGATCATAACAAAAGACCTCCTAAACAGAACCCGTCCAAATATCGCCAGAATAAAGGCAATATTCACGGGGCATATAACTGGAGACCATACGGTCAAACTAGGTATCCCATACAACCACCACTGCCACAACTACGAAAACGAAAATAAGAGGGAAACTGTCCCACTTCCTCTGAAAATGTCCGACACTAGCAATAGTTAAACTGCTTGCACTAAACCAACCATGCCTTGACGACCGCAACGACATCTCGGGTAAAGTGATACGGCGTTTAATCGGTTTTCTAAATGCCATAGGCTAGATCTAGGCACTCCCGGTTGTCTCAATCACCTTCAATAACACACATCATCAACCAGGTCACACGAGCGTGGTAACAAAAAGACATATTTTAGTGCTGATTGGTCTCAATTGAACCGCCACCTGTTCCTAATATTATACTTTAAGAGATTTGTCATTGCCTTGATATAGGTGTTGAAAAACCTTTTGAGTTGTGCTAATAAGTAGGCGTCATTTTGTACTTAAGTTTCTCTTTTAATCTTCATCATCGCGACCTTTTCTAACTCATCACACGCATACGTGCTTGATAATATATTCCATTTCGTAGAAAGTTACGAGACTTGATAATATTATTTATTTTACATCCTACATCCTATTCTACATGTAATTCATCTAATTTCAATCAAAACCTTAGTTTACTTTCAGTGAATCATCGATCATCCCGATCTTCAAAATGCTACTTGGAAATAGACAGAAGCATTTTGATAACATCATTGCTATGGTAAGATATCTACATACATACATAACCTTCGTTGAACATTGCAAATAAATATTTTCAAACATTTGTTATTCATTCTACAGTTGGAGCAGTTTTTCTCACGAACTTTTGAAGCTATAAAGAATGTAAGTCGTCGGAGATTATAGTAATCTGATTAGAGTTCATCTAATATGTTCCATTTTCTTACAGGAAGAATGGAAGACTTCGAGGAATATTTACAGCGATAAACGAGTCATTAAGTACTTTTTGAATATTTGCGAATGCATAAGGATACACAACAACTGGTAATTGTAGTGGCATCAGTAGTTACTAGTTAATATTTCAAATTTAACTGGAACTAGACGAAATAGGTCGATAAAAATCGGAGTCTGGAAAGCCTCCCTTAGCTCGGGCTTTTCATAATAATATTATCCGTCGAATAATTTGTTGCGGTCTTACTCCTGAGACTGATTCAATAATACAAAATAGAAGAGATCCTATCTACCTTATTCTTCTTCTTCATCCTCAGCTCCTTGGGGAGCCTACGTATTTATTGAAACATATCCGTCGAAAGCGTGGTCACCGTGGGTCAGTGGTTAGTGCGGTGGACTGCTGATCGAGCGGCGTTGGTTCAAGCCCCAGCCAGGAAAACCGAACATTTTTCGCGGCACCACCTCTCGTCGGGGAAGACATGCCTCCGGGAGTATAATCTATCATGAAAGAGCTTCTCAATTCGCCGTTCGGAGTCGGCAATAAATTGTAGGTCCCTTCCATTCGTGCGAAAAATGTAACACGCACAACATGAATGGTTGCGAGAAGCTAGGCCTTGGCTCATCCCGAGCTGTCGCCCCAGCTATTATTATTATTATCCATCGAAAACGTTCCTTGGCGATAGCTTAGATTTAACCCTACGATTCGCCTGGCTCCTGCACTTCCTTCCCCAAAGTTCCTTGCACGTCGCTTTCTGTCTTCCTGATATTCTGCGGATTTGAGCGTTCGATTCTAGGGCCTGACCGCAAATTCCTCAGGTTAGTTTCGGTAGCGGATGTCCAATGTAGCCGCCTTTTTGCAGCTTGATTTGTTGTTTTAGAATCCACTCGCACTCAAGGGGTTAGAAACACTGCAGCGATGTTATTTACACAGCACGAGTGAGGTGTAATGATTCGAAACTTAGGTGGTATTAGGGATAAGTATAAGGTTTCAATGGCTTTCGAGGGTGGTGTCCAAGACAGATCCAATGAATTTCTTCAGAAAAAATGCATCTAAAAGGACACTATGTGTTTTGACGGGATATGCTGACGAGCTTCTTATGATATATTTTAAGCAGCATTCTTGACAGCATCTTCGGGCGAACCGAATCCAGCAAGATGTCCTTGTAGTTCTTACACTTTGAAATGTCGTTCTTTTTTGGTATTTTGAGATGAGAACCTTTAAGCCATTCCTCGATTAGGTATTTATCTTTCCAGGTTTGAGCAAGCAGAGGCTAGAGGATAATCGCAAATGCTCGGCGGCTTGCCTTTATCAGTTTAACGATAATCTAGTTGATTTCAGCAGATTTCTGTCTTAAAAGCGTCGTGTATTGCATCGATGGATAGGAACTGAAAGTGAAGTCTACTGGCGCGGTTTTCTGCGCGTGTTGGTTTTGATGGCTGCTGGTTGGGTGGTGCTCGGTGGTTTCAAATTTCACAGAAGTGTTCTCTCCAACTTTTTAATTATAAATAAATAAATAGCTGGAGCGACAGCTCGAGGTGAACCAAAGCCTAGCTTCTCGCAACCATTCATGTTGTGCGTGTTACATTTTTCGCACAAATGGAAGGGACCTACAATTTATTGCCGACTCCGAACAACAATCTGAGAAGCTTTTTCATGACAAATTTTACTCTCGGAGGCTTGTCGTTCCCCGACGAACTTAAACCCTCGCTGCTTGCTCAGCAGTCCAAGGCACTAACCACTGAGTCACGCCGACTCAACTGTAATTATCCTGTCGGCCTATAAAATAACAGTGGTCTCCCCTTGAAAACCCCTGCACCCGTCTACAAATTTGACAGAACAATTTATTCCTCGGGACTCACACCAGATCCCAACTTTTGACCCAACACCCATTTCGCATCGATCTGTATAGAAGGCTCTCATGAGAATAATAAAACTCCTCTTAAAGTCTGAAGTAGGGATGATGCTCTTTTCTGGTGGGACATCGGATCAGAATGAGACCGTGAACGAAGGTTCTATTTGTCCACCGACCTTTTGTTAGACTAAGTGGCAGCTTTGCTTCTGCGTTGTTATTTCTTTTTTTTCCGTTTAGAAACTTCGAGCTCTGAAGCCACCAAGATATGGTCACAAGTGACGTTTATCTGTAAGATAGTCCGCTTTTACTCTCTGAACTGTTTTTTGGCTTACATTTTGGCAATTTTTGACACCGAACTCCGAAGTTCCACACAGCCTCAACTAGACAGAGATGTTGTGGAATGTAACTTCTACTAAAAACCTT
This sequence comes from Matsumyia berberina, assembly GCA_917880715.2. Lineage (NCBI taxonomy): Eukaryota > Metazoa > Arthropoda > Insecta > Diptera > Syrphidae > Matsumyia > Matsumyia berberina. The sequence goes on from OU862871.1 coordinate 98,559,717, forward strand.
ATCTATTGATGGTCTTTTGTCCGCATCTGTTAACCAATGCAAACCACCCTTCTCACCAAAGGAAAGTTCCAGTAAACATTTTAAACGTTGCCAAAGCCTGCATTTACTGTCAAGCCTACTTCATGGGAATTCTGTATCTGGAAATGTGGGCGCTAGAAGAAAAAGACAAACGGACGTCGAAAAGCACTGAAATTATAAGGAATCCAATTTTCCAGGATATAGCAACCGAGGTATGTACATGTACCCTCAAAACTGACCATTGTTGATCAACAGCTAAGTCTTAAAATGGTACTCGTTTAGGCCTTTAAATCCATAGATTGTGCTGAAGCTATTTCTGGATTTCTGGATCCTCTTACCTCTAGACTGGAATATCTCAACTTGGAAGGTGACTGGTCGCAGGTTTTACTGGAAATGGATGCCTCAAATGATTTAAACAAAAGCCTATACGCCCAAAATCTTAAGAGGTAAGTCGTCTCAGGGAATAGGTATCGTTCCACTGGTTAATGTGTGTTTTGGTTTTCCTAGGAACGGCCTACTGACATTGTCCAGTTCGGATAAATTTAATAACAAAGTCGATTACGAATGTTGTTGGCGTCTTGGTCAATGGGACACTGCCGTCGAGAGTAATTCAAGAATTGGATCTCTGAACGACTTGGAGTATGAATTCGAGAAAAATCACTTTAATGCCTTGAAATCGATACACAACCGAGAAGTCGTCAACTGCACATCGGCGATTGATAAAGCCCGACAAGCTATCATTTCGATTTTGAAAGAAATCAGCATCGAGTGCTTGCAAAGCATTTACAAGTACCTCACGTGGCTCCATCTGCTGCAACAGGCTGAAGATTTTTGTCAAGTAATGCGACCTGGTTGTTCAGCAAGAAATGTTCTCATTTAGTTTTTTTTTTTAGATTCAATTTCTGTTGGGTCCTCAACCAGAAGCAATCCTGCAGAAATGGAATTTAGAACAGGAGTTCAAGTATGGGAATTTTAATTGCACAGAGCTTGTATTGTCCCACCAGATGGCCCTTCACAAAACCGCTGGCATTCGGGCGGGAAGAAAGATAAGTGAATTCTTTAAAGTAAGTTTGTTGGATATTAAGCATTGTGGTTTGGGACAGTAATATTCACTTAAGCCATGGAACAGCTTGGAGGGCTTTGTGGGTGTCCTAAAGGCTTACTTAGACCTCAAGCGGGTCCGTTGTACCCATAAAAAGTATACTTATAAGAGTCAAACCAAGGAGTGGGGTTAGCTAATCTGAAAACTATCCAGAAATGGATAGAAATTTCAGGAGTTTCCTAAAATCAGCGATATGAAGGTCCTCCATAAGATGGAAGAAGCTATTGCCAAGAGTACGCAATCTTCTGGTGGCCAGTGAGAGACATTCGCATAGCGGGTGCTGAATGGATTCTATTTCCACTTGCTCCCTGCAGCTTCTGCAGTAATCACTGTAGGGTAATCCAAGACGTTCCACATGGATTCCTGTTCCGCAGTGGCCTGTAAGGACACCGACGGTGATTTGTATTTCCCTTCGACTAAGTTGTACGAAATTTTTGGAATTATTCCTGTCGAAGGCTGGCACATTTGTCCATGTGACACCATCGCGTATTAGCCCTGATCATGGTTTCGTCATCTACATATAATATTTTCCTGTAAAGAGTGCTAATGGGTGTCCTTGCAATCGGAAGGATGTATACCTATGCTAGTTCTAAGCAACAGCTTAAACAGACTCTTTCAGCATCACCAGTCTAATGTTAGACAGACCTTAAGCAAATGACTTGATAGCTTACTTACACTTACTGCCCGACAATAATATTATGGTTAACGACTAGCGCGTGGTCAGGGATTCCAGGCGGCCCAGTGTTCAGTCAGTAAGTCAGTCTCTTACGATTTTTTTTCCAATTTGTCGTGGATTTCAAAATTTCTTGCAGCTCGTAAGCTTAATTAGTAAGTCGAATAGAAATCACCAATGGTCAGACAAAGACGACTTGTCGGACACTCTCCAATTGGCGATGTCGATGGCTCTGCTCCATCGATTAACGTTCAGCACTTTACTTCTGTTAGACCCGACAAACAAGGGGTCATCGCCTCGATTGCTGATAGGACGATCAAAAGATCCTCTTCAAAAAGCGACTTTACTGTGTGATTTGAACTATCTTAATCGATTGTTACGACCATCATCACCACAGCTGCAGTAGCTTCTCTGTGAAAGTCCGTAAATTCAAAAAACTTCTTTGTTTCGACCCACCCAGTCTGAAACCTGTGCTTTTCAGTCTAAGCCGAATCTAGGGACTTCGCGCTTTCACTGTATTCTCCCAACAAATGTAGGCAGCAAAAATAGCATTCTTCCAATTGTGGTCGAACACCGGCCTGAACTTGGACTCTTCGATCTTCTTACCACAACCGGTGGAATACTGACCGCAGGGTTTCTCGAAATTTACCACAACTAGCTGGAGTCCTCAGAAGAGCTCCCTCTCTTGCCGCCTCTAACAAGCTTAACAGTAACGTATTCCACTGGTTTACGCAATAGCGCGGGATCGGGAGATTCAAACCCTTTTAATAGACCTCCCAGAGGGCACTGTACCGGCTTAGCTTCAAGAATAACTTTGCATGCTAGGCTATTATTTTTATCTCCCCACGTAGTGAATCCTCGTCTTTACCAGAAAGAGAGATATTTTAACAGAGCTAAACTCCCACTTATGACGTAAACCTTGAGTCAGTTTTCGCTTGCCAGCACTCTCTTTGTCTTAGAGACTTCAAAGGGTTCCGGCAGTAACTGATCTTCCGTATCTTGTGAAATCTTCTAATTCTAACCGAGGAATGCTGTCAAAGATTCTTTCAAGGGGCTTGGCTTGAAATTTTTTAATAGGGGAATTTGGTTTCGCCAATTCTTCCACTGCCTTTCGGATCCAAGGAAAAGTGCTTAAGCGAAAACACTCTTCCCTTTCTTATTTCGCTGGCTACCCTCAACAACAATTCAAAATGGCTTAAACTTTGACTCACAGTGATAGACAGAGGTTGGCTTGGGAAAACCTATGGACTCTTGTGTTCTCTAAAACGTACATATCTTTCAATACTTTCTTTTCTTATGCTGATATTCAGTCTAGACGGCTTTGCCTTGGTCAGAACAATGAAGATCTCAGGCGATGGTTGTAGACTGTTAAGAATCAAGTCCTGTGCAAATTCCGTCGGACTACAATCTAACGATTTTACGGAAAAGAAGAGCTCAAGGCTAGCTGACCATGTTACTCTACATGCGATTGGTACTTGTCTAGGAGTCTCTTATCCTCATGAACATGAATACTAAAATTCGAGTGCCGAACATTCGGTTTCAAACTCTATTTTGCCCGTTTATCAGCTTTGAATTTACGACGATGTTCAGGAGCCCAGCAACAAGTCATGTGATTCACGGCATTAACTGGCAAATGTTTGATTTAACTAGAACAACGTCTTCAGCTTAAACGACGTCTTCTACTATTATTCTTGACGAAGGTAGTTCCTTGGATTTAACGATCCAGGCTGCAAAGTCTACGATAAAGACTTCATCCCGAAGAAAGTTGGACAGATTCGATCTTAATCTTTGCAAAGCAAACCTTAGGTCATGTTTCTATAATTGTCTTTGATCCATGTGTGAATGAGGCAAACTAGTTTGCACTAACAGAGCTCTGACATTCGCAGTCTACTCAATGTGGAATACGTCTTCTTAAAGGCTTGTATTGGTATGCAGTAGTCATTGCAGCCTGGTTCCTTATAGCGTTCTGATGTCGATTCCTTGTATTTTGTGTTCATTGACAAATTTCCGGAAGTCTTTACAATACATTTCTTCTAAGGAATAAGTAGAAAGGCAGACAATTTAGCATAGATTTCAAGGCTTCCTTCACGCAATGGTAGAAGTCCATAGGTGTTGTACGTCCTTAAGATCCCTTTCACCGCAGAACCTCTGAGGAATAGATCGAGTGATAGTTATGTACTTTTTTCAAATCCGAAGTGGATTTCAAGGAGCTTGTCAAGCCAATGCAGGCGAATACCCTCTTCTATTCATTTTGCCATACATTTTTGCCTTCACCCTACTTACATACTTACCTGCCTTCACAGGACAAAAGCGCTATTGGTGGATGTATTCTTAAATGCATCAACGAATGCAAGAGTGCTGGTAACATCAATTTGGCTATTAGAAACATTGCCCTCCTAAGGAATATCGAAACATCTGAACAACTAAAGGTAACCTACTACAAACAGTTGAAGCCGTTTTGAAGACCTTCTCTATCCGTTTAGGCAAAAGCTTTAATCGAAGACGCAGAAATATGTTGGAAGACTGGCAAATCAAGAATGGCAAAGGAAATACTTCACAATGTTATGATGAATAAGGACTTTGTGTATTGTCTTGAAAGAATTCAAGCCCATAGGTAACTAGTTCACACAGTCATTAGCATTTAATCTCATTTTGATGATCTTTGACAGAATGTACGGTGAGCTATTGCTAGAGACCAACAACGAAACGTTTGACGTGGTCTATGAGGAAATTTTTTTACGTTCCATTGAGCTTCTTAACAAATACTCCGAACATCGAGATAAAGTCTTGAAGTCCAGTACGTTTGATGTCAATGAATTTGAAGCATTCGATAGGGAAAGCCGGAAGCAAGCATTTGCCACGATAGCCAAGTATGCTGATAAGGAATATATGCAGGTAAGTTAGAACTAATTTTGTTTGTAAGTTAGCTTATGTGCTTTTTTTTATGCCTTCTCTAGTTGGACACTTATAAGAATTCGGAGACGTTCCGCACTAAAGTACAAATCATGAAGAAGAACAGAGAAGAAGCACAGACGCTTGCTAAACAGTCTAAAGATCGGGACAAGTCGATAGGCATAAATGTTATGCTTAGAAATGCTAGAATCGATGACAAGGAGATCGAAATGCTAGAGTTGAAGCGGTCAGATAACTTGTGCATTGCGATGGAGTAAGTGAATTATCTTGAAGGTTTTTGTGTTAAAGCCGGGCAGGGCAGGACAGTGCTATGTGCCGAGAGTAATAATAGTGCTAATTTGCGATCAAGCTAGATCTGTTTGGAGATTTGGCCAATCCTCTGTTGGTTTTTCCTGACTGCTTCTTCATTAGAAGAGCTGTCATTGAAAGTGGATTGGTAGCGTTTTATCCTGATATTCCTACCCAGCCTTCATTATTCTAAGCTAGGATGCACTTTTCGTATGGCACATGTCAACTAACAAATGAAACTCTACTCCTTTTTCTAGGAATTATATACAGTTCTGCAAGCTAGATGATGCTGTGACAAGTCCTGCTGTATACCGCATCATAGCGTTGTGGTTTGCCAACAAAAACGATCTCAAACTGCACAACAAAATCAAAGAAATCATCCATGAGATACCAAGCTTTAAATTCCTCTGCGTCCTGAATCAAATGAGTGCGAGACTAAATTCTAAAAATGCGAACTTCCTACAATTGCTTGAGGAAATCTTGGGTAACTTGTGACAATTTATTTTGCATTAATTTAATAATGAAACCAAAATCCTTCCAGTGAAATGTATTGAAGATCATCCCCACCACACATTGCACAAGATTTTTGCATTAGTCTTTGCCTGTGCCGATGATCCTAAGTAAGTCCTCCACTTTCATTCGAATGGAGTGAACATTTATTCATGACTGTCTTCTAGAAATACCTCAATTCCTGATCGTGTTGCGATCGCTAAGAATATAGTAAACAGGGCAAGGAGTAAATCCAACAGCAAGTGTATCAAACAAATGGAATCCATGTTTTCCGGTAACCATAAGGATGCCCCAGTGCAAAATGTCCTCAGAATAACGATTTTAAATTTCAGCCCTCATTGACTTTGCCAACGCGGATGCCGGAAAGAGTGCATCGTTGTCGTTAAGTGATAAACTGAAAAGACTGAGAAATCTGGACAATGTACAGTGTCCTACCATGGATCTCCCAGTTGCAATCAACAAGGAGTACAACCTCACATGTATGTCCTTTGAATATGATTGTAGCCAGTACACCATAATAATCTAATTAATTTCTTAAGATGTTCGAAAATGGGACGATAACGTCGGTTTGGTTGGTGGTATCAATGCACCCAAAAAGTTAATGTGCATCTGCTCAGACGGTATTGCTAGACCACAGCTACTGAAGGGTAAGGATGATCTTCGACAGGATGCAGTTATGCAGCAAGTACTGTCGATGGTTAACGAACTGCTAAAGAGCGACCCAGAAACTAATGATCAGAAGCTACTACTACGGACTTATCGAATTGTTCCCCTATCGATGGTATCCCAAGACGCTTCATAATCGTTGGGTCTAAATTTAATCAAGAATTTCCTCTTACAGCGTAGTGGCATCTTGGAGTGGTGTAAGAACACAGTTCCACTTGGATTTTATCTGTGTGGGGATAAGAAAAACGAAGGGGCTCATAAAAAATATAGACCACAGGATTACACTGTAGCCAAATGCAGAAATCTGTCGATGGTGAGTTCTGTTTGATTTATTTCTTTTGGATGCACAGGTCTGCTCGAATGATCCTACGACCAATAGGGCCAATGGTTCTCGTACATGTGAGTAGATTGGATTTTTTGAAACATTGATGTCGGTACTACTACCCATAAGGCATGGTGGGAGTTAATCGTTAGACGCAATTTTTCTTAACTGCCCCAGATGGTGATACGGGCGACCTCAAGGCTTCCAAGAGAACTTCTATGCCGTCATCGTAAGAAAGGCAATCCGCCCTCTAACCTCCACTAGTGCTACGTCGCCGGCACGCCCACAGCCAGGATTGAATTCTCGAGAGTGCTCACTAGATTTTGAAGGAAGCTCACACACAAATCGAGAAACTCTTCTCTCGGTGAATGAAAATTTCTCAGAGAGGTCTCCAAATCTCAGAGGGAGCTCAGCTTCATTCGAACCTATCTGGCTATGGGCTTGGTCGCCGGAGCTCTTGTGAGATTGCATTTGTAATTGAAAGCTTTTCTTAACAGCAATACAAGTATTAACCATGCCAACGTCGATTCTGTTATAGGCATTAAAGTTGTTGACCCTCTCTCGATTGTTATGAAACAATGGGTTCTGGGCGGCTGTAAGGAAGTAGAGGGTCTCCTTTCTATTCTTTCCTTCCAAGTTGGAAGCACATAGCTTTTCTGTTAGATCTGTTGCAAATCTTCTAAGGAGACACTCTTCTCCCAAAGAGTTTCATACCATATACTGTTGGCAGTCCAGCGATACCTCTTTGCTCTCTCGAACGTGGGAGCAGTTAAGCCTCAAATACAGTCAACGATTGCCTTGGGCAACGCCTTCTCAATCAGTTGTCTGCTAATTCCAATGAACTTCGGATCGCCAGGGCGTAGAAAGCTGGTCTTCGATAACGGGTCGTTCCATCTAATTTCCTCTTCTGACTTTCTTCTTAGTTTTCTTTGATTTGGAACTTTCTTTAGCTAGAAAGTGGTGATATTATATTAGCCTTACTCCACAGAACTCTGGGTCGACTGAACAACTTCAGGTTGTCCCAGAATACCCGAGTTTTTCTTTCGGGCTTGTTGGTCATCTTCTACTCCTAAGGTTATTTCTGATTTTTAAGGGAAGTCGTGTTCTACGCCTTCACACCCTCTACTGATTGTCAGGTAGGTTCGGTTAGGTTATAGGGAAGTGCTCAGTCCAATAACGGAGCGTTCACGGGGGCCTACTGGTACATTGTGTTCCCCTTTGTGCTGTGTTCCAACCTTTGGTACTAGATGGGTGGTCTATCAAACCACCCTGTACTCTTAATGAAGTGGAGTATGCTCGTTTTTGGTACTTCTGTTAGGTCACTCAGTTCTCGAAACAGCCTGTTTCCCATGTGTCGGAGTCGGCGGTTTTGGAGGTTGGGACACTCACAGAGTAAGTGCTTGATGGTTTCTGTCTCTTCCGCATCCTGACAGCTCCTGCAGTAGTCTGGGGAGTCGATGCCGAGTCTGCTGGCCATGGTACCTTTGGCACAATGTCCTGTCAGTACACATAGCCAGAAGACATTTTGTTTTGTTCTGGTCTATTCTCTGCCATAAGCTGCGGGATATAATACAGTCGCCTCTAGCGGACCAAGAGGTGTTGATCTCTCATCTTGTGGTCGACGTTACCTTTCAGTACACCGATAGGGATGGTTATCGATGTGTGGGTGTTCTCTCTTTCCAAAGCTGATCCCTGCCGAGCAAGTTCGTCTGCTTAAATTGTTAGGTAATGTTATAATAGAAGGCAATAAATGAAAACACGCTATAAAGCGAACCGCTGAAAACTCACGGGGGGGTGTACTTATCACAGGGCACATTACCTTTAATAGACATACGCATAGATTGGGCCTCGCTGATGCAACAATCTGTAAGAATTGCACAAAAAAAGGAGGATGAACACTTCCTATACCAGTGGCGAGAAAGCGACTGAAACCCTGGGACTATATGGGTTCCGGGCTTAAAGCATTTTACTTTTTTCATATGCCAACCAGAGCTGGGTTCAGGTTAAGTGACTCATGGGGAATGAAGATGCTATTCAATCTCTTACGTAGTTTGATGACTCCAACTCCATTGTATACCAGTAAATGAAAACATATCATATACCATTCACAGGACGCATTGAAAAAGGGGGACTTTGATCATCGCCTAGAGACATACGTGGAAATCTGTGAGCATATAAAGCCCGTGTTTCATTATTTCTTTTTCGAGAAGTTCCTAGTGCCAGGAATATGGTTCGAGCATCATCTGGCTTACACAAAGAGGTGAATTCCTAATCACATTCCTCTTCCAACCGACTGAACATGATTGTTTCTCTTTTTGTTTAGTGTTGCTACAACTTCCATTGTGGGTTATATTCTTGGCCTAGGCGATCGACATGTTCAAAATATTCTAGTCGATGAACAGACGGCTGAGGTTATTCACATCGATTTTGGTAAGTCAAACACTTGACCTTCAGATTCACTCATGAATTTCAAACATTTTGTTAGGAATCGCCTTTGAGCAGGGCAAAATCATGCCAACACCAGAGACGGTCCCGTTCCGTTTAACTCGGGATATTATCGCACCAATGGGTATTTCCGAAGCTGATGGCATTTTCCGCAAAATCTGCGAAAAAACAATGAAAATTTTGCGAAAAAATCATGTTTTCCTAACGACAATACTGGAGGTTCTCCTATACGATCCTTTGTACGTGTGGAAGTGGTCATCACAAAAGGCACTTGACGGAGACAAAGATGGAGATAGTAAGTGGACATTTGCTTAAAACTAGATTTTCCTTTAAGGGTTTTATTGCTACAGATGAAGGGAAAAACTTAACCGCCCAACGAGCTTTGCTGAGAGTGCAGGATAAGCTGGAAGGCAAAGAGGAAGGTAAAATGGGAACACCAGTTGTTGAAGTTCAAATTCAGAGATTGATCAACGAAGCCATGAATCCCCACAATTTATGTCGTTTATATCCAGGATGGGATCCTTATCTTTAAGAATTTTATTGTTTTTTCACATTTCATACCTAATAAACGTTGAATTTGTTCTTTTTTTCTATGTAAATGATTTCCTTTCATTTGCGGATACTCCACAGATTCTTATTTTCATGTGTTAACATTTGTAAACGACTTCCTGCTGTATAAGCTTTGTTGGAATTGGAATACAGCTCATACTGAGGTTGATGGCTTTACCAATTCTACTGCATCAGTTTTGTTTCACACTTTGCATTACTGAATAATTGACACAAATAGCAGTAACCATGTCCAACCTTATCGTAACCGGCTTTAGACATTAATGTCCTTCAGCGTTATAGTGGCTGCATTTACACCCTAGCTGCATTTTTTAGACAACTTTCCCACAATTGATGAATACTGTCCTACGTTGGATCCCTGTTGATAGTAGAACTGATAGCAGATCCTAGACAGGCGAACGTTCCCCTCACAACCAAATTTATAGTTGGCCATCATAACATTGCAGTCAACTTTGATGCGATGTTTCGTTTACATCCAGATCCGTATGCAGCTTCTGATTTGATGTTCGTGACGACGTCAGTGACTGCTTGCTTCCGTTTGCATGGCCGTATTCTCGCAAGCGGGGGCTGAAATCTAGCATATAAGACGCGACATTTCTAGTACTAGTCATCTGGGGCCTGCTGGGGGATTAGGTTAGGTTAGGTTAGTGGACAGGCGAAAGGAAGAACTCAGGTCAATTCAGACCCATTGGAGGAAGAGAGTGTCCCTTACCAGTAAGAATAGTTAGTTCCATTAATATATAATATTAGTAAAACCTGATCAACTTACTCTGTCTGTGATACAAAACACCCTGTGGATCTGATGAATCTCATTATTTGGTCCACCGGTGTATCGGATTATTCTTCAATGTCCTCGAAAAAGTGCCATCCGAGGAACTTATTTCTTAGATGGCAGATGCTAGGGCAGTGGCAAAGGAAGTGGGTTGTATCCTCATGGGCCTCCTCATCGCCACACCCCCTACAAAAGTCTTCTTCCGTAATACGAAGCTTTTCATATGGTACCGCAGCGTATTGTGCCCTGTGATCACTCCTATAAGGGTGCTTAGGGATCTTCTGTCGATCTGCAAAAGTCTGTCGGTCCTAGCCTTAACGAATTTTGGCCATATCTTCCTTATGGTTGCACAAGTGTTTAGAGAGGTCCATCTGTTGTTTGCCTCCGTTAAGGCTCTATTCCTTGCTTCAAGCTTAAGTGTGCAAGGCGGGATGTTCACCGAAGTCTCGGCTTGTTCCGGGCTTGTTGCCGAGCCGTTTCTCACCAGTTCATCAGCATTCTCGTTTCCTGGTATTCCCTCATGTCCAGGAACCCAGCAGAGCGTCACTTTGTGCTGTGTTCCAAGAACCTTGAGCTCTTATCGACAGCAAGCTCTTCTCACAAGCTTCGATTTTATTTCATTAGCAGAAATTGCTTTTATTACTGCCTGGCTGTCAATGAAAAAGGTGATATCACCACGTGGTATTGCCCTCATTGCAGTCTCACGGGCGGCTAGTGTCACTGCTAGGACTTCCCCTTGAAAAACACTGCTGTGGTCCGGACTGCGGGCGGACTTGGAGATGCTCAGCGTTTTAGAGAAGATACCAGCCCCCACATCAGTGTTCATTTTATATCCATCGATGTAGATAGAAATGGATTGAGTATTTGGCATTTGCCCATTTTTCCAATCCTCCCTGCTCGGATATATACTTAAAAATGGTCATATGTATGTAGTCTGTTGTCGATACATTGCCTAGATACTTCTGTAGTATTGCAGTATGACCTTTTGCATTGGATTTCCAACAGTCAGACTGGCTTATTCGCAATGCACTGATGGCCGCTGAGAGTCGTACAGAGATATCCACCGGGAGTAGGTTAAGGATAGCCTCAAGTCCTGCAGTTGGTGTTGTTCTCATTGCACTGGTAGTTCCAAAGCACGCCAGTCTATGTACTCACGATGGTGGTTCTATTCACATCATTAGTGGATATTCGCATCCGAGCCTTTGCTACAACATGACAGTGCTTCGAGTTACTCGCCTCTGCTCGTGGTAACAGTGACCACAATAGGTGTCCTTAAACTCGGTGCCATACCAACGGAATTTCTAAAGAGCTGTTGCATCCGCTTTATGGCGTTCGAGAATTTCGGCTAAAGTAAGAACGCTCCACGTGCAAATCCTTAAAATGTTGTCCGTTTTTTTTTTTTGGAGTCGTCAACAAGTCAATCGGTTCTTTAGTTCAAGGCTTGCGTTTGTTCTACCACTAGAAATTTTCCTTTAATGATCGACACGTGACACTGTCGCACGACGTGCTTTAGACTTGAAACTTGTTCTTCGTGGACGATACTGGCTCGGGTGGCACGACTTGTGTACCACACCAGCCCAATGCTCGTCAGTGGTTCATCTTCGGTTTATCCAGTGGGCATTGCGTGGAAGCGACGATGCGTTTTTTGACCCCAGCGCTAAAGAGCTCGCTAGCTATAGTCGACCATTATACTTAACATAACAATATTTAAAACGGTCTTTTATCATAAATTGGTTGAGTTCTAACCGGTTCCTTAGGTCAGTTGATAACGCAATTCCCAAAGCTCTGAAAAAAATATTTGCCATTCTAGTAGGAGTTCAGCGCACTACGAAGACTTCACAAGACTTTCCCTTTTCGTCTGAGTATATCATATCAAGGATCGCTAAACCTAACATTCTGTGACGTGTGTGAAACATTTTAACTGATTTTGGCGGTGATCTCTGATCTCTTCACCTGCTAATGGAAAGTTTAAAGCTTCAAACATGGAACTTTCCAATAGATCCGTTCAGTTCCACAGAAATATGCCTCTTTTCGTCTGAATATCTCTTATCAACGAACGCTAAATTCAAAAATACTGTGGCGTATGTGGAACATTTTTGTTTTGTTAATTATTTAATTTTTCTTATATTAATATTGAATCTTACACTATGTACAAAATGAAGTCAATATACCTAAATCTAATTAAAATTATATAAATATATGTACAGATGTACTTTTGGAATTGTCACACTGCCTCATTCTACTTATGAAGTCCAAACAGCTTATACATCTTTCGCCAAAAGAAACTGATTTTCTTGCTCTCATTTGCCTTTCTTCTCTGTTCGGCCAAATCCACTTTAAAGAGAATCCAACTTGCCCTTGTGTCCGGATCTAGAGGACCCCAATCCTCAGAAGGCCGTGTTATTGTTCGAAGTGTCTACAGAAAGTTATTTTGTTTAGCATATCTTTGAATTACATATGTATGTATATTTTTCTCATTTTGAATACCTCATAAGGATTAGCCTCACAATTGCTCATCGCAACCCATATGAACCACAAGGGAAACTGTGCAAAACCAATACACAATATCACCCATCCCGCAACTAAAAGAGAGAAAGTTTTGTCGAGCCTAAAAGTAAATAAAATTTTCCTTACTGTTGGCAGCTTCCGGGTAGTCCAAACCACCATATTGGATTGGCTCTAATGTCACCATTGAGTATATAAAAATCACCAACATAAGTCCAGGTGTGAAAATAGTCCAGCACAGGCGCCAATAGATGGAGACACGCTTATTTGTCATGAACTCAACATCATCGCAGAAATTTTGAAGTCCTTAAAAGAATCAACAAACAGTGAAATAGGTTTGATGTGGGGAAAAAGGTTAAGGACTCTCACCATAGATCCATGCAATTCCAATCATTTCAAAAATTGCCAAAGCAAACACGACAAATGTTCCCCCAAAGAAGTCCACCAAATTGAGGATCCATTGTCCACCCTGTAAACGGTTTGTTATTAATTTTGAAACTTCACATTGTAAATCAATTTGAATACTCACTGGTGTCACATAAACAAGACTGCAGAGGAAACCCACGAAACAGGTGGCACCTGCAACATAGCCATATTTCAAAGAGGGGAACCGATCACAAACGATCGTAACGATTGTACTTTGCAGAGCTACAATTGAACCCACTCCTAGGACGAACAACATAAAGAAAAACAAAACCGCGAATAACTATAAAACAGAAGTGCATACAATTTTGAAATGTTTTTTTTTTAATTAGAAATGTTTTCGTAACTTATACGAGGCTCTGGGCAAACTAGGCACCTGCATTTGGCAAACCTTTCTTTATAAACCTCAACAACCTAAATTGTCCGATATCCTCAAATGCACAGACTGGGTAGAAGGACCACAATAATTGCTCTCCCTAGAATCGTGATATCAGAATGACATCATTGCTGAGGATACTTTCCATTCAGTATGTGATAGTACGCCCAAGTTGTCGAAATGATAGGCTCCTAGATAGAGCTACCTTCTTTGGGATAAGTCCTGATTCTGAACCCAGGCAGATTATCGCAACTTTTATGTACCTAACTAGATAGACAAGTCTGTTCGGCCAAATTTTATCTTTCGATAAGTTTGAACAAAAGATCACTCCCCACCGGGATATTTTGTGTCATATCTACAAGGTTTACAACTGACACACTCATTTGATAATGGGTATAGAACAGTCCTTATTTAAAAGATCCCTGACGAATACCCCAAATGAATCATAAGCACATCAGACACTGATGTTTAATCCTCCAATGGCACATTTTGGGTAAGGTGACGCCAAAAGGCTATACATATAGCGAGGAGTCACACCCGAATGGCGGAAAGACGTGACACCAAAGAAAAGTGCGAATTCGAATCCAAAAGCAGCTTTCAGCACCCAAAAAGTGACATGTGCGACAAAAGTGTACAAGAGGTTGCGAAGAGAAGCAAAACCCAAAAGGTTTAACGACCTGGACACGGAAAAAATATCCACTCCGACACCGGACGAAGGCGAGAAAATAAAATTCGGCTGGGTCAAACCGAGATCGTTAACAGCCTTCTAACCCGTGGAGTGTCTATGTCTGTGACATAACAGGCCTCCACCCTTTTTGTCCACAGGAACACAGTATGCAGCAAGAAAAATTAGAGACTCTGACGAGTTTTGCTTCTTCAAAGAGCCGGTAGCCATAGAAAAACCTGTTGTAGAACGTCAGGGAGGCCAGTTCTTTGGTGTGAGTTAGCAATGGCTAAAACGTATTGCAGATCTCGGGACAGAATGACAAACAGTCATGTTCGACACCATACGTCCCAGCTTTAAAGCGAAACTGCACATAGCTAAGAAAGCCCTCACGGGCCAAAGAGCATCCTTGTCAAAACGGAAAAACGTTCTTAGTTCTTGAGACAACCATTACTGAAATGCCGCAGTTCAATCCAAAAGGAGTTTAACAACGAAAGAGAAATCTTGTAGGATTGAACTGGCTGGAACAATTTTAAGACAGCTTGGTCAATCTGTTATCAGGAGGTCCGACCTTGGCATCGCAGCTAAGCTATCGGTCTTTAATTCAGTGTTTGTTCCGACCCTTACCTATGGTCATGAGGTTTGACCGAAAAAATAAGATACAAGCTGCCGAAATGAGATTTCTTCGTTGTGTTGCTGGGATGACTCGTCGAGATTGAGTTAGGAGCACAGGAATATGCAAGGCACTCAATGTCGAGTAGCTACTTATTCGTACGGAGAGGTCCATACTACGGCGGTTTGGACACGTTAAACGCATGTTTCCAAGACGTGCCATGAAATCCGCGCCTTCAGGTAGGCGATGAGATGGCTGGACCAAGTCCGAAATCTCACCTCTACTCGTATGGGGATTGCCCCTGATCATTTAGAGTCAATGGAAGATCGGGAAATGTATAGAGTCCACTTAAGCTCCCTTAACCCTCGACTCTCATACTGGATAAGCGGGTCATTGGAAAATGATGATGATAATGAGAGAAATCATCACTTTTCATCAAGCCTCGTATAAGTATAAAAATAAGGATAAGTTACCTGCGGTATGGCTTGAAATTTCGCGATAGCATCTGGATACGATATGAAGGCCAATCCAGTTCCACCTCGAACCACGTCAGAAATGTTCTCAATGTTCAAATTGTGCGCAAGATTTCCAAGAATTCCAAATATCGTTATGCCAGCCAACAAACTCGTAAACGTATCCAAAGTCGTAACAATCATGGCATCCCTAAAAGAACACGAATAAGCACTCATTCGCCACAGTGTTTCCAAGCGCTTCCTTACCTGTATATTCCATAATTGAATTTATTATAAGACGAGAACATAACAATCGGTCCTAAACCAACAGCCAGGGAAAAAAAGCACTGAACGACAGCTTCTTTCCAAACCTAGACAAGGATAAATAGTCACTATAGACTTCAAGCCAGTAACCTGCGGATACAAACCTTAAGATTAGCCAGTTCACTCCAGTTTGGTTTTAAGAAGAATATGATACCACTAGCAGAACCTTCCAATGTGACAGCTCTGACAAGCAAACAAATGAGTACAACGTAGGGGAAGAGGGCTAGGAAATAGGCCACTTTTCCAGAACTTTTGACACCTTTTGCTATGACCAAGAATATCACAACCCATGATACCAGCAGTGTTATGGTAAGCTTCCAGTTTGGATAGCCAACGCCATCTGTGATGTCGTTCTTTTCGTGTAACACGTCTTTTCTGGAAAAATTTTGTGCGAATTCAGTTAGTTATGAGAAAATGTTTCACAAAAATGATAGTCTTGAGCTGTATGAAGAAACGTAGTAGTAGCTGGTCGTCAGGGTTTTAACCCAAAAAAGCCTCTAGATACCAACTTCTACTCTCACAGCTACGCCATGAACTCCAGGTGCCTAATACCTCAACTGGAGGTATTAGGCACTTGGATTTCAACCCGATTTGAAGCGTTATTGGGTGTAATTACCGAGAAAAGGGTTTAGAGGCCTTATGTTTAGAAAGAGTATCTTAGTGTGAACAACCCTCACCCGGCGGCGGGAAAACGTCAGCGAAAGAATTCGCCAGGCGGAATCAAAAGTATGTTCCACAGTTAAAATTTGGTCGAACTATGTAGTAAGGGCCTATGAAGACCGGTTAACCCGGAGAGGCTTGTGCCTTCAGGATAGGTGACTGCCAACGGAAAAAGCTTTGTGTTACAAAGCAACAACAAGCCTCTGATACGAATGGACTTACTATTAACGAGCTCTGCAGACAAGGCTTGAGTTATCGGCATGTGAATAGTCGCCTTTGTTTCAACTCGCATGAATGTTACATTCACGAACATAAGCCTAATACGCGCACAAGCCCTTGCGGATCAGAGATGACTACACCAAAGACAGCTTCTACCAGTTCTTAGACAATACATACTAGCAGTGCTTTAGCCATGTCACTAAATTGTCCTGGATGACACAGGGACATCTTTGGAAACAATAACCTGCACAACACTACCTTCGAGATGAGCAGTTCAAGACCAAGGAAACTGAGATGAATGTTAGTCAGAAAGGAGCCTTAAATTTATTTAACTAATTAATGAAGTTAAGTGCAATTGAGCAATGTCTTTGAATCTTCTAGAATGTCTTTAATGTCTTGTCTTTTTGGATTCTTACACCTAGAAAACTGACAACTCGCTCCCAGACAGGCTATCAAAACAAAGCCCAACTTACAAAAAGAACAATTCCGAACTTGTTTGCAGCTGCCCAACTGCTATAGCTGAACTATTACCGCCTCCATCCGATGGCACACACAAGGGACCCCACTCGTCTCGACAATAGGTCCATGGCAGCACTGCCTGAAAAGACACTCCAAAGTAGTAAAGCGTCAAGGCCAGTAGCGATGAATAGTAAGTTATTATGGCAGCAGTAGCGAATGCCTGACCCATTCCAACTCCTAAAAGTATTCCAAACAGTCATATAGTTTTCGGTATCTATCGAGCCCGTACTTACCCACAAACGAGGGACATATGGCCCAAATTTTCACTGAGCTTTTACTTGTGAACTGACCAAGTATCATCTCCAGGTAATACATTGGTTTACCTATGGATAGATTATGAATAATTTTTTCAACAATATTTGTTTTGTTTAATAGTTTACCAATGAGTATTAGGACTACAATGTAGGGAATGAGGAAAGCTCCGCCACCATTTTCATAGGCAGTAAAGGGAAATCTCCACACATTGCCCAATCCAACTGACATCGATATGCACGACATAAGGAACTCCAAGCCATTGGACCAGTTGGGTCTCTCTGAGTCGACATTTTTCTTATTTTTGTCTTCTTCGCTAGCCTGTGAATTAGAAAACCAGAAATAAGATGAAAAGTGGGTCCCGTGCGTGTCAAATGAGATGTTAAAGTTAGCTTATGTCCGCATCTTTAAGATAGCAAATCACTTGAAACATTGTTCGTACTAACAATGGACCCATGAACTATTGCATTAGTTAAATTTTTTAAATTTTTGCTGGTCGATTTCATTGTATTTTAAATTGTCTGTCGACTACAATACTATTTTTCTTTCAAAGGATTTTATTTGATTTTAAGTGTGGGCACGTGCCTCAAGATAGCTCAGATTGGAAATGAACATATCTAGCATTTTTACAAAGCTCCCGCCTAAATAAGTTTGTCACCGCTTTCCTAAATAGATCACAAGCTTCCTGAATTTCACGATAACTTTTTTCTGTTGGACTCTTACTAAACAAGCTCTCCGCCTTTGGTGGTTCTCTGCATAGAGCATAACAGACTTTTATCCTTCCGTCCAAAACAAGAGCTCCGGCATCAGCCAGGTCTTTACACTGGCGGTTCTGTCTTCCCCGTGCCAAACCTAGAAGCTGTGATTTGAAGATCGGTGCAGCCGAGCCAGTGTAAGGACCTGCGAACGGCAAATTTGTTTGTCATTACCCGATGAGAGGTGGTGCTGCGAAAAATATTCGGTGGACATGTCTGACCGATAACTGTCACGTTTTCGTCACATGCGGGACCAAATATTCGAAAAAGGATATACTCTCAAAAGTCTACTCTACTTTCTTGATTTTCGTCCAGTACTCTCCATGAACCACAACTAGCAGGACCAGGACTGTCGCAACTGTAGAAGAAGTGCCTGTCGTCGATCTGCCGCGCCAAATGACACACTGCTACTTGCATATTATTGCATTGCATTTCAGAAGGACTTCAGACCTTCAGACAATACTTTGGATAGGATCTTATATACGATATTTATCAGGAATAGGTCTCGATAGTTGGTGCAATACATATGTAGTTTCGCCTTTATTCTAGATTTAGCTTCGTCCACCCATACTTGGTTCATGATTTGGTGCATATACTCTACCAAAACGTCACCTCGGTAATAAAAAAAACTTTTCTGGTAAAGACGCAATCTATTTCCCCCGTCACATCGGAAGACGTTCTGAAAATCTGCACAAAAACGATGGTATCACTAACGCTGCTCTGAAAGCAGCAATTATGCAGTCTTCGTAAATTTGTTTGCAGATGTCGACTACTTGTTCCTGAAGGAAGGAGTTTTCATTAACCAGTGGATAAGCATAGATCGCGCCCATTGCCTAAAAAGAACCGCAAAATCGATCATCTTCTGTGCTTTTGGATGCACTCGGATGCAAAAGTAAGCGATCGTGGAGGCAAGAAGCCTCGCAATTCAACAAAATGGTTTCCGGAACGAGTGTTCTACTATCGACGGCATCGATGAAGTCATTACAAGAGCGATGAAAGCCTTTGAAACGCAAGGGTAAACATCACCTGCCCCATCATTACTTTGAACGCGTAAAATGCCTTAAACACCACAAACTGAACAAACATCCTACGGTCATTTATCATCGAAGGATGCCGTAGTTCCTACAAAGGTCACTAACGAATTATTGACGAAACAGGGTAGCTACTGCTGCAATTTGTTCGGCAGGGTTTTTTTTTGTTGGGTTTGGAAACGCAATACTGGAGAATTCAGACGCAACTGGTCCATTGTACTACCCGACCCAGTTTTTACCCATTTTACTGAAATTTCCTCGACCGAGAGCCGAGAAGGCACTTTAATGATTAGGAGCTTACAGTATCAGCACTAACAACATCAGCACCGAAACTCTTCCACCTGATCCGAGCAAAGGCAGGACAATCGCAAAGGAAATTATCCGAAGTACCATCGCCCTCTTGACAGGCGTCGCGGACAGTGCTGTCACTTAAGCCTAACACACTAAGATGCTTGGCAAAAGCAAAGTGCCCCGTTGGAATGCCAATAAGTTATCTACAGTCTCTTCTGCTGAGTGACAGCAAGAATGCCGCTGATTTCTTACAGACGTTCGGGAGCATAGTTTTAGTCTGCCTGCATCCTGGAGAGCCATGCCACGCACAATTGTGTTTGTAGGAAACCCAATCGTGAATGGAAGCCCTGACCGAGGACGCGGGAAGACTGCAGGTTCAGATCCTGAGAAAACATTCTCTTGTCTTGCAATCTCATCGGAGATCTCATTGCCAGAGATCCCAGTGTGACCTGGGACCCAGATAAGAGTCAACGAGTTCAGCCTTGCGACCGAATTCAGAGAGTTCTTGCATTTTCGCAATATTTTGGAACTGGTTAAGCAATATTTTGGCCTTAAGCGCAGCTTGGTTATCGCTACAGACTCAGATGCTCCGACCCTTCCACCTATTCTTAACAATATTGTCCGTGGCCATTAGAATAGAAAAGGTCTCTGCTTGAAAAACAGAGCCATGCTTGCCCAATAAGTAGGGAAGACTGGTGTTATCGACCTCCAGGAAAAACAACAGCACCGGACCCATGACTAGTTTTGGAGACATCCGTGAAGATTTGACTGCAGCCTTGTCCTGGCTCAGACTCTAGCCGAAGCCAATCCTGAGGGCAAGGAAAGTCGACTTTAAATTTGCACAGCAACCGAAGTTCTGGGTTCATTGCATCAGACGGCATATCCATGGAACAAGCGTCGTAGGATAACTCTCGCGCAATATCATCAAATCTCCAGTGCGGATTATACCAATAGCCGCCCCGTCTAAGACGATAGATTGCTTTGATAGTACCGCCCACGATGGGGTGTTAGTTACTGCGCCACCTCCCATAACCTCCATTATCATTTTTATGGATTTACAAAATGGATTTCTCGTCTAATAATGGGTAGTGTGACATCATCCTGTCTACACTTCCGTACAATTTAACCGGCATAATGGCATACGAGTGCACTTTGTACTTTTATTGCGCCCCTCTAAATGTTACCACAACAATGCGCTGCTATATCGTGATCGGACAGATCAAATCAAATATTTCAATTAACAATACTTCGCTGATAGGGAATAAAGCATTTTATTCATATACTGGATCGTTATGGACAGAACTACAAGCTACCTGGGACAGAAATTACTTTCATAGTATTCACCTTGATTCGAGCGGTTATTCTCGCAATGCAAACTTCTAATTGCTTTTCTCAAACAGTTTTCTAATCTGAGAATAGTGAATTCGATTAGTGCTGCGACTACTGGTGAAAATGTAAATTACATACAGAACCGGCAGTGGAAACTTGTTTTGTACTTGTAATACAAGATTTCCATTTCTATTCCCACAAGGTCACTCGTTTGTGGCTAAAGGTTTTACCTTGGAATTCTTACGAAAGAAGTCGAGTGCATTTCAAATGAAAAAAATGTAAGAGTTATGTAGTTCCCCTTTGGAAGAAACCAATTTGTATTGAATTCCCCTTCCGCGATAAATGGGTGATGGAACTTAACCCTGCATGAGGCTCCCGCTCTCAGGCCCAAAGAAAAAAAAGTTGTTTAAAGAACAAGAAACGTTCAACTTCTATTGCAATAACCAGCTTAAGAATTCATACAGAAAGGATTTACTTTCAACAGCTTACAAACTTTCCCACAACTCTTGTAGTTACTGCGGCATTGATAACACGATGATACATGGTACAAATAATTAACCATACTTCCGCAAGCAATATCCTGAGGTTCCTCAATTTGCTTGAGACAAAAAATTTTTTAGGTCGGCCATCGTTAATTAGACATGAGGCCCCACAGAGCCTTATTTTGGTTGCGAATTCGAAAACAGGGGTCTTCCGACCCAGTCCGAGAAGTATTGTGAAATCTACAACGCCTAACAAAAGTAAAGTTCCAATACTGCTGTGAAGACTGTGAATTTAAATAAACGTGATGTGGTGAAGTCACGACTTTTGTTGGAAAATTGGTGTTTACAAACAATTGAATTAAAATACGGAAAATCAACAATTAAGTAGCGTATTTTTCCCCACTGAGACTTTCAAAGATGTTTTAACAAAATTTATTAGTTTTTTTAAATTGATTGATGTGGTCGACGTGACTCAGTGGTTAGTGCGGTGGTCTGCTGTGCGAGCGGAGTATGTTCAAGCCCCAGCCATGTCCCCAACAGCTCTCGTTGGGGAATGACAAGCGTCCGGGAGTATAATCTGTCATGAAAAAGTTTCTCAATTCGCCGTTCGGAGTCGATTGTACGTCCCTCCCATTCGTGTGAATAATGTAACATGCACAACTTGAATGGGTGCGAGAAGCTATGCCTTGGCTCATCCCGAGCTGTCGCGCCAGCTATTTATTAATTTTTTACTCAATGATGATCCGCAGGGTGTCTAGGTTAGGTTACGAAGGGTGTGTGATGGATACGTCTCATCACTTTCACTCGGAGACCTGGAGGTCCTTTGTGAGTTGTGGGAATAGCAGTATGGTTCCCAGGACAGCCTAAGGACCTATCCTATTATTGGCTGTTTTGTGAACCAGTTCGCACTCTTTAAGAATCCGAGTGGATCCGTTAACTGTAAGTCTGTTGCGCGTAGATGTCGTTCTTGCAGGGCGGGGCAGTGGCACAGCAGATGTTGGATTGATTCTACCTCTTCTTCATCTGGACTCGATTCTCCATTTGCAGAGCATGACGCAGTGTCCTGTGATAACTCCAGTGAGCATGCGGATAGACAATCTGTCCAGGCACCTTGTTTTACTTTCATTCAGTTTCAGCCATGGCGTCCGAGAGGTTGCGCAATCCTCTGTGGCTAACCAGAGGGAGTTAGCTTCTTTCTCTATTATGCTGTATCGGTGGCATGACAGATGTTTCGGCTTCGCTAATGTTCATGGCCGAGCCCAATCTTGCCAATTCATTGGTCTTTCCGTTCCCTTCTATGTCTTTATGTCCAGGAACCCAGCAGAGTTTGACAGTATGATGCCTTATGGTGATCAGCGTGTCGCGACATTTCTTGACTGCCTTTGATTTGATTGTATTGGATTTTATCGATTTTAAAGCTGCCTGACTGTCAACGAAGATGGTAATATCCGATGGAGGAAGGTGACAGAGTGTCTATGTGAGCAACACAGGAGGAACCAGAGCGGAAACGCGTGGTAAACTCCCCAAGATCCACAAGAGGATAAAAGACCTAAGTGGTTTATTTATATAGCTGTAGCCATTTGTTGCAATTTCAACGACTAGGGCTCAAGCCTTTTCAAAACCGTGTTTCACTTAGCAAGACGTTTCAACAAATTCTTCTTTTAAATATTCAAGAAAGAATGACCTTCGTCTATTCAGCTGTGTAGATTGCAACTTAGAGCATGAAGACCACCACTCAAATAGACACCTATGAATCAGAGTCGTTAACACTTTACTTGAGTTATGTGATTTACATGGTAAATTAATTACTGGAAAGTACCCTACACAAGATATTCTAATTCATGTCTTCGAAGTGTAGGATTTCGTGGGGGATTCCCAACGGTCTTACATCTACAAGGTAAAATTAAAGCACTAAAGATATCATATTATCGATTAATGCAAGGCCAACAGGTTCCTACGTTTCAACTACTTATGACTCATCGAACGACTATTACTATTGGGTGTATGAATTTAGAATGTCGACTTAAGTGAAGTACAGCGATATTTAACTTTGCTCTGGAACAATTTATTTCAGTTAAAATTCACAACATTAAGCCCTAGGTTCACAACTTGATGTTTATTTCTAGTATCCGGGATACCAACACCATTAACCCGCTCTAAACCCATTCACTGGGTTTACTGACCACTGTCTCAATCTTCAAAAACCCCTACAACCTAATAAATTTCATTACATTTTAATGATTCTTAAAATATTTCGCAAATAACCGGCTAACAAGCAAAAGTTGAACAATTTGGTGTATTCCAAGGGTTATGCTTACGCATCATGTTATACGAGTTTAATGGCAGCGAACTTGTTTTAGATACCCATGTCAATTAACCGACAGACGTCATGGGAAATGATCTTACGTTGACTTATTGTGGGTGAAACCATCAAGCTGGGCATGGTGCAAGTCATCACTGGTGTGAAATTGCACGGATTTATAGGTCCTTTTTGGTAATACTTTGGAAATACTTGACTATGTTGCTCTAATCTACGAACGAAGAAAGAGACAGAGTTGATAAGAGCTGGAAGTACACTTAATTTGTTTCCTATTGTTCTACACCGCTATTGTGATCTTATCTGCTACATACATAGTTTGAGGTAACAACAAGACCGTTATTGATTGATTTTCAATTAAAACAACGAAAACTGAAATGAAAGTTGTGTTGAGACCAAATGAAGTGAAGAGAGGGGGAGGGGGGTAGCTTAACATAATAGATAGGGGTCGTCAACCTTTATGTGCCAATTCGTAACCCAAAAAATACACTAACCTCTTCTTCAGACTGTGTTCCTACACCTCTTTCTAGAGGAGTATTCTTGTGGGACTTACATAAGTACTCAGGAAATAGATTTACATATGCTCCTCTAAGGCAAGGTTTTTAAAAAAAAAACTCGAAGATTGATCAGGAAAAATCAGAAGATTACATCCCAACAACTCAAAACTCAAAAACTCACTCACTAGCAGCGTGGAAAAAAAATTTGATAAAAGTGTCAACAATCAAAAACGTGTATATATGTATCTATGTACGTACCCATCAAACCTACTGTCAATAAAAAATACCGAAAAACGAGCAGAGCCCTATAGACTACTAAGCCTATTTCATATTTCTTTAACTATAGTCTGACTACGACGACCACTGGCCAAGCAGAACAAATATTCAACTTAGACGTTAGGTTAGGTTAGGTTGAAGTGGCTGCCAGCTAAAGCCAACACACTTAGACCCATGGGGGGCCCGTTGTGATACCACCAGGATCTCAAAAAGATCTCCTGCCTACTCATTGAAACCAATTGGAGCTTCTTATAAAGCGTAGAAGGCTACTGACATCAATGTTAATTAGGTCGCCTAAGTTTGTTTACTTTTGCGGGAGAAAGCTTTAGTTTGAGTTTGCAAGTAGCGATCGGTATACCTGAGCTGCCCTTATCAGGCCCAATAGGTAATGTTGTTCCATATCTAGCGAGTTCATCAGCCTTGCAGTTGCCTGGTCACTGTGCCCTGGCACCCAGCAAAGGTAGATATTGAACTGCTCAGCCATCTCTATAAGAGATGATCGGCAATCTAGGGCTGTTATTGAATTTAGAGCGATTGATTCCAAGGACTTCAGTGCCACTTGACTATCCGAAAAGATGCGGATATCCGTGACTGATATCACGTTTTTCTTCAGCCAAGATAAGACTTCTCTGATCGCCATGATTTCCGCCTGGAACACGCTACAATGATTCGGAAGACGGAACGCTAAGCTGAGGTTCAGCCTCTCGGAGAAAACACCACCACCCACCCCATTGCTAGTTTTTGAACTTAGACGTTGATAGCCAAAGTTTTCGTCCACCTTATCAATTCAAAGTTAAAGTCAAACAAGGCTATTGGGCCTGCCGGCTTATCGACTGAGCTATTCAAAGCAGATCTTGAAAAAAACCCTAGGCTTGACAGCATTGATAGGGACGATCTATACAGAGCTATGCTCAGTTTTGCCATACCTCACAAACTCGGTCATTCGTGCAGCTATCAATGGAGAACCCATCTTGATCGGTTATGGCAAACTGAAGCCTTTGATAAGAAAAACAAGATTTAGACAGATCTAGAATATTTCTGCCAATCGCTGTTTCTCTTACAAATAATCCAATTCAGCAAGAAAGCCGTGTTTTCGAAAAATTATATAAACGCTTATGATCTCATCTTTGTCAAAATTTGATGAGAACGCCCTAGGTTGTTTTTTAAAAAAAACCTTTTGGGTGATTTTTGAACCCGTCTATCTGCGTAAACAGTAAGTTGAGGAGGAGATACAAAGACGAATTGTATGGACTATTTGCCGACATCAATCGAGGCAGGAGATTTCAAAAAGATTTAAAATTCAACGACTGACATGGCTGGGGAATGTAACGTACGGCGACTGAAGCCAACTAAGATCACCATCCTCGTCGACAGTCAAGCAGCTATCACGGCTCTAGATAATGCCAGCACCAAATCGAAAGTGGTGTCTGCCTGTCGTAAAATCCTAAATAATAGGGCGTCACCCACGAGGTCAGCATCTGCTGGGTCGAGGATTTCGAGGGTAACGAGAAAGCAGACGAACTTGCTCGGCAGGGATCAGCTTTAGAAAGAGAGAACACCCACACATCGATAAACATCCCTATCGGTGTACTAAAAGTTAACGTCGACCACAAGATGAGAGAGCTAATCAACACCTCTTGGTCCACCAGAGGCGGCTGCATTATATCCCGCAGCTTATGGCAGAGAATAGACCAGAACAAAACAAAACGTCTTCTAGCTATGAACAAAAAAGTTACTCGCATCCTAGTAGGTGTACTGACAGGACATTGTGCCAAAGGTACCATGGCCAGCAGACTCGATATCGAGTCCCCAGACTACTGCAGGAGCTGTCAGAATACAGTTCAAAGGGGAACACAATGGACCAGTGGGGCCCCGTGAACGCTCAGTGATTGGACTGGGCACTGCCCCCATAACCTAACCTAACGTACGGGGATAATCATGGGATCATGGGAATCAGTTGCATAGCTACATATGTATGTAAGTGACCAGGAGCCCCTCTGCAAAATGATTTTAGTCTCTCTTCTCATAATTATTTGTTTTATTTCGCATAGAAGTAGCTTCAGGCTTGGCCAAGATGCTACACCAATTTAACCTATGATAGCTGCGCCATTAACAGAAATCAATAAGAATCCTGCATCTGCCTGTGGGCTAGAAAATTATGACACGGTGAAACATTTCATTTGACAATGGATGTCGCGAGAATCATATACGCTGAGCCTCCTTTGAACTTGTATACCAACGATTTATCGGAGAATTTTCGATGTCGTTGAACTTGAATTCCCTTAGGAGCTTTATTTCTTGCATGGCACAGGTTCGGGGACTTCCTTGTTAATCCATCCTCTGCCCTGGTCATCTGGTAAGCATGTGTCCTGTCTTTCTGCAAAGCGCAGTTTTGCACTGATGGTTAGGGATTTCTACTTAGCGTCTGCGTTTGATAGAGAAATTTCTTCTACTTTTCCTTTAAGGTCACAAAGTGGATCCTTGCCTATATTGTCGGCTTATTCTCGGCCAAAGTTAGATGACAGTTCTTCAACTTTCTCATTACATGGAACCATATGCCACTTTATCCAAAAACCGAGTTTAATTTTGTGCTCCATGCCAAAAAACCGTCAGATCCTCGCAACAGCATTCCACGAACTTGGATGTAATTTATGTAGCGTGTATTGATATTACACGGAGGGCACTTCCACAATTCCATCTAGCTGTTGGGATATGCAGACGATATTTTTATCATGACACGCTCTCAGCGAGTCCTCGTAGAAGCATTTGCAGCGATTCAAGAAAAGGCGAAACAAGTTGGTCGTAAAACAAACGAGGATAAAACCAAATATACGCTGTCGACAAATAAAGATCTATCTGTTCACAACCTAGGGTAAGACGTCACTATCGACCTACACCTCGGAGTAAACGTAAACCTACTTCAGAGTAAACGTAAACTTCAAGACATCTTTGTAGAGATCCGGCGAAAAATATCCTTACGAAACCGCTGCTACTTCAGTTTAGCGAAACAGCTGGAGTCGAAGATCTTAAAAGTTAAAACAAACGACAAAGGGGATACTCTATAGGACTCCAATTCTGCCAGTCCTGCTATATGACGTCGAGTACTTGACGATTAGCAGAAAAATAGAGCAGATAGACAGAGCTCCTTCGATAGAAAAATACTTTGACAGATTTTCGGTCCTATTTGTGAGGAAAGTGAATGGGAAAGGAGCAGGAGCGTAGCCAAGGGCCACGGAAGTTGGAAGTTCAAACCCCTCCCATAATAATAATAAGAATATAAATAAACATTAAGCTGGAGGTGAGGTTCAAACTCCCGATCTCAAAATCGTAGTGCTTACGCGCTGCGGCTATCTATCGTACCATCGAACAGGGTTAAAGCTGTGCAAAAGCTCATTGTTGTAGATAAGCTTTTAGAGTCATACTTAAGGCCACTTTTTTACAAAAGTACGAAAAGTGAAAGCACGGCGTTGTGCGAGGTTTACTGGCTTCAATTCTTGTGTCAACTGGACGTTATAACCATGTAGACCAAGATCTTTATGCAAAATGTGGTTAGAGCTCCAGATAGGACCAATTCCTGCGATCGTCTTGAAATGACGAAACTGAGCCCGTACTCAGTAACAGTGTGGAATATTTACCTACTAACCCCTTCTCCCTTCTGCGCTTGATGATAACCAAAAACAGTACGAATTGTACAAAACGTTTTCACCATATTTTCGCCGTGTGAATTTTTACTATTTCAACACGTTATGCGAGTCTGTATCGATCCAGATTTAGTAACCTCCTAGTTTTTACTTATGACAAGTCATCACAATAATAGTTGAATGCTAACAGTTCAACAATGGCGTGAAATTTAAAATGCCACCTCTTGTTGAAAGATCCTATACTTTGCCATGTAAAAATGAACGTTGACACAGTACTAACCGAATTTTTTTCCGTATCTTAGCGGATAACGCTATTGAAAAAGCAATAAAGTGATTTTTATGAAGTTGATGTGTTTCAATTACTTTTTTTCCCAGCTAGTCTTTTGCGAGAAGATTTTTTGATCTTTTGTGAAAATTTCTGTAAAACCCCCTCATTAGGAAATCTTACCTACGCCTCTGGAAAGGAGATATAATCGCGAATTCTATAAGCTCTACCAAGATGTGAATATAGTTCAAAAGGTCAAATCTCATCGACTGCAATGCTTAGGACACATCGAGCGAATCTTCGAATCGTAGCCCTCAGGTTCGAGACGACCAGGAATGCTTGGCCTGACAAACTGGCAACAATAAGCTTCGAATCAAAGAGGATGGAGAACTGCGGTGTCTCAGGCTAAAACTCTTCACACATCTTTACTATTCTATAGCCACCTGGATTTCAATGTAAATCGTGATATCCCCTCCCCTCTTGATGTTTTTTTCTATTAAGGCTAATTGAGTAGCCTTTGTTACATCTATAACCTCCACTTGAAAAACGCTGCTTTAATCAGAGAGTCTGATCCAGCTGAGCAGGTCTAGTGCCTCAGGAAAGGGACCTGCTCGCATGCCCATGTGTACTTTTGCCATCAATGTAAATGGATTTGAACTCATTGTTTAAGATTTTATCATTTCATGTTTTTCCAAGTCCAGAAATTGAACAGTACGGTACCGTTCGTGCCCATATAAGTTCGATCCTCAATATTTTGATTGGCTAACTTTTAGAGCACTCATTGCTGCAGATCCCTGGATTTATAGGTTGAGGGGTAGCAGATTACAAATAGACATGATTTTTTTTTAATCAGACACAATTTTTGGTTTCTTTAAACTTTTCACAAACTCCGGTAGTACAATGATTTATTTAGCAACAACAGATCTGTTCAATAAATGAAGGAGACTCCATAACAAACATTTATCCTGTTCAGTTCACAATAACTTATTTGAAATACTTAATGCATTCAATTTCCAATTGGGTTCCAATTTAAACCTCTTTACTGACAAATTTATCAAAAAATAATCGAATCCTTTTTACCGATCAATTAAATTTGTAACCCGTAACTCCATTTCAGGACACCAACTGATTAAACTTACTTCCGTGTTAGGCGGTGTATTTTGCAATTCCATATTCACTTTTATTACTTGTCAATCGTTTCACTTGGTTCAACACTTTGTTGGTATTTTTCATGCACTAAATTCAATCAATTTTTAACCATCGGTAAAGTATTGTTACACTGCATTAGTAAGACCGCACCAGTACCATTACTACTCGAAGCTAAACTGTAACTGAAGCGATCACGGATCAGATCAGAACGAAGGTCTAGGTGAAACTGCGACCTCCATTAAGCGTCCAATGGAAGAAAGAATTGAATACACTTTCAGTGCTCTCTGTTAAGGCACCTGTCTCTCACATCTTGGGAGCAACAAGTTACCTCTACTTGTTTGGTTGACTTGCTGGCAGAGTAATCAAACAATGAGTTCTCACCAGACCTTGTGGTGTGACAACATGCACCTAAGCAATATAAAAATAAAACTTCATTCACAATTCAACAAAAAAATTAAATTAAATTAGAATGATTATTGTTCTGAGGTTTTTCTTTATTTCCTATTTAAATTGTTTACAATAATAATTAAATGTTCATTAACGGGTTAAACAAATTTATTTGTACACCTAGTATGACGGGGAAATTTTTTTCTCCATTAGTCACTATCTAGTCCTAAAATGAAGTCGTTTCTCGATCGGAGATAGACAACTTAATTACACTCCGTTGTAAATTACATGGAAAAATAAAGAGTAACGACTCGGGCTAGTAGATTTGAAAAGTTTGAAATGTAAATTACTATCGGCTTCATGATTAAAAATTAAAATGTAAAGTTATTACTACGTAAGTAAGTGCATAACTCGTATATTGTTGTGGTGTAAATAAATTTTAACTGAAATATTGAGATTCCGTGACTTGACGCTGTTCGCCGTATCTTTAAATTCATTGTATTGCAAAGTTGTTTTTATTTATCCAGCTGGAAATAGACAATTGTGAACTATGAGTACATTTATGGTTTTAAATGATTGAAAATGACTAGCCATCCTGGTTATGTAATACAGAAATAGATTTTTCATTTAACCGCGGATATAATATAGTTACACGGTCGAGACTGTTGCTTTTGAACCTATTTGAGGCTTTGGTATCGTCTTAATAGTTTTCTGTAAGTCTAAGTCAGCAAATCTGCTGGTGTGGATGAAACCCGACCAGAAGCGCTCAAGGGTTTGAGTAAAGAGGGAGTAAAAGGGCTCTTTCGTGGCCTGGGAATGCGGTGAAACACCTAGCAAACACCGCGCTAAAGGGGTTATGACTACCCTTAAACGAGAGCACGGGCATTAGGCAAATTAGAGGAGAGACGTAGGAGATACCGATGCACGTAGGTCTTAAATGCCTGCGGGTTGCAGCGACGGGGAAACACAGAGCTATGCAGAATGTTCCACATTCGCGTTGTATGGCTTATGAAAGAATCTCTATATTTGACTGTACGCCCGAAATTAGGCTTAGGTTAGGGCCACGCACTGACCGACTGAGCGATGAGCGACGAGCGATAGAGCGACAAGTCTGAGCGAGGAGTGACCTTTTACTGAGCGACGTCGCTTGAGCGATTATTAGTGAAAATGTCGTTGTCGACAGCTGAAATCAAAATTTCCAATTTTATTTGCTCCATTTTCACTTTATCGCTGAGCGTTGAACTACAAAATTAGAACAAAATTGAATTTAGAGCGACGTCGACAGAGTCGCTCAGAAAAGTCTCTCATCGCTTAGTAACTACGTGGCCACAGCCCTACGATTCCATATGTTCTAATTTTTTTGCATCGCGCAGGTCCTCGTCACTCAATCGCTTATCGCTCAGTCGCTCAGTGGGTGGCCCTAGCCTTAAGGGTGAACTGATGGGCATTCGTAGCATGACGCGTATTGCGGTTGAAGTATTAGAGGGGTGGAATGCAACTGGCTATTTCGCTGGAGCACTGTTTATGAAAAAAACGATAAAACAGCGAGAGACAGGAAACATTTCGTCGGTGTTCGAGCGAGTCAATTAACTTCGCAATGTCCCTGTCACCACCAAGTTTTAACGCGCGATTTTGGATTCTATCCAGAATGTGCAAGACGATTTTGGATGCCCCAGACCAGATTTGAGCGTTATACTCGAGCTTTGGGCGAATGAACGCCTTATAAATTGAGTCCAGATCAGAAGGGGGTAAAGTATTTTTTGCACCGTTTGAGGAAACCTAGACATTTCGCAGCATTTTTGGCGACTTCGAATATATGGTCATTCCAACGAAGGTTGTCGTTGACACACATACCGAGAATGGAAAGTCTTTCGGTTTCGGCGATGCAAGTACCATTTATGGATAATGGTTGAAGAGTGGGGTTTCGCTTGAGTGACAGAAGACAGCATTGAGAGTTAAGCCCCATTTCATTATTCTGTCAAGGTCGGAATTTAATGAGCTTAACATACGTTGCCGTTCCTCTTCTACGTCCGAAGAGCAGGGACGAGAGTTAGGGAACGAATATGAGAAGCTGAGGGTATTGTCATCAGCGAAGGAATGGATTCGATTAGAAGTTCCAGACAAGAGATCATTTATAAAAATGAGAAAGAGAGTCGAAGACAAAACAGAGCCTTAGGGAGCACCAGCATTTATATGGTGAATTGCAGACTTAAAACCGTCCAAGATGACTTGGATTGAACGGTCCGAAAGGTAGTTTCTAATCCATGGAAGAAGAGACACATCGATGCTAAATGCACGCATTTTCGACAAAAGAGCTTGATGCCAAATTCTGTCAAATGCTTTAGAAATATCAAGCGCAAAAATCTTACTTTCACCAAAGTGATGGATAGATTGGTTCCACTTCTCGGTAAGATATGCCATCAAGTCACCAGTGGACCTGTTGCTACGAAAACCGTACTGCCAGTCATTGAGGAGTTTTCATGAATCAAGATATTTCATAAGCTGACGATTTATCAGCGTTTCCATGACCTTGGAAAGAAGGGACGTTAGTGCAATGGGTCGGTAATTGGAGGGAGAGGAAGATTCGCCCTTTTTAGGGACGGGCTGGACGAATGCAATTTTCCATCTACTCGGAAAGAGACCAGAGGAGTAGGACAGATGGAAAAGCTTACGCAGTGGTTTTGCCAGCGTGGAAGAACACATCTTCAAAACTATGGGTGGAATATGGGTGGACCAGCGGATTTGTGTATGTTTGGACCTTTAAGTACTCCTACGACTGTACGAGTGCGAAAGTGGACTTGTCCCATGGAGAATTCGATGCTCTCAAGTACAGGCGGAGACAAAGCAGAATCTGAAAGCGATGAGCTGGCCGCGAAATGAGCGGCAAGCAGATTAGCCTTGTCTAAGGCAAACTGGGGTGATTGTTTAGCGTTTTAAGAAAGGGGATAAGAGAGATTTTTCCAATTATAGGCGTATATCTCTTTTAAGTCTCTCTGGTAAAGTTTTTGCTAAGGTGTTGGCGTTCCAGAGCTGTGATCGAGTCCCTGTGCCACTGTCCAGCGCTATTTCACAGCAGGAACAGGCTCTTACCATTGACCTTGGTCACACCCCTATTTGAAACCTTCTTTCCTTTATTAATGAGCCTGGAAATGGTTTTACTCATAGAATTTCCAGCGCAGGGAATTCTCTGTTACCACAATGGACTTCTAAGTGAGTTTATAATTTATATTGATACAAAGTAAACCTAACCTTAGCTAACTACATGGTGCATATATAATTCAAAAATACCAAGCCATGGAAAAAGTTTACCCCCTTGACCATGGCCAGACTACCACTTGGATTTTGGTCCCTTGGGTTTATACCAATTGCCATCTGACATTTATAAATTATCTGGGCCAACTAAATCACCAGTAGAAACTATTTCAAATTGACTATTCACACTAATTATTGTCAAGGACATCAAAATTAGTGGTCTGGTCAGAGATATTTAGTCATTGATTTGGTATTTATTTCGAAGGCATTTGTACTTAGGTTAGGTTAGGTGGCTTTCCCCGCATATGCAGGAACACATTTAAACCAAGTGAAGGTCATTTCTTAGCACTCGGAGCACCGGGAAGGGGAAGATTTTATTGTTAGCTGTTGAGATCTGGGGGTGCTGGCGGAGTTCAGATCATTCAGATTGATAAAGAGGTATTGGAATAAGATGGCTTTTCTGATGTTGCCAAGAACGGGGCATGTGCAGAGGAAGAGTGCAGTGGCCTCTTCCCCCTTCTTGTCTCTGCAGCTCCTGTAGAAATCATTACATATACCCAGGAGTTGAGCATGCCTTCCTAGAATGCAGTGCCCCGTTAGAACGTTGATTAGTTTTGAAAGTTGGTCTGTTTTAAGTCGTATTAATGCTTTTGATCTTTTCAGCCAGCATTGTTGCCTCGAATTGTTGCAATGATCGAGGTGTTGCCATCTACGATTTGCTTTCGACAGAGTGTCGGTGTAAGTCAGGACTTTACCAAGAGACATAAGCGCTTTTGACATGGTCCGTCTTACTGTCGTCTATTTATACATTGAGAGCTAATTCGTCAGCCGAACAGTTCCATTGAAGGTCGCAGTGACCAGGGATCCAAAAGAATGTGACGTTATACTGGTTAGCGATCTCGTTTATTGTGTTGGATACGAGGGACCTGTCGCAGCCTGGCTGTCGATGTATATAGCAATAACCGTGCATGATATTGGGTAAGCCTTCAGCCAAGCGACGGCTTGTGGAAAACCTGTGACTTGGGGTTGGAGCACACTTCAGTGGTTGGGGAGACTAAAGAAGTGGTTGATGTCCAGGTCTTCTGAAAAGACACCGGCACCGACTCCTTCGACTGTTTTAGAGCCGTCCGTAAAGATAGAGATAAACTCATTAAAGAGGATTTTGGGCTGACTCCAGGCGCTTCTTTCCGACATTTTGTACTTATAGCCCATGTTGAAGTAGTTTTCGGTGGGCAGCGTGTCTGTTGATTTGGGAAGGCTACGGTGAATTGACAAGAACCTGGCATGTCCCACAGTTTTCACACACCAGTGGTGGGTTTATCTCAGTCCAGTATCAACTCCTTACTGCTTCACACTGTATACATAACCATTTGGATTCAGAGATGAGGAGCATGACAGGTACATAGAAGGTACGCTGTTGTTTCTTTCTCCTTCTCGTCTCTACAGATTCTGCAGAAATAGCTGAAAGGAATATCCATTCTCTATTAAGCATGGTGGGTGTTGCTATAGAGGTTAGGGATTGTCTAATAACAGACAGAAGTCTTTCTACGCTTTTAGGATCCAGACAAGGCCATATCTGCCTCGATCACAGGCAAGTGCCGATATTATTCCACCTGCTGTTTGCAATTCTTCTCACTTCAGTGTCAAAGCAAAGCTTTATCGATGCTAAAGAAGGAGACCCTTCCTTTCTATTTTCAGAGAGGTTCTGACTTTACTAGCTCATCCACTTTGCAGTTTCATGGAAAGTCCCTGAAATCCAGCACAGAGATACGTAGCATCCAATCGGTCGCACGGTATGTAGTGTGTTTGCCTGTGACTCGAACTGTACATGTTCGAGCCCGATCGGGGAACAGCAAAAACTATAGCCACCGAAACAAAACAAAACACTGCACCAAAAAAAGGGGTTTCTGTCTAGGAGTACAATGGACCGATAATGAGTCTGAGTGCTCCCGGGATTTGGAAAAAACGTAGCATCTATCAGCGTTTTTGTTTAGAGACCTGCCTCTGTTTCCAAGACTTTTATCGGTGTCTGACTTTCAATGTAAGGTACAAAAGCGGCACCATCTACCGCTTTAATTGAAAGCTAAGCCATATTATCTCCGACTTCTATGAGTTCAGTCTACTTCACACTAAAATTATTTGGCTGCCATCTGGTAATTCACCGGAGAAGACTCCTGCCTCCGTGTCAAATGCTGTCTATCTGTGTGTGTATCTCTATCCAGACGTCAGATTTTCTAGTCTGTTGGATACTGGAGTGGCTTGAACAAGTGTTGGCCAACTGTGAGGATTCCCTAAGCCTTAACGCTGATTTTACTTGTCTTAGATATCAATACAAAGCAAACGGAGCATCGTCTTCAGTGCATCTGTAGACCTTGATCTTAAAGCATCCATTATACAGATACATGAGACCTCTAAACTCTTCCCAGAAGATCAGTGCTGTTGACTTTCTTGTCCAAATTTTTCCACCGGATTAATGCAAGTGTACCACTCTAAGGGGTCCAAGCCCTACTACTGGAATAAAGAGCAACTGAGAAATCCTTTGGCACGATTTTGTGATATGGCTCTTGTATCCTGCTTTTGGTACGAAAATTACTTTAACTTCAAGCATCCCTTAGTTTCGTGGGAAATTGACATCCGGGCTACGCCCGTAGCCACCTAGGTGCTGAAAGGAGCTGAGCTCCCTCTGAGATATGGGAAACTCCCTTAGAAATTTTCATTCACCGATAGAAGAATTTCTTGATCTGTGTATGAGCTACCTTCAAGATCGCCTGGCTACAGGCGTGATCCGGGCTAGCAGATTCATATGGTTTACAGAAACTTTTCCCAGCTGATAAGGTCATCTATCCTTTTTCCAGCTATTGGTGAGCTATCAACTACTGTTTCCCTATTATTGTGCCTTCATACTGTACAACCCGGAAAATGAGTTTCCACCAGAGTTTTAAACACTTTCTTGCTGGAATCCCGTGTTACGCAGCCTCAGTTGATAATTTACGTTCAGTAACTGATAAGAACATAAAAATACCGGTATCTAAGGTATCCATGTTATCTGTGTTATGACGTTGATACATGCTGTTGTTTTCTAAATCTTTATTGTCAGCACTCCTCAATGTGTTTCCTTTGATTTGTTTTCAAGTTAAGTCCATCAGTGTTATTTTCCAGGTTATAAAGATTTATAACCACTGCGCAGAGCACAATCTCATACAGCACACTTGTGCTTTTTTTAGATATTCGGGGTAATTTTTACAATGAAATATTAGTTTCACGCGTTCTGTAACAACAGATAAGTGCACCTATCTATAATGAAGGCAAAGTGTGAAGAACACCAGAGATAAAATAATTTCGGCAATCAGACAAATGCGATACAATTATGTGGGGTAACAAACGAGACCAACACCTCCCACCAACTTGGGCAACTTGGGTCTGTTTGAAGCAATGAACTCATAATTTTACGTTAAATACGTCTATTTGCGGATGAATTACTTCATCTGTTGACACATGAATGCCAGAGATATGAGTGTTCTGTACAAAAATTTAAATAAGTACACACCTTGTGGAGTCACTGGGTACACCCAAACTCCTGGTAATTGCCTTTGCCTCATAATTAGCTTGATCATTTTGTCAGTTGAAGCATAGTGAGCTAATAGCCTAATTCAGGAGACAGAGAACTATGAATTTGTCATAATTAGTTGCAGGTACGTATAATATCGCTACTTGATCATCAACTGAGACTACTTATCATGCATTGGTTTTTGACTCCATCAACCGCTTTCTCACAGATTCTAAGGTTCGTTCTTCTCGTAAGGCTCAAACCAAAGGCCGGCACTATCCAACGATAGAGCTTTCTCACAACATTTTATTCTAGGATTCTGGTTCTTTGGGCTATGGTAGTGCAATAGCATAAAACGTACTCGGCAGATTCTTGATCTTTTAAGCATACATTCAGTATCAATTGGCTTCCATCTTTTTATTTTACAGCATTTCGAAGTGTGCATTTGAGTTTGAATTTGATGTGACAAGAAATTCGTTAAACTCTTATATCTCAACTCAAACGTCTTGGATGCGCTGAATTGAGTAGATCTAAAAGTAGACGAAATATGCTCGCATA
The DNA here is from genome assembly GCA_917880715.2 of Matsumyia berberina. NCBI lineage: Eukaryota > Metazoa > Arthropoda > Insecta > Diptera > Syrphidae > Matsumyia > Matsumyia berberina. The sequence continues at coordinate 98,596,777 of OU862871.1, forward strand.
AATGGTTGGGAGAAGCCAGCTGTAGCTGTAGCGCCAGCTATTTATTTTTATTTTATTTTTATAAGTAGGCGAACAGACAGCTCTTCTATGTGATAATCAGCGGCACGGGCAACTGATTCTGCGCGCAGCGGTAGCTGTACTGCTTAGAATTTAATCATTTTGTTCAAACAGAATGCGGGCCAGTCGAGAACGCCGCGTGTAAATATAAGGTTGTAGTTTTTTACAAAGATCGCGACGGACAAGCAGCAATAATGACTGATGATTCGATTCGTCCAAATGTGATACACGGGATCGCGACTACGTGAGGGACGATGATGTCTGTCCCTGGTAGTGGTTTCGGAGGGAGAATAGTTTTGCCTTGTAAGACTTCGCGATTAAACGCGCAAATTTTCAAAAACACTGCTGTTACTTTGTCTGCCAAAACTCCCAACATTAACATGCAAGAGTAAGAAGAAGCATTTCATTTACCTCGGAACTACTACTTATTTCTGCTGCACAGCGATTGATTCGTTCTGGAGAAAATTGTTTTAATAACTGAAGGGTTGAAAGCTCTTCGCTTTCTAACGCATTCAGCCCGCACCGCTGCACTGGCCGCGTTCACTTTGGTGGAGTCTTTAGAGGAAATTTCTAAAGGAGCTCGCGAAATCTCAGAGGAACCTCAGCTTCGTTCAGCACTTAGCTGGTTATGGTTACAGAACTGCTTAGCTTCTCACTTTCACACTTTTCATTCCAAAGTCAAAAATGAAATTGGCCCATTTTTGACTGGCAAGGATCTCTGAAATCCACTTGTTGTTAGTTTGCAGCTTTGTCTTCGAATCACAAGTCACAGGCAGCTATGAAGACGTAACACTCGCTACACAGGAAATGCTTACTAGTTTCACTTAAACCTGAATTTGGTTCCTCCTGTGGAATACAAAAATGTTAGCTGCGGTCATACAATACGAATGTGGAAAACTTATCACATTAGACTGCCTTTCACATCAATTCACGGCATTCAAACCCAATCTGCATTAAATCTCTCTTTGCCTCATTTTGATGTACCCCTGCTATACATCAATGTCAATCCCTCATGCACGTCTCCGTTAAAAACAGAAACGAATAGTCCTTCAACCAACAACAATCGTAGACGATTGTCTACATATCCATTCTCTGAAGGAATGATGCCATTTTGGCAATATTACCACTTCTTCTGCATTCGATTAAAGAAATGTTACGTATACGCCAACGATGCCGGAGTCATAACAGGGAAATTCGCCATTGCTACTCAAAGGATTCAATTCTGTTTGGGAATCTATGTATTGTAGTTAATTAGTTAGGAAGCGTGGTCCTCCATGAAGAGGTACACTTGGACCAGAAAGTAGGCCCATTGTGATAGCACTAAATCGTGGCGTTGACTAGTTTTTAAAGTTGCTCTCTTTTAAGTCGTATTAATGCTTTTGATCTTTTCAGATCCAGGAGAGGCCAGATCAGGCTGTCACTGTTGCAGTAGTCGAGGTGTTGCCATCTACGATTTGCTTTCGACAGAGCGTCGGTGTAAGTCAGGTGTTTAACATTCGACATAGGCGCTTTAACAAGATCGAACATGATGTTCTGTACATATTGAGAGCCTTGTCTGCCTAATTCGTCAGCCGCACACTTTCCTTGAATAGGGCAGTGACCAGGGACCCAACAGAATGTGACGTTATACTGGTTAACGATCTCGTTTAGAGACACGCGGCAGTCTTTCACTGCCCTATATTTTATTGTGTTGGTTTCGAAGGACCTGATCGCAGCCTGACTGTCGATATGGATCAGAATATCTACGCGTTATATTGGGTTAGCCTTCAGCCTTCAGAGGATCTATGTTTCTAGTGCAGATTTTGAGGATTTTCCCTGGAGTTAAGGTTTTTGGTTGGAAATATGTTTGTGCATCCATGCATTTACGTTTTATGTATTCCGCAGTTCATTCTTTTTGCTGTGCAAAAATTCTTTGGATTTGTTATGAAAAGTTATTTTTGCTCTTCTAGCCTGAGTCCTGACGAAGCCCCTTTTTCATGGTACATACGTACGACCCGTATATTATGTATAATCAAAAGTCCGGTGATGTCGAGTGTTTATTTGTATTTTTTTTCTGCAACTCGCAATATTTAGGAAAGCTAAGATTTTGAAGGAAATCGAGGAGAAATTGCAAAAAGCGAAAGGTTCGGTTGCTGAAGATGTGGTAAAAAACTTCAATGCCGTTTTTTTTTCAGCAAATGAAGGACTCAATACCAACAAAGATGTAAATAATTCAGTAAATAATGTAGAGAGATCCTTCAGCTCATTCATTCTCCTGAGCGGCAATAGCAGATTTTTTTTGTTAGAAAACTTCAAAAATTTTTATGGTTGTACAGTGCTACTATAATGCTTACAAACCCTTTTTTTAAATACGTTTTTGCCGTCTAATTTTGCCTTTTTTTTAATTTTCAACGTTAACAAAATCTGTTCCTTTGTAATTATCATTCAGATCTAGTTGGATCTAACTATATTGTGGCCAATGAAAAGTCCTACCAATGCTCCCGTCTTTGAAAATTCGTCGCCGACCAGAGAATCACTAAAGTCGAGCCGATCCTTGGGACAACACTTGAAAAGCTTCGATGTGATTTGCGTAGCAGTAATTGCGTTTATGGCCGTCTGACTGTCAATGTGGATCGTATTATTCTCCCATGACAATTTAGCATTCATGCTAATTAGGCCGATTTTGTCTCTGCTGTAGCACCTACGGCTGGAACACACTGCTGTCATTGGGGTGCCTGGTCTTACCTCTTCAGACAAGAGACCTGCTTCTACGCCTGTTTCCTTTTTTAAGCAATCAGTGTAGATGAGTTCTTGGACTGGCGATGAGTTTTTTTTTTTTAGTATTTTAGTATGAGTTATGTTCTATAATTTACGTTATATGCATGTACATATGTATCTGCTTTAAGCGGTGGGAAAAAAACAGCGGTGAAGTGCAACAACAAACTATGCTATGCAACGCACTGGTGATACCTTGTGGGATCACCTTGATTTATTATTATGGGTATTTTAGTACAAAACACCGGATATGTACATACATACATACGTAAATACGTTTTTACGAGTAATTTGACGGCTGCACAGAATAATTATGGGTAACAACCCAACCAAGTGTTGCTATCGTCTTAATTGGACTTGGCCATTTCAGAGTAAATTAGTACGTATAGCAATTTTACTTAAATAGTATCATCAATACATTAGTAATATTTTAACAATTTTACTTTAATTTATGTTAATCTATTGTGTAATAATTTTATTGCAACTTAACGCGGAATTACGCAATTAGCTCATACATACATACTATTTAAATAGTTTATTTAGAAGATTTTTTTTACTTTTTTTGTAAGTTATAAGTTGAGATCAACCTCTTTTTGAAGCCAAGTGCTCTCATTATGATCCTTTGGGCTGATTTTCTCAATGGTACATACAATACTCTCTAAGTGCTAGTATTCTTTTAGGTACCTACATATGTACATAAGCAAATCTCATGGTTGTGGTTGTAGATTATTTGTGAATTCTAGACGTAGCCTCGAGGTAAATAATTGAGTTTACCTACCCTTTAAAGAAATAATTCTGCTCTTCAACAATTCTTCAACAGCGTACAACAATTTTAATTTCATCTTTAAAAAAGGTCTAGTGTGGAATTGGCTGCAAATAGGCATGCGAAGAGATCAGTCGTGAAACCGTCGTATTTCAATAAGGACGGGAGTGAAGCATGACTGAATTTGTTTTTAATCGCGTTTGTTTAGAAACTTTTTTTTTTGAAGTCTGCTACTTTCTTCATCGATTCTTCATGACAAATTACACTCTTGGAGAATTGTTATTTCCCGACGTAAGATGGTGCCGCGAAAAATATTTGTTAAATATTGCTGAGGCTTGTATTGAAAATGGGATAGAGATCTCCTTAAGGTCGTCAAAGAATGATTTGCCTGAGTCGTGTTGTCTGGCTCTAGCTAGTCGGACATTTGCAGAGGAAGTGAACGGGTTTCTTTCTTGTATGTACATATATATCCTTGCAGCTACAACAGTGTGTGTTGTGAGAGATACCCAGCTTTTCTGCACATTCGGCAATTGGCCAGTGTCTTGTGCCGGGACAGGGCCTATTAAGGAGTTTTTTGGTAGGTTAGACACATCGCTCTAGATATAATGCAATTATTGGTTCTGCTCCATCTGTGGTTGGTCATCGAAAGAAAGTGTTGAATATCGACCTGTCGCGGGAGTGAGCTGTCGAGGGCTGAGCCTTGCCTGACCAGTTCGCAGGCACACAGGAGTGTGTGGGTGAATTCGTAAACGCAGTAATCTGCGAAAGTCGAACCACATACCTGCTTTGTTTCTGCAAATTAAAAGTGTTGTTCGTCTGCACGCCGAAAACAATCAGGCGTTCATGCAGATGTTGGGCGAGTTCGTAAACATCTGACTAAGAAAGATCTGCATTACTTGCGTTCATAAAGCAAAATTCAAATCGGACTTACGCAGGCGACAGAAATCTAGTATGTTCGTAAACGTCAAAAATGAGCAGTAAACATGTTGGCGTCAGGCAGATTGTGTAGACAAAAAAAATATCTGCATGAACGCCTGCTTGTTTTCTGCGTGCAGACTAAAAAAATTTTTGATTTGCAGAAACAAAGCAGGCATGTGGTTCGACTTTCGCAGATTACTGCGTTTACGAATTCACCCGTCTTTTTTTTGTCTACACAATCTGCCCGACGCCATGTTTACTGCAAATTTTTGACGTTTACGAACATACCAGATTTCTGTCGCCTGCGTAAGTCCGATTTGTTATTCGCGTTATGAATAATGCAGATCTTTGTTAGTCAAACGTTTGCGAACTCGCCCTGACTCTCAACCGACCGCCTATGCACTCTAGTTAATTTAGGCATTGCCTCACTAGCTTGAAAGATGTTGAGGGTAAAACAATGGCTTTAATTGCGATTTAATTGGATCATTATTAAGCAGCGAGCAAGCTTCCCTAATTACCAGAAGCTTCCGGTTTTCCGGGATGTCATGCGAGGGAATCTTGAAACCATACAAAACTACTCAGGTTGAACGTTGCGAAAGAAAGTTTCAACTCCTTTTGGACCTTATCACAAATAATTTGCGAATAAGTTATATTTTGTCTGCCTGAAACAAAAACTCAAAGAAAATAAAAAAAAATTTTTTTTGTAATTTTGTTTTTACATATTTATTTAATGTTAACATTGTCATTATTATTGTATTATTCTTGCCATTCAGAGTGCAGGATTCCTGTGTGGTGTGATATTGTCTTAATATGATATATGTATTTAGCAAGCTTCCAGCTACGTAAGTAACTACCCCGTTCAAAGTGTAAACCATCCCTGCAAAGCTAGAAGCAGCAGCAGCACAATCCTACGAATGGTGATTACATCCTCAATGTTGTATCATTTTGCTTTTCTTTTATATATATGTAACTCTATCTATTATTGTATATTAATTTAGTAAAATAATTTTTTATTTGTTTATTTTCTTTTTTGTTTTATTAATTTCAACTATTCAATATATCAGAATAAGATTTGACAATTTAAGGAAAAAATATAAAGATCAAACTTGAGTAAGTTTGGTTTGTTTCTTTTTTTTAAATAAATAGTGTGTAGAATGAAATTGCCTTATACAAAAAGAGAAAATAAAAGAGAACTCAGTGGGGTAAATATAAATGTATAATGATTACATTATCAAAGTAAACTGACTTATACACGAAACGAAAAAAAAAAAAAGAGAAAGGCATTTTGATGTTTAATCTTAGATAATTATATGCATTCGATAATTAAATATAATAATATTTGAAGATCTTCATCTATAAACATTTAAGATAATTAGGGATTAGAACGAATATAACTAAAATATGTCTAAACTACAAATAATCTATCATCAGCTCTATAAAAGGATTTAACGTTTTTTTTTTTAAATAAAGGAAAAAAATAAAAACAAAATAATAATAAAAAAAAATCAGAGACATAGAAAGTGTTGGTGACTTCTGATTTCACACCATACCCGCTGTAGCGAACCCGCTTTTGGCTCCAGCTTACATCTCATCATCATCTTCTTTTTTTTTCTAAACTCCAATTATTTTGCTGCAATCATTTTGTGCATAACTAACCAGAGAAAGAGAGTTTTTTCTGTCACAACTTGGTATGGTGTATGGTTTTTGTTTGAACTACAATCTACCTAAGGCTTAGTTTATACAAATAAGGAAGGCAACGGGCATTGCTTTCGTCGGTTGTCGTGTGTTTAAACGTTTGAACTCGTAATATATTATTAATGAAGTATGTAACTTACTAAACTAATTCTATTTGTTTCAGTTCAGCATGTAAAATATCAAAATGCCTTTTAGTTAATATAATTTATATTTCTATATATGTATGTTTTTTTTTTTTTTTTAATTTATTTAATAAAAAGAAATAATAATACGTAACTAACGCGCGCGCAGTGAAATTAAATTGTTACCATATGTACATTTTAATTTGTTTTTTTTTTTTTTTTTTTGTAGTAAATTCTTCTCTTTTTCATTATTTTCAATTAATCAATTTTCATTTTACTCATTACTGGTTGTGTTTGTGTTTGTGTTGTTTTGTTTTGTTCTTTTAAGCATTTATAACACGTTCTAAACTATTTACAAGGATGCTTAAACTTTTGTTTTTTTATTTTTTTTTTCTTGGAAGAAGCATATTGGCAGCCATCATCATCGTTGATCAGCCGCATGAGTACATAACCTTAGTTGGTAAAAACTTTAAGTATACATAAATATTTAATTGGTTTGTTTTAAACGTATGGCTTCAACAATGTAATCGTGCAGTAAGGTTTTCTTTCGTTTGTGTTTACTTTTAGTTATGACGAAGTTAGAGTGTTTGTAAATGAATAATCAGTCGCGTATTTCTACCCATTTTGCAAGATTCCTAGCCACTAGTTCCTTATTTATAAATATTATATTCTGAAAATATAGAGAAATAAGACAATATTAGTAAAAATAAAATAATTTTATTGTAAAGCACAAACGCTTTATGAATTACTTCCCAATGTGAACTTTTGCACGGACGCACTTGTTGTGTTACGTCCTGTCCACCTTTGTGGGCCCTAAAGGCCTCTACCGCGGACCCACTTAGTCCACCGTAAAAGTGAAAAACTTACATAAGATAAAGAAACGTGGTGATGGAACAACGCAACCGAAATAACGCTGGGCAACATCAAGAAGCACGTCTTCCAGACATGGATAAAGTGGGATCGGGGCAACGAAGTAGAAAAGGTTCACATTGATTTCGAACAAGATTGATGTACAGTAAAATCTCCCATTGCGCACAGCTCTCTTAGGCACACAGCTCACATTAAACATTTTCCTTCCCATGGACGGACAAAAATTTTGGCACCGTCGCTGTCCGCCAAAGGCTAGTGCCACGCACTAAGCGAAGAGCGATGAGCACCTGAGCGACACAAAAAAATAGAACATATGGAATCGTCACTCTGAATTCTGATAATGGCGAACAATAGGTGGAACAACATCAGCAAAAAAATCTGGCATAACCTGGATTTTAAAAAGACGGAAGCTTTTATCCCCTGTCCAGAAAAATCTATGTTCACTAATCGCCGTCCTCACCGAACATTGACATGCACTCAGACTGCCCATTGACCTTTGTAGAAATTGTAGAGACGAAGAGGAATGGAAAACTACAACCCACCTACAACCCACCTACAACCCACCCTGCCCTTGCAAGGAAACCCTTCTTGCCAATATTTCTATAACGATCTGACTGATCTAGACAAACTCGACATTCAAAACATAAGGAACTTTATCTCCGGGTCTCTTGTTCCTGGTGCTGGTAAGCCGGTTTTCTTTATCGTGGTAACACAATGGCCCATTACGACACTCTGGTCAGAGTGTCTTTGTCTGAAAGGAGGCAGACGCCAAACCTAACCATACCTAAGCTCCAAAGAAAGTGCTGCTCAAACTTATGGAAACGGGACGGACAGTCTATGCTGGCTGGGGCTTAGAACAGATATTTGCACGATCGAAGGAGAGAAGACAATCTGTTTAAGAACTGCCAACATGTAAAATCGACGCAATATCTTTAAAATTGCGGCCCAAAGTAAAATAAATGCGAAGACTCTGTCACCAAAGTTTACTGAAGACGCCTAGTGTTATTAACCAACTAAACATATACGAAATTTGTGACAGGATAGTTTGCAGTGCTGATCCACATAAATAAATAAATAGTTGTTGACTTTGCAATGAAAGAAGTGGGCGAAGCGGTCAAGATGCATGTACGCTTATGTGAACCATAATCACCTGTTGAAAAGCCAATCCACTCATGCTGGCATTACCATCAGAACGATACGAAGATTGACGTGCAGTTGTAATATGTACAATACAAGAAGATCTACGCCAGTGCCGTCACTGGAATTCATTTTCAACTAGGATTCTCCTAAATTTGTTACACAAGAAACTGCGGCCATCTAAAAGTTGAAAGTCAACCCAGTGAGAAGCTTAGATCACCATCTACTGATACTGACGAGTCACTATTTAGAAGGTGGAAACAGCATTTCGTCCTTATTATTAAAAGCAACAAATAGCAAACAGCAAATTGGCAACAAAGCCTGCTAATGGCCGACGGTTCAGTTCTGGAAACGCACTCTTTCGTCAACTTGCTTCTACTTCTATTCCTTCAAAAAACTATTATTACTTACATTAGGTCCTAAGCAAGCGAATAAATAGATTTCCGGTATATTGTGACTGTTGTAGCCAGCGACTTGTGCTTGTAAGACTATTCCCTTAGTCAGTTTACATAAAATATCGGCTGCTTCTGGCGACCAGCATTCATCTGAAAACGAAATTGTTTAAAACTACACTGCAGATTGAATAAAATAAAATAATTACCAATTGGCTGAACATTAGACAGTATACATTCGGTTGCTTGGAATGGTGTTCCCATGAAATCAGCCCGAATTTGTCTCAGATCACTCAAGTGTACATTCATGTAGCCTCCAAAGTCCAAAAATTTAACTATACAACGCTGATCATCTTCACCGTCAATCTCAACGATTTGCACTCGATACCATACGCTATTTACGCAGAATACACACACTGCGTTCAGTTCAATTCCGGGAAGCATTGGTGCCTCGCAGGCATTATAGCTGTCATACAGGCACCTTTGTAGCACGGCCAATGATGGATGTGATGGATGCAACGGTTGCTGAACGAAGAAATGAGCTCCTGAAATAACCACACTCACAACAACATCATTGTTGATGCCTTCTATAAGACTCAACTGGAAGAGAAAAAAAAAAAGACGGATTAGTCTCGTCCCGATGACGGAGAAAAAAAAAATTAAAATTACCTGTAAATTTAACCTAGTTTCTGTAGCGAGAGGAACAATAGTCTGTGGTAAGGCAAAGTGAATCCTTTGCATGGTAAAGTTTGGATAACGCTTCGACGGCAATCGATTACGAATCAGCACCAGTGCGGCATTAATCTCATTCTCTGTTCCTTCGATAACACAAATCTTAACCTTTGAAGAGAAGGGATTCTTTTGCAGGACAACATTGGCAGAGGTTTTAGCCGTTATTCTGTTGATAAAAGCGCGTTTGCGACCGTACAGTTGACCAACTAAACTGCTGGGGAAGAAGAACTCATAGGTGGTCTTTTTGCGATTCGCCTCGGAGCGGGGCAGACTGGAACCCTTTCCGGAATCGCCTGATTGCATACTGCACAGGCTCAACGACGGACTAGACGCATCGACGTTTCGCTTTTTATCCGCCTTTTCGGTCTGCAGTTCTGTCTTGTCTTCATCTGTCCTTGTCGCACCTACCGCCGCCGCTGCCTCGTTTTCCACGGAAGACTCTGTTTCTGTTTCTGGTTCTCTTTGGCAATTATTGTTTGTGTTGGGACTATTGTTGTTCTCTTCGCTTCCCGTGGCAGTGTACTTACTTTCCAGGAATGAGTTTTCTGGCGAAATCTTCGGACTGGCCGACGCCTTAATAACAACAGGCTCTTCTTTGGTCCGCGAATTGCCTCTCATATAGAATGGCATACGTCTGTGCACTGAATCCGGTAAATCGACCGAAGAAGACAAGTTTTCATAGTCCTCGTCGATGGAACGCAAAGTTTTATTCTCAGCGACTTGGATTTTTGTGCTCAAGACTTCTGAATCGATCGGCAATTGTTTACTGGGAGACGGTCTGTTGTTGTTTTGCATTATTTTAATTGGTGCCGATTTGCCAAACATCTTGGTGCCCGGATTATTGTCGTCGTCAGTGTTGATTGTACCGTTTATATTCATCGAAGCCGATTTCTTGGGCGCATTGTTGATGATCACGCGTGTTGGCTCTTCTACGTCGGGTTCAATTTTCTTCTCATCTTTACCAATATCTCCGCAGCGATTTTTATTTCGACGTCGTAACCAAAAGATTCCGGTGATGAGTATTGCAATGGGCGACAAGTATAGTAATGGACGACTGGATACCATTTTGTAGGAATTTTGAATAGATGCTACTGAAAAATCAAAGAAAAATATTTTATTAATACATTTCTTTTTCACGTGTGTGTGTGGGTTGGCGAAGGAAGCTAAAGTATCTCTACCTAAAGGCTTACATTGCCTTTCAAAAAGATGTTCGGTAACACAGGGGGCTTTAAGCCGAAAGTGGTACAGTGGCTGTACACTGCTATGGTACGACCCATCCTTACATTCGGCTCGACCGATTAGTGGAAGGAACTTGAGAAGAAATGCAATTTTGCAAGTGGAACCAAGATTCAAAGAGCTGGCTGCATAGGGATAACAGGATCGATAAGATCAACACCCACAGCGGCACTTGAATGAATGCTGAACCTACTTCCAGTGTATATCCACCGTAGCAGGGCGACGAAAACGGCACTCAAACTAAGGGAAGCAGTGTCAAGAGACATATGGTGTGTGTGTTTCTCAGTCATGCCATGCCGTGCCAAATGACCGTGTATAATGCTGCATGAGCGAAAACTTCAAACATGTGCGCATGCACCATCATTGCTGGTGCATGGCTGGATTCATAAGGTGACGCGCAGGAATTGTGTAACACAGAAAAAGAAGAGCAAGTCAAATTGTCTCATTAGATATGTAGAAATGGCGGTTCAACAGAACCCACTCGTGTGACCTGGTTGGTGATGTTTGTTGTTGAAGGTGGGTAAGACAGCCGGGAGTGCCCAGATCCAGCCTGTGGAGTTTAGAAAATGAATTGAATCTCGTATCCCTTTACCCGAGATGTCGTTGAGGTCGTCAAGGCGTGGTGTGGCTCTTGCTAGTCTCGGACATTTGCATAGGAAGTGGGAGAGAATTTCCCTCTCGTTTTCGTTTCTGCAGCTGCGGCAGTGGGGGTTCTATGGGACACCTAGTTTGACCGGATGGTCTTCTTCTGGTTATCGCCATCTGATATCTGACGACATCCGAACGGGTTCTCATTAGGCAAGATGTCCCATTACAATCAGTAAGAACGAAAGCTAAGCCCCGTTGCGGACCAGTCTTTTGTCAAAACTTAGAAGCAAGCGTTGCTCTTCGAAACCCAGCATTATGGAGACTAGCATAGGTAAGCGAGGCTACCCAACTACAGCACTGAAAACTACAAAAAAAAAAAAATCGTCGGGCAGCAATAGCCAGTGCCAGACTATAGGCACTGATGACAGCAGGAAACAACTATTTGGAGGATGATAAGCTACAACTTCGCAGTCTTAGAAGACGTTTTCGATTAGGTTTAAGGGCAGCACAGATTGTAACGCCAATCTACAGCATTTAGAAGACGATCTCTTAACGATAAGAGTTGAATATTCCATCCTTGAGCAAGAAAACCCTGATGCGAACGTCACAAACATATTAGGAACCTATAGTCTCGCATTACAATATAAGCATGGCACCCATCCTCATCCTGTGTTCATATGCAAGCCCGCTAATAGGCCAATGATTTAATTCTCATTCCACATTCTTTGATGACCACCTAAGCGGCGCACCCGCTGTTTTAATAGAGGTTCATGGAAATATTGTGGGAGCTTGTGCTACAGCTGGTTGCTTGTGCAAAAGGCAGTAGCTTGCGCTATAGTTCGTTGCCTGTCGGTTGACTCACTGCTAAGTTAACTCAATGAGGGTGAGTGGAAATGTGTATCCTCTGCTGAAAGTCTATCATGTAAGCAACTCTGCAAATTAAGGCAAACAGTATTGTACAAATAGCGCTAGGGTGCGCCATTTTGTTACCACGAAACCTCGTTCGAAAACCTATTGCGTGTGAATGTTGATTGTCAGTCAGTCAGGATCAGTCCTCCAGTCATGTTTTGAGCTATCTCGCTGAGGTTCACGAAGAAGGGTTCACCTAAAGTATGCTGTCTAGTCATCGCCAAGGCCGGAAGTGAAACAGACATTAATGTCCTTCTGCAGAAGTTGTGAGGAATACCAAGCTTGACCGCATGGTCTCCAACTGGCTAGTGGCCCGTAATAATGATTACAATTCTGGCAATATTTGGTCTTGATTTACCAAGTAGATCTTTTGCTGTAATTGGGCCATATCTTTCTCGAAACGACACAGCTGGACAGGCCGTTCCATCTACGACGCCTTTTATCCCAGATGTTGTGGTTCATCTTACACTTCAAAAATCCGATTGACTGGTTTCGCTTTAAGAAAAGTCTTTACCATTCATTTGGGTGTCTGTGACGAGTAATGATAACGTCCAAAGAAATCAACAGCCACCGTGAGGGCGTTCTTCAGCAAAAACAAACATACTCGCCGGTTAAAGACCAACCTTATCAGCATGGATAAGGATATACCGAATCTATAGCAATGTCACCGGCTCCAACCGGAGATTACCACTGTTCAGCACGTCAATAAGCAAAAGAAAACAATCTAGAGGTGGTCACCTCTACACAGAGTCAGTTGTTGATCTTACCACGTAAAAACAGCTCCCAAACGATGGGGTTTTCTAATTGCCACCTATCAAGTCGACTGTAACTAATATGTAGTCTACTACACGACTTCGCAACGTTCAATTCGCAATGAAATGAACATGAATCGCCAGAACATAGATAACACACCGTTCGTTCGCCAGTCAATCGGTATTTCACTCGATAATATCAAAACAAAAATAAAAACAACGATTAGCACGCCAGTATCAAATCACTTCGATTAGAACACACCAACACACACGAACTGTAAACAAATTAGAAACGAAATGTAAATGCTAGATGTCTGCTAGCACTGGCCCCTTACACGTCGTCGACTAGTTTTTCACCTTCAGGAACAGAAAAAAGATGCAATCACGTGTTTACAAACAGTTTTTGGCGAAAGCCCCAAAGTACGCATCGCAATTTTTGTTGCTTTTGTGCTTTTTATTTTCGATCTCGTAATTCTATTTCGCGCATAGTCAAATATTTTTAGACTGGCGTTGATTTCGATTATGAAATCCGTTCTTTTTCTTCTCTTTGAATTCTTCTCTGTTCGGCAGAGTCGTTTTGGGGTATTGACGGATTATAACACAACACAAAATTTATTTTACATTAACAATTTAATTCGATAGCATATGGAAGGCGAATAACGGTCGTTATCAGCGCGTTCGTAAGAACTAATTCGATAGGAAACCACTTTTGACATTCAATGCTCACGGCTACACGAATGCTTATCTACTGAAATAAAACTGAAAACATTCGGCAAATGGGATACTACTCCACTGCAGCACCATCACTAGACAACCTTTCTCCTTCCTCTCCTCGATGAGATCTTGCATGTTCTCTCTTCTTTTAGATCGATAAAAATACACAACAGGAAAAAAAAAAGAGAGATTTTCCGCATGTGGTATTTTAAATTATCTCATCGAAATGTATGTGCGGATCTTAGTGCTGCCTTTTGAATAGGGTAGAGAGTGTTTTGAAAACAATTTTTGGCAAAAACTGAAACGAAAATTGAGTTTTCGTCAAAAAGTTTACGTAAACTCTATGAACCATTCCCACCGAACATTCAACTCGGTTTCGTTTGACGTTTCCATCATTTTGCCACTATCTGTGAATTTTTTGTGTAAGCTAAAGACCTTGGATTTGATAACCTTTGGTAAATTTATCATATTTTTGTATAAAAGGAATTAATTCAGATATTTTCGGCGTACGAATATCCAAACATAAAAATTCGATTGGGGAGCCAGTCTTATAAAGGGTTTTGCAATAGGGACGCTACAAAAGTAGAGCGACAGGGACAGCAAACGACGCCATATTTTTCTTGCGGTTTTTTGACATTTCTCTTCAGTAAGGTTTGCCATTTCATGATGGAAAGATATACGAGCCAACAACGAGTTGAAATTATTAAAATTTACTACCGAAATTCGGAGTCAGTGGCCTCAACGTTAAGAGCGCTACGTCCAATTTATGGTCGTCATAATCGTCCTAGCAGATCAACAATTGAGCGTCTAGTGGAAAAATTTGAATCCACAGGCACAGTACAAAATGTTCACGTGCCAGTAAGACAAAGAAGTGCCCGTAGTGTCGAGAATATTGCTTCCGCTGAGGCTTCAGTTGCAGAAAGCCCAAATGTGTCTCTCACACGTCGTTCTCAAGCGTTGGGCATCTCTGTGACGTCGTTGTGGCGAATTTTGCGAAAAGATCTTGGCCTACATCCTTACAAGATTAAATTGACGCAAGAACTGAAGCCGCTTGACCACCAGAAGCGTCGTATGTTCGTGAATTGGGCTTAGCAACAACTTGAAAATGATTCGGATTTTCATCGAAAAATCATCTTCAGCGATGAGGTTCATTTCTGGCTGGATGGCTTCGTCAATAAACAAAATATGCGGTATTGGTCAGGTAGCAATCCACACGTACTCCATGAGTCATCATTGCATCCCGAAAAAATTACGGTTTGGTGTGGTTTATGGGCCGGCGGCGTAATTGGGCCGTACTTCTTCCGTGATGATCAAGACCGGCACGTTACTGTGAATGGGGATCGCTACCGTTCAATGATAACCGAATATTTTTGGCCCCAATTGGATGATATGGACTTGGAGGACATGTGGTTCCAACAGGACGGCACCACAAGCCACACAGCGAATGTCACAATCAATTTATTGGAAACCAAGTTTGGAGAACGTGTTATCTCACGAAATGGTCCAGTCGCATGGCCGCCTCGGTCGTGCGATTTGACGCCGTTAGACTATTTCCTGTGGGGCTACGTCAAGTCTATGGTCTATGCCAACAAGCCAGCGACGATTGATGAACTTCGTACGAACATCGAACGTGAAATTGCAGCAGTATCGGCCGATTTATGCTTGAAAACCGTCGAAAATTGGGTTCAGCGTCTGGACTTCTGCAAGCGTGCCCGTGGTGGCCATGCAAAAGAAATCGAGTTCCATACATAATGGCATCGAACGTACTTTCACAGGAATAAAGAATTTCATTGATATCCAAAACCGTTTTTGTTTTATTTAAAAAAACTTTTGTAGCGCTCTTATTGCAAAACTATGTACTTCCCACCTCGTATTGTGTTGTATCAAAAACAGTAGTATTATAATTTATTTAATAATTAATGAAAACATTCATCGGAGGCGAACTATTTGAATACAGATTTTTTAATTGCTCCACAAAGAGTTGTTGCGCGAACTTGATAGCAAACATTTCTTCAATTTTACACTGCATCCGCTACACCGATTATGCTCAAAATCTAATCAATTCTACGTTTCATGCTGGCAAACAAAACAAAAAAAAACCGCATGGTCCCATGTTGTTTTGTTCTTCAGATATCGAAGGCGAAAAATATTGTCACACACAAACATTCGCACACGCACACAAGACGGCTAGGAGGAACAAAACAATATTGCGCTGTCATAACACTTGACGTCAAAAATGCGTTTAATTCAGCCGACTGGAACCGTGTAGTAAGAGCACTAAGCGACCTACAGGTACCAAACTACCTGTTGCGTATAATAGCCAGCTACTTCGAGCATAGAACTCTGTACTATGACACGGATGAAAGGCCGAAGAAGTATAGGATTACGGGCGGAGTTCCACAAGAGTCAGTTTTGGGACCCATTCTATGGAACATTATGTATGATGGCTGTACCATAAGTCGTACATCAGAGGGATGAACTCGGCGCATAGGATTGCATCCCTAAGGGTATGCTGCGCCTTTAGAACTGTGTCAGCGGATGCTAAAGTTGTAATATCAGGCCACATGCCTATCGATCTAGAAGCGAAAAAGACTGCGGCACTGCGCGAAGGCGAGCCCGACGGCAGACGAACGGCCTTGGAGGCTATGAAAGCGGAATGGCAAAATAGGTGGAACATCACAACGAAGGGGCGATGGACGTATAAACTGACCGCCAACATTGATGAATGGACTAGTCGAAAGCACTGGTAAACTACCACCTAACGCAATTCCTATCAGGGCATGGATGCTTTCGGGAGTACCTTTACAAGTACAAGCATGTGGATGGCCCAATCTGCCAACACTGTGAAGGGAAACCCCAGAAAGCCGAGCATGTGCTGATGGAGTGCGAAAACTACACGTGTGCTAGAACCATCCTTGAGAGAGAAATTGGAGCTCCATTGACCCCAAGAGGCCTAATCAGGTATATCCTGGAAACGTGCGAAGGCTGGGAGACTGCATGTGAAGTTATCACAGTTATGCTAGCTCTGGCAGTTGAGAAGGAGACGACAAAATGTCAAATCTGCCCCTGCGAAGGAATGCCTTGACTGGCGGTGCCGCAGGGGACAAACCAGGAGACAGAGCAAGGAGATGTTTTTTTAGCACGTAGGCATGCAGGAGCATGGAGTCGGGCATCACTCATGGCACGGGCCAAAGAGTATCCATTAAGAAGTTTCACACCTACCTGCGCATGAAAAAAAAAAAAAACACACGCACACACACACACACAGGCGGCATTTCAAAAATGGGTGCAAACGCTAGAAAGTGTTTAGTAATGTCAAGCCCTGTTCATATCTCGAAACATTTTGATCGGACCGATTGCAATACTTCCCCTACCAAGGTGGGAAGTAAAAATGTAAAAATAAATTTCAACACATCAAAGGAAGATAAACAGCTTTTTTTGACAGCTATTCTCACAGTTGCTTTGACGATCTTACCACTGATTTACCATTTCGGGATGCACGATAGGACAGGTTAATGACCCATGCGGGGGCACAAACCCACAGAACGAGGTGACGGCAGAGGTGGTGTCTGAGGAGGGAATATTATGGGCAATTGACTCATTCCAACCCTTTAAATCACCAGGCAGTGATGGAATCTCTTCCATCATGCTACAAAAGTCAAAGCACCTAATAGAACAAACCTTGCAAAGAATCTTTCTAGGCAGTCTCAGATGTGGTCATATTCCGAGAGGGCGGAGCGAGGTGAAGGTTGTCTTCATACCCAAAGCCGGTAAACCTAGTCATACGAAGGCAAAGGACTATAGACCCATAAGTCTAACATCCTTTATCCTAACGAATTTCGAAAAGATCATCGACGCTCTTATACGCAGCAAGCTTGACCACAGGAGCATATCCTTGGTGCAGCACGCCTACATTAAGGGCAGAAGCATGGAGACCGCTTTGCATGAAAGAATCAAAAAGGCTTCGATCGCTTTTTGTACTTGCAGCAGGATTTTTGGGAAGAACTGGCGACCTAAACCCAGTATAATCCTATGGCTGTACTTTGCGATTGTTAGACCGATATTAACGTATGAAGGTTTAGTCTGGTGGCAACAAAAACCACTAACCTCAGAGCCTTGACCAAGATACAAAGGCTAGCTTGTATTGGAACGACCAGTGCACTGAGATCAACTCCGACAGCAGGGTTGGAGACAATTCTCAATCTGCTACCCCTTGATCTATACATGCAAGAATCCGCAGCAAAGAACGCTCTGAGATTAGACCAGTCTGAGCTCTGAAGAGCGAGCTCATATGGACACGCCCAGATATTACACAAATACCCAGGTACGAGTATTGTGAGACAAAGTTCATCTCCACGGATGGCTCCAAGATGGACTTAGGCACGGGTGCTGGTGTCTTCTCTGAGGAGCTAGGACTCAGCAGCTCAATAAGACTCCCTGACAATAGTAGTGTTTTCCAAGCAGAGGTTCTAGCAGTGACCAGAGCTGCCCGATTAGCGTCAATGGCCACGGTATTACGGGAGGATATCACGATCTTCATAAACAGCCAGGCGGCTATAAAAGCACTAACTGCTACTCTAATCACATCTAAGCTTGTAAAGTGCTGTCGCGAAGATATGAGGGTTCTTGGGTGAGATAAAGAAGATTTTATCGTCTTTATCGGCCCGCTAACCTAACCTACCATTGCGAGAGGATTTCGAGTAGGTAACGGCGAAAACTGCCGAAAACCCGCGTTTACGGAAACTGAAAAATGTATGGGAAAACTTCGGTGTTGGATGTACATATGTATGTTTCGTGAGTTTTGGTTTCTATGAGAAAAAATGCAAAAGGAAGCCAACCGGGGAAAGGATCTTATGATCATTAAATAATTTCTCTCCCTGCAAACCAACAAGCCCTGACGGCTATTTTGTTGCAAACATTGCAAGACATAACAAATCCATCTTCAAAAAACTCTATGCCTACTACTAAACCATGTCCCCAAGCCGCACTCGAGTAAACAAGGAAATTTTGACTTTGACCTGCTCTGTTTCCATTTTTTCTTATTGAACGGGAAAAACCCTTTCTTTATCGAGTAATTAGCATCCTCAATTGTTATTTTTGTCCGAGGTTTCCTTGTTTTCGAAGTCGTCCTGATTTTTTTTAATCGGTTTTTACAAAAGTCAAATCCTTGCTTTTAAAGAGGAAAATAAATCGATGAGAGGAATTTCCTGTTGGTTAGGATTTAACGAATCGACGATAAGACGGTTTTTGAAGAAATACCAAGAAAGTGGTGTTTCAGAGTGGTAAAAATGGAAGCGGTCGAAAAAGATGAACTACTCTAAGAATCTACTACCATATAAAGAGGACAACGTTGAGGAGCCGATTCGTTACTGTACCACAAGCAAGGAGAGATATTGTGGCATAGACATCTCTTTGACCACAGTTCAAAGACGGCTTAACAAAGTCGGTTTGTTTGCCTACCGTACGGTAAAAAAAAAAAACAGTTGCTACACCACGAATAAAGAAAAACCGCCTAGAATGGGCAAGGGAAAGGCAGAATTGGACCCGGGATGACTGGCAAAATGTCATCTTCTCAGATGAGTCCAAATTCAACCTGGAATTTTCGGATGGTAAGACCACGACCTGGAGAACGGTTGAAGGGGGAATCTGTTACCACTCGTGAGAAGAGATCTAAGGGCGTCATGGTTTGGGGGATCATAACTGCCGTTGGACCTTTTTTGATAGTGAATGGATCCATAAATGCTTTGAAGTACAAAAAAGTTATTGAAAACAGAGTGGTTCCCACTGTTGAAGAGGTACCACACAGGTGTCGTGTTTCAGGATGATTCTGCACCTTGCCATCGTGCTAAAACCGTAAACAAATTATGCATTGTCCGCTGTTACTGTGGTAAATTTGCTGCGAATGGAAAAAAAGAAGGTCCTATTACATTACATACCCAAATCTGGTATACGGATGATTGGCAGCACTAGGGACAGGGTATAAGGTCCCAGTTTCCAACTCCCAGCAGCGCTTGCAAATACAACAGTATTTCCTGTGGGGAAGTTCACGCCATTGAACTGTGTGCAAGATAATGCCTGTGGAGAAGCATCGAAGAAACCCACATTTTTATCTTCTCACACAGCCAGGCAACATTATTAGCACTTAAATCCTAAACGATAAAGTCCAAGCTTGTCTAGGACTGTCTCAAACGCCTTGAAGGTCTTGCATCAACAAACAAGATCGCCATAGCTTGGTTCCAGGTCAGGTTTAGAGGGTAACGAACGGGCAAGAGGCGCCTGTCGCCCACTCGTTGGTCCTAAGCCCTGGACCATCTAACAGTGCCCAGTCCAAAATAACGCAATGGCAAACCAACAGACACGCGGACTACTGGGCCAACCTTGAAGGCCTAAGAAAAGCGAAGAAGTTCATCAAACCCAACCTACACAAGACCAAGACTTCACTCGATCTATATGATGAGAACGACGAGTTGAAAACCTTAACGGGGACATTGTCCACTTCCATTCCATCTTCATAAAAGAAAACTGCCAAATACTAAGATATGCCTGCTCTTTGGACAGCAGAAGCAGACCGCAGAACATATTCTTTGCGATTGCACAGGAGCCGCAAGAACAAGATACCTGGAACGGAACTCAGTCACTCCAGCAAAAACTGGAAACTGGAATCTAAGACTATACTGAGGTTTATTAAGAGCCTCAAAATAACTTCCGGCCTAAAAGGTCGCAGTGCACTTTTTTTTTGGCTCCAAGCCTGCAAGAGTCGTACCCGACCCAATCCAAGCCAGCATGGTTCCCATCTTACTCGTAGTTCCCAGCACATACCACATTTTGACTCGGTTGTATATAATAAAAAATTGTAAAGCGTCGAAGCAAAGTAAAGAGCTGAACGCATTTAGCGCTGTCTAAGAAGATACCAATTAGCATACCTTGAGTACCCTATCAAAATAGCCCCGAATCTATTGCTCATATTCGATTCAAATTATTATTGAAGAAGGTAATGTTGAAGAGAAGCCCTTCTATATTCTCTAAATACGCCCGCCCTCCATTTCATCAAAGTCCTGGCAAACACTGGTGTTCCAGAGACCTCTACCATTCTTTCGGTGGGTCCTCTGTATTCCGAGCACTGCACATGGATGACCGAAGCGCCTGATTGCAATAAATGAAGACAGCCAACTGTAACCCAAAAGTTGATGAGGAAGACTTGAAAATAAAGAATTCTCGGTACAAAGTGACGAGAGGCACGACCAGGAAAAATAATTTAGTAATTGAAACGTCACACGAACTCTTCGAAGCGGAAAATCATGCTAACAAACGTACGAGTATAACACAAGCAGACACGCATCTTACGACTTTTCATTTCACAATTGTTTCCCTTTCTTACTCCAGCGGTATCAAATTGATAAAACTCCAAGGATCCTTTCTCGCACCATTTTCTAAAAAATACTTTCCAATGGCTAATCAGAAGAAACAATGAAATTTCAATAGAATGGTCCCCACGTTTTGCGCAAATTCTGATTGGGTGAGGTAAATGCGAGAAAAAAGTGCATGTGGTTTGCACATGGCTAGGTACATACTTATGTGGTTGTGCAATCGATTGAGGTAGCATGCAGGGGATGTTTCACAAGTTTTCACAAACTAACTTCAGCTACTGTCACTTCCGGCAAAGGAGCTCTCTCCAATTCCAAACACTTGCCGGTGTTGTACGATATACCCGGCAGCTGGTCAAAAACACAAGAAGTGCTGTATCCCCTGTTCCGCCGCACTGCAATTACGTGAGTATGTGAAATATGAAATACCGGGCGCATTTCCATCTGAGAGAACCCCTTTCCATGTCCGTAAACATCAAACAATAGACCATCACAAAACTCTCCACTACTTGCCTAATTAACCATTACGATATTAAAAACGCTTTGAGGGTTTTCATATTTTTACGGCTATCAGCGGTAGATACCACCATGTCAACATGTAGTAATTCCGGCTCTTTCATTCATAAATCTATACTCGTAGAAATTTCTCCAAACCCCAGCCGATTATCTCATTGGGAAGACGTAATAGTTGTACAGAAAATAGTCAGCCGCCGACTCCACGCCCGGGTTGGCAAAATTCGATCATAAATCGAAGGGAACACATCTTATTGGGAGAAATCGAACCGCGGGACATTTCCTAATAAATAATCGAACTATCTAACAGCTCGAGGAAGTTATTTCGAATGATTTCCTACGCAATGCAGTCAAATGTTGGCAAATTCTCTAGTGGGTGGGTTGGTCGGTCGGTGGTGGTTGATGACGAGATTGTCTACCATCTTACCACGCAACTTGCTACTGCAATAACTCCACGCATTCGAAGCAGTAAATACTAAATACACAATTCCAATTCAATTTACATCAAACTATTTAATAAAGGAATTATGTACTTTAAAGTAAAAAGAGAAATTTAAAAATTTAGTCTGCGTAGTCACTTGAAACGCCAGTGGAATAGGTTATGTCGTCCGGATCAAAATATCGAGACTTACCTTCGCAAAATAATCAGTTATAAGCGCACGCAATTGTACAATTGCAATTAGATGAAGTTTTAGGTGAATGTTTAGATTGTTTCCTTGCGATTTTTGTTATTTTTTATTAGTTTTTCACTAGTTTTGCACTCAAGAATTAACGAGTTAAACACGTGTCTAGATATTTGCTGCTTTCTTCACATTAGGCAACACAATAACAACATGGCCGGCGAGAGGTGTGCGAACGAAAATATCTAAACTTTCGAAATTTCGAAAATCGAAAGCGGTTAGCTCTTAGCTGGATACAGTTCTAATGGGAAGCGTGTGTTGATTAATGTCGATAATGTGGATTATGAATAAGGTAGTGTAACGTATATTACGATCTCTACAATTGGGACGATTGATTACAACGACGCATGAATGCTTTTCATCAGCTATGTGCACTATCCTCAGTCCCGGCTTCAGCATGACAATGAATTGCAATGATTAGCAACAACAATTTCATTCAGTTCTATGTAGTCCGTTTGTACCTCATAAACCATAACTCGATTTGGAGTAATCTAGCCTTGAGAGGATCTTCGTCGAGAGTCAATATGAGCAGTAATGTTCAAGGATTCAATTGCTGTTTTTACCTGGGCATTGGGGGGCGTTTTGGATCAATTGGAGATTTTACAGTTGCAGCTCTCTGGTCCATGAACTAGGCGACCGAAGCCTATCCTTTTTTTGTGGCGAAGGTGACTTCCAATTTATCCTTTTCCGCATGCAATTTCGGAGGATATTTCCATATGGTGCTGCGCGATAGTGTAAAGGCTTATTCTACTGATTTTCGACTGTAGAGGCTCCAACTCATTGTCTATAGAACCATCATCTATATATCCGTCGACTTTTCTTTTTCTTCGCAAAATTCTATCAGAAATCTCCAAGCGCTCAATGCTCCTAATACGCCCATATAAACCCGACACCACATTTACTTTATTTAAATGTCAAATATGACATCTATGCAGAGTTGAATTTTTGAACGCTCGATCAAATGTCACAAAAAAACTAAACTAAACAAATTGTAGTAAATATGGCCGCCCAGACGTATAGTAAATTTGTGAAAAGATTTCGTGCCACCACTTTTGTACAGGAAAATTGAATTTCTCCAACAACTACCGATTTCGAGGCTTTCCAACAGACGAAATATGCTTTGCCATCAATAAAAACAATGAATATCTGAAGCCCGTAGCAAGGAACACCTTCTGTGACTTTCTGCCTGTGTGTTTGGACGGAACATGATTTAACCAATTAAAAAAAGGTTTGCAAAATTCTATTTATACTCTTATAATGTTCTTTGGCCAATATGAGTTCAGTGCAGTCCTAAAAATATATCCAATTGGCAGTTCATTCATCGCCCGAACCCCGTCGGAAGTCTGTGTCTAAATTTTTTTTTTCTTTTTAAAGAAATCAATAAATTCAAGTCTCGGTGTAGTACATGCCTCTGAATTTCGGGTTTCATTTGAGACGAGAAGTGATTGCATTACACACGGTTACTCAAGTTTAGTCGAGTGATTAAGGTCGATTTAAGCATGATGTCATCTTTGAACTTCAAAAGTCGAAGGTTTAGCACGCAAAAGATTGATGGGAACGTTTCAATTGTTTGTGTAAAGCTTAAGCAAATCTTTGGATTGTGCAAAATTGCATTTTGTAGAGAAGAAAAAATGGAAAAAACAATGCTATGTCTGACGTGAATACTTGTAAGACTGTGATTGCAGAACTGTGTGAGTACTTGGGGGAAACGTCGCATTTTATTGTTCATTGAGACTGAACACTTGAAAACATGAAAACATGCACATCAGTAGGTAACACATTGCGCACGGCTGTTACAATCAGTGTTTTAAAGAAAATATTTGCTTCCGAAAGTGTCCGAATCTGTGATGATGTTTCTTTTCAACTGTCTTGCGCCAAGGAACTTGCAAGTGACCCACCCTTTTACGTCTCGGGTATGGGGGTTGTACTCCTGCACACCACATGGCTTATCATGAAGAAGATTTATTATTATTTCTTTTCTTTCCTCAAAAATAAACATGATGTCGGATTAAGTATGCGCAGTTAAAAGTCCGCTTCTCAGCTTACACTGGTAACGAAAGAGCTGGATCAATGGCAAAGGATGACACACTAACACCTTTTACCGGTCCTGAACCCTTCTGTGGAGTTAGCAAAGCCATCTCAAACGCCATGTTACTATTCCCTGCACCTTCACCGAAACATCCTTATGAAATCTTACCTTGAGAACAACTTCAGAGTTCTAAGTGGAATAAGTGGTGGCCGACTGCCTTCATCGAATAATGGAACCTCTTTGTACGTTCTCGCGGACTGTTCTGTCCTATTATACATCAGAAAGTGAATTTTCGGCATCGAAGCCACTTACATATTACACCTGAACCCCCATGTGGGTTACAAGCTCTCTAATACGTTTACGAGTCATCGTTTATGTGTTCAGGCACTATGTCTCAGCTCTCCCCAACTATTCACAGAAAGTTCAAAAATGTAATGTGGGTTGGGTTCGGGAATCGGAAGGTGAGGTCTGTCGTGCGCTTAACGGAGATCCAAACCCTATGCGAAACCCCGCAATCTTCTCCGACAACCAGGCAACCATCAAAGTCCTTGTCTCGACAACTATCTTCTTAAACCTGGTAGTCGATCCGGGCGCCTTGAGAGTCGTTCCTCGCTATACATGATTAGGGTCACAAAGGCATTGAAAGAAACGAGGTGGCTGATAAACTAGCCAACCGAGCGTTGGCCCTTGACAGCTCACATCGAACAGAAGTTTTCATCCCACTAGGAGCTGTCAAGGAAAGAATCAACTCACTACTTTTTAGTAGACATACAACCGAATAAAAACAAACGATCTCCTTCGTAGAACCCGAACAGACATTGGCTTTCGACATACACTTCCACCGATCCAACAACCCAGTCATGAGAACTGTGGTAGCAAAACGCACGTAACACAGCACTGAAACTTTGAGCGCGTCTTTTCAGAGCCGTTACTAGAAGCTTAGCTTGAACGACATATCACAAAGGCGTGCATAGTCTTCTACGACACTTGCATAACCCTTACCAAGAAAGTTTAGCAGTCCTATTGCACAAGGACGCTCTGACCCCACATTTACATCATTTACCCCTCCATCGACATACATGAGGCAAGGAGTTGTAAGAATCTTGATGCTGGGCTTCTGTTAGGCTGACATGCTTCCCCCACCTTTGTTAGTTTTTTCTTTGTTTTGATTTTTCAATCCAAACATTTCTCTCACTCCCCAACTAAATGTGAAATTAACTTTCAGACTGTAACTCAACCAAAAAAGAAAAGAAAGGAAACAAGAAATAAGCAAAAGAGGGAGCGAGAAATGGAGCCACAAATTACAAAACCCAAAGACTCGAATTGCAACGAATCTTTGGTTCCATCCGTGATTTTGAATCCATCGGCGGTCATCATCAATCTCTGCAACAGTGATAGCTTCGGAATGATTGCACCACCAAGTCATGAGCTAATCAGCGCCAATAGTATAGAGCTGAATGCTGGCACCTCCCTCAGTGATGACTCTGGTGTTCCGCTTACCACCAACAGTTCAATATCCAGTGGAGATTCTTATCCCTTGGGCATTTGTAAATTTGAAATGGAGGCAAGGACACCAAAGACCAGTTTCCCATTCTATTAATTATTGCAATGTTTTTTTCTCTTCTTAGCTGGCAGAAAGCGATGGAGAAGTCTCACAGTTTGATTCGCTCGATAACTGCTCCGAGGGAGGGATGAGCGCTGAGAATTTCAACACTTTAAAGAAAGGCCCACTTGCCCCAATTGACCCGCCACCAGAGTTTCAAGTAAAAACAAATTTTTTTTCTCAACAAAAATTCAACGAATTTATGTATATTTTTTCGTTTTATTAAGGACTCTCCTCACACGACGCTCACAAGATCTCTTTCAAAAAACATGTTAACCAACATTCCCCGGTGGTCGTCGCAGTCGTCACTGCAATACAAAGACATGACGGAGAAAATTACGCCAAGTATTATTGTAGAACTTAACCCAACCATTGCAAACGTCGATAGCGCACTAAAAGATTCATACTCCAAGCAACATATCTACTCAAGTGATTCTATTTTGAACACGAGCCACATTGATAATATATACGATGAACCAAACGATATTTTAAGCTCATCCGTCGGCAACAGCATTGATGTTGTGAACCAACAAAAGGTGACACTGTGTCCACACTTTCAGGACCATACGCGATATTTCCGAGCTATACCGTCGGAGCAAGACGTCGCCACGCACACTCAGCAAATGCAATTGCAGAAATTCAATTTGGCCGGTCTCTCGGATATTCACGACTATGATCTCTACTACGGACTCAAGCGTGGTGCATATCAAAACGATAGCAGCCTTCAACGAAGACTCCTGTACAGTCCATTGCATCACCATCATTACCAGCATCAATATCATTATCATTCCGGCGGCAGTGGCAATCGGCCAAATTCCCGAAACTCACTCAACAGTCGACTGTCGAGCTCTCACAATTCGCTCAGTGTGTCGAATGCCAACAAGGCGGACGACTCGATTTTCATCACCCAAGCGATGTCCCACGATGCCCTGCTGACTCGTGAGATATCGGATTTCTATAATGTGCCAATCGATTCGGACATATACGCGTTCCCCATTGATATGATTAAGCCCGATACCAAAGATACCATAATAAGTAAGTATAAGGAGACCATGAAGTCGAACCAAAAGAATCGTTTGAAATACTCGCGGAACAATAAGCGACGAAAACGGAACAACAACAATAATATCAACAATTTGAACAACAATAATACAAGCACCGATGACAACATATCAGGAATTGATAAGCCCGAAATGGACAAAAGCAAGACCAAGGCCAACAAAGCCGAAGATAAGCGACACAGTGTGCCCGAGAATCCAATCGAACCGCTTCACATGACCCTCGACGAGGTGAAACAATTCTATCACACTCTCTTTTCGGATACAAAGGATTTGCCGCTGAAGAGCAACTCAAGCTTGGCGCATAAATCATCGGCTGCGAGTAAAACTCTCACCCATACCATCACAATGAATCGAACATCGAATGGCACATTCGCTGCGATCATAACACCTCGACCCAAACAATCAACACTCAAACAATTGTCAATTAACCACTCAAAGAGCATTTCGAATTCGGCCAGTATTAAGAATACCAAATTAGTTGTAGGCGATAAAACCAGTGACGTATCGAATAACAATAACATAAACAACATCAACAACAATCACATTAGCAAGATCGGCATTCAGGCCGAAAAGAAGTCCCAGTTTACGTTGAATTTGAAGCAAAAGTTCTGCAGTATATTCCGTTTCCGTAAGAGTCACAGCAACCGATGTCGTGCCAACTCCACCGATTCGGCTGAGTACATTTCGAATAAGGAGCAATCAACCACAACGAATCAACAGCCAGAATCGGCTGACGACAAGCGAAGGAAGTTCCAGTCGAGGGCCTTGCCACCGTTGCCAAAAAAATGTAAGTTTCTCAATTAAGATTAGTCTCAGATGGGCGTTCTAGTGAGTCTGAGAATTTGTGTTTCCACCTGTCATGACACTGAATAGCATACATTGTGAACCTTAACTTGAGCAGAATTTAAGTGGCATTTCTGTTGCGAGGACTATTTCAAGAATGGTTATAGCTTCGCTCTAGAAAACACAATCATTTCCATTTTGTATACTTCTGTTTTCGTGCTCTTTTGTACAAGCTCTTGGTTGCTTTTATTTTCATTGTTGGTGGTGTTGGACCAGCAACCTGGTTACTTGAATATTTGTTGATGGAATCCTGTACTTTCTGTGTAGCGTTCACAGTTTTATACATACATGAGTACAACGGATGTTCTACCTCTACTCCTGCATCTCTTAGCTCTCCACCTACATACCTACAATATGAGAGCGCCGTTTCGGAAGTGATGCAATACGCACTATCTGAGATACAGAAATGGTGCACCAAAGGCCTCTCTGTAAACCCCAAAAAGACAACTATAGTTCATTTTACCAAAAGAAGAAACCTAAGTCTTCTAATTCGCCCCTCCATCTATGGCGAAGCCATTCAGTTCTCACAAGAAGTAACATCCCTTGGGGTAATCGTGGACAGTAAATTGCCCTGGAACCCCCACATAGATGGAATTGTTGAAAAAGCCACACGATCACTGTGGATCTGTCGCCGCATCTGTGGCAACTACTGAGGAATAAGTCACAAAATCATGCTCCAAATCTACACCTTGCTCGTCAGACCTACCTAGTTCGAGTCCATGTATGAATGCAGACAAAACTCAAAACTAAAAAACATTAGCTCTGAACATCCTCCTGACGGTCACCTCAACACGCTTTCCTCCCTACTCCAAAGTAGCGAGTTTAGCATACTGGATGGCATTCTCCCAAGGTACTGCTTCAGACGAAACTACTCAGTAGTCGAGAGACGACTGGGAAAACTTCAAACCCCCTCCTTCAAAGCATGACCAAGTACGGTATACTCTAATTTCCGTGGCAAAACCATCTTTATCTTCTCTCACAGTCAAGCTGCCCTGAAAGCACTGAATTCAGCCGCGATAAAATCGAAACTAGTCCTAGAGACAGTCAAAATGCTTTTAGAACTAGGAAAAAACAACTTGGTCATACTACACTGGATCCCCACTCACAATGGCCGTATCGGCAATGAAACACTGGCCAAGGTAGGTGCAACTACCCCCCTCACTGAACACAACGGGCCCGACAGAGGCCTAAGTGAAGAGCCTTCCGCCCACCCTCATATACCATCCCCCTCACTGGTCCTGAACCTGTGCCTGTGGAGTAAACAAATCAATTTTTAGAATCTTCATGAGGGAGCAATCCCTGCTCAAATCCAACGCGATTTGGATGGGAAGTGTAGGACAGAAATGTACCAAACACTTCTTCCCCAATCTATTACAGAAGAAATCTAAGTTTCTGCGAAATCTGAGCAGGAACCGCCTTAGAATTCTAACCGGTATCCTAAGCGGCCATTGCCGATGTAAACGGCACCTATTCAAGCTTGGCGTGTCACCGGAACCTACCAGCAGACTATGCTTGGAGAGCGATTGAAGCTCTCTCTACATCGTCACAGAATGCCCCGCCCTCATTCACGTGAAAAAGCGAACCCTAAGCAGTGAATTCGTCTCACCAACTGACGGCCTCTGGAACAAGCAAACTGTGAGACCAATCGTTTCCACTAACAATAAATAATAAGCCTTACATCACCGCTGGTAACAAGTAAATTGGACGCTGGGGTTACCATGTGAACTTTAGGAATAAAATCCTGGTAGGTTTACCAACCAATGCTCGATTAGGCATCCATACGAATGGAGAATGGAGTCATTACACGTCTGGAGCTCATGTTGTAGCCAAATTTAGTGGAGAATGTATCAATTGATATGTTGCACGTTTTTCTTACTTCAATGTGAAGTGCCTCGCAGTCTAAGGGGTGCATCCTGGATACAACAAAACCGGACCAAATGAGTTATTATAGTGTGCGGTTTCGGACAATATTTTTCAGCACTCTCCAACTCTTTGCCAATTGCCAAGATTTTTCAATCGTTCTACGCAATGTATTTCTTCCGTTGTTGGGCGCCAGTTTTTTTTTTTTTTCACGTTGGGCGCCAATTTGTTGGGATATTTCCCACCACGCGTACCGATTGCAAAACAGGGGAAGTTTAATAATGTGTCAACACAGGAGGAAAGAGAACTGGGATCTGCTTGTTCGGCAATGAGTGTGCTCCAGTTTTTCTCAACAGATTTTGTTTGAGCTGCTCGTAAGACCTCCGCATGTTCCGTTTCTTTCAGTTTAGATATTTATGCCATATTTCAAAAAGAAGACGTATACAACGGGGGCAAGACATTAGAAGTCTTGAACAGTAGGGACCCATGCCACATAACTCGCCATCCCTTTCAACATGCGCTTCCGAAGTTTATAATGATGAGAGCGAATAGGAAACCCTTTGACACTTTCTATTGTCAGAGCGAGAAATCGCGCATCAGACAATCTCCTCTTTGACGACCTTCAAGACATTTCAAGGAATGAAATGTCGGAATTAGTCTGTTTCCTATATTCCGCTGGCTGGATCTGAGAATCTGAACCTCTCTTTAAAACATGTCCCATGTCCCATGTCTCTTTATCCCAGGAATCAATCGTTTTACTACTTTTACTGGTCTTCTCTTTATTGTGAGTAGGGTGTATTCGGGTAATGATTCCCTTGTACAGTTCATAGTGATTTCACCAGGTGTTGGCTGGCGTATTGACTAGTTCTAAGTGCTTAACTGGTCTACGGATAGTTCTATTATCGCACCTGCTTACTGCTTCCGCTTCAATCGCAAGCTTAAGGTGGCGCTACAGTCCGGGGTGGACCTGGCCCTCAACCAACAAGCGTCTCCAGCCAGCTCGAACTTTAGCTAGCTGCCTCCAGTTTCAAACGCAGGTTAAGTTGTTTAAAGTCCCCTTCTACTTGCGTGCGCCACCTGAGTCGTGGTTTTCCTCTACTGTGCCGTCCCGCAGGTGTGAATTCGAAGACTTTCCGAGCCAGTCCCAGTCGTTAGACCTTCACTCTTCTGGCTAAGTGGATGACGCTATGCAGCCAGTGAAGCGTGTTTATTTAAACCCTCTTGTCTTATCGCACGCTGCGTTGCGTTCTTTTATTGTGTAACTCGCTATCCGCCGCTGCTTGATTGTCTACAATGCGACTTTTAGCTGTTTTCATTCGTCGATGCTTCTCTTGGTTTTGGATGTTGTAGAAATATTGATCATGGTCGGCTTTAGACGATACTAGTCTGCAGTCTTTTATTCTTATTTTGCTTGCTCCGTTTACAGTAAAATCCACTCTAAATAATTAATATCTTTGCAGCTGGTGTTGAACCACAAGAAAACTTATCCGATTTGGAGGATAAGGACAGAAAGAAAACCGAACGGTCATTTCATTTCACATCGAGTATAGAAAAAGTCAAAGATGTAAGTAAAGGTCCTCAGGTCCAGTCGGTAAATTAATAAAATACTCTCTTCCCCCTGTCTAGTATGGATGGTATTGGGGTCCACTATCCAGTGAAGCAGCAGAAAAAGTTCTCTCGAATGAGCCCGATGGCAGTTTTATTGTTCGTGATAGTTCCGATGATCATTACATTTTTTCATTAAGTTTCAAGTTGAACAACTGCGTGCGGCATGTAAGAATAGAACAAGACCAAGGTATGCTTTACCCCCTAAAACAACCAATAACATTTATCGTCCAATGTGCGCTCTTTTTTTTTGTGTCTTAAGGAACTTTTTCATTTGGTTCGTATGCTAAATTTAAATCGCAAACGATTACCGAATTTATTGAGAAGGCTGTCGAACACTCTAGGAGTGGAAGGTAATTTGTGTTAATTTTCTACGAAGCCAATGACAAACCATCGTGCTTTGCAGATACTTGTTCTTCTTGCATAGAAGACCAGAGCATGGGCCAATGCGAGTACAATTAACGAATCCTGTTTCTAGGTTTAAACATATTCAAAGTCTACAGCACATGTGCAGGTAATCTACCGCCAATCGGGACTACATTGGACCACTTTATTGAGCCGATTTGATTTTTTTTTTCTAGATTTGTTATTTTGAAAGCTGTAGTTCGAAAGGATTTAATACAGACATTGCCATTGCCACGAAGACTTTTAGATTATCTCAACTACAAACACTGTTATTCTGAACAAGTCGAGAGTGATAGTTCTCAGTCTCAGGTATGTCAATCAAACGTCATGTCATTCGCTTGCAATTTCACCACCTATTCAATTTCAGATGTCTGGAGACGGTCAGGTCTAGAAGGAGAATAATGTTTAAACGCCATAATAAGGTCAATTTTGCTTTTAGGCTGTAAGCAGTGATTTTATATAAATTATTAATAATACGATTTAATTTTTTTATTAAAACGCAAACGAAGAAAGTAAAAAATAATAATAATGAATAAAAATTAAATACTATTATACTTAAACATTTGTACTCGGTGCTATACTGTAAGTGAATAATGACAAACAGAAAAAATAATAATAATAATAATAATTTATACCTTAGTAATAAAATAACAATAAATGTTGTAAGACTCTGATTCAGTATAAGAACATTGACATGTGAAAAATATTAATAGGATACTTAAAGTATTGTTTCTATTTTGCTTTAAATCATTTCACACCAAAATTTTATTTAACTCGGACAGATAAACGAAAACCGATACGAAATAATGAAAAAAAAAAAAAAAAACGAGTAAAACAAACAGAAAAGCATGCTGGATTCGTGTCTATTTTAGAATACCACGTTACGCAATAAACGTTAACAGTCATTGATAAATAAACGATTATATAAAAAAAACATTACTTACTTGTTTACTTTAATCCTTTCACTCATCGGCTGCCGTCTGCATCGCATTTCAGCCACCGATTCCTTTTCAACTGTTCTACACCACAATTCTGCCTGAGTGCGTGCGTGGAAACTACTCGAAATTCAACATCCAACCTTTCGAGTACAATAGAAATGTTACACTGTCACAAAATTTTAAACAAGACCGGTGACATCTACTGACACGGCCGATAACGAGTGAGTGAGTGGGACTCGTGATCGAATGATCCATAAACTTCATTGGGAGCGGTAATGCCAAATCATCAGATTTCGATGACAAGTTACTCGTTAACGAGTGTGGTAGTTCGGCCACTGCTTTAGGAACGAAACATAGGTAAGATTAGATAGATGGGTTGGCGAGGGGAGAGAAGCCGTCTGCGCCACCACACCCATTGTGATGCCCATTTTTGGGGGGGAGGTATCCCTTGCTCGTGGAGCAATACCCAAAGCACTCTTCTATTGCTCCAGGGTTTCGAACCATTTCGAAGCCTTAATGAACGTTCAGATGTCCCTGATAGGTACGTCCCTTAGTTCTTCGGTATCCTGGAAAAAGTGCCTTCCAAAGGATTTTTGTCTGAAGTGGCAGAGGAAGTGTCCTTCCTTTTCTCCGCAACCCGTACAAAGGTCGTCCTTACTTAGCCTTAGCTTTTTCACGTGATATCGCCTTCATCGCTGTCTCACGGCAGCAATTTTCACCGCTAGAACCTTCGCATGGAAAACGCTGCTATGGTTTGGGAGTCTTACTGATTTAAAGAGGCTAAGTTTGTCTAAAAATATACCTCCACCTACTCTAATGTCCATCATGGACTCATCAGTATAAATGGCCTTGGTGGCGTCTTTGGGATTGTCCATTTTTCTCTGCTTGGGAATGATCAAGAGAATGGTCTTTTGAAGTCTAGGTAGGGCACCGTATCATCAGTGGTTGCTACATTGCCCATGTACGTACTTATGTTCTGAGCATGCCCCGTCGTGTTTGACTTCCAGCTATTCGTTTGGCTGATTCTCAGGGCACTTCTGGTTGTAGAAGAAGAAGAGGTCTAGTGGAAGCAGGTTGAGAATATCCTCTAGTCCTGCTGTTAGGAAGGTAACATAGTTACACATGAATACACATTCATATTGCTATACTTAAAAGACTACGTAGAATTAATCGACACCTTTTGGTCCGCCAGACGCGACTACTATATCCAGCAGCTTATGGCGGAGAATTGAGAGCGACAAAAAACTCATATCCCAGCAGGTGTCAGGATATACATCGGCACATTGGCTCCTAGGATCAGCCTCAACTTCCCGGACTACTACAGAAGCTCCCAAGATGCGGAAGAAGCGAGAAGCATTAGTCACTAACTCTGTGAGTGTCTAAGATTCAAAAACCGTCGACTTCGACACTTGGGAAACAGACTGAAGAAATAAAAGATCTAACGGAGGTACAGTCTATCAACGTACTCTATTTTATAAAAAATTAAGGTTAGTTCGACGAAGGGCTAGCCAACAAGAACCCAAGGTTGGAACAAAAACCATCAAACAAAGAGGAATACAATGGACCAGAAGGCCCTCTTGAAAGCACAGTCACTGAGCGCTTCCCTAATAACCAAACTTAATGCGCCGAATCTCATTACGCTGAAAACAGTAGAAAAGGTAATAGACAATTAGGTTAGGTTAGGTTGAAGTGGCTGCCAGCTAAAGCCAACCCATGGGCGGTCCGTTGTGATACCACAAGGGTCACGGAAAGATCTCCTGCCTACTCATTGAACCAATTGAAAGTTCGTATGAAGCATAGGAGACTACTAACATTGATGTTTATCAGGGGCCAAATCGTCTCTTTAGTGATCGTATATTCCGTCACGTAAAAACGAGCATTCTGGGGCCAAATTTTCTCCTTTTTCCGTGACGAGTTATGCGATCATGGAAGAGACGAATTTGAATTTGAAGCGCCTGATTCCAAGGATTTTAATACCGCTTAACTGTCCGAAAAGATGCGAATATCCGTGGCCGATATTACGTTTTTCTTCAGCCAAGATAAGACTTTTCTGATCCCCGTGATTTCCGCCTGAAACACGTTACAATGATTTGGAAGACGGAACGCTAGGCTGGGGTTTAGCACCACCCACACCGTTACTAGTTTGTGAACCGTCGCATCTGTGTAAAAGTGTAGACAATTACTTGAGAACGACTGTGTTGGTTGCAGTGTCTCTGTGACACGCACTAAGCGTTGGACTGCTAAGTAACATGCGTGGGTTCAAGCCTCGGCCGTGTCCACCGAACATTTTTGCGGCACCACCTTTCGTCGGGGAATGACAAGCCTTCGAGAGTACAATTTGTAATGAAAAAGATTTTCAATTTGCCGTTCGGGGTCGGCAATAAATTGTAAATCCCTTCCATTCATGCGAATAATCTAACACGCACAGCATGAATGGTTAGGAGAAGCTAGGCCATGGCTCATCTCGAGCTGTCGGGCCAGCTATTTATTTTTTTATGACTGTGCTGGAGGGAATACCTCTTCACAACAAGCAACATGCATATCAAGCTAACGAATCTTACCTTATAGTTGTTTGTTCTCTGCCAGATATTAAGCCTCTGATAAGGTCCTGCATCGGGGTTTTCAAAAAAGCTGTTGAAGGGAAAAGAGTAAACCGCCCAGCATCGAAGTGGATATGAGAGATGATGAAGAGCACGGCAGCTGAAGGGGGCAAGGAACTATCAGTAGTACCCACGAAGACGTATTATATCCCCACTAATGTGAAGCTTGGTTGTAGACGAGGACCTGGCAAAAACTAGAAGAAATCGGCATAGACTACCAAGGATACGCTGACGACATCATCCATCATTGAGAGAGTCCAGGTCCAAACAGTGTCACGGAGCACTGGAGTCGTTGTGGAATCCACCAATTACTTCTTGTTGACTCATTACATAGGGATATGGTAGTTCCTTTTCTGAGAATGGGCTTATATGCAAATAGAGCTGATAGTGCTTTAATTCGATTGGTCATCGCATAACAAGCTGTCGGAGGTGTTTCATTGAAGTGTCGTCCCTTCGATCTATTGTAATCGGACTTCTAACAATTTAAACAATAAGCATACATACGTATCTGTATATCATATTTTTTTTTATTAAGAAATAACGAAATTTCTATTTACATTATAAAAAAAAAAAAAACATTTTTTTGAAACTGACATGAACACAATGTAAAATGTGCGCATAGTTCTGTGTGTAAAAATGATGACAAATCCTTATATTCTCCACTTAAATGAAATTTCAGAGCCGTAATTCGTTTTGTTTGTTGTAATCGTCCAGTCTTTGAAATCTTTGAAAAACTAATTATTAAATTACATATGTGTATATATATGGTACGTACAAAATTAATTTACAATACAATATATGTATATGTATGAGTTATTAATTAAAAAAACAAAATAAAATGTGAAGTATTGGTTGACAAAAGATACACGATATGTATAGATTAGAAAACAAATTACATTATACCTATACATACTAATGAATGTAAAAAACGATAAATATAAACTATAACTATAAGTAAAGAACCGTTTTTTTTTTTTAATTTTATTATTTCGTGGAAGACATTTAATATCATGTGATTTATTTATGTCTACTCTAAGTACTTTGCTTATTTTTAATAAAAGAATGCACTACAGTCCAGCTTAAACATTCTGCAATAAGTTTAAACAAATACAAACATCTTTGTGTTTATTTTAAATAATTTTACAAACTTTACCGTCTGTAGAGATTCGAAAGTTAATAGAAATGTATTTTTCTTTTTTTCCTTTTTAATTTTGTGACTTATTTATTTAAAATCAACAAAAACATTCTAAATTGACTATAATGCAACTAGAATTGCTATGGAAGAGTGTAGAGTTGAAGCTCCTCAATAAAGGCTAATTTTATACTTAGTTTATAGATAAGATACATACACAGTTATGTATATAAACATATATGTATTGATATTCTTCGTTGCGGTATCGTTTATGGTTTATTCTTCGTTGTATTCTTAATGACTGCTGATAATATTAAAAAAATATCCTTTAATTCAAATGTTAAAAATACTCTGTATCTGTACACTAATGTTTTTTTGTTTTGCGTCGGAAATAGATAAAATTTGGTTACAATTAATTTGTAAGAGAGAAACTGCACTGTTTATAAATATGTAAATGTCTTGCATTGTTTTTTTTGTTTTTAGCATCTTGATTTATACAATTTTTCTGATTTTTATTGTAATGGCTTTTTAGTGGCCTTAGAATTTTGAAGAGGTGAGAGCTCTGAGTTATCTCAATAGTTGTAGGGTCCATACTGCGATCCGTGGTAGTATGGAGCAGGGTAGATTTGCGGTTGTGGATAGCCAGCGTAGGGTGGGTAAGGTGGTTGTTTTTGCGAGTACACTTAAAATAAAAATAAAAAAAATTTACAGCAACAAACATTAAAATTATTTGTATAATATATCTGTCACTTAAGGTTTCCAGTCTTCACACAAACACACAGCGGGTCTTCCATGTACCAAGAACATTCCTATCAAAAAAAGGCAAAATTCGAATCCTCTACATAACTATCTTCCTTGGGCTTAAGTAGAAACCACTGATTCTTTGGGGGAGTCTCCCAATTACGACTGAACTACAGCCTCTACAAAACACCTTGTATGGAAGAAATATGACAATAACAAAGGCAGCTTCTATGAGCCCTTGGATAGGAGTAAAAAGAAAAAAACCTGCACGACACCACCTTTGGATCAGAAAAAATAACCTTGCAGCAGGGCCAAAACATTATCGTAGCGGTTCTCCCATCTTAATATTCACACGGGAACATAAAGTCGTCCTGCTCAATCAACTGTCAATCAGATCGACCACATTGCGATCGACGCAAGACACTCCAACAGAGTAATAGATTTTCGAACGTTCTGAAAACCGAACAGTGACAAAGATCACTAGATTGTTGTAGGCAAGGTACAGCTACGGGCATTCTAAACACCGCAAAGACAAAGCAATACTGTGAAGAAGGTTGACGTCGGTCGGACGTAATCGCAAGACATCGCAAGAGCCTTTTCTGATCGAGTAAGCCTTAAACTCTCAAGAAATTCTAAGCCTCCAGCATCAAGTGTCGAAGACTAGTGGCAACACATCCCAAAAACCTATCAAATATGCTACTTTTGCGTTTCTCTCGACCACACAACGAAATCCCTAATTTGACGACGAACGGCGGTAAGCACATGCAGTGAAATTATAGACATACAGAGCCACTCTGCACAGAAGAGTGAGATCTGCTCGCGAGATTCATGCGTAGAAATCAAAGAGACGAACACCAGCTTGAAAGAGTTGCGCAAAACTCACGCGCCAACACCAGAGGCACAATCTTTCAAAAGTCCGTCCAATTACTCGCATACGCCGGCGGTATTGACATAATTGGAAGAACGCAGCGTGATGTCACTAGTGCTTTCGTGAGTATTGAGACGGAGGCGGCGAAGATGGGTTTAGCGGTCAATGAGGGCAAGACGAAGTATATGCTGTCAACAGGAAAGGACACCCAACACCGACGTCTCGGACAGAACGTCACAATAAATAGTTATAACTTTGAGGTAGTTAAGGACTTTTTCTACCTAGGCTCCGCTATAAATTCAGACAATGACACCAGCGCTGAGATTAAACGAAGAATAACTCTTGCCAATCGCTGTTTCTTTGGGCTAAGAAGGCTATTGAGTAGCAAAGCCCTCTCTCGAACAACTAAGGTGACCCTTTATAAGTCCTTAATCGTCCCAGTCCTGCTCTACGGCGCAGAGGCATGGACTCTGATGAGGTTGTTCTTGGCTGTTTCGAGAGGAAAATCCTTCGGGTGATTTTTGGTCCCGTCTGCATAGACGGGGAGTGGAGGAGGAGATACAACGACAAAATGTACGGGCTGTACAGCGGCATCGACTTAACCAGAAGAATTAAGGTCCAACGACTGAGGTGGCTGGGTCATGTAGAGCGGATTGACACCAATGCTCCAGCTCGGAAAATCTTCGAATCCACACCCGAAGGTCAGCGCAGTAAAGGAAGACCGCGACTCAGGTGGCGCACGCAAGTGAAAAGGGACCTCAACCAACTTAGCGTGCGAAACTGGAGACAGCTGGCTAAAGATCGAGATCGCTGGAGACGCTTGTTGGTTGAGGCCCAGGACCACCCCGGTCTGTAGTGCCACCTTAAGTAAGTAAGAACACCAGCTTCTCAGAAGGGAAAAGCAAAAATGCTCGGGAGTTCTACCAAAGGGTAAAAGGAAAGTAGCTTGCAAAAACAAACAAGAAAGCATACTAGTAGAGACACGTATGGTGCCAAACTCCGCTGTAAAGCAAAATGGACCAGTCATCATGAATGATGTCAGCCAACAATTCTGTCCTCCATACTTGGATGAGATAAAGACTAGTGCTCTTGATTTTACCCGGGTAATACCCGTCTCAACAACTACCCGGGTACCCGGGTACCCGGGCAATGCGGGTAAGAGCCACAATTGCTCTAATTTAATATAAAAGTTGGTAAATTACACCGTATGCGTTGAATATATATAACAAGGAGAGAAGGTAAGGCACACCCGGCTGTCTCATTTACCGCCAACAACACACGCCATCAACCAGGTCACGCAAGCCTTGGTAACAAAAAGGCACATCTAAGTGTTAATTGGGTTCTGTTGAACCACCACATCTTTCTAGCTACCTATGTACCTTAATTTACGAGAAATATAAGATATGACTCGGGTACCCGCCCTGACGGGTACCCGATATTTTGGTACCCGGGTAATACCCGAAAATGCGGGTACCCGGGTGGGTACCCGGGTATGCGGGTATCAAGAGCTCTAATAAAGACATCTATATCTAAGCTTAAGTCAAACAAAACTGCAGGATCTGAAGTTTTAGCTGTCGAACTATCCAGCGGGAGATGACCTGATAAGAAAATTTGCAGAACTGGCTCGACAAGAGCATGTCCGATGAGTGAAACCTCAGCACTGTTGTCCGATCCTCAAGCAGGAAGATGCTTTAAACTGCACTAACTATAGAGGAAAAAGTCTTCTCAATATCGGCTGCATGATCTTATCTCCTGTGTTGTGTGAAATCCTAGATCTGGAAATTAAACCACCGGCCAAATATGTACACTACGGCAGGTCTGCGAGAACCCCAAGGAATTCCTAATCGACACCCTCCATCTTATCATCGATTTCTAAGCGGCGCGGTGTATGGTCTTGGCATCCGAGCCAAACTTGTCCACTGGTCCGTCAAGGTGGGTCAAGACCTCACCGAGACCTTTAGTGATTAAAAAGGATATAGACAAGGCGATGCGCTGTCATGCGAATTTTTCAACATCGTTTTTGAAAGATTTGTTCAAAATTCACACTTCAACCCCAGAGCCATAATCAAAAGTGAAGGAGATTCAACCACGAATTACACGAACTGTACAACGACATCGATCTAGGACATGTAGCGCTAAGTCTTCGAATCTAACCCGGAGGGAGAATGCTGTAGAGGAAGACCTTGAGTAAGGTGGAGCGTCTAATGCGAAACTAGAAGCATACTTGTTGATACTTGTTGGTTGTTTACCCCAAACTGTTGTGCCACCTAAATAAGTAAGCTCCACTTTCAGATATAAGAAGCATTGAAGTGAATGAAGCAACATTCAGCAGCGTCGTCACCATGTTAACTGGATGACTCATGGGTGGTAGAACGTCCAGGTGTTTTAAGCGTTACAGGATATGCTTCAGTTTACTTTTCGGTGCTAAATGGAAATTGTAGCTTTGTTAGCATATGAGATAAAAAACACTGGTGGTTAATTACCGCGATGATGGTACTTATTTGTCAGCTGTCAACCATGCTTTTTCATTTCGCAAGTTCCATCATCAATCCGAGTAGTCAATACTTTAGGAATTCCCATTATTTCAAGGGGTATCCACCTAAACGTGAGCAGTATGAATGATCGCAGATAACCCCACAATCTTAATTGCTGCATAGAGTAAATGGTAAAACCAAATTACTTACGACACGCTTCCCAATAATGACCTTGAGACTCATAAGTCGCACACGCTCGGTGTGAAGAAACCAATCTGGTTTCGGTAAAACGTTCACTACATGTCAGGGTAACGACATTGGAGACTACAAACCACAAATACCTACACCAACGATAACTATTTAAATATGAATGGACGCCCAGATTCATATTTCAATCCACACTCTCTTACCTGGCATCAAATATTGCAAATTCAATTGTTCCTCCTTCTCACGTTCGCTCTTCAGGCAGACGGCAGCACCAGACAAAAGAATTGCAGCCAAAAGGCACGTTCCAACACCAGCCCAGGCCACAATGTACGACCAGTCGTATGACACTTTCGTGTTGTCCTTGAGAACCTGAAATCACAACAAAATTAGACCATTCAACTCCTCATCAATGTCGCAGCAACACTCTCTTACCGTGGTCCACTGTTGATAGAAATCTTCACCAACAACTTTCTCCTTTTCGAAGAACTCCACCGTATGCCACAGGCCCATTGCACCGGCCGCTAAAAGACAGGCGGCCAATAATAAGATCGCCGTGGCTGTGATTGCACCCGCCGATCGTTTCCAGCACCCGGAAAGACCAGTCCAAAAAGCACAGAATATGATCACAAAGCTAGAGAGGGAAAGAGAGGTGATCAAATTGTCGTCCACGAGATCACCTCAGGTCAGAGGGCTCTTCGAAGAAAGTGAAATCTGTCCGAGACACTGTCTCTGTCTCTGCACATTACCTTATTATGAACAAAGCAACACACGACCGTGCCAAATGTAATCTCGATGTAGCATCATCGTTCGTCATCTTTTCCTCGTCATTATTGGGGAAATAATCAACGTTGGAGCAGTGTGTTTCAACAGGCGACAAGTATGTTGGGACTGTCAAAAGCAAAAAAAAAAAAGAAAATCAACAACGGTTCCGGAGTGTTAACTTGTGGTTTATCGTTTTCTTTTCTTCGATCTGATTGTCATGAGATGATCAATGACTGCACATAAATAAATGAAAAGATTTGTTAATAAAAAAAAAAACGAAAAACAAAATTAAGAATTCAAAATCTTTTACGGGGCGATCTGTCAAATGACGCAAGAGATATTATTTTCGAAATCGAACAAAAATATTCGGCACCATCAAAGTACTCAAACACGGATATCATAAAGAGGGTCCAATGCCTGTCTTTATAAAAGAAAGGCGAAATGTCACACCATTACCTCCACGAAATGCCTGCGTTCTAAGTTTGACTGGGACTTGGGTCGGTTCTAAAACCCGAGATGGGGTGGGAGGATTTAAACCTCGTGATCTCCTTTCGCCCTCAGAGTACTCTAGCGTCTTCCAGGCGAACATCATGGCGATAAAGGCGGCCCTGTCTTGGCTGAGGTGGAATGGAATATCTACTCGGGATACAAGTATTTTCACAGACAGCCAAGCCGCCATTAAGTCCCTAGAATCAGTTTCTGTAACATCAACCATCTCGTCTCTCGTAGAGATGACGGAGAAATTCAACATACTCCTCTGCTGGGTACCAGGACACAGAGACATTCCGAGACCGCAAGGCCAAGAATAGTACTACAATACAGATTCTTCCTGAAAAAGATAACCTCGGAGTGCCACTAGCTACATGCAAATTAAAATTAAAGGCAGATACAATCAGCAAAGCCAACCTAAGGTGGTCCAATGGCACCACCTGCCAAACTAGTAGATAAATCTGACCCTCAATAGACCATAAGCGCCCCAAGAGATTAATTTAAAGTAGACGGCATTTCGGAGCTACTTTAGGTGTTTTGACGGAACATTCCCTCATAAGCAAACATGTCACTCGCCTGGACGTTCCTGCAAATGATTTCTGCAGAAGCTGCAGGGACGAGGAAAATTAAGAGACGATCCTCCATCTCCTCTGTACCTGCCCCACGCTCTCTCGCAAAAGACGCAACGATCTCGGTGCCTTCTTTTTTTACAATCTTGGCGACCTAGCACAACAAGATGTCTGAAGCCTAGTTCGCTTTAATTAAAGCTCCCACTGTTTCCATGACTAGGAAAGAGAATTCCTCCTAGATCCTAAGGCATCACAATGGACCTACTGTTGGTCTAAGTGCGTCGGCTATGTCGACAGCCTCTCTAACCTAACCTAACCTAAGTCTGACTGGGTGAACTTAAGAATCTACCAAACCAGGCGAGGCATCTTTTATTGACCTGATTTGGTAATAGAGAGTTTGTTGGTTTACCGAGCGTTCTAAAGACTTCGATGGACCTGTGACAGGTCTATTGTTACATGAAAAAAAGTTCGAGCAAGAAACTTTAAGGTAATTATCACTGAAAAATGATTCGAAAC
Organism: Matsumyia berberina; assembly: GCA_917880715.2. NCBI lineage: Eukaryota > Metazoa > Arthropoda > Insecta > Diptera > Syrphidae > Matsumyia > Matsumyia berberina. The sequence goes on from OU862871.1 coordinate 98,639,675, forward strand.
ATCCATAGGAATAGCTTACTTATCCCTAAGGAGGCTACATAGGTATAGCAGAGGAAGGCCTTTGCAAGCTCTGCAAAGACCTCAGCTAGGTTATCTAGGAAGCTAACATGGTTATGCTGACGTTAAGTCAGAGTACATAATTTAAAATCCTAACCAACCACCATAAGCAATTACATGCCGCAGTGCCGTCTCATGTACCTCCGCTAAAAGCCTCGTCAGTCTTCACCGATCTCCACAAATGGCCTCAACATTCACTTTAGGAGTAGGAACTGATGCAGTTGGTTAAAGACCTCTTTGTTTTCGAGGAGAGGCATCCAGCAGCGACTGTTGCTGTGTGACGGAAAAGAAGAGCTCATCATGAGTTAGAACATCATTTCAGAACCTCGACCTCCTAACCGGTATGCTTGTTGTGAAGATTATCGTATCCGACCTGGGCCCTAAATTCTTCAACGTCAAAAAGCTGATGAAGCGTGTTTCCACCCCCGATATAGCAGGGATCGACGCGAACCTGCCCTTTTTTTTTGGACTCTGTTGATAAAACGAAATGTGTTTGGGATCTTTTATACTGACTATCTGAGAAGCTAACTCGGCCTCATGCGCAATTTCTGCAGCGAAAGATTGATTGACTTGAATATGAAAACTATGGGTACTATAATTCACATACCAGAGAATAATTTAAAAGATACCTACAGAACTAAGCAGGTACTGTAGTATAAGCTTTACACTACTATAGAAACAAGAAGACTCCTTTAGGTGCATGGTAGCTCATTGATATTGTGGCTCTAGCAGGAAACTGTTACAAAGGTTATGTAGCGCAGCGTGTGTTTGTTGCATTTCTGGATTATCCCCGTTTCAGGAATCCTTACTATGTCCTCCGTCGCTTGCCACTTGCCGCTTGGTAGAACTCGACTGAGCCGAGCAGAGCAGGGCAACGTTTAACGGAAAACCTGTAAGAAAATCTATCCTCTACTGATCGAACCACGTTGCTATTGGATAAGCAAAAAAATCTAACGAAATCATAACGCCGGGTATAATTATACAGCGAGGGTACTCTAATGAGGAAATAAATATCTCGAAGGTGCTAGTAAGGGACTTCGAGGTAGTTCGAAACCCTGGGGCAATAGGAGAGTGCTTTGGGGATTGGTCCACGAGCAAGGGGTTTCGTTCTCAAATGGACATTACAATGGGTCTTTAGCTCCACTGACCTAAGTTTGGCACAGAGGGTTCTGTCTTCTCTCGCTAACCAATCTACTTAACCTATAGATCATGAGGTCACAGTGTAAGGTGCCTTTCGACAAATAAACGTCATTCACTTTAGAAAAATACTAACCGGACACTAGGGTGTCTCATGTCTAATTCGAACCACGAGCCTCTGTCAGATCCTCTCTACCACTAACCCAAACCGAAAGTAAAAGTGGCGTAGAAATTATAAAGTCAGGAGGCAAATTCGTCATTTTTGCACCGATCTGTCTTTTCGGCAAAATATGCACAACTTGAAGTTGAAGTACATTGTATCTACTTAGTGCGTATGTATATGTCTAACAATTAGTAACCATTTCATGCAGGCAATTGATTTTTATTGCCTCCGTTGATCGCGGTTCGATTTTTAAACAACTTAACTCCTTATCTGAATGTGCATCTTTTTTAAAAGATGTCCATCATTACACTCAAATAATTAATTAAAATGTAAATCAATGTAGCAGTGTTAACAAAGTCTTACCTGCAGATGTTGGTGGCCTCTCCTTTGGATAGCATATCCTAAACAGACCTCTGGTTCTCGTGTAATAGAAATATTTACTGTTCATACTATTTAGCAACGACTCTGAGTCTGAATGCTTTGCAGCGAATGCCTGAAAATAGAATTAAAACAATATTAACTCAAAGATTGATTTCAATATTTTATTTAAATAAATGAAGAACTTGGTACGAATCTTTACACATCAGAGTGCCCTGCAATGGTAGAAGGACATGTTGTCTTAAGCGTCTGAGATGTCGTGGTAACAAGATAATGTCAACTCTCGGATTACTGTGGGGAAATAAATCAATAAACAGCTGGCGCGGAAACCCGTATTTGGCCAACGCCTACTTCTGGCATTACATTAACGAGTCAGTCAGAATGCAAAGCCGGTTTTGGTTAGATCTAGTTTTGTTCCTTTTCTGGTTGTATTTACCCAGACGTTCCTAGATGGGTAGGTAGGTTAAAGGGCTGTCTACACACTATGTCTGGATCTCTATGGATCCATTGTGTTCCTCTGGTTTGGAATGTCCAGCATAAAGAGAAGCAAATCAAAGACGAACGGGCCTTTGTTAGTTATCTGGATATTTTTAAAAGCTCGAGTTTTCAGCTCTACGTGTTTGTTATCAGGGCCTTGTTAACAAACGTCGTGATCGTCTGGTGGCTGGCCCTTAAAAAAAGTCGTACACCTCAATCGTCTAGGGAAAGTGACACACTGGCCTCTCTTATACTCTGCACTAAATTTTACATCCGAAAACAACGACTACACTCATCCGAAACTTAGCTTTGACAAACAATTCGCTGCAACCATTCCTGTCCGGAACGAGTCGGAAACTGCTTCTACAAAGATGACTCCAAAGCTAGAAGTAAAGTGCTTGGGGGTTCAATGTCAGCATCTTCAAGTGGAAATTCTGGCGATTAAGGAAGTCCCGTCCTGACTGAAATGTAATGTATTCTCTGACTTCGATATTAGCATCGTGGTCGCCGTCGCTCAGTGGTTTAGTGCATTGGACTGCTGTGCGAGCGGCATGAGTTCAAGCCCCAGTCATGTCCACCGAACATGTTTCGCGGCACCACCTCTCATCGGGGAATGGCAAGCCTCTGGGAGTATAATTTGTCGTGAAATACAATAGCTTCTCAATTCACCGCTAGGATTTGGGAATAAATTGTAGGTCACTTCCATTCGTCCGAAAAATATAACACGCACAACGTGAATAATTGCGAGAAGCTAGGCCTTGGCTCATCCCGAGCTGTCGCGCCAGCTATTTATTTATTTATTAGTATCGTCATGGTCATGGTCAAGTCTTTGGAATCGTTCTCACCTAAGATGACAGAAAAATGCATATTCACCTATGTTGTGTGCAGGCCACAGAGACATTCCAGGAAACCACATGAACTCGGAAGATATGGTGCAACCTTAAACGTCCTGGCGTAATGACAGGCATTGGCTATGACACTCGCTACATGCAAACATTTACGTTCTCGAGGAAGACAAGACATGCCAAATTTCCAGACAGATCTGGCCCGTATTATATCAAAATCGAACCAAGTATTTGATCCTGCTAAACCACGTTCACAACCTAGCACCTTTATCGGTATCCTCACAGAACACTGAGCTATAGGCCTACATGCCAACAGGTCAAACTTATTTTCTAATAATTTCTGCAGAAGCTACAAGAATAAAGAGGGGGAAGAGGCTATTCTCCACTACCTCTGCACCTGTCCAGGTCTGTTCAAAAGAACACTAGTCCATTTGGGAGCACGTTTTTTCGATAACCTCGACGAAATGGAACAATTGAGGTCAGAATCACCCTCCACCTCATAAATAGCTCTGGTTGGTACTAACAGTCCGTGTTGAAGCTTTGGGTTAGAGACGAATCTTGTGGTATCACAATGGATCTACTTGGTCTAAATGTGTCTGCATCTTAAGTGAGAACAGCCAACCAAACCTAACCTTATCTATTCTAGTTTCCGGGTGGTTGTGAGACCTCCTTGAAACGTCCCAAGTTCGTGATGAATTTTTAAAACAGTTTTTGATAGCGAATTGAGAGTGCACTCCATCTCTCGTTAGTTTGCCATTGGAGATCGCGTGCTATGATATATTTAACAAGTGCTAGGAGGGGCAGTACTAGGTACTGTTCCGATTCCCTGCGTGTTAATTCATCCTCCATTTTGATGCCGTCGTGTCCCATGGACTCCAGGCTGTGGTTCGCAGTATTGTTTTGAGCTCGTCGTGGCAAAGTTTAACTCTGTTTGGATTTGTTACTGAGGATAAAATGGCTGTAATAGCAGTTTGGCGATTGCCAGAACCGCTTGGAACACACTGAAGTTGTTCGAAAGTCTTATAAACGATAGTTTCGTTCGTTCTTAATATTCTACGAATAGTTGCAGTGAGATAAAAGCAAGAGAAAGTTTAGATACAATTGGGTTATGTAAAACTTACACAAAAAATCATCAAATCAACTTATCTAACCTCAAAATAAAACGCTTTTCCTTAATTAATGGAAGCTAATGAACCGCACGCTTACTCTCATTCAGCAAGAAAAATGTGTGCCTTCTCCTAATTGAATTAAGACACATTAGGTCTTAAAGAAATTTCTACCTAATTCTGTTAAACAATTGAATAAATAAATTAAATAACAAATTAAACTCGTATAAAAGATTCCATAACAATTTCTCAAGGCCTTGAGCCCAGAGTATAAAAGAAAATAAACAGATGTCGCTGTCGTTTTTCTCTTTTTTTTGTAAATCCACTTGTTTACAAAGTTATTGGCATTGTTGGCTTGAGTAGGCGGACTTCCGATTTGGAATCTATAAACTATAAACGGCTTTATGAATGAATTGGTTGTAAAAGCGTCCACAATTGTTGTGACTTCTTTTATTTATTTCTATTTTTAGAAAACTGAAAGATGTTTTGTCAACAGTTGTGGATTTTTTTTTCTTAAACGATTGTTCAAGATTCAATGAAGCTTAGTCTGGGTTTATGGGACAAGGAATCTTTGTGAAAAAAATTTAAAACAAATCGAGTTATCATTAGAAAGTACATACATGAGGAATGTGTTTTCGCGAACCAAAGTGGGAATAGAGTACAAAAGTGGATCTTGGCTTGCATATCAATTATGAAGACACCCGGCAGTCGGTTTGGTAAGACTTTTACTTTCTTAACCTTTTTTTTTTCTTAATTTTATTTATGGCAGTGGACACACATAATTGAGCTGTAATCACGTATAATTTATGAAAGTATGTATGAAATGTGTTCCAGTGAGGAATGCCGAGGTGTGCTGAATAGCTGGTAAAAGTAGAACAAATCAGAGAAGAACATTATTTATTTGAACATGCCGGACGTAGTTTTATCGATAGAATATCTAGACTCTAACTATTGTGTGGTCCATTGTTTGATTCATTATTTATTGTAACGAGTTCTTACCCATCGCCTATTGATTGGGAAACTAGTAACCGTCTAGAATGCAGATAAAACCAGTAACGCAACAATCACTTTCGTAACATGTCGTGTCAGAAAGATCAGAAAAGAAACCCAGAATCGGCCATGAAGATGTAAGGAGAGAGAAATGTATTACAGAAAAAGAAGACGCGACCCTTTCAGAAACAATTCTTCTCTTCAATCTACCTTGATGCGACATGGTCGGGAAATAACGGCTTGGAACGAATTTCAAAACTACATGACAAACATGACAAAGAAAAAGCTGTGTTTACTCTCAGGATTCCTTAAGGGTCACTGTAGATTTAACAGATTGGGCTTAGAAAGATAATGGGAACTGCAGATTTTGCGACGAAGATGAAGAGACTGTTCGGCATTTTCTTACAGCAGAAGAACTCATCTAGGGAGATATCTCCTATCTGAGCGACATACGTATCTCCTATCTCCCGATCTGACAAAGATTTACTTACATAAATTTGTCAACAAAGATTTACTTACATAAATTTGTCAGATCCATTCGATTGAAGGATAGGCTCTAAGTCAAGTATCCTTTAGACAGTGGCTCGAAGAAAAGGGAACACAATATGTCTATCATTATACTTAAACCCCTCGAACACAATTTACACAATCTACAACTTAGTGCTTGCTTTCCATCTTCATGCTGATCACCGGTAACTAAAGAATACAGCACTCAATCTAGGACACTGAAAAAGACCTAATCTGCGATTGATCGCAAAATTATTAGATACCATCCTTTACCACCATTTTCCAATGATCCGCTTATCCACTATGAGGGTCGCAACTTTAGGGTGCTCCACATCTTCCGACCTTCCGCCATTGACTTTAAATCATCAGGAGCTATCCTCATAAGGGAGAATAAGATTTCGGTCTTGGTCCAACCATCTCATCATGGGCCCACCTAGTGGACGCCTAACTGATGGCACGGATTCCATGGCACGTCTTGGAACCCGAGTTGGGGGCATGCGTTTAACGTGCCTAAACTATGGACCTCTACGTTCGAAGAAGTATGTGTTTGACATTGAGTACCTCACATATTCTGGTATTCCTAACCCGATCTCGTTGAGTCACCCCAGTAATACAAAGAAGAAATCTCATTTTGGCAGCTTGTATCCGTGATCTTATTCTTTCGGTCATTACCCAAACCTCATGACCATAGGTGAGGGTCGCAACAAACACTGAATAAAAGACCAATTACTTTGTTCAAATGCCAAGTTCGGCCCTCCTGATAACAGATTGACCAAGCTGTCTCAGAATTGCTGAAGCCTGACCAATCTTACAGTATAGCTCAGTTTTGCTCCTTCCATCACTCGTGAATAAGACCCTGAGATAATTAAACTTTTCCACCTGTTTCAATGGGACTCCATTAACTTGCAGAGTGCATTGAACAGGCGTTCGTGAAATCACCATATCCTCTGATTTGCTCACGTTTACCTTCATCCCAGCTTCAACCCAGACGGAAAGTTATTGACTGCTTAAAACTTAAACTTAAAGTGAGTTTCTAGTGGTGGTCCCCGGGTTACTATAAGAGTGAAATCTTACTTATGTGGGCTAAGCTATGTTAAGGAAACCGGCAAAACACATATCATGCCAGCCTTCACACATCGTGAATTTCAGGGATAACAAGGGGAGTCTTCGTTCTCCTCAACTACACCGAATATGCCTCCGAAACCTACACAACCTCAACAAGTAAGCCGTGAGTTCGTTTTGATTTGGTAAACAGAAGTTCTACCTATCATTGGCTGTATTGAATGGTTCGTTCTGGCTGACAGCAAGATATTGATCTTTGCTGCTTTTATACAGTCTGCAGAATTATTTTTTGCGAATTCTCAGCACCAACTTATGCTAGGTTTTCTCCTTCGTCACTTTAGGTTTCTGTACGGGCTTTGCCACCCTGACATGTTATTTTAACCTGTACTTTCCAAATGGCTGTTGCTTTTGACAGACTCAATAGACTTTGATAGAGCTTTGATTTTTAAGCTGCAACAGCTGCTTTATCAGTTGCTCGTAAAAGTCGAACATATCGCACCCAATTAAAACAAACTTGCTCTACCCTAATGCAAATGGAAAACTGCTCTTTAATTAATTTTACATAAGGGCCGCGTCGAGTAAAACCTTTAAAAAAAGAAATGCTCTCTTGCAAATAATAAAATGTGTTGTAAGAAATCTCATAAATAATTTATTGCTTTCGTCGTGCATGGTGTACATATTTCGACAGAGTGCACAGAAACTAATGCGAGTTTAGGTTTTTCCACTCAAGTCTGCGTGCGTATTTTTTTTTTATAAAACCTCGTTAGCATAATTCATAATTTAAGGTTCGAAGGTATATTAACATATCTGATCGCATGTGTCTGTCTATTCATGGTCTATTGAGGGAATGATCGCCACAATGGCAGGCAAGACTTGTTCTGCCAGACCAACTGAAATAGTAATAAAAATTCAACAACAAAACAAGTTTGCTGAGAAGAAACATACATAAGCACACATGTTAATTTAAAACTAAAGCGTACTAAAAAGTTGAAAGTTGAAATTCCTCTCAACGTAGATAGAATAAAACGATTAAAGTACATAACTCATTTTTGACCACTGGGCCACTAGAGTCGACTTTATCGGTTTGGCAAAACATTTTCGTATCAACAATTGGCATGGGTGTATCTTACGTAATGCTTGAGTGAACCTTCGAGTGTTAATCACAAGTCATACACCTCTCCATAAATTTGATTCATAATTTAGTATTGTTAAGTCACAAACGTAGGTGTATCTCAATGTCAAGACGTGGTACAGAAGAAACAAAACTGTTTTGTGTTGTCTTAGATAATTTAATTCGGATCGACAAACAGGCACAATGCGGTTGCAGTAGGTTCGAGTGGAAAGTCCATTGCGATACTAAAAGGATCTAAACAGTACCTGAGAACAAACAGCAGAACCAACCGGAGACCGTTTTGCCTGATATTTATGTTTCCAGTTTGCCAAAGTTATCCAAAAAGAGCCAACTTCTGACTGCGATTATAATGCTGATGCTAAGATGCGGCCTGGATAATCTATTGTGCTGGCCCAGTGGTTATATAGTCTCTTGATAAATCTTAGGTTAGGTTAGCTTAGTGGTCTGATGACAATGATGAGACCCTCTTTATCTCACTTAGGTCTGTGTAGACCCGTTGTGGTACCCGTGTATTTCTTACTGCGTGATTTTCCTTTCAAACTTGTGCAGATCTAGTAGTGAACAATCGGATAGCTCCTCGATATTACCGAAGAGGAATCTGCCCAGAGTTATTTTTCTAGAAAGTGGCTTGTATCCTCATGTACTTCTTCGTCGCCGCATTCTCTCCATAGATCGTGCTCGGTCAGGTCCAGCTTTTTTGCAAGATACCTGAGCATATTGTAGCCTGTAATTAATCCTACCAGTAATGACAGGGATTTCCTATCCGAGGAGCTTGGTCGTTTTGCCTTTATTATATTCTGGCCATAGGCTTCTGGAAATTTCGCAGGTGGTTAGTGTTTTCCACCTGTTATTCACCTCAGTTAAGAATCTAAGCCTTACTATTTCTTTTAAATGACAACGTGTAACTTCTTCTAGCTCTGGTTTTAAGGCTGACCCTTTCCTGGCTAGTTCGTCAGCAGTCATATTTTCTGGCACACCACTATAGGCAGGAACCCAGCAGAGTTTTACATTATGCTTCAGCTTTTCGCGACATCACTTTAGAAGCTTGGATGTAATTTGAGTAGCAGCTAATGCTCTAATAGCTGCCTGGCTGTTTATGAAGATCGTGATATCCTCCTGTGATACTGTGAGCATTGACACCAATTGGGCAGCTCTGCTAGAACCACTGCCTGAAAAACATTACTGTGGTTAGGGAGTTTTATTGATCTGCTGAGTCCTAGCTCCTCCGTAAAGACACATGCACCTGTGCCACTGTTTTTTGCTTGGGATGATGCAGGAGAAGAATTTGAGGAATCATTGATAAATCTTAATAATGCTTTAAGTTCCAAATTCTAAGTTTCTGGGCTTATCGAGTCCCTGATTAGATGGAGGAGTCTTTTCTGTGCAGTCTCTAGGCACCCACAACAGTGATCTATCGAGTTTTCCTGTTTCCTTAGTAAAAGCGAGGATATCCCCAATTCCTTTATCAATGAGATGCTTTACAACCGGGATCCATATAGACCCCAGGGTTTCTGTCGGCTTCTAGCTTATGCTGGTCAGTGGCATAGGAAGTATTCGAGGTCCTCTTCTTCTTCTTCTTTGCAATCTATGTCTATGTTTGTTGAGGTTAATGCACCCTGTGATAAAATTTCATGAGAGCAGTCTACTGTTTAAAACCTCAAATATCCATAACTAGCCTTGTTGATACGATCATCGAATTTCTTGTAGTTCTTGCCAAACAACTGTGAACATTAATTTCACATAATTGTCGCCATGATGACAGGGGGCATGTTCGCCATGTATACATTACATACATACTTTCTTTGTTGTCACGAAAAGCATTTGCCATTCGAACGAATCATGTGTGCAAAGGAAACATGAAAACAGAATCCACAGCAAAAGAAACTGTAAGAAGTCATAATCCATTTATTTGTGTCAATTCTTCAAAGTTTGCTTGAGTAAACTGTTAAGTAGCAATTCCTACTTATCGGTGCACAATTTAAGGCTTGTCTACATATTTGTAGAAAAACAGAGTAAGTAAATAGAGGGAGTCAAAGTTGTTTACCTAATGTGATCCCTAAAAGTGATTTATGACCTTAAATCTTGTTTTCAGTTGAACTCTAGTTGACATCTATTCCAACGTAAGCCAAGTTGACTTTTCATAACCATGCTAGGCAATTATGTTGTTCCAAAACGTGAGGAAAGTTTGACATTACGCTGTCAAATAGACGACATATTGATGTACCAGAAAAGGGCCCTAAGATCTTCATAATAAGAACGGGCTCAACAGTAATTTGGCTTTTGACAAGTTTTAACAAGAAATCTGTTTGCCTACTGTAGGTTTCTTTAGAAAGTGCCTTGAAAAAATTTATGTTTAGGCTGTATGCCATCTCGACCTGTAAGAATGGAAAAAAAATATGACATCTGTCTCTTGACAGGTTCCGGTGACCTAGACGGAGATAGTGTTATTACTAAAAAATCAATAAATTACTAGCGTAATAGACCGGGGTGGGCCAAAAACTGTCTTCGATAAAAATAATGGCAAAGGAAACATTTCGAAAAGACGACTCTTCCACTGCAAACTATGCTACGCAATGGAATCCGGTTAACAGAACGGTTGAAGCGAGTCATGGCAATTAGGGAAGGGTTAGAGAGAGCTGAGAAATATTGCCAGAAACAGTACAAAATGGCGCATAAGCAATAATTAGTAAATCACTTGACTTGAGTAAAATCCTATACCATGTTGAAGTGTTTGTAGAAACGAACAAATCAGCTAATCGCAGATATTAAAAACAAAGTGATCATGTCAGACTTATGTAAATTTCAATTATGAATCGGCACAATGACATCAAAGGAAGTACTGAGGTTTGTGTCACCTGTTGAAATCGAAATCATTAATCTGAACGGCGTCACTTCTATTAACAGGACGACAATTCACCAAAATCTGTCACTAAAAGATAGCTTCCGGTTCAACAACTATGAATGTTTTCGACAAAAACACAACAAGAATACCACTCTTTTGTCGGAAAGTGTAAAATTAAGTCGAAATTGACTCTAACATTAGTCATTGTGTTTTGTTCAGTAAAATATGTTAATTTATACAATTACCATGACAAATCATTCAACAATTTATAAAAGAACAATCCGATTCTGATAGCGTATTCGGTTACAGTAGAACTTTGTTATAACGCCACAGAACGGAGAGTCCACATATAACATCGACTCTCTCAGAGCGCCAACTATTTTTTCGCAACAAGTTGAAATATGTAGCCAACAACTTTACCTTCAAACATTCGAGATTATTGGTGCACTGTGAAAAAATTGTACTGACAATGCTTTTCTAGTATACATGAATTCCAGCACATAAATATATCGAAGATGCCTGGAAATGTACCGAAACACGAAAGGTAAAGACTTAAACCAATAAAAAGAGCTGATAGGCGGTCACAGCTTGAGCCAATACCCTGTGAAAGACAGTTCCCGCCTTAAACAATGGAAGGAGAGTGATAGCAATGGTACATGTTTAGGATATCATTACACACAATGTTGACTGAATAAGGAGACATCCGCTCAGGATTCGCTTATGTCAACCAGATCTACAAAACCTTCATTTGCATAAGTATCTTGCGCAGAAGAGCAATATTTGATAAAATGGAGAGAAAACGTCTGAAGAACTTTCTCGACGCCAAGCGAAGGATTTTAATAATCAGTTCAGTTTCTCAGCCTTGAATATTGCCCAAAAAGAAGTTGCTAGACTACCGTTTGAAATATTGGGTCCACCAGAAATGTCCAATACCTTGTAACTATTATATCACTGGAAGCGGAACGGACAGGACATGACAGAATGCCTTAGTATATTGATCCAGCTTTTAAAAAGTAGCGAATGGTTGACATGAGGTTCATGCGGCTCATTAACTCTGTCACCTGACCTGAGAGCGCCCAAAAAGAACTTGTTTGTCAATAGCGAATAGTGATGGAAACAACATCAGCGCCAGATCGACGAAAAGTTGAAACTATTATGGAATTGGCACTAGTGTGGGTGTATCCAACCTTCTGTGTGAACTATTCGGTACGTACCAATGCGGCTTCCGGCCCGGCAGATCAACTGTAGACCAAATATTCACACTAAAGCAAATTCTAGAAAAGACCAATAAATTTCAAGTCGAGACTCGTCACCCTTTAATCGACTTTAAAGCCGCATATGATAGCATTCATCTCCGTGACCTCCACAGGGCGATGAACCACTTTGGAATCCCGACCAAACTGATCCAGTGTGCCGCGAAACACTGAAAAATACGCAGTCTAATGTCCGGATTTCGGCAAGGAAACACGCTATCATGTGATTTCTTCAACCTGGTGTTGGAACAGATAGTGGGCAGGCAGGTGTTAACACGGAAGGCACTATCTTCAACAAATTTGTCCAACTGTTGGGTCAGGTAGACGACATCGACATTGTTGGTCGCTCCCAACGTGCCGGCACAGAGGCTTTCACGACAATCGAAGATCAGACGAACTGAGTTGGCCTTGAAGTAAATGAGGACAAAACCAAGTACATGTTGTTAACAAATAAAGAAGCTTCTGTTTACCGCCTAGGACTGGTTAAGGAGTTTACCTACCTCGGAGTGAACATTAACTCCACGAATGACACCTCAATGGAGATCTGGCGAAGACTGACCTTAGGAAACCGCTGCTACTTCGGTTTGGCAAAACAAATGAGAAATGTATGCTCTACAAAACCCTGATCCTGCCAGTCCTGGTTTATGGTGCCGAGTGCTGAACGATAAGCAGGAAAGCAGAGCAGATGTTGAACACTTTTGAAAGAAAAATTCTTCGTCGGATAGTTAGTCCCATATATGAAGAGGGCAAATGGAAGAGAAGATACTGATGTGGATGTAGTCCCAAAAGCAAAAACACGACAAAAACAAATCGACTACACTGGCCCGACCATATCAGACGAATGGACAATAATGCTCCAGCCAAGGAATCTCAGCCCCCAGGATCAAAACGACAAGGAAGACCGAGGCTCCGTTTTAAAGACCAAACTATCGCGGATGCCAGAATCTGGAGAATTGGAAACAGCGTGCACGGGATCGAAGTGGATGAAAGGCTGTGGTGTCTCAGGCAGAGACCTTCCACAGATCGGGAGGCTGTTAACAGTGAATGTGATTTGACGAATTAACCTATTTTTTTAAGTAAAATGTTTCCGATTCTTTTATCAACAAGATGTTTCAGGTCTGGTATCAAACAAGACTCCAAGATTTTCAGTCGCACTCTCGCTGAGGCAGTGCAATGGCATAGGAAGTGTTTAAAGTCCTCCTCTTATTCCTCGGAGTTCGTACTGATTGTTGTGCCGACGAAACCAAGTCATGCATACGTCCTCTGAGGTTTGGTTTCTTTACGAATGATCTTGCCACTTTACACGTTGAGAAGTTTGCCCAGTGATCTTCGAAATCCCTTTGCATCTTCCCGTTGGTCTCTGTTTTGATAACTGCCAGTGTTGCTCCCTCTGTATTTTGTGCGGTTCGCTCTGTCGCGTGTGCTCCTTCCCTTGACAGTTCGTGAGCTTTGTCATTCGCTGTGACACCTTCGTACCCGCACACCAAACAAGGAGGATGTTTCATCTAAAGTAGCGCACACAAATAAAATGGCGACTTCAACCAACTTAAAGTGTGAAACAAGAGGCAGTTAGCTAAGGAACAACTGAAGAGGCTTATTGGTTAAGACCGAGATTAAGAAAGTAAAACGAACTCTACACCCAGAGAAAGATCTCAAACGGAAGTGTTACGATATTTATTCATTTTTTTATCTGTAAACGTTTAAATTTAAGACATAAATAACGAAAATAAAATTTCTTTTTGAATTCTCAACAATACATCCAAAGTGACAAAAAAAAAAGAAGATCTCAACTTTGCCAGTAAACAACGATAATTACATAGTAAATGATAAAATGAGATACTCTTCCCACACTTTCATTTTTCATCACCACATGGTTGAATGAAGATAAATTTTCACTTGAAAATTACAAATCACAGGTTTGATTTTAACCTCAAGAAAAAGTGGATTTTTCCTATTTAAATAAAAACAAAATGTTCATGTATCATAGAAAAAAAAATTAATGAAGGCCGTACAGAATTTTCATTTGAAAAAAGAAAAACATGAAAAAAAAATTCCCTAATCTAACAGGAAAAACCACAGAAAGTGAAAAAAAAAATAAAAGAATCCGAACCTCTGTCCCGAAAACAAGTTTGTGACTTCGCATTGAAATCTTTCGATTTTTTTTCTTTACAGCGATTTGTATAATTTTTAGAATTCCTACGATCTATCTACGATACCACTATGTATCCGTGGGATTTTGCGACAGTGTGGGTAGTTGCTAATGCGTAAAATTAATCACGACAATGGAATGCACTAAGTGTCGCGGAATGGAATGCCCAAAGTAATGGATAAACCTATCAACCCCGGTCTAGACACACGTCCAAATTCCGCCTGACTAAGCCCAGGGGCATGCATAAATTTCCATCCCCCGACAGGTACTGGCAATTAATAAAATTATCAATTTTGGGTAGGCTTCACTTGCATTCACGGTCCCTAATGTGTTTTCGCACGTTGACTCTGAGCGCAGGCAACAGATACAACCAGGTACGAGATACACGGTTGACATGCTCAGGTAAGTATAGAAAGAGAAATACAACTACATTCCAGCGCGCGATCATGGCGTATCGAGCGTGCGCAGGTGTTTGTGTTAACGTTTCGGATGGCAATGTTGGTGGCACAAAAAATGTAGAAAGTTTAATGTTTGGAGAAAACGCTCGACTTTGAGCATTCCGTCGAGCATTTTTCTGCTTCTCTTGGGAGTTTTTGCTGTTCGCCTCACACTCCGCCCAAAAAACGGTTAGTTTAACAAGAATTTGCACTAAAAAAAAAAAAAACGATTACCAGAAACCAGAGGCGAATAGTCAGAAATTTTAAGGTCATTGATGGTGTTTATGGTGGATACGGTACTCGAGCAAAAAAAAAAAAAAAGATGCATACACACCTGTATATTATTCCGTTTAACATCATAATTTAGCCAATTATCTGTGGAGAATGCTATCGCCAACAGGGCAGTAGCAATGATGGCGGATATCGTAGCTATCGATAGTGTTACTGCGGAGCAAGGCATTTTCCTGTTCGTGAAACCTAACTCTCGTGCCAAAGAAACTGAATTGATTTATTTTATTTATTTTTTTCGTATCTGTTGTTCACTTGAGATTCGAAATTTTAGTTAGCTACACATTATTTTAATCCCGAAAATGATTATTTTTGTTTTTTGTTTATAACTTATTTTTGTTTTTTGTAACTTAAACTAGACAACTAGAGACACCACCGCCTTGGAAATTGCTTAACGAGAACAGAAATATGTCAAGATTTCTCCGGAGAGACTGCTATTACAATACTAACTTACACTTGGATGGTGTCTCACCAAAATACCTGATCCACGGCAATGGCTGTGAGCTAAATTTTTGTTGTTGTACACTTTGAAAGTGAGAAGGAAACGGTTGATAGGTTGTGTTTGTCTTGCACGTGTAATCAAATATTTTACCAAGTCTTGGTTTAGAAATTGTGTGTCTTGTGCCTTGTCTTTGAGTTTGCCTTTGCTTTTGAATTCCGGTTATTAAAAAAGAGAAAAGCGACAGAGGAACAAAAAAAAAATGAATTTTGTTTGGGATTTCAAATTTTCAAGTAAAGAGAAGAAAATAAGAGAGCAGCTGAGCTGAGATTGAGACCTTGTTTTTGTTACTTGCCTGGAGATAAACTTACGATATTATTTTCATATTCAGAGCTGCCGCTTGTAAATTTTCTTTTGAATCGAAGAAAAACGATTTATCCAGGATAATGGCGCTTTAACGACGTCTGAGACAGCCAATTAGGGCTTTAAGGCGCCGTTTTGTCATTACAACTCTTGTGACCATAAATTAATTAGATTTGACTGGTTGTCTACAAAATTGATGCATTTAGACTGAAGGTAGGTCCACTGTGATACCACTGGTACTCCTCAATCCATTTAAATTTCCTAACGTAAAAGTTGAAATCGATCGTACTGCCAGTATTAAAATCTCTTACATGCATACATATGTACATATGAATGTAGAATTAAAACCACATCATAAGCAGATGATTCGGTGCTGCTAACGACGGACAAATTCCTTCCTCAAAGAGCAAATAAAACGGGGATATGGACCGAATGGACTAGGAAAAGCGGTCGACCCCCAGATAACTGACCTTTGCTGCCAATGACGCTGCGATGAAGGCAATACTATGTCATAATATTACCTTTACCATCGACAGCCAAGTCGAAATAAAAGTTTTTAAAGTGCTGTCGCGAAGAGCTTAGTGTTATTGGCACACAATATGAAGTAAAACGATGCTGCGTTACTGGATATGAAGGCATAAGTGGGGTAGCTTATGACTTGGCAAGAAATGGATCTGTCCTTGGGCAATCTCATCACTCAGTAAAAGGCCCACCGTGTAAGCTTAAACGTGGAAGAGGTCTCTCGAGGGAGCGAACAGCAAATGGAGCACTTTGAGCACCTGTAAAACGACGAGAAATATATTTGCAATGTACAACGAGACCAAAACTAATGTACTGATGCAGAAGGACAGGAAAATTCTTTCCTGTGATCTTCCAGTCACCCCGACAGCACAAGCCTCAACCTGGAGTGATCCTCCATTCCATTATAAGAACCTCTAGGATGGTGGTCGTTTAAACAAATGTCAGTAACCCACTTCGAGGATGTGAGCGCTGCCGCCACTAACTCTTTTGTAAGACCCTGATTAAAACTCGGCATCAGCCTCTTCTTCGAATATGCCAAAGTATCCCAAATAAAGTGTTGTTTCTGTTCTAGGAGTTTTTAACGCTACCGTTAATAAGTTTCACAAGTCCACTCTGAGTGGATAGCAATCATCATCTGATGGCTACCGCTTGGAGGTAGCGTAGATTGATGTCAGTCAGTTTTCACTCTTTTTTACAACAACCAACCGTCTTAAAGAACTCCTTTCACGAGCTTGTGGATCTAAGGCCTCTCTTCCATTCCATGTCGTAGTGATGGATCCTGTATACACTTTGCTTTGACTATACAACTCGAGCTGGGTAAGTCGAATGCGTTTTTAACGTCGAGTGTTAAGACTGCGTAGTACTACTTTCTCGAACCCATTTATCTTTGCCTTACGATTGGTTTACACGGAAACCCGCACACTGCCCTATTGAGTATTGACTGTATGGTATCACACATCGTTTCTTTCTAAAGCCGAACTGTATGCATATTGGAGAGCCCCGAGTCTCTTCCAGTATATTGCTCTAATACTAAGCATTTCCGCCATGTATCAACCGCCAGTACGACAATGAAGGAGGAATTACTCCCAAAAATATGCTTCGTTGTTGAATTCGCTTATAAGACAATCTGCGAACAACCCCTTGAACTTAAACGACACAAAATCTCTACTCCAACACATACACACATTTCATGCTACGATTGCTTTTCCCTTCTCCCACTTATATGTCATCGCTTGACAGCTTTTGTGTTTGGTTTCTAATTTACACTATTCTGTGACCATATGTGCAAAATGTGTTTCTTATTTCGAAAAAGAATGTAATTCTGCACGCGTGTTGGATCTTTTTTAAAATTGTATTATGGACAATCCCTCCTTAGCTGCTAATCCTGAATCAAAAAAGAAATTTAAATCGAAACCAAGACCCCGTGGCACCCATGAATTGAAGAAACGTCCGGCATCTAAGTCATATCAACGAGAGAACGATATATACATCACTTCCAAGTCGAACTTTAAGGTAACCCTGCACTATATAGTGGTCCAATTTTTCAATTCTCCCTCTTCCAGGCACAATTGAAGCAATGTGAAAATATTCTTAACACTGGAATCAAAGATATCTATTTGCATTGTCTGGGGAACGCTATAAGTCGTGGCATTAATTTGGCTTTAACTCTGGTCAACAATTCAAACGGCGCTTTAGTCTATGAGGCCAATACATCCACTGTAGAGCTTATAGGTACAATTTTCACATAACATTCTTCCAACAGATAAATCACCTCTTTTTTTTCCAGATGAACTGCATCCACTTTCGGACCAAGACGATCTCTCCGTTCAACGGAGAATGAATTCTGCCCTTCACATCAAAGTATCCAGGAGTTCTGATTTTGAAGTTGATCTTTAGTTCAAGTTCTGACTCGTATTAATAGAATATTTGCAAAAAAACAAAAAAAAAAAAACATGTTTAAGTTGTCGGAGCTGGTTCGATGGTTGGGCCTAACAGAATTCGAAATATTCATCAACCTTTGCGGATTATTTATATTCTCATTAACGCTTGCCTTCAAGATAGCCGGTACCTTTGATGATATACTGGTCGATTGGTTTGTGGTATTCAGTCCACTCTTCTGTGCGGATGTCCTCAATGCATATTTTTGTGTTATTGTGGCCATCCGTATGTACCTTTACATAGACAACAAGCGAAAGGCGTTACACAGATTCATGTGGAGTACGTATTTCTTAGTTCTTATTACTATTTTCAAGTATCTGCTGTGTTTGAAGCTCTCCGGTCAAACAGGACTCGAGTACAGTGAGGTTTTTTCACCCATCTTTGTGCTCTTACAGTTGGTTGCTGTTCGAGCTTGCCAACTACCCAACTCGACATGATTACAAATAGATTTAAACAATTAGACTAATAAGTGCTAGTCGATAAGGTAGGAATAGAGTTTTATTACATTTTATCGCAAGGGACGCATAAATCTGTTACAGATGTGTACAATAAAAGATTTACTAAATGCAGCCCGGACTTTTATTGCATTGAACTTTCTGGAAGAATGTTAATTGAGTTCCATTACGATGGGAGATATTTGATAGCTAGAATAGTGTTTTTGATAGAATAAGAGAGAACTGGAAAAATATCAACAACCGTGAACAGCTGAAGCGAGGTCGAGTTCCTATATTGCATGAAGTTGAGAGAACTGCAGCGTAGCGTACGAAGAAACAAGTGCAATTAGAATAACGTTGCTGTTGTTGCCGAACAAACAGGTTCCCGATCGGAGTAACCACCCTTGTTGCAGACTTGCGCTGCTACTATCAAGGGGAGTTAATATAGGTCAATGTGTTACATAAGGAAGGCTGTTAGAGGAATTCGAGTTCCATACCCTGCCTCGTCGGTTGCAATTCCAAGGAACCTTAGATGCCAACTCAAACATCTCATCTCGGATCATACACACCCAGCTACGACTGTTCAATCCGTGCTGTTATATAGGTTCAGCACTTATTTAGGTGACCTCTTCTACCTTGCTGCATATTCCTAACGCAACCCCATCGGGTTAATTCAAAATAAAATGCTTCTCTAATGCAAAATATATTTTTATTTCTTTTTATTATTAATATTATTAATTGTTTGGTATCTTATTTACAAATAAAACAATTGGCGAGGAGCACCTCTTGCTCGCTGCGCATAACAATGCAAATTGTTCATCCGGATATAGATTTACTTGAATGTTATAAACGTCATCGCCCCCGATTTAAATGACTAACTAACCAATAAATTTAAGCTACATCGCAATGTGAACTTAAGCGGGAGTCGAGATTTATCTAAACTCGTAAATTTCAATGCAACTCTCGGGCACATGATTTAATTCGATCGATTGATACAGCTCCGATGATTTATGGTAGTAGTAACCCTCCATTTTGCCTTTGGACTTTGTGAAACATATGTAATAAAACCCGGCAAACGATGCACCATTAATGTCCTTTATTGTGTGATCAGGTACCTGTAGGAATAGAAACGCGATATAAATTGAATTTATCTCATAAACTTTGAAAAACTATTTCTCAAATGATTTCAGCGTCAACTCAGGAATCAAAAACTGAGGCTCAAGTCATTTGTTGGAGACTAACATCACGGGAAATCAGGTCGTCATCGGCTCGGAATACCATACGGCCTACGGTTTCTACCAAAACGACTGAAATCTGGTATGCATCTTGATACGTACGAAAAGCTTATTACTATAAAAAAAAAAAACAAATCGCAGGTGAAAAATGAGCAAATTTTGCCTTTGATAAATCAGGTACATTCTAAAGGTTTAGTTTTCTTAAACAAACTGAAAACACCTCCGTTCTTGGTGTCCCCACAGGACATAGTTCAATATCCCATAACGCCAAAATATTGGGTACGTTTTCAAACGACATCTGTAGGAGCTGTAGACATGCACAGGAGGAAGAAACTATATTTCTCCGCACCCGTCCAGCATCTAAGAGCACTCTTCTTCGATGATCTAGAGGTCTAACATCAGTAGTACTCTCCGACTAGCACTTACATATCTCCTCTAAAAGTAGCCGCGAAAATGGTATATCTCGTCGTTTCACAACGAACCTACATATGTAGCTTGATGTCTCTGTTTCTGAATGCAGCCACCTTAACCTGCTTAGCCCTTTACCCTCTAAAAGGTTGTCGCGCCAACATTTCTTGTTATAAATGAATAAAACTTTTCTTCTGGCGACATAGCCGGTGGTGGCTCAAGGCCAAACTTGTCATGACCCATCATACTGTGCCTGTTGCATTTTTCGCACGAATAGTCGGCTAAGAGGGCATAAGCTCCATTCATGATCCCACGGCACACGCCGCACTCTTGCACAAAATGCACATAGTCTATATTCGCTTAAATAAGAACTCGCCGTGGGCCAGTGGTTAGTGCGTTGGACTGCTGACCGAGCGGCGTGGGTTCAAGCCCCAGCCGGGAACACCGAACATTTTTCACGGCACCACCTCTCGTCGGGGAATGACAAGCCTCCGAGAGTATAATCTGTCATGAAAGAGCTTCTCACTTCGCCGTTCGGAGTCGGCAATAAATTGTAGGTCCCTTCCATTCGTGCGAAAATCTAACACGCACCACATGAATGGTTGCGAGAAGCTAGGCCTTGGCTCATTCCGAGCTGTCGCGCCAGCTATTTATTTGTTATTAAGAACAAAAACCTGAATCACATAACAAATATCTTACCAGAAAGTGTTCCTTCCATCGCATAAACACATAATCACTCTTATCCAAAGTTTCGTAGTCGAAATTATCCGAATAAAACGTATCCTTGTAGTCAGCAAACGCATTAAATTTTCCCTAAAGAATTCGGTTTAGCAAAAGTTACACAAATCAAGTGTCGAGCACTCACCCAATGACCTCTATCGACGTCCGCGTTGGCCTCCCACTTTCGTGTTAGAAATGGATATTTTTTCGATATTATTTCGCCATCGAAAAATGTCGTCAACGTTGGAAACTCGAATGTTAGACCATTGATTTTAAGGTAACCACAAAGAAAAGAGTTTTCCACATCTACATGCTGAAAATATTTTATAAGATTAGTGAGGTCTACAACTCTGCGGCTTTATAAGACAAGATGACTTTATTTGAGACTTTGGTGGTGCTTTGCTTGTTCTGTTTCGCACAATTTCATGTATACGAAGCTGGCCACATTTATGTGGTAGGCCTCTTACAGCAAGGTCCCGCAATACAGTCCAAAGCCGCAGTAGAGTAACAGATGCACTTTTAAATTGTGCAACTCCGTGTGTTTGTATAGGACTATATTCACCACTAAACAGTCTTATTAGCGAGACCAAATCTTCGCCAGATAGTATGTAGATATGTCTCTTCTACTGTGGGCAAGATGCATATAAAATTTGTATTTACCTGTAAAACGACCTCAACGTCATACGAGTTTCCTTGTGACTTCTGAAATCCTTGAAACTTGGATCCATTATAGAGTAGGGTTTTTGTAACGCCAGTTTGTTTTGAATTCGCCGGTGGCGGTGGCACTATATCATCTTTTACAGGCATGTCTAAACGATCAACGAACTGGAAAGGTATGGTGCTACACGCGAGAAGCCTCTTGTCGAAGGAAGGTGGTATCCAAATGTTTTACACCTAGAAAATAAGAATAGGCGAGTTTTACAATGTGTTAAATAGGAACGTGGATAGCTACATATGTGATAGTAAACGATGAGCGTGCGCCAAATCTGGCTTCTAACCCTGAAAGAGCTTTAAAGAGTGACGGATTTATGTAAGCTCTTGCAACCAGAGCGAGAGGCCAACGTTCTATCTTCCCTGTAATGACAAGACAGAGTATAGGCACCTTGAAAAGGAAAAAATACTAGATAAACCAAGGTTACATGCATAGCTTGCATAGCTGCACTTAAATGCATGATCTCCGCTGAACTGAAAAGTCAATGAAATACACAACAAAACACACAAGATACGACGACGAATTGAATTGCTCTAGAAGCATTTCGAAAAGATTAATCGAAAAACACCAAAGACGGCAAAGAAAACAGATAAATTCGGCAGTTTTTGGCACAACATATGCCTTTGCGATACAAAGAAACACCTAACCATCCGGAACTTTCACAGAATTTTTACGAAGGAAACAAAAAGAACTATTGTTTCTCCGCATATAGAAATAATTGCTAATTGACTACTAATACAACAACAAATTGAATTTAATTTTTTTTTCCACATAGGTATCTCCGCAGAAGAGAAATTGTTTCATCTATTTTTGGACAATATGCTTTGTCTTTTCATTAAACTCGCAATAAGCCATCTAGATGATTTGCAACAACAAATCTTGGTCTTTAAGACTGCCTTCGGGTAAAGTGTTTTTCTAAGCCCTAGACTCGATGGAAATGAATGAATATGCAAAAGTTCATTAATCCCAAAACATGCAGTGCTTAACACGCACAGAACAAAAACAGCACCGCTGTTGATTCCAAAACTTTTGCTATTATTCGAATAGGTACTCTTCAATGTAAAATACTTACTTGGATACGAATATTTTAAAAAATAAATGTGTTTATATCGGTTACTAATGATTTTTAATTTTTTATTGTAAACTTTTGACGGAATTCACGTATTCCTTTCCACTTCGAACAAATTAAACGAAATTTTGTACGAACTTGGCCAGAGAATAAACGCACGCAAAGAATACCACTTCTATCAGCTGATTCGATGAAGTCTTGTTAAATTCAGTTCACCAATACTTGCGCAGATTTTGCAATTAGTGGCTGAGTTCAGTTGATGCGGTAAGTGAGTGCGTTCAAGCAGAGAGTTTGAGGAAGGTACTTCTTCTGTTTTATATTTTTTTACTATTAACATTGTATATGAAACAATGTATATATACAATGCTATTAACCAGTGATGGATGGCGCGTGGAGGCCTAAGGAGCCACAGGGGAAGACGGGAGACGTAGGTAAAGCAAACAAATAACCCACATACAACAGCGCGACTACTCTTCGCTTGCTAAGGTGCAGTTACTCTTTCAGATGAATTTCGGCCTCAAAGACGTCTCTCTAGCTAGCCTGATAATCAGTTAACCAACTCCACTTTAGCACTTTAAGTTTAATTTGAAATCGCCTTCTTCTTTTTGGCCGGCATTAGATTCAAAGAAGAGTTGTTATCCAATCGCTTGACATGTCTCAAACGTCCAATGTGTGAATATTTTGTTTCTGACTACATTTATAGAGGACATTGTACATCGTTATCACCATATTCCATATACCTAATCAAATCTTCTAAAAAAAACTTTAATATATAGTTTTGTTTTTTTAAGGCTGGCATTTCCGCGTTCATGGTGAGTTGAATATATTTTTTAATTGAACATGACAGCTGATTCTGGTAAGAAAAGTTCCCCGCTGAAAATCAATGTCGGGATTTGTTTTGTTTAATAATTACCTTTATTTTATGTGTAATTATACCACTTAATCGCATTAAATGTTAAACATAATCTTGATTTTATCAAAACAACAGTTTTAAATCATTTTTTCCATTTTTTCTGTTACGAACTCGAGCCAATTCTGTTCACCTGTCAGTGTGGTTAAAGTTTTTAATTTAATTGCATTTCCAAACGATAAGTTTAAATTATCCGCTGAATTCGCTTGAGCCTTGAATAATAAAAACAGATAATAATAATAATGTTGATACTTCAAGTGCGTACGGAGCCGGTGTCCATTGACCTACCCTACAGTGCGAATATGACAATGCACCTGCTCCATAAAAAAGAAAATTGTAATGCAATTTGCCAAGAAAAATGGATGAAACATGTACGATGTGTGTAAAATTTATAAAAATCCTAATCTATTTCTAATTGCAAAAGAATAAAGACATGTTCCGAACAATTATTCCATCAGAATAGTTTTCGTCTTCTAGTTGTGCTTAGAAAAAAATGTACACACTCCTTCGCTTGTATAGTGTCTTCGATATGCGATTGATTCATGTGTATTCGCAAGCGCGGTCCCGTATATATTCGCCAGATTAGCAATGTTTTGGCAGTTCTATTTTATCAGTCGGTTCGTTAAGAGCAGCATCGGCGCGTTCATAAGCAATCAAAAGACGGTATGGCATTCAAAACTCAACCTAAGGGCTTCGCCACTAAGGCAATTCACGTTGGACAGGAACCAGAACAATGGACCAGCATGTGTGTTATTCCCCCCATAGTAACAAGCACAACATTCAAGCAAGATGGCCCAGCCGAGCACAGAGTAATTATAATATTATATTTAGATATTTTGTATTGGCACTTGCGAATCTCGGCCTTTTTTTTGCAGTCGTCGAGGTTCTGTGGTTCTAGCTAGCGAGCGAGAAAAAAAAAATCACGTTTTTCCCATTCCGTATGCCTGTGTTTGTGTGGAAAAGTGTGTACATGATGCAATTTGCTTACGATATTAAATGGGAAACTTTTACAATTGCATATCTCAGTTGGCAAAGTAATAAAAGAAATGATGGCTGGCTTTTATCGTGAACATCAGTATAAAAGATAACGCGACACGTACAGAAAATTTCTATACGTCTCTAGTTATTCAGAAAAAAAAAGAACAAAATATTTCGCGTATGTGGCCGGTGGTTTGATTACACGTCATTGTCGGCACGTGCGGCATCTCCAAGACATAGTTAGTCTCAATTTCTTTGTTGGCCTCAGTCAAGTACAAGGTTGGAAGTAGAGTCAATGCCTAAATTGGCTGAAATGATAAAAGTTAAACGCGTTTTGGGCTAAGTACTCTAGTGAAACTGTATCTATGGCCATAGTCGCTGAGTGAGATGTAGTGTATACTTGTGTGTATCTGTTTATCGTAGCCGGTTTTTGCTGCCTGCAATTCGGGGAATTTGGATGTTTTTATGAATTTGCAAACTTGTTGTTTGATGTGGGTAAACCCAAACAGAAAAACTTTCTAGAATAATTGCAACTTCGTTGTACATACAGATTGTGGCATTCATGAACATATAATATGTATACCTACACGGAATATGCTACTTAAGAACTAGATAGTAGAAGTGACAAAAGGAAATGATAAACTTCTCTAAAAGCCCAATTAGTATACACCAAATAGAGCCTCAAACGATTGAATGTGCATGCTTAGGTATAAGTAGGCTCTTCGCAAACCTCACACTGACTTCAGAGACTAATGAGAACTTGGCCTACTTTAAGGGTTATTTCAATCCAGAGCCCACGGTGTGCGTAGTGAAATCTGTTATTTCAGCGCAGATTGAGTCGTTTAGCGATACCTTCATTTGCCTTCATACAAAGACTTTAGACTGCGTCTCTGGTTAAAAACAATATTGGAATTGAGAACGGAGAGGAAAGCTGCGAACAAAGAGCTGCTCTTTCTAATTAGAAAATGGTTTGTTTTCGTTGCTTGCCTTAACTTCGATTGACAAAAACCAACCAACTCGAATACGTATACATATAAGTATGCACATATGTATGTCGTGTATAGAACTGAAAGCAGAGGCAAGATATAGAAAAATGCTTGGACTTGTGGATCGCCATGCGAGCTGCGTATGTTCTAGCCCTATGAATATCCACATAATTCGCAGCACCGCCTCGTCGGAGAATAACAAACATCTGAGAGTAAAATTTGTCATGAAAAAGCACCTCAATTTGCCAGTCAAGCAATAAATTGTAGGTCTCTTCCACTCGGGCGAAAATTGTAACACGCACAACAGAGAAACTAGGCCTTGGCCTCTCACGGCTGTCTCGCCAACCATATTTTTACACTTTTTTTTTTGGAATGAGCCACCAGCTCAAGGCCTACCAAAATCGAAGAGCCGCAATCAACACTTACTTACTTACTTTAGGTGGCGCAACCAACAAGTCTCTCCAGCCAGCTCGATCTTTAGCCAGCTGCCTCCAGTTTCGCACGCCAAGTTGGTTGAGGTCCCCTTCCACTTGCGTGCGCCACCTGAGTCGCGGTCTTCCTCTACTGCGCCGTCAATCGGGTGTGGATTCGAAGATTTTCCTAGCTGGAGCATTGGTGTCCATCCGCTCTACATGACCCAGCCACCTCAGTCGTTGGACCTTCACTCTTCTGGCTAAGTCGATGTCGCTGTACAGCCCGTACAGTTCGTCGTTGTATCTCCTCCTCCATTCCCCGTCTATACAGACGGGACCAAAAATCACCCGAAGATTTTTCCTCTCGAAACAACCAAGAGCAACCTCATCCGCTTTAGATAGAGTCCATGCCTCTGCACCGTAGAGCAGGACTGGGACGATTAAGGACTTTTAAAGGGTCACCTTAGTTGTTCGAGAGAGGGCTTCGCTACTCAATTGCCTTCTTAGCCCAAAGAAACAGCGATTGGCAAGAGTTATTCTTCGTTTAATCTCAGCGCCGGTGTCATTGCCTGAATTTATAGCGGAACCTAGGTAGACAAAGTCCTTAACTACCTCAAAGTTATAGCTGTCTATAGTGACGTTCTGTCCGAGACGTCGGTGTTGGGAGTCCTTTCTTGTTGACAGCATATACTTCGTCTTGCCCTCATTGACCGCTAAACCCATCTTCGCCGCCTCCGTCTCAATACTCACAAACGCACCAGTGACATCACGCTGCGTTCTTCCGATTATGTCAATATCGTCGGCGTATGCGTAGTTGGACGGACTTTTGAAAGATTGTGCCTCTGGTGTTGGTGCGTGAGTTTTCTTTCGAGAGCAACGTTGAAGAAGTCCCATGACAGCGCGTCGCCTTGTCTAAATCTTTTTTTGAATTCAAAGGTCTCGGTGAGGTCTTGACCGACCTTGATGGAGCAGCGTGCATTCTCCATCGTCATCCTGCACAGACGAACGAGTTTGGCAGGGATGCCAAAACTAGACATGGCTCTGTTTCGCTCGTCTCTATAGATGCTGTCATACGCGGCCTTAAAATCGATGAAGTGGTGGTGGGTATCGATTTGAAGTTCCTGGGTTTTTTCCAAGATCTGCCGCAGTGTGAATATTTGGTCGATGGTGGCTTTCCTGGCCTGAAACCACACTGATATGGACCGATCAGGTTGTTGACGAACGGCTTCAGGCGTTCACATAACACGGCAGATAAGATCTTGTAAGCGATGTTAAGAAGACTGATGCCTCTGTAGTTGGCGCAGTTCAGAGGGTCTCCTTTCTTGAGGATCGGGCAAACAATGCTGAGGTTCCATTCATCGGGCATAGTTTCCTCCGACCATATTTTACATATGAGTTGGTGCATGCTCCTTACCAATCAATGAATAGCAATCAACACATTTCTCTATAATAATCCACAAGGTTTGAATATGGTTAACGCAAGAAGACCCTAAGCGGAAGCCAGCTTATTCGACTTCAATAGGCGAATCTTAACTTCTTTGGCAGCTTGATGACCCATCTCTGGTTTCATTTTTCTTTCTGGGATGCCCTCAAGTCCCTAAGCACTCTTTAAGAATGATATAACAGCTCTGCCGATTTATTTGGTGCCACTGCGAAGAGCTTAGCAGTTAAACGACGAAAATCCACTGCTTTGATTTTCTTAAAAACTCTGAAAGCTGTAGTAGTCTCCGTACTGCTAGAAGGTCTGGTGAGTATTTGCGAATTGGTGACGTCGAAGACTAGTTCGAGTTTAGGACCATATAGTACCTCCGTCATCTTCATCTTTCCCTCGCAGTTTGCGATCAGATGATCTGAAATTTCATCCTTGTCTCTTCTAGACCGTAAGCTTAAGAAACAGATCAGGAATCCTGTTGATATTCTAAGCCCTTTTTTGCTCAAGCTTACGGTTCTTTTGGATCTGTTATATTTCCCGAGTAAGATCTCTAAGGTAGAAGCCCGGTAAAGCCGGAACCAACCCCCATGGGCATCACAATGGGTCCACAAGGACCTTAGTGTGGTGAGGTCGAGTGCTTACTCCCTCATCAACCCAGATACCTAACCTAACCTAAGATCTTGCATTGCCTAAATTTTGGAAGTTCGTCTCCTTGTGTTATTTATCCTATAGTTATTCATAAACGGTGTCGTCGCTCATTGCGCAGAAGTGATCTGGTGGCAGAGAATGTGTCTTTGCCCTTTCCTTGTTACTTTCACTCCGGTGTGGCCAGATACTCTTTTCACCTTGTTCTTTTCACCTAGGCTGTCTAGTTTCTATCTAGTATATATAGAAGGTTTGGTGCCTTTATGACTGCTTGACTGTCTGACAGAATTGCTATTTTAAAACGACGAGAATCAATACGTTTCTATTTTTTCTTTTATGAGTCTCCATTCCGCCCTTTATCCCTCCGAAAACCTTGCATACTGCGCCGTGCATATCTTTATCAAGAGACAACTCTTTGTTTCGCATTTTCTTTATGATTGTTACTGGCGCAATCATGTTATTAATGTAGTTCCTTCCGTCGCGTAGGGTACACTGCGTCGTTCCGGCTTTGTTTTCACATCTACTCATATGGTAAGATCGAAATTTCCTCCAACTCCCGTTGCTCTTTGTTGTATTCGACCTTAAGTTGTCTTTTCAAATTTAATTGGGCGTAATGTTTTCGTCAGTTTCAACAACAGATAAGTACTCCGCGGGAGTCCATAATCGGCGTAATTGTTGATAAGCCCATTTGTCCGAGAGAGAAAGTTTCTAATTCTAAACTAACTCATCAAATTGCCTATCAACAACAGTATGTTTATTATTAAACACATCCTATCTTGTGATGAACACTTAAAGTGGGTTCAATGATGTCAATAAGGCCGCCTAACCTCTTGATATTCCTTTGATGATGAATTGAATGATGAAAGATGTTTGCAATTGCTGAAGTCGTATATGCATGCTAAGTCAATCTTAATTTATGACGATTGTTAGGTCTAATCGCCGAATGTATTCTTTGAATTATTTGAACTAATTTAATCTTTACCTAGACTCTATCGTCACATCAAATACCAAAATGCTGCGAAAACGTAAAAGGTGCGGCAAAGTACTTTCTATGGCAGACATTTTTATGATTTGTTTCCGTTAATGCTGATTAACTGTTCGTGTACTCAACTTGTTGTTCGATGGCGTATGTGTATTTTTTTTTCTACCACTAGAGCTAATTGAATAGTCTGGTTTGCGTGCCATCGGCTGACACTAATTGATGTCTTCTCACTTACTTCTGATGGTGCTACAGTTTGCAGTGAATCGACATTCCAACCGACAAGTCTTTCCAATTGAAAAGGCGAATATATAGTCAGAAACTGTGTAAATAGACGTTGCAGTTATCAAAGGCACCGCAGTCAAAAAACTGGAACGTTGACAGCCGAGCTCCACTGGCACCAACAATTTGGTAAATCGTCAAGTCTTATGTATCAAGTCAGGTTAGTCTAGACCCCACCATTTTCCACGCACAGATATTTGCCATCAAACAGTGCATTAGCTTTCAGTCAAACTACCCTAAAGGCACTGAAATCAGAGATGGTCAAAATGCTTCTTGAACTAGAGAAGAAATACTACACAATGAAACAGGAGTCTCACTGGTTAAGGTAGGTGGAACAACCATCTGGTGCAGAAGCCGGTGCTCTCGAGTTGTTTAAGGTCACCCTTTACTCGTTTACGCTATCAAAGATGAAATCGTCAAGTCAAGCAATTATTAGCCAGCTTTTTCAAGTTGCATACGCTGAGCTGGTAGAGGTCTCTCCTTTTTGCGCACACAATCGATAGCTGCTAGAAATGCAGTCTAAAATATTTCTGTGTACAAATTGGTAACTAGATTTAATTCGCTGTTTCGAAGAGCCTGCGTTCAGAGTTTGAAGACTGCTGTCAACTTGACAGTCAGTCTGGCTGTGCTCGCAACACTCTTCGACTTCCTTAAGCTTGGAGACGGTTTAGGCCTTCTCCTTTTTAAGGAGGATTTTCTTCTATTTCCTTCTTCTGGATCGATGTCCGTCTTCTGCTTTGCACTGGAGTACTTATTTGTGTGCATCTTGCGTCATCAACATCCATACACTGAACGAACTCGAGTTCTTTTCTGATGGCAGCTGGTAGGTCAAAGTGGTTTTGGCTACCATCTGGACGATGGTGCGATGCTGGAATTACGTTTACGGAAGGTGAATGGACTACACTAGAGTTTTTTACTCAGATACTCTCTGTGGAGTCTAGCTACTCGAGGCTTTGGGAGAAAAACACGTAGTGAAACTATGCCAGACATGCATTAGTTTTCAGCAAAAGGCTGAAAGAAGATGTGCTTCCTACCACTCATTACCACCAGGGAAAACAGTGGCATGGCCTTAAAATTCTCCTTAATCTCCTAGTGAGCAGCTATATACGCTAATGACTGGTTTATATGTATATCAGCTCCTTCCAGTCCTTAGAGGCAGTCTTATTGTCGTAAAATGTTCCATCTCTCGATGAAGTTAATGTGATTGCGTTTTCCACGTCTCGCACTTGGTATTTCATTTCGTTTCATCTGGTACACCCTGTTCTCTCGACTGCAGGGATAGGAGCAAAGCTAATTTTCGATGTAATAAGCTCTTCGTCAACGTTTAATGTCGTCTTCGTGTCCGAATTCCTTTAAATAATTTCCACTTGAATCAAAAGCCTAATCAACCACCAACTTTTTTTCTCTCAACAGGGCTACGAATACGGTCGTAGTGGGAATCCGACTAGAAATGTTCTCGAGCAGTGCCTTGCCTCTTTGGATAATGCTAAATATGGACTGGCTTTCTCTTCCGGACTGGGAGCAACCACGGCTATTTTGTCAATGATAAGCAACGGAGATCATATTGTTGTTAGTGACGATGTCTACGGAGGAACCAACCGACTTCTACGGTACAAAACTAAGGCACCGCTTTGCTTTATAAATATTGAAACATTCCTTCATTACAGTCAAGTGGCAACACGTCTGGGATTGACCTCAACGTTTGTCGATCCAACGGATTTGAGCGCAGTATCGGCTGCCATACAAAGCAACACAAGATTGATGTGGATTGAAACACCCACGAACCCTCTGATCAAAATTGTTGATATTGAAGCTATTTCCAAACTGGCCCATGAACGACAGGACATCATTGTTGTTGTTGACAACACATTCTTGACGTCGTATTTCCAGAGACCAATGGAATTGGGCGCCGACATAGTCGCCTATTCCCTTACCAAGTACATGAATGGACATGGCGATGTTATCATGGGTGCTGCCACCCTGAGTGACGATAACTTGTTCAAGCGTCTTCAATTCCTCCAAAATGGTATGACGAGGCATTTTCATTTGCAATTTTTTCAGGATAAAGACTTTTTTTCTCCAAATAGCTACTGGAATAGTTCCTTCACCTTTCGACTGCTACCAAGTGAATCGTAGTTTAAAAACGCTGGCGCTTCGTATGGAACAACATCAGAAGAATGCAATTGCTGTTGCGAAATTCCTCGAAAGCCATCCATACATTGAGAAAGTCTTGCACCCGGCGCTGCCCTCACATCCTCAGCATGAACTCGCCTTAAGGCAAACCTTTGGATACAGTGGAGTGTTTTCGTTCTACATCAAGGGTGGATTGGAGCAGTCGAGAAAGTTCTTAAAGTGCTTGAGGATGTTCACTTTGGCTGAGAGCTTGGGAGGCTATGAAAGTTTAGCCGAATTACCGTAGGTTAAACTGGTTGGGCTTGGTGAATCTTTGTTTTAAACATTTTGTACACTCTTGTAGGTCTGTGATGACTCACGCTTCCGTTCCTGCTGAGGATAGAGTTAAGCTGGGCATAACTGATGCTCTTATTAGAATATCAGTTGGGTTAGAGGACGTTGACGATTTGATCGAAGACCTGGAGCAAGCCTTGGAAGCTGCTTCGTCGGAATGAATTGGAAAAAAGCCTTCACAGCAGCATTATTCACAGTTATACACGCAATAAAAATTCACTTGACGACTTTTCATCAAAACATTGAGTACTTTCTACGTTGTTTTCAATTTGCGACCTGGAAATAGGCAGGAAGCCTTATTTATTTTTTTGTGACTAAGTGAGGACGTTTCGCGGAATCCATCTTGGACCTTAAGTGACAGTGGATCGGGAACACCTTACAGTGCAAATAACAAGATTATGTCAAGCAATGGAAACCACTCACTCAGTCAGGAATCGAGGTAGCTGGGGATATTCTGAGGTCTCACTGGACTCATTGCAGATTTTGCAAAGGGTTTTTCTATGCCTAGATAACCAAATGCATGCAATGTGTTCCAATCACGTTGTTGAAAAGTAGTTCAACCGCTCTAGCACTACGGTCGCAGAAGGGCCTAATTTACGAACTCATGGTCCTAGAGTAGTTCGATTAGTCAAGAGGCTGCCAGGAAGTTTATCATGAGGGCGGGGGCGACAATGTGGAGAGGGCTCTCGTCGTTCTCAAAGCATAATCTACAGGTAAGGTTTGATGATAAGTTAAGTCTGTGGAGGTACCGTTTTAAGAGGAAGCACTTAGGGTATCTGACACCTTAAAAGAACTCCTCCAAAGTGATCTAAACAAGCTAACCAAATGGGCAGCTCGGTGTGGCTTGGGTGTGAACCCCCACAAAACTGAGCTGGTACTCTTCCCTAGGAAGTATAAGATCCCATATATCGACCCTCCTACCATTGGTGGTACAAGCTTACATTTCTCCAACGAAGCAAAATACTTGGGTCTTATTTTGGACAGAAAATTAAGCTGGAAACCAAACATTCAAGAGAGAATAAAAAAAGCTACAGTAGCCCTTTTCTCTTGCAAGAAAGCCATCGGAAATAAATGGGGTCTGCAACCCCGCATAACACACTGGCTCTATATTTCGGTAATAAGACCGATACTTACGTACGGGGTGATGGTTTGGTGGACCGCCTTGGATATAGCCACAAACCGCGATAACCTTAGCAAAGTCCAACGAACAGCTTGCTTGTGTATCAGTGGAGCTCTTCGCACGACTCCCTCTGCAGCACTGGACATTCTGTTTCACTTATCACCCCTAGACATTTTCGGCAGACAAATGGCAGCTAGTACAGCCATCCGCCTCAAAGCAACCTCACAGTGGTCTAATAAAGACCATGGCCACGCCTCCATTTTGAAAAATCTCAAAATTTCTCCCTAAAACATAGTTACACCACTCCCAGGCTAAGGTTTGACAAGAGCTTCAAGGTAAACATCCCCCCCAGGTCGTTCTGGGGCGATGGATTCTCAGAAGATAAGTCGATTTATTTTTACACCGACGGATCGAAAACTAGCAATGGGGTGGGGGGTGGTGTTTCTCCGACAGGCTGAACCTCAGCCTAGCGTTCCGTCTCCCGAATCATTGTAGCGTGTTCCAGGCGGAAATCATGGCGATCAGAGAGGTCTTATCTTGGCTGAAGAAAAACGTGATATCAGCCACGGATATCCGTCCTTGGAATCAGTCGCTCTAAATTCAATAACAGCCCAAGATTGCCGATCGTCTCTTATAGAGATGGCGGAGCAGTTCAATATCCACCTTTGTTGGGTGCCAGGGCACAGTAACATTCCAGGGAACTGCAAGGCTGATGAACTCGCCAGATATGGAACAACATTACCTATTGGGCCTGATAAGGGCAGCTTAGGTATACCGATCGCTACGTGCAAACTCAAATTAAAGCTAGATGCTATCGAAAGAACAAATCTTAGGTGGACAAGTGGTATAACATGTCTAGCAACAAAGCAGATTTGGCCCAAGCTGGATCTGAAACGCTCTAAGTATTTGATTTCTCTTAATAGATTGCATATTAGCACTATAATAGGTGTCATTACTGGAGACTGTCTAATAGGCAAGCATGCTACTAGGCTAGGCCTTTACGCAAATGACTTCTCTAGAAGCAGTTTGGACGAAGAGGAGGAGGAGACCATTCTCCATCTTCTTTGCACCTGTCCAGCTTTTTCCCGCAAAAGGAAACTCCACTTGGGAGCTTTCTTCTTTACAAACTTAGGCGACCTAATTAACATTGATGTCAGTAGCCTTCTACGCTTCATAAGAAGAATTGGTTTCAATGAGTAGTCAGGAGATCTTTTCGAGATCCTGGTGGTATCACAACGGACCCCTCATGGGTCTAAGTGTGTTGGCTTTGGCTGGCAGCCATTTCAACCTAACCTAACCTTACTTAGGGTATCGGTTAGGTTAGAGTTTTAAGGTGGTTCGTCTGAGCACGATGAAACTTAGATTTATTGCTGGGTGTTGGTACATTTCTGTCCTACACTTTCCGTCCAGATCGCATTGGATTTTAGGAAGGTTTGTTCGCAAGCGTAAAGTATGACCCTACACTTACTAGTGCCAGACGATTTAACGTATATTTCAGCCTCAGATCCACTGCTCACTTTTAAGCTGTCCGCATACCTAACTTGAGCGGACTTAACTGCTCTCAATCGTCCCCCAGGGGATAACTAAAAACTCTTGTTAGAAGCAGTACTTGGGAAGAGTATCATCCAATGGAAGCTGAATCCACTGCTTAGTAGCTAACAGGTAAGCAGGTTAAGGTGACCAAACGACGGAAGACTGTATGCAGACTAAAATCCGCGCGCATTTCTACCTGAACCTAGTGGCTTAATCAACGGTGCGGTTAATATGAGGAGTCTAGGACAATTTACTGTCCAAGATTATTCCAAGGTTCCTTGCTACTATGAAAAATTAAATAGTTCGCCTGGGATGAAAGGGCGAATGGGAAGATTAAAGTTTATTCCTCTGGTAAAAGTTACAATAGTCGTATTTACAGAGCGATCTCCTTTATGGAACCATCTCTGTATCTGAGATAGTTCATGTTTGCCGCTGACTATGACTGCTACTTCGTCTGCATAGCAATCCCTAGGCTCTTTAGGGACCGTAGTATGCTGTCTATAACGGAAAAAACAGATTAAGACAAGAGAACTTCTTTTTGAGAACATCTTCGAGTTGTAAGCGCATGTAGTTAACGAATAAGCAGAGACCCTCGAATGCTAAAAAGGGTGTACCGTATATCCGAAAGACAAAAACATGTGAAATCTACTACCGAGAGCAGAGATAGTTGCTGTCTCGATGCTGTTTTGCTGACAAAGGCAGTCTTGAGCTTCCGCTACCTAAGCAAATGAGTGATGACAATCTGCGTCCGAGCGTTCTTGAAGATTCCAAAGTCAAGATCTAAAAGACATCTGTGCGTTGCCACTTCACACGTACCTCAAAAAGTTCCTGCTGAAACAATATTCCCGCCAAACCACAGCCAACACAAGTCTCTCATGTGAATGTTTTCTCAGTTTTTTTTATTACGTTACAACTATTACAAAAAGAGGGATTTGCTTGCAATCAGTTTCGGATGCCTATGCCTTGACAGCAAACTTCCTCTGTGGATAGATCGACCTCTTGCGGATTTCCTTCAGAGTTTTCCTATTGGCATCTCTGGGCGACAATGCCTTACGCATAGCACGGGTGCGTTTTTTCCTCAAATCCAGGGGCTTGTACTTCTTGTTGCTAAACACTTTGCGCAAATTCTCCTTTTGCTTCTGGTGCATAACAATGTAAACACGAGCGATGGCTTTGCGCACAACACGACTGCAATAAAATGGATAAAATTCAACTTTCAGCAAGTGCTTCACTATTGAAATAAATTATTTCGCCGACTTACATCTTTGACAGCTTCGATGGTGCTCCACCGGTTACTTTGGCGACACGCAGGCCAAGGAGTTCATTTTTCAGCTCTTCGAGCTGTTTGGTGAGCTCAGCCTTGTTTTTGGTCCTCAAATCGGAGCACTTGACTTTGACCTGAAATTTAACATTTTATCAGAACAGTTTTGTCGAAAATAACTACTTAAGCAATTGAAACACTTTGTAATTTTTTAATAAACATTAAGTCTTATTGGTTTTATTTAAGGATTGCATAAAAAAAATTGGAATTATTTCACATTGATTTGGAAACATACCATCTTGGCTTAATTCAATCGTCAAAAAGAAGTTTGACAGGCATGTTTGCCAGTTGGTGTGTCAAAATGGTATTCTTAGAAGGAAAAGCTTGGAGGTTGTTGGTTCATTTGGGTATATGCTGTGAACGGTCTATTTACCGCTAGGTGGCAAATTTTTTTTCAAGAGTATATTATTTTCTTCAAAAACTAGGTAGAACCTAGCATAATCACATATAAAAATTTCAAAAAACGATTTGGAAGGCGATGCAAGGTCATGTTAAATTGTTGCCTGTTAATTGGAAACAAAGTGCCCTACATGTGCGACAAGTACGAGTTATGCAATATTTTCTCTCCTTCTAAAGACTGCTGCGGAGCACAGAGGAAAACATTACCGCGTATCTTAAAGACGTTGGAAACTGGATCCTGGATGGTCCTGGCTAGATACACTTGATATTCAAGATCCACTTCCAGCCCGTCTTGTAAGTAAAAATCCGCAATGTAAGAAAACCCTTACTTCATTCTATTACGCTCACTCTTGCCAGTACTAGATTATGCGAAAAATGACATTTCTTTGATAAAAAAAAACTAAAAAGAAACAACAATTTACCCGTTGCCGCAAAAGCCCAAAAGGCAAAATAATTTCGGAATCCCATTCCTTCGAATATTTGGCTGGTAATACGTCTCATTCATCCTAAAATTCTATTAATTTTAACACGCCCATCTTAAAGCTAGTAGAATTAAAATTCCAAAATGTCAGATTGGGCTAAAAAGGCAGAGGATCAAGAAATATCCAATTTGGTAAACGTGTCCTTAATTTTTTTTGTTGAATTTATTGATAAACCATTTAAACCGTATGCATGAAGGTCGACAAATTGGATATAAAAAAGAAAGATGATCCATTACCAGAAAATAAAAACAAGGAACCTTCGGTCCCAGAGGAGCAAGCGGATGTTGTCAGGTGGGTGTGCTATACAAAACAACCACATGTTTTATGACGGAGTGTTTCTTTTGTTTTTATTTTTAGTCCTGCTGAGACCAGTTTACTTCTGAAAATCATTCGAAAGGGCTTGGTCGAATCGAAACTAGATTTAGAGGTACAGCGAAAGGATCCGACATCGCCATTGCATTCTGTGAAGACTTTCGAGGCGCTTCACTTGTAAGTATTGAACACCCTTATATTGCAGGTGGGGATTTGCGAATATAATCAATTTAAGAACTCAGATGCTATAATGCGCGTTCCTTGAAAAACCCTATCTGTATGCCAATTGTAAGAAATCTAATCCTGCTATTGGAAGCAAAGACATTCGGCTTGTATTGCTGTTTAGCTGTGATGGTACAGATCGAGCGGATCAGAGCACACAACTCCGTTCTGTAACCATGAGTGATCATCAGTTGAAGCTGTGACGGCTTGCTATGGATACCAAATATGTGGTGCCTGCTTACATACATAGCTCGAGTCAAGTTAGAGCACTTGCACAGGATGTGTCCAAGGTTTAATGATAGAATTGCTATCTCGTAAGGCTTGTGGAACCGTCCTGCATATCTGAGCGTGATCAGCGAGATTTTTCACCCAAATGATAATTTGTGCTAAGCAAAGTTCTCCTGCAACTGGTTCAAAGCAAGATCGATGTAATGAAATAACCTCAAGATCATGCTTCCGGATGATTGGTTATCTAAGGCTGGGAAGTGAATCCCCTGCCGACATATTGGTTATCTTAGAGGTTGGGTAAGACAATCGCAGAATAATTGCATAGCGGTTTCCTAATTAAAGGCACTAAATTCCGAACTTCTGTTGTTCACAAGAACGTGCAATGTGCCAGATATTTAGTGGTAAATAAATCAATCTCCGCCTGATGTCGTTGGCAGAAATGGTAACAGAGCTTGGGTAGACAAAATCTTTTACTGTCTCAAAGTTAGTTGGCGGTCTGTTACCCTTATGATCAAAAGAAGCAACCTTTGAGGTTGGTTTCAGGTATCATTGAATTTTTTCATTACCCATTGACTCAATAATTTACCTGGATGCTTGTTTCATCTTTCTCAAATTCTCTCTTGGTCTACAGATCCTTCCAGGTCATCCCCATATACCTCGGTTGGATAAGGACGATCCCCCCTCTGCATGGTTTAGTCAGTGATTTCCATTGCATGGCATACTTCGTCACTGAATTGACTTCGCGGCGTAAAATACGCATGATCGACTGCCACTTCCTACGCCGTATTGTGATGTCTTTTGGTTCCCATTCTCATGTCAAGTTGTTCGCTCCAAATGCGGTTCGGCCAGGAATATTTGATGCCAACAAGTGGCTGCAGTTATCACTTTTGAAGTATGAACTACACACGTCAAATCGGTTTAATGTTTTGATGCTGAAAACATTACTTTTCCAGATTTAGAAAAACATTCCCTACGCAGCTTTTGCTTTGCCGATTCTGCTTCGGTGTCAACGTCAAAGCACGCTTTGAGTTCGAACCCTGCTGCATCGCAAACTTAATATAAAACACACTTCGATGTCCCGCCGTTATCTTGGCGAACATCCGGTCTCCATCGAGTGAGCCTTTAATAGTGCAACTTCAGCAGCTCTCCTAGAATTACTTTTGTTTATCAGCCCAATATCATCAAAATTCTTTTGTTAGGAAACCAGAGTTACTTAAGGGCGTCTACGCCATGGGCTTTAACGCGCCGTCAAAAATACAAGAGACCGCCCTGCCCACATTACTAGCAGACCCTCCACAGAATATGATTGCTCAAAGCCAGTCAGGAACTGGTAAAACTGCCGCTTTCG
Organism: Matsumyia berberina; assembly: GCA_917880715.2. Taxonomy (NCBI): domain Eukaryota; kingdom Metazoa; phylum Arthropoda; class Insecta; order Diptera; family Syrphidae; genus Matsumyia; species Matsumyia berberina. Next base: position 98,678,394 of record OU862871.1, read on the forward strand.
TTTTGGCAATGTTAAGTCGAGTTGACATAAAACTTGACTACCCTCAGGTAAGGGTTTCCCGTTTAAAATTTCTCTCTTAACATGTCATGTCATTTAAGGTACTTTGCCTTTCGCCAACTTATGAGCTTGCAATTCAAACTGGTGAAGTAGCTGCCCGCATGGCACAATACTGCCCAGATATTAAGTTGAAATTCGCCGTTCGTGGCGAGGAAGGTATGGATGACGAGAGATAGGTTGAAGCATATCTATGATTCAAAATAAAATGTTTCTCTCATCAGTTGCACAGAATGCTAAGTTGAATGATCACATAATCATTGGAACGCCTGGAAAAATTCTAGATTGGGGCCTTAAATATCGGGTGTTCGATTTGAAGAAGATTCGTGTGTTCGTTTTGGACGAGGCTGATGTTATGATTGCTACTCAGGGACATCATGATCAGTGTATTCGTATCCATAAACAACTATCGCCGAAATGTCAAATGTTGTTCTTTTCGGCTACGTATGAGAAGGATGTGATGGACTTTGCACAGCACATTGTCAAGGATCCCACAATTATAAGGTACATTGATATGAAAGTGGCTTTAGACAAAATACCTTGAGAGGTTTCTTTTTTCCTTGTTCGTAGATTGCTGAGAGAACAGGAATCATTGGATAACATAAAGCAGTACTACGTGAGATGCAAGAATGAGGACGAGAAGTACCAAGCAATTCAGAACATCTATGGCGGTATCACGATTGGCCAGGCTATCATTTTTTGTCACGTGAGATATTTTTTTGTTTGTTTGTTATTTGTAAGCGTTCCTGGAGTGGAGCAGGTAGTTTTCTCTAACCTGATCTTCAAATCGAATGTCCAGCTATGGTGTCCAGCTTACGTGTGAAAGCAGCCATCTTACTTTAGCGAGCTCTAGGACATTTATGTGATACCGATCTGATAATAAATTTAATTTGCACTTTAACAGACTAGAAAAGCGGCTGGTTGGCTCGCTGGTAAAATGTCTTCTGACGGGCATTCAGTTGCCGTTCTCTCTGGTGATCTGACTGTCGAACAACGTTTAGCTGTCTTAGATAGATTTAGATCTGGACTTGAAAAAGTTCTTATTACCACAAACGTGCTGTCAAGAGGTAACCATCAAGTAGGTCAATGACACCAACAAATTACCCGATGTGTCCCTTTCCATTTAAACAGGTATTGACGTTGAACAAGTGACGATTGTTGTGAATTTCGATTTACCTATGGACATGAAAGGCAATGCAGACTGTGAGACATATCTGCATCGTATCGGAAGAACTGGTCGATTTGGTAAGTTACATTTTTAGCCTGCTTGGCAGTCCTAATCAAAAGAATTTCTCTTGATTTATCCTGCAGGGAAAAATGGAATTGCAATCAATTTGGTGGACAGTGAGAAAACTATGGCAATTTGTCGCACGGTCGAAGCACATTTCCAGAAGAAAATAGAGTTCCTGAATGCGGAGAACTCGGACGACATTGAGAAGATTGCTACCTAATGTGTTTAAGCTTTTGCATCGGATTTATAATTTTTTTTTTTCTTTTTTTTTTGACATGTAACTCGTGTAACTCAACAGATAATTATTATTTTTATGTTTCAATCGAGTTATTAAAAGTAAAGTATATTTATCGAAACGCTTCAACTTATTCGTTAAAATAGCGCGCGCAACGAACATTCCCAATTTTTTTTCTATGACAATAAAAGAAAGTTGGAACTTTTGTAGTACATTTGGTTTTTCAGTCGTTAATTCTTCTGTGAAGAGAACTTTTTTGAGACGGATTCCAAGCAAAGATTTGTTTTAACTCTGCCACATCTATTGAAAAACCCTGCGACATCTAGTTGTTCGCAAGAAAAAGTGCGAGTGACGCGGTATTAATGGAAATTGAAGTGAAAACATGAATATCTTATCATATCAATTCTATTTGAAATATTTACACATCAACGAAAAAAATGAACAAATTCGGTCCAGAGTAAGAATGTAGAAAATATTAACGAAAAAATGTGTAATCTCTTCTGTTCGCTTCCGCCTTTACAAACGTATTTTTTTAAATTCTTCAGCGGAAACACTTTTCCGGTCGCATCAAGTGAATACATAGTAATGGCTGTCAAATTCCCTCTATGACGTTCAATCACTACCTTTATAACACATCTTTAGTATCGAAAATTAAACTTTTAATATTTTATGCTGTTTTCTAATAAAATACCACTATAATTACATTTATTTAACCATTTACATATAAGAACAAGTGTTTCAATGAATTTATGATAATATTTCCTTAGAAAAAGTGATTTTTCAAAAAAATTTAATACGAACATGTGCACAGCCAAAAAGTGCAGTCAATTCATATATGAACTCAATGCATTTTTCTCTTTGTTTTGTGTCACACAAATCGAAGTACAAATTCGTTGGGGTATTAGGCTGTTTTTAGGTTGTTTGTTGATTAGAAACTTTATAAATTGGAAAGTAAGGCGGACTATGTATATGAATTAGAAATGTGCAGAATGCTGAAATGTTAACAACAATTTATTTATTGACGAGAATTGAGATAAATCTTTATCCGTAGATAATAGCTATAGCTGGCGCGATAGCTCGGGATGAGCCAAGGCCGAGCTTTTCGTAACCATTGATGTTGTGCGTGTTACATTTTTCGCCAAACAATGGAAGGGACCTACATTATATTGCCGGGTCCGAACGGCGAAATGAGAAGCTCTTTCATGACAGATTATACTCTCGGAGGCTTGCCATACCCGGACGAAAGGAGATGCCGCGAAAAAGGTTCTGTGGGCATGACTGAGCCACGGCGACCACCTTTCTCCGTACATAAGCAAAGTTAATTCACATTGAGTTTATTCTCAAAAAACGAGAACGATTACTTATCCATTTAATTTGACAGGCTCTATTTGATTTGATTAGTCCTCAGACTAGTGATAGAACTTTCAGCATCACAACGGACCTCTTCGTTTTGAAATTTTTCATTGATATGCCCATGTAGCTGTGGGTATCAGAGTGTGCTTTGATAATAATTTGCTTTATATGTCACCGGAAGTTGTAAGAAACACATTGGTGAAGGTTTCATCAAAATCCGTTTTGTGGTTTCTGAGATTAGTCCATACAAATGAAGAAAAGTTCATCTATTAGTGCAGATTTTTTTATATGTTTAATTTTATGCACAACTTTATGGGTTGGCTGCAAAAGTATTACCTGGTAACACTTACACTGCTTGTGCCCTTCAAATGTGACGTTTTGTAACTAACCTCGCCGGTGCCCTGTGTACTTCTCGTTTTCTAATCTATTTGAAGTAAATATTAAATATTTAAAAATGCTTTGCCCCGAGGTATGGACATTTCCAGTAAATCACCAGCACACATCTCATCAAATTGGGAACTATGACAATAAAGCCAAGCAAAACGTGGATAAATTCATCAGAAGCTGTCCCTTCAACAAGATGGTACGTATTGTTCGATAAATTTGAACGTTTACTCTCTCTATTCTTGGCCTTAATAGTTTTGTCAAGATAAAAATCAAACATATAGATGCAGCAGCATTGAACCTAACAAAGTTTTGTGTATATGCAACCCTCCTTCCTTGTCAAATCTAAAAATACTTCCTGAATATCTGCCATCAAAATATACTCATAATGCGTCTTTTCTTGAAAATTGTATAAACATCCAAAGATTTGTTCACTATGTAGGTATAGTTGTTGGAGTATATGCATATACATATTTGCACTTTAGTTTCTTAAATTTTCATCTCGGCATTAAAATACCTCAATTGTTCTTAATTTTCTTCTAGGTCTCCTTAATTTTACCAGATTGCAAAACCATACCTGCCCCCATAAAGCAACTGATTGATGCTGGTGATTATTACTTGGTACGAAATCTTAAACTCTGCGACCTGGTACGTAAAGACTTTGTGGAGGCGTTCATTAAAAGAGGTGAGTAATGTGCGCAATATACATTTATTTTGGGGCTGAGGAAACAAAGTGCGTATTTGTTTTGAATTTAAGGAACATTGACCGGCATTTCACTAGAAGTTGGAGTACTGAATGGTTACGACAATGTATTTGCAATAACACCAGATGGTAAATTAATACTTGTGGTTAGCAAAGATTTGTATCAAATTATTGGTCTGAAAGGTCACCCCGCTGGATTGTCGAATCAAAACAAGGAACGATTTGGTGAGTTTTATGATAGAAAAAAAAAAAGTCGAAGTGTTATGACGATGTTTTGTTGTGCTTGGTGTTTCCTCATAATTTATGGGTAACTCATTATGTGAGATAATTATATGCGGGTTCGGGAAGCAGATTATCGAGTTTAAATAATTCTAAGTGATGTATCTACGGCTGCATCTTATTATTTACTTGGTATTGGGTAGACCAATCCTTAATGGTTATTGCCTAACTCCGTTTTAAAAGTGTCTGTCCACATTGGTGCAGGAATGAAAGGCTGTCGGAGAGAGAAAGGATGATTTTCATTGAGTTGAAAGGAGAAGGGTTGATCTTTGATTGCACGGAAAATCCATTCCCAACATAAACTTCTGCGTGGGCATGAATGTTCCTTTGTCATTGCGTTTTGTTTTTGACGGAACAGGACAGGCACATATGAAGCACTTTGCCTAGATCGACGAACGCGACCAATGCTTAGGTAGCCTCAGAAACTGACGCTTGAACAGGAGGGATTTGTTATTATAACAAAAGCCTCACGGATCTATTACCAACGCAATGTTAGTTGAAAGTAAGAAGCGCCTACCAGTACTCTCCAAAGCAAGAAGCCTGGGAGGACTACCAATCGCAATATCGACAGCCCTGGGATATTTTGATACAACATCAAAAAATTGCATCGAAATATCGTCCGGACGACCACACAAACCATAATAACTCCGTTCAAAATTTTAAAACAAAATTTTCCTCAAGGGATTCTTAGGCAAAAATAAGAAACTAGGACAGGATTACCGCATTTGCAAGGAGCTCTGACATTGCGGTAAAACTTGCGATTCATCTAGATTTCTTGGTCAGAGACTTTGAAACGGAAGTTTTTGCTCTTTTGAGGGACACGGAGCTCTGTTGGAACACCACATCCAAATCAGTAAAGTTAAAACCTGTTCGGACAATCAAGCGGCACTTATAGCCATTATAAACCCAATTTCCTGATAACATCTGGTCGGGTAATGTAAAAGCAAACTTAACAGCCCAGTCACAAGGTCATCCGTTTTGTCTAGATACTGTGCCGTGGGAAAGAAAAAGCTAACGAGCTGGCAAGAGAAAGAGCGAACCGCTGAGAACACAGTGGGAGTTGCGCAGATATTAGCTAAAACAACGACCAACGAAAAGACGCAAATGAACTTTGAAGTTCACTGGGCAAACCTCTTAGGGTGGCTAGATCATTCAAAAAGAAACCATATAACTAAAGAGTTGCAATTGAGGCTGATGGTGGGACTAATCACAAGTCGCATTGTCCTCAGCAATGCATCGATTTATAGAAACTGCAAGGAAGAACACGACAATTTCCAACACGAAATTCATAATTGGGAAACACGTTGCGTCTGTTGCAAAGAAATTGATGACGGGTTGCACATTGACATTACCTCAGTGAAGTAAAGAACAAATTCTAATCATAGTTCTCGTTCGGTGCTTTATCCAATAGAAACACTCCCCCTTAAGCTTCATGTTCTGTTCGAAATAAATGTTTGGGCTCAAACTAACTAATCCTTTTGCAAAGCTTTATACAAGATGTATAACCAATGTTATTTTTCAGATTTGGTGTGGTGGTGATAACCAAATAGCCTACGCGTATGCCGAGACACAGGCAACCGCCTCCACTGGAGGAGTTGGCATTAAAAGCTTCGGTCGCTTGGCTGAATAACTTCGGAAAGAGATATATGAAAGATCTTCGAATTATTTCCAGGCATGATGCCCAGAAAGCCACGGAAATCTTGAAAATTTGTCTTGAAACGGCACACGATTTTTTTGAATCCAACGTGCCTCACTACCTATTCGATCGTTTAGGCAAAGAGGTGTTTAGAACTATCCCCCAGTTGATAGATGACGTTAAAGGCTGCCTACGAGGATCATCATCCATCAGCGAATATTTGAGTCAAGTAAATGTGGCTGTTGGTTTGGCAGGAGTTATAATTTCACCGTACATACGCTATTTGGATTTTATTCAAGTTCCGAAAATGATGCGGCACATGTTCTACACGAAACTCAGTAGTATGCTTGGTCTAGAGTATTTAAATTTGAGCTCGCTGTCCGGCGGATGGAAGACCTCCGAGATGGAACCGATTGTTATCAACGGACTGACTTGCATGCGGAATTTAAGAACCCTTGTGCTGAATTACGACTGCACGGATACAATATTGGAGCTTCTGGAAACAGCATGCCCACGTTTGCACACATTAGACATATGTTCCTCCAAGTCGATAACAAACAACAGCGTTAAGTATCTGAACAATTTGAAAGCTCTACGTGTGCTGCATCTGTATAGGACGTCGATAAATCTTGAGGGATACACCAGGTTGCTGGTAAACATGCCATTCTTGCAGGACATTGGAAGATTCGATGACATTGGTCGTTGCTTGGAATATGTTGATATGACCTACGAAGGTTACGATGCCTGGGAGCGTCCAAAGCTGCAGTTAAGAGTTTTCTCAAGTCGCTATGTTGTGACAAAACACTTGCAGCTACTCGCTGAGCTGTGTCCCGAAATAACAACTGTTCTGCTCTTTCACAACCCCTTGCTGAACGATCTGATGGCACTGATCGCCATCAACAAATTGTCTGTCCTGAAGCTACTGTCATGTGATTTCTTCGGCGATCAAGTACGAGACGTATTGCAAGTTAAAGGCTGCAACCTCACACATTTGCACTTCGAACACGTCGACCAGTTGGACATGAATGCTCTCATGTACGTCAGTCAGTACTGTCCGGATCTGAAGATTTTAACTTTCTACAACTGCGAGCTGATTGAAAGCACCTCTTTGTATACGAAAAAGTTGGAAATACCGCCATTTATGAACTTGGAACAACTGACGATTGCTGCCGCTTGCTTCGACCAGCACATGGAGTTCCTTATGTCAAATTGCTTTAAGATTAAAACTATCCACATTGGTACGATGGCGCCGACCAGTGATGCCCTGCTGGAAAAAATTCTGTCCAAGAATCCGTGGCAATATCTAGAATCGCTGAATATTGTCTTCTCAAATGGGCTCTCCATACGAACGGCATACAAACTGGTGGAAGTGTGTCCCAATCTCAGCCTTCTAGGCGAACTTGGCAGTTGGTCATTGATCAATGAATTCGAGTTGGAGTGCTTCAAGATGTTCATCTCAACAAAGAATTTGGACTTGAATATACACTCGTTTGCGAAATTTAACGGAGAGCCGCATGACTCTGCTGTGTGATAAAGTTTTCCACACTGTCATAGCATATCAATGGTTGTGTGTGTTTATATTTTTTTGAAAAATTAAATAAATGTGAAAAATTGTTTTAAGAAAATGCTTACGCCTTTATTCGTGTGTAGATATGACGGCCTAAAACTGTAGAAGTCCACAGGCCATTCGTAATTGGCTTTTTGATCAGCGAGTTCATGAACTTTTATCACGATTTTTTATAGGGAAACTCAACCCTACAACGCTGATGTAGCGCCTTGAGATGTTTGCAAATTTGTCCGGAAATATTTCCCCTGTTTCATGTTGTGGTTTTCTATCTTGGCGTTTAAATTCCTCATCACGGTCCAATATTCGGTCACTATGAGTTCTAGCTGGTTTTGATTAGGTGTTAGGTGTTACTGCTAATAAGGTCAGAAGGTGTTACTGCCTCGGGGCTTCTTCTCTACTTTTAATGGCGCAACAGTTTGAGGAAAACTTCAAGATTTTAAAAGCATTTTTTATTCGATTCATGACAAAATCCATGTTTCTTGTAGTAGGATAGCGATGATAAGGTGCTTTTATAGCCATTTATGTTATGGACCGTGATGAGGTGGCATTTTCCAGTCCAACGTTGGGCGCCATTGTTGTAAATGACGGCGGGGAGGTGGAGGTATCGGGAAATAAATGTGTTTTCTGATGTCATTCGCAGAACTGATAGCAGAGCCTAGGTAGATGAACTCATTTACTATCTCAAGGTTATTGCTATCCATCGTAATGTTTCGGCTAAGCGGTCGGTGTTTGTAAACGGCATATATTTTTTTTTTTTTATCCACACGCGGATCAAGGTGTTATGAATACCCTTTTAAGGGTGGCCATGGTGCAGTGGTTAGCATCATCGCTTGTTACGCTGAAAGTCCGGGTTCAACTCCTGATGTCGGAAAAACGTTTATTTCTTAAATAAATTAAAATCGATCGACAGACGAAAAAATGCGTTGAGTCCATTTATGAACGCACTGCACTTTTTGGCTGTGCACATGTTGGTATTAGATTATTTTGAAAAATTACCTTTTCGATTGAAATATTGTTATATATTCGTCGCAACACTTGTTTTTAAATCTAAATGGTTTAAGTAAATGTAATTACAGTGGTATTTCATCAGAAAACAGCATAAAATATTAAAAGTTTAATTTTCGATACTGCTAGCGTGTTACAAAGGTGCATTTTACTATCAATTTGAGAGCCATTGCTGTTTATTCGCTTGATGTGTCTGAAAAAGTGTTTCCGCTGAAAAATTTTAAAATTTTTAAAAGACGTTTGTAAAGACGGTACTCAACAGAAGGGATTACGTATATTTTGTTTGTTAGGATTTTGATGGTGCAATTAGAGGGTGGCATTCCCAAGGGTCAACAGAGAATTTATTTGAATTGTATTTGGTAGGAGATTCGATAAACGAGTTGGATTGAAATCGGTGAACTATTCTTTAGATATACATACATATGTACATAGCTCTTGGGTTTCATACAAAACCTACTGTGTCATCCCATGAAGAATCGCAATGTTCTGCGCAATGTTTCTGCGTTGTGTCACGCCTAAGTTACGTGCAAATCCCTCGTATTGCCAGTAATCCCTCTTGGAAGACCCTGGCAAAATCTGGCTAACATATTCCCTCCTATTTTTTTTAGAGATTACAATAGACCTAAGGTACACGGACTTCCATGAACAATCCAAATTGTATAACCGAATTGTAAGGTCGCTTTCAAAACCAGAAATCGACAAATTTGATTTTCAACTGTATTGGGAGGCATTCGGAACTACTGTTTGTCCATCATCCGTGGCAAAGTTCTTCAACGATTGCGGCTATGAAGTTGAACAACACAGAATTCAAATACAATCGAGCGAAATAAAGAATCTGAGGATACCTAATCAGCTTTTGATTCACCACCACCAAATGGATTCCTATTTGGCCCATGCCGTGTCAGATTATTTTGCTATGATCATGTTGGAATGTGAAACAAATACTTACCAAGACATAAATCCATCCTGGCCAGACAGTGACTTGAATCTACAAGATGAACACTCAACGCAAGCGGTGATCATGCATTGTAAAGGACTCTTAACTGCTGATTTAATTGCAAAACTCATTGAAGTATCAAGGTATTTGTTTAAAATATGTATTTTTTGAAATGTTTATTAAAAATTATTTGTTCTAGTCTATCTGTTTTGACGTCAGTTATATTCAACGTCAACATTCATGATCAGGCACCAGTTGTGAGAAGCCATGGATACACAATCACTCTATTCGACGGTACAAAATACTTTTTGTTCAAAACATAACGTGCAATAACTAAATATAGGAGTCATGCTTCACAGCAAATATGTGTTTAAATTATAATTTAATAAGATTCGCACTTTGTTGACCTGAGGAACTTGGTCCTTCAATAGGTTCATCTCGCTTTTTCTTGATGTCATCTATATCATCCACAGCATTAGAGCTACTACTCGTAACAGGTTGGTTCTGCAGACTTGCTGAAGTGGCACCAGAGGAGATGCCGGAGGATGTTGAAGCTACAATCGGTTGATTTTCAGGCTCAAAGGCTTTAAAGAGAGCATTTATAAAATAAACCCCCGAATGAAACTCTCTAGAAATGTCTTACTCGAGTCGATAACAGGGTGATTCATCTCCAGTCGTTTGGTGTAGCCATACATGCTAAGGTAGAAACTTAACGGAATAGCACTAAATATCGTGGCGCAAACAAGGAACAGTGTTAGGTTAAACTCCCGTTGACAACATTTTAAATCCTTGGACCAAGTTAAACGCGTTAGATTCATCTGAAAGCGATAGTGTTAGGAAATGTGAAGCGAAGTCAACATTTCAAATGTGTACTTACTGCATCTTGAGTGTCGAAACATATTTTGCCTTTCTTTTGTTGGTCCATCTGCATGTAGAAGCTATTTAGGTCGGCGTAATCTCCTTGGCATATGCTACATTTGTCTTCTGTTGTAGTCCTTTTTAAACAATCGTCAAAATTGAGTTTGAGTTGATCGAATTTTAAAGTTTCATTGCTAAGAAATCCGCCCTCAAAACAGTCTAAAATGAAATCAAGTATGATGCTGTAAATGCGCTGTAACGAAACCTTAGATTGGTTGAGAGAAATTATGCTATGGCAGGGTGCATGTGTCAAATCAACACGCAAATATATATGTGTTGTACTTCCAGATGTCCGAACTTTCTGAGCCTTCCATTATAGCCACAACAAAGAATTAATTTGAGATAATAAATCGGCACGCTGCAAGCGAAAGAGGATCGAATAGTCTTTGCGCATTGCGTATCCCGATGAATGGAATTTCAGCGCCTACTAGAAAGAAGATCTCCTCAACTGCGTCAATTACAAGATTTTATCTGCTATTTTGTATGAACACCGGAAATCATGAGTCAACAATCTGATTGGCCCTTATCAGTGCAGTGCAGGGCTAGGTCTGGTGTTGGTATTTCTGGAAACTCTTCCGTTTGGACAAATTGAAAATGAATAATGATCACTGCTTCAAGATTAAAAAAGGATTGAGAGTACGTAACGCGTATATGTGACTACTTTTACGTCGTACTTGACCAATTTGTGCCAATACCAGAGGCACTATCTCATAAGTCTGTGCAAATACTTGAATACGCCGACGATATTGGTACAATTGGCAGAATTCAGTGAGCTGTCTTTTGTGCGTTCGTCAGTATAGAGACAAGCATTCAACAATGAGGAAATTAAGTACATACATATTTAAGGTCAACAAAAAGGGACACTCAAACACGCGATCTGCTGCAGAAGAAACATGCGCATTTCTCAGCGAACGGCATCGCAATCGCCATCTCTCTGACTTTAAGGTTGCTATGGGATAACTTCTTATATCTTATATTTAAAGTTGAATTCGTTGTTCCTAGAGGTCTTGTCTTGAGGACTATTAACTTACCGTCGCAAAATCCTCTGTTCCATATTTCCACTAAAGTATTTTGCATGCTGTACACAATGTTCAAACGATTTTTATTCAGAACCAAGTCTGAACAATTGAACATTAGAATTTCGTACTTCTCCACCACTTGGTGATAAAACACGTAGCACTCAGCGCATGATTTAGCCGGGACTGAGTTATCAATCGTACACTTGATGAAATTTCCTTGAACGTCTCCTAATTGATGTAGCTCGTTTTTGCATTTCTGTAATTATGGAATTGTGTTTCATTTGTAAAGACAAATATGTATGTAGTAATTATTCAAACGAACCGGTGGCGGAGTTGTGATACTATTAGCCAAACATCCAAGGGTCAACAATAAGAAATATCGCAGGTAACCAGTCATGTTGTTCAGTTTAACAATCTCCCTAGTATTTTCGTGACTCGTCTAGATAACAAATTGATTTCTGCAAAGTACCACAGGCACAGAGTTCAAAATTAAATATAATCGCCAGCCCTTAGAATGTTTATTTTTTTTTTTTTTTTTTCTTGAAAATACAAAGGCTGTCACCGAACAGTTTTCATCCGCTTGTCATTTCCAGCTGCTAGAAATGTGTTGACACATGTGATAGTGCGTTCACTTGAAGCATACAGACCAGATACAGACCTTGCAACAATTTTGCCCAGACAACGTGAATTCACCATTTTTGCTTTCTGCTCTTTTCTGATGACGTTAGACTTCACTGGCATAAGCATGTTTGTAAACAAATGTTAAACTCTATTCAAAGTGACGATTTCTAGTTTTTGTTTCTTTTTATTTAATTAATTAAAATACCCAATGTGCGGTATATTTTGTTCCATTTGCAACGACGATGGATCGCAGTCCATTGATGTGGTGAGTTATCAACGAAAATTTACCCAAACAATCTAATTCCATGCACAACTCTTCCCACAGAATCTTTGCAAGCTCTTGCAGAATCGTGGACCAGACTGTTGTAATGTGATTACAAAGGAAAACATTTTATTTGGAGGCTTTGTACTTTGGCAACAGGGCCAAGTTGTTAGCCGACAGCCGATTTGTTTAAACAATTGGACATTACTGTTGAATGGCGATATATTCAATAAAGATATCGACGATGGATTTTCGGATACAAAGTGGCTAATAAAGAATCTATCACGTTGTATGAATGATGATGATATCTTAGCGTTGTTCAAGTCTTTGAAGGGTCCCTACAGTGTGATCATCCACGATTCAAACTGTGACAATTTATACTTTGCTAGAGATCCATTGGGACGAAACTCGCTGATTATTGAACGAGACTCAAGTCATTTAAGAATACTGAGCAACTCACGTATGTATGTCCGACCACTAAGTGAGTTTAACTAAAAAATTTCTTTGTAGTTATCGGTCAACCAGAGTTGGAGAAACTTTGCATCGAACTTCCGCCTCACGGGCTGTATAAAGTAAATACACGTAACACCACTACTATTTCTGTGTATCCATGGAAATCTCTTGAAGACAAAGTTACAAGCAACCTGGAGACGTTGTATCGGTTCTTTACAGATATTAAAGTCGAGGAATGCATTGAACCTGAGTGGCTAATGGTATCGAAAACTGGATATGTAAGTTCAAATGTTATCTTTCTTGGAAGTTAGGAGTGCACTTCCTCTGGACGTGTACGGCTTTATGAGAATGCTCCCTTAACTACCTAAATTTCATTACAGGAGCCCTTTGATTTTTATCAACTATGCAGCTCTAGACATCATGATGATGGCGTCTATGACTACCTTTTGGACAATATAAACGTAAAAGACTCTGTGTGTGAATTTCTGAACTTACTACGAAACTCCATTAAAGAACGTGTATCCTTCACGCCAAAATTCTGCAACATATGTATCGAACACTTAACGCCCCAATGCAATCATTCAAAAATAGGAATTCTATTCTCTGGTGGAATTGATTGTACTATTCTAGCACTGATTGCCGATGAATTTGTGGATGTATCCGATTCAATTGACTTAATTAATGTGGCGTTTGAAGCCGCCAATGCGAACAGCGGGGAGATAAATTGGAATGTACCTGATCGGTGTTCCGCCATAGAATCCTTCGAAGAACTGCAACGGCTCTGTCCCAAAAGGTATGGTAGGCTGGCAATTGTGCAAATATCTAGAACGTATTGAATTGCTTTTATTCCAGAAACTGGAAATTAGTTGAAGTGAATGTCACGAGAAAAGAATTGAATGAGAAATTGGAATCGCACATCAAACACCTCATCTATCCGCTCAATACTGTTCTGGATGAATCGCTGGGCTGTGCGTTTTGGTTTGCATCACGAGGTCAAGGTTATTGCAATGGAGAACTTTATATATCCACTACAAGAGTAGGCCTCCCAAGCCGATTGCAAGTGTTGGATTGATGTCACTTTTTTTTTTTTTGTTAGGTAATACTAATAGGAAGCGGTGCTGATGAACTTTTTGGAGGCTACACGCGACATCGAAACGCATTCACACGGTGCATGGGCTCGCACGATGCAAAAATTCAAAGTCTTTGCAATGAATTGGAAATGGATTGGGAACGGCTTCCTTCGAGAAACTTGGGCAGAGACGACAGGGTCATAGCCGACAATGGCAAGACATCACGTGCTCCGTTCATTCAGGAAGATCTGGTGCATTTTGTTCGAAGTCTTAAACCTCAACAACGTTGTTGTTTCGCACTTGAGCAAGGTGTGGGCGATAAATTGTTCCTTCGACTCAGTGGTTACCAGCTAGGACTGAGAAGTTCAGTGAAATTAAAAAAACGTGCAATCCAATTCGGTTCCAGGATTGCCAACAAGAGTCAGAATGCAAAAGATGTATCCTTGAGCATTCGATAGGCTAAGCAAAACAACCAACCTATTCATTTTATTATTTTATTTTTGTATGTTTAGTTTAATAAATACATAAACTTTAAGGTCTCCATTTACATTACAACAAACAGTACAAGCAATGAAAAGTAAACTAATTTCTATAAACTTTTGTACAACGTATGTATGTTGGGATTAAATTTGTTTTTATTCTTTACGCAATCTGATGCGCCTTATCTTCTATAGGATTGAACATTTCTGCCGAAAGTATGTCGAAATCAAGGAAATCGGACATCTGGGATCGCGTGCCAAGCTCCATGTTTGCACACAATTCAATGTCTTCGCAGAAATCGTCGTCAATGTAAAAATCTTCCGTGGATTTTGTTACCGGCTAAAAAGAAATCAAATAAAATTGTAAATTATTGCATGGTAATGAATGACTTCACTAGTAGCAGAAAGAGGTTATAAGCTTAACTGGGGTTATAAGCATCAGCTTCAGTAAACGTAAATGTTGGTGCAAACATGCTTTTTCAACACACTATGCAAATAATCTGCACCAACATCATTTGATATCGACTCTTGCAGGTAGTCGAAGCAATGAATACAGTTCAAAACTGTCTATTACCTACCGCTCTTATTTATCCTCTCAGTTTGAATTCTTTTACAAGTACATACAAGCGAATTTTGTCACACAACTACACAAACAAGTTTGCCCAAGTGAAGAAAAATTAAAATGTTTTGATTTTACACAATCCGTACACCACACTATATGGAAGTACTACAAACATGAAGGCAATAACAAAATATACACGCTTGTACGAGCATGTTTCTGTTGTGTATGGGGCCTGTAAGAATCTGCAAACAACAAAATCTATTGCTTCGCCGACGACAGCACCCACTTCACTTTACAAGAAATACGTGCCCGTTATTTATGACATCCAAAGATACGATACGGCTCATAAATGTGGAGTTCGGCCCCAAAACACTCTCTTCATATACTCGACATAAATCCATAAAAGGGTGATTCGCCTAATCTATGACCCGTCATTAACGTTAAATCTCACGATAGATCCTTCGAATAACTCAAGGGAACTATTACCGCAAATGCTGTATTCAGACGGCCAGCCACGCTGTAAGGGCCCATCACTAGCAACTGCACGAACTTGCTTCTATCGAAACTCCTTTTATTATATGTATGTAGAACTAGCAAATATTGGAATGCGCTACCAGGAGAAATATTTGAGACCAATTTTATCTCAAGGGGTTCTAAAGCAGAATCAACAAACACCTTCAAAAATCTCAAGGCGTTTTATAAGCGCTAAGCGGTTGGCTTTTCTCATAAAGAAAATATAAAAAATTCTTACGTATGGATATGGATACATGTGTACTTATGTACAATTTGATAAAAAGGCCTTCTCTTGTGCAACCTTGCGATGATCATCATCAGGTAAGTTGAAGAAAACTCCTGCCCCGTGCCTTGCAACATCTTTCCTATCTTGTTAACTTATCTCTAACTGGCACATGTCTACCGAACCCTAGTGCTCGGACCACATATACATATGTATAAATATGTACGTACATACATAAGTATGCACGCCGGCATAACTGCATAAAAGAACAATTGGCCAAAAAGTTCAAAAGTACCCCCCTCTAGTGGCTTGTGACTGGCAAACCCACTCTTAAGCTCTCACCATATTATAAAAAAAAGGTTCGTTCAAGCGCTTGTGCGATAGTATCTCTGACACAACCTTTGTGTGGTGTCTGCACAAAGTTCATGCTTTCGAAAGGACCACATCTTTCGTCTCAGTCACAAGACAAAATGGAAGTCAGACACAAATAAAGAAATACACTTTTGAACTCCTAACACTCACTTCCCAAGATCAATCATAATAGTTGATCCTCTTTTAATTAGATCATCACCCTCTCCAAGTGCAATCTGCTGATAGGGGGAGATGGGAAACCTTTGAGAGAAATATATTGACGCAAAGCATCCCTCGGAGCTCGGAACCGTGCAGCTGGCGCACTAGCCAGACAAAGCTTTATGCATATCTACGTATAGTACCTAGCATCCATTTTTTTTGCTAACCACCTGACTTACCTCGATGCTCTATTAATTCTGTTATGAAGGGGCAACATTTAAGCAATGTTATTGCTGGACAATGCATTCTAGGCAGACATGCTCATAGATTGGATGTACATAGAAAGACTTGGGGTTCGTCCTAGCGCTCAAATGGTAAAATATTTTTTTTGTTTGTCGTAATCGAGCCAGATCTTCCTTGATATGACGCAATTGTTAAGCCTATTCCACGCTTGGTTGGCCGTCCTTAGAAAATGATGTTGAATATTGCCCTTAACGACTCTTAGCGGGATATTAACAACTTCCGCTTATGAGTTGTTAAGTGCTTATCCTCGCCTGGCCAGGTCATCGGCTCTTTCGTTGCAATCAATTTTATTATGGCCAAGTGATAGTGACTCTGCACTGGTTTAGTTCCTCCTGGCATTGCTTTACTTGTTTTGACGACATAGTGGCCGAATCAATAGCTTTGATAGCGGCAAATCAATAGCTTTGTCTTTCAAACCGAAATCACAGCCATCATCGAAAACTGTCCGAGATAGGGGCATCACCGCAAGGACAATCACAATCTATATCGACAGCCAGGCAGCCGTTAAGGCTCTGGAGTCCGCGATAACTAGGTCAAGGCTTGTAAAAATCTGTAAAGAAAATCTAGATTAGATACCGAGAGCCAATACGGTGACCCTATGTTGGGTACCAGTGCATATGGATATCCCAGGTAACGAAAGAGCTGATGAATTGGCACGAAGGGGGGCAGCGCTTCATGCATCACAGCCTCTCCCCTTTGCTAGAATTACAATAAGCTTGTTAAAAAGGTATATCGATGACGAGGTCATAAGTCGAGCCAATACACGGTGGATCCAGTTAGACACATGTGCAACGGCTAGAAACTTATGGACGAGTTATAATAAGAAGAAATCTCTGTCTCTGGTCAAACTAAGCCGTCGTGAGGCGAAGATAGTCTCCGGCATCATTACTGGACACTGTGCAATGGGTATTCATGCGGAAAGCCTCGTTATACATCACAATGACCACAAGTTGCAGGGATTAGGAGATCAAATCTGTCCGACACCCGCTGTGTGAATGTCCTGCCCTCGCCAGTAGAAGAATGAGGACTTTTGGTAGTAACTTCTTCACGGAACTGGACTGAACTGGGACCTCCTGAGATTAATTTCCTTATCTGAGTGGTTTTAAATCAGCGGCTCCCTTTCTCTTTACAGGTTCCCGGAGTAAAATTGGAAGATGGGCACAATAGACCCTTTGCTGGTCTAAGTGAGCAGTGGCAATGTCACAAGGCACTAATTAACCTAACCTAACCTAATCCTTGATAGCGGCTTGGCTGTCAATGAAGTAAGCAGTATTGTAGATGGATGTTGGAGAATTTTTCAGCACGTGGCAGGCATCCCGAATAGCAAGGAGCTCTGCTTGATAGACACTGGCAAAATTGGGAAGGATTTCGACAAATCCAGTTTCAATTTAGAGCGAAATGATACCAACGCTTCAGGCAGTAGAATCTTTGAATCTAACCCGGACGGACAACGTAGTCGAGGAAGACTAACGTTACGCGCACAAGTAGGAGAATTCAACAAAATCGTAGTACGTTAGGTAAGAACCGGGCGCCATTTAAGCAGACAATGAACAAACAAACAATGTTGCATTTATTCAAAAGCAAATCCTTTCGAAGGTTTGAATTTTTTATCTTCAAGTTACAAAAAGTATTCCTTATGGTATTACCTGTAATCCTAGATTTCGAGTCAGTGGTGTAAGAAGCATTTCTGTATAGGCCTCATTGACATCATCATCGCTGTTTGACGGCACTGGAAATGCATAAAAGTAAATGTATTAATTCTTTTGTAGATACGTAAGTATGGATACAGGATGCAGCAGAACAATATATCCATGCAAATGAAACGTTTGAATGCGGTCTTGATAAATCAAATTCAATACGAACTAAATTCATGTTGATCTTCAAGCCTTCAAACGGGCGAAGGGACATCGATAGTTTATTCTGCTATGATATGAGAGTGTTTAATTTTTCTTACCAACATCGTCGACGACAAACAATTTGTGTCCACAATTCAGGCAGGTCAGCTTACCAACTTTGACTTTAAAATCCTTTTTCTTGTCGTGGAAAGCGTTTGTACCAAGAATTGCTTTACCTACTCCATCGCTTTGCATGTTCTCGTTCTCATTTTCGCTGGAAGCCTTTGCCTTCCGTAATCGTTTAAATATTTCCGTTCCATAGATGGAGTGCCTAGCTGTAAGTGCCTTAGTTTTTGGATTTTGACGGATGATATAACTACCAAGATCAGACGCTCGTCTGTCTAATTTTTTGAAATTCAGCGTGAGCATAGGACTCTGCTTTTGTTCGCTAGATACTGTGCAGCGTTGCGATTCGACAACGGTTTCTGTGGTGTGTTCCTTGCAGCGCTGTGAATCGACAATGGTTTCTTTGCAGCTGTCATCGTTTTTACTTCGAAGGATGACATTTAATTTCGAAATACTGTTTTCAGAATTCCTATCAGGCTCCAAGTTGGATGAAACTTCCTTCTGTTCCTCATTCGATGGTGAACTAGTTGAAAGTAGCCCCAGCTTCTTTGGCGTGGGAGAGTTTGATTCACATATGATTGACTTTGAAAAGGATTCAAATTTGTTCACAGCGTCTTTGACGGATATACGTCGTTGATTATTGACACTTTGATCGCATTTTTGTTTCTCTCGCCGCCATAGTGAGTTTTCGAAATCGGGCGACGGTTGACTTCGACAGAAGAACTCGTTGATACTCCTTAGACTGATGGCGGGCTCGGGATTTTGATTTAATATCTTTCCCGTAGTTGGAGATGGTTTCGTTACGTTCTTGCTGTAGTTGACAAGATTCTCCACCGGCGATGATGTCTTGACCTGAGCCTGCACCAGCTGCTGTGTACTTGGTTTGGACACCAAATTGAAGAACCTTATGTGATCGGATATTTGCGAAGAGTTCTTCTGCGGCTGTCCCGAAGAGTCGTCATCATGTTTGGTTGGCGTTTTGGTCTTTTTCGGATTCGGGAGAATTCGAATATTTACGTTGTACAACTTATTTGAGGATGTGTCTGCTGATGAGACTCTATTGGAGGTTTCATTCTCTACAATTTGAACCTGATTGGTCCCCGCCTCGTAGTCTTTTGACTTGATTTCCAGATGCACAATAGGTGATATTGACTGATTAGATAGCCAAGCGGTCTTGCGAAGTTTGTTGTTACGAGCAATCGGCGTTTCTGGAATCGACACCTCTCCAATTTCGAAACCATATCGAGGGCTATTGGGGGACGATGTATGAGAGGGAATCATTTTATCAGATGATTCCTTGAATTTGTCTATTTGCGAATAAGCAAATAGTTGTCTTGCATCCAGGCGGTTCTCTCCGAATGCGTTCTTCCGCTTTTTGATTGTACTTGAACGTTCGTAAACTATTGGACCAAAGACTTTGGGGCTTAACAAACTTGGCACCCGATCCGAGCTGTCTTTGGCTAAAAGAATTTTATCCTCACTTCTCGGTACGTCCAGTTTGTCGTCTGAGCCAAGGGAAATCTCATTAAGGGCTTTGTTGAGTTCTGTAGTATCTGAGAAACGCTTTTCCGACAGTATACTCAAGCCTAACTGTAGTATTTTCTCGAATGGTTTTTGCCTCACTTCGCGGAGGGTGGGCAGATGGGCGTTTTGCAAGTAAACCAATTTCATCATCTCGTCGTAGTCGAAGTCAGCGAATGGAGTTGAACAATTGATCATTTCCCAAAGTGTCAGACAAATGCCATAGACATCACATTGGATCTTTGGAAATACGAATGGATACCGGCTGGACAGTAATTCAGGGGCTTGATGGTTATGCTTGGAAAAGACTTTCCTATAATTTACGTTATAAGGGCGGAGTTTGTACGGTAATTGGGTTGCGTTGTCAGCATGTTGATTTTCTGCAAAAAAATAAAGGAATTGAGGTGAACTAACAGGCATTTAGAAGAGCTCTGGAACGAGCTTAGTAAAACTGCTGAGTGGCGACATTAAGCTTGGGGATTTTAGAGTTTGTTTTTTGGCGTCAAAAGCTGTAGGGATCAAGGAAGAGAAGAAAACTATTCTCCCTGTCCTTTACACGTGTCCGGCTCTGTCCAAAAGACGACTGGTCCATCTTGTGGGCTCCTTTCTTCAATAAGCCTGACGATATTGAGTATATTGAGGTATCTCCTGCTTCACAAAAAGCTCTAGACATTTCAACTAGTCGTCTGAGGAGTTCTGAATTAGTGATGGATACTGTGGTGTTGCAATGAACCACATTTAGTCTGAGTATCCCTGCAGCCATAAGCAGACAGACGCATTTACTAGTCGAACTCTTTAGCTTAGTTAGGATTGGTTATGCTAATGATCTGAGGATCATTGTAAGCAGGAGACAGGGAATAGCTTTCTTTAGCGTTTTATATAGGAATCGTGCAACGTGGTAGGGCTATCAATTGACCCTTGAAGACCGTTCTAGTGCCTTTCACCAAAAGAAGGAAAACTGGTTTGGGACCTATGGGATTACACCAATGAGGCCAAATATTTAAGAGTGGTCCTGGAATTCTGCCATTACATCCGTCACACAGCGTATCAGACTCTTGTGGACCTATCGACCCTTATATGATAAAACTTGGAGCCTCAAACTAACAGAAAATGTCTACGGATGTGTGTGATGATTAGGCCTTTCATCACGTCCATTATCTATAAGAAATCCTTAGAATACAATAAGGAGCATATCAGGAGATGACGGCATATTTAACACAAAAATGTTCTCTACTCCCAGGATGTTAGAAATACCTCTCCCAAGGACAAACTCAATTTCAAAAAGAGGGTGTAAGGTCTTTTGAACTAAACAGCATTCATGACACAAAAGATCTTTCACGAGTGACAAATCCCAGTCAAATTTAACGTACATATGCAGGTACTCTTACCATTCTGGAAAATGATCATTAACTCATCCCTCAGATCGCCATTAAGATTCGTTGTCAGTTCAAACGATGTGAGTTTAACTGACTTGGACAAGTGACACATTACAATGCTGTGCGTCGAAACGTTTGAATGCACCAGTCCATGTTTGTGTAGATATGTGACAGCATTGTTTATCTGCAAGGTGTACAGTAGACAAACCGGAATGGGTATACAGCCGCCCTGAAATTTAAAATGAATTTAATCCCATCTGCTTGTATTCCAACATTTTTGTATTTCAAGCCCGGCTTACCTCTTCATGTATAAAATGATTTAGAGAATAACTAAGCGGTTCCAGTATCAAAGAATCCATTGCGCACTTATTGTCCACTGTTATACCCATTAAGAGAGCTACATCTGGATGACGTATTTTTCTGAAAAGGAAATGGAATCGGTCTTAAGCGATCTGGCATAGATTGAGAAGACTTTACAAAATTCACCTCAATACTTCGTAATTCAATTGAAGATTACTATCCACATACAGTTGTTCCCGTCTGTGTGGTTTGAATTGTGTTACAGGGACACAGTGGAACGTTCCAGCGTGAAGGGTGCCATTCAAAGTCTCAAACACATGTCTGGGATCGTTTTCAGTGACTTCATTGGTATTGCAAACGATTATCTCTGCAAAATGCTAATAGAAGGGTTTTAACGGTGACAACATCCGAGGAAGGCCGATGAACTTATTTAAAATTTATGAAAGCCTTGAGTCCTGACTCTAAGGAACATCTTGCAAAAAAAAGTTTGGAAATCGGTATGCTTTTGTGGAAGTTGAACGTACATATACACAAACAGACGCCATGTTGATGTTAGGCTAGATTACTAAGCGTCCTCTGCTGTAAACATTACTTGTGCGTTTGTGGATGAATTAGAAGAAGCTACAGACAAGTGGTATAGGAGAAACGTCTACAGAATCACTCAAGAAGTCCAGCAAACACTCAGTAAAGCCGTAAGACGATTCTCCCGTCTATTTTGTATGAGCACCAACTTAATTGAGGGAATTTGCGATGATTTTTTACTGTGAATTTGCTAAGGATATGCACTCGAATCAGATTAAGTCGTTCGGTGTATTATTAGCCGAAAACCAACCGGAGGATGAGATTCCTACCGCTATTAAAGCCCTAAACAAGAAGTAATGGGGTTTGAAGGTGCATCCTTATAACCTTTGCTCTTTTAAGGATCAACAAAATAGCAATGAGCTCCATTAAATGGCAATGAGAGAGAAAACATTTTTTTAATATCTTAGATGTATTGTCTCTCTTGGAGTAGAAACGACGTAAAACATGGCGCAGAAAAGGCAGGAGGAGTTAAAGTGAGTTACGTCACATCGCTTGAAACCCCACTAGAGGGCTGGTGAGTTTTACAATCCACAAAGGGAAATAAGATGGAAATACCAGATTCAACTTGACGAGGAACGTTGAATCCTGATTTCAAAAACCAAGCGCACTTCGAATAACGCATACTGTAGTGTCCTGTCTTTCTTAGATTTGTTTTTTTTGGCTATAGTTTCCGTTAAATTTCGGTCTGCACGGTTTTATTTTCAAGCTTTTATAGTTAGGGGCTATAGAAAGTATTCCACTCACCATATTGGATTGCAAGGACTTTTTAACAGAATTATGTACTATGTTCTCGCTTATGTTGCGGCTCCAGACTTCTAAAGATTCTAACTCTTGTATGATGTCTCGCTCTCCAGAGGTTGGCTGATCATCGTTGACCTTGGTTCCTGAAAAATGAACACAAAATGAAACTAGTGCTATATAACTGCACACTCTTCGACAAAATGTTGGGGTACATACCGTTTGTCTTGTCCAAATCTGTAACTAGCACGTTTTTCCGTTGAAAGGGGTTCCTACCAAAAGACACCGACATACGCGACACGCCAAGGCGGTCTCTCTCATCGAGAAATTGAAAATTGTCGTCCACGAACTGTTGATAGCTTGATGTGGTGTTAAGGGCTAGAACTCTGCAGTCGCTTTCGCCCTGTTCGTCGTCGTCGTCTTCAAGTTTTTCATTCAACGGCAGAGCATACTCCACTTCCTCGCCGTGTTTATTGATCACCGTTTGATAGGGCGGATTCCGACTCAATCTTCCGTTGCTAGAGGCAGACTCACGTGTCCCGTCTTCGATAGCTTCGAATTGCTTGAAAGTTGCTCTGAGAGCATTCAGTGTTTCCCGATTCCTTGGACTTTCGTAAATCCAATCTTCCGAGGTCTCTTCAACACGTTGCTCTCGGATAGGTGTGCAAACGTCCGCATAGGGATTTGAGTTTTCCTTGAAAAATTTTCCCGGAGGACTCAGCAAGTGTTTGCTGATGCTTACGATGTCAGGACTTTGATCGAATTGGTTGACCAGTTCGACAATTGCGTTTTCATAGATTTTCAAATCGTTGGGTTGTCGCAGCGAAGAATTCCGGCGGATTCTTGCTTTCGTGGCGTCGGTAGTGGGAAACGAATGACGGATCGGTACTATATCGATGGTATTTCGAACTGGTGTTGAGTCGTTCTGGTACTGGGGCTCAAGTGGATTCACTCGAATTTCTTCATATAAACTGTTGTCTAGGGTTGTCACGTCTTTAGTCAGAATTGCTATATCGTTGGCCAGGTCTCTGTTATCGAAGAATGTATCGCTTGGACCTCGATTTTTGAGTAATTTTCTACTCTGCTTTCGGCTTAAACGGGTGGTTCCTCCGAATATTTGACGGTGTCGCCATTCGTTGAACTTTGACAGGGCTTTCACATAGGATTCGTCCCGAGGTAGTTGTGAGCTGTTTCCCGAAAGAGGTGGTTCACTTTGACGCCTCTTGCATGAATTTGACGAGTCTAACTCCCTGTGGGGAATAAGAAATACGGTAATGAGGTTGGATACGTCCATTGTTGGTTGGGGCTGGAAGGTTTAATGTTATAGGTTTGTAGACGCACAGGTTCCTGCCACTATGTAGCTTCAAAGTAGAGCTTGACAGATTTTCAAAATAGATTAGAAATTGAAAGCCTACTACTGAAGTTTCGGAAGAGAAGACATGTGAATAAAAGAGGACACAAGAATTCACAGGCTTGCTCAGACCAGCATTAGTTCTACCTTTCTTTTGCTTTCTGGATGGTTTCCAAATAAGAGGACCAAACCTCCGCGAGTAAAGTTGTTTGGGTACATGAGGTCTAAGTTAGTCTTAATAACAAATAAATAAATACCTGGCGCGACAGTTCGTGTTGAGCAAAGACCTAGCTTCTCGCAACCATTCGTGTTGTGCGTGTTACATTTTTGACACGAATGGAAGGGATCAACAATTTATTACCGAATCCGAACGGCGAATTGAGAAGCTTTTTCATGGCCAATTGTACCCGACGAGAGATGGTGCCGGGAAAAAATGTTCGGTGGACATTTCTGGTGCTTGAACCCACACAGCTCGCTGAGAAATCCAACGCACTAACCACTGCGATCACTAGTAAGTCCTAGGACACAAAAAAAACGACGTTGTGCGGATGCCAGCTTCTATGTGAAACACACCTGTTCCATTGTCTGCAGTACAAAGAAGAGCAACATTTGCTGGAAAAAAAAAAACTGATTGAGGACTTATGGGACTGCTTCACTGTGTACCAGGTCACGCTGGGATCGGTGTAATGAAAAAGCAGGTGGCCTAGCAAGAAATGATCGGGAAAACAACCAATAGAACCAGGATCCTCATACCATAGGGTTAATGTAAGGCAAAAAAGAGGAGCGAGAAAGAACGAGGTGATGGACCGAACTCTCTGGTCTCTGACTGGCCAAGAAACTCCACAGTATCTACCAACGAAAGTGTAGGTGGTGTAATGTATATTACCATGGCCAAAAAGAAGCTGGTGCGAAACGAAAGCAGACAACAAAAGCAAGCAGGTGAGGGAAACTGAAAAAGGATGCAGTTAACGACATTGTAGGAGTGACTGTGAAGAAACAGAGTCGACAAGAGCGGCAGCGCAATGCAATGCCGGAGCCTGCAAATATGTACAAACCGAACACCTAAAGCGAGCCCGCCTCGCGGTTAACACTTGACGGCAGTAACGAAAGGAAAACATGATCTTCATCAAATTCGCAGTAACAAACCTGATGGAGGCCCAAGTGCACAGCGATAAGCTCACTATCTCCAACCAACCAGTTCGAACGAATTAATGCTCAGCATCCATCTGAAACCACAAAATTCCAACAAAGAAGTCACACCTCATGGCTGAAGGTAAAAACAATCGAAATGTCTCTAATCGTCCACTAGTTTGAGTTCTCCTCAGCGACTCAGCGACATTTTTAGTAAGACAGACATGTATAGACACAACTAGAAATTCCTGTCCTGACTTGTTTTCCAGCTACAACACATCGGGCACTTAGAAAGTAGGACTATCAGAGCCTGAGTTACTCAGTATATGTATTCTCTACACAAAGTCACTAAAGAAGAAGCTTTGATGCTTCCAGAGTAACACATTTATTCTTGAACCACTATATTATGTATGTATGTACACCACTGGTGCTTCCTGAGAAACCTAGTTATGCTAGAAACACTGTATTAGCTTAAAAGTAGAACTCACTTCTCCCAGGTAACCGCAAATAATGTAGAAAACATAAATTAAAACCTCGGGGTAATCAAGAACCAACAAAACAAATCACAAGCTAGCACTCTGCATTTGTACTTTATTCTTAGGTTATGTATACGATTGGCATAAAGTTCTTTGCTTTGTCTTTCGCACTGACCCACGGAAACCCGTTAAATAACCCGTTTTGTATGTCACCAAAGAAATGTGAACCTTCCGACTCTGCACTGAGTTGAGAGCTAATGATTTATGTGCCCGCCAAAGGTTATAACTTTACTAAATCCCACGAAACACACAATCGATCACGAATCATAGTATCACTGTGCACACACACTTTTCATCCCTTAAACAAGGAAAAAGGTTACTTTCACCTAGAGTCCACAGTTTTGGTTCAAAAAACAAAAACCTAGTTCCGTGCAATTAAACGAAACGAAAAGCGCAACTATCAAGAACAAATCAGCTGCCGAACAATACCACTGAGAGCCCAGTTACCAGTCCAGCTTATGCTACAATGAATCGAAGAGGAGACACGCATGAGGAACCACCGTACTGTCCCTGGCAAGTGTGTGCCACAGTCATTGAACCTGCCAGGGTACGATTCAAAGTACGGTTTCAAATATTCGAATGAGAGGTTAATCGATACCTTTTTATCCACTTTATCAGACCCATGGTCAAGTACACAAGTCAGGTGCTCCAAATGTCGTCTAGGTAAAATAAAATCTGTCTTGGTTGATATCTAGTTGGAATAGTTTAAGCCCACGAATCCACTGTCTGTCAGCAGGTAACACTTTGCTCAACTTTGCGTACTGAATTTTAACGTCTGCTCAAGCATATCCAAACATGCAATACGAGAGCGACACGAGCGGAGTGTGATGTGTGCGCCTAGTGTGGTTTAATTCGGGGCGCTGTGATGTGTTTGAGATGTTTTCTTTTTGTTAACGTATTTTGCGTCTGAGATGCTTAAAGTCAGTAAACTCTGGACATTGCATTCGGGTTGAGCATAAATCGCTGCCTCATTCTGAATTCTATTTGAAATTTTACTGCATCGACAAGATTGGTATTTTCTTCTAAAACGACAAATTGATGAGCCTCTTAGTGGAAGCTATTTTTTTCACTGGACGATCTTGCTGGCTCAATTGTAGCCATGAAAATGCTTATCTCTGTGATCCTATAAAGTGGTGGCTCATTTAGGAACAGTTCGTGACTGTGTAGAACCAAGTAGAAAACGAAAGGAATCTGATGAGAGTCCGAAACAAACGACTTAAAGGCCCTCTAGCCCACGGAAGGCGCTGGTTGGTTGGTTTGAGAGGGTGAGTTTAAAAATAAGAGCTTCGTCACGTAGGCGACCGATTGGGCCAGTCGGCTTCCCCTTTGTGGAAAGCTCTTAGAAAAAAAAAAAAAAATGACGTAAGGGAGGATACAAATGAAAAATTTTATGTTTGTGGATAGAGATTATCCGGAGACGACATGTATGTCAAGTGTACTCTAGGATTCTCCCGAAACTTAAATGCCTAAGAGGCCCAGGCAGATCCTACGTATTAAGGCCTTAGCGCCCTTGTTCCGGTGAAATCACATAGGAAGTGTTCCTCACATCCCAGGCAAGTACTAGAAGGCACCAGTCCCAGTCTGTAAGCATGCCTATTCAGGTTGATGTGTCCGGTATACATCTTATTTAGCCAAGATCAAACGCTATCCTTGCTAGCCCCGATCAAGAACACTCTGTCATGAATTTGGCGGGTTTGCTAGATTACAAACCTTTCCAAAATATCTCGTGGCGTTTTGCGAACAAGACACTTAAACTATTTTAATTAATTTTAGTGCCACGCCTATGGTTATAAACGTAGTAATGTCTCTATTTCCTGCCGCTTTCCCACCAGTTCATCCACAGCTTCGTTCCCAGGTATATTATAGTGACAAGGTAGGCAGGTCTCCATTGACGTGTGGTCCACCCGTATACACAACTATTCCTCGCCCGCCAGGGTTTGCAGCAGATTTGCTACTAAGGCCGCTTGATTAGGTAGCCTTCTTAGTCCAGACGCCACCCGTACTGAAAGAGGTCAGACGGCCATTTAATTTCTTTAGGGGGCTGTAAACCTTAGAGCTGGATGCTAGAACATTTCTGAGCCTTGTTGCTGCCGAGGTAGCCCATATAAAAGGGATCACTAAGAACTTCGTCCGTAATGGAACTATAGGAAAATTCTTCCGCTGCCGTTCATATTCACTCGATCTCTTTATCAACCATCAACTTTCAAAGACATTGAAACCCAGTATCCAATTGAGAAACTAGGGACTAGGCGTACACCATGTATATTTTTGTGTAGATGAGAACAAGATTTGGTAGACAGAGGACGATGGAAAACCCTTTCACACCTTTGGCTCATACCAAGCTTGTTATATGCTACATTTGGAGTCTGATCCTTATGATCAACCTTGAGGATCTAAAGACAGGTATTTACTTTTGGTGTTAGAGTATAATTTTGAAAGGCCAAAATTTACATACATTATGTAATTAGACTTGATACACTGTTTTAAAATTAAAACTGTCGCCCTGAAGCACAGTGTAAACCCAATAAATTCCCCTTTCATCAACTTTCACCAATCCAGTTTGACAACGGCTGTTCATGCATTTGTTTCGCTGAAGTCAACCAACTGTCATCGATAGAAGAAAACAAATGCTAACAGAAGTGACTCAAGGAGGAATACGAAGTTTTTTAAACAAAAAATCAAGTAAATCCAAGCCATTTTTACTGTTAATCGACGTGTTTATTACAATTCATATATCCCAACAATGAGCTGCATTGTAAGACACCTAATTGAAAATCCAAAATAAGCATAGTAAAGCATTTACATTTCTTTCAGACGGACCAAGTGTCTCTGGACGACGAAAATGTGTGGGACGATGCCTTATTGATCAAAGCATATGATAGCTCACTTAAATTAGCCAAAGAGGAGCTGGCCCGACGCATTGCTCGATCTACAAATGGCAAGAAAACCCCAGTGAAACATAGAAATGTTGCACCCACAGCCGAACCCAATGTATTTGCCTCACATTCGAAACAATCTGAGGAGGAGAATCCAAGTTTTAAGATTGGTGACTTCGCCAGAGCGACTTACGAAGACGGTGTTGACTATGAAGGAAAAATTCTCTCTATGGACGAAGAGCAAGGTATATGTCGAGTACGTTACATCGGATACGAAAATGAGCAAGACGTTCGCATTTGTGATTTGGTGCCCTCATGGGGAAAGAAAACTCGTCGCATGCAATTTGCACGAGCGAAGCTAGAATACGAACAAAACGGTGCACCAAGCGGTGAGGAGAGTAAGAAAAACAAAACACCTTTTCCTCCGGCGCAGTTTAATGGATTGCCAATTGGTGCGATCCCCCCTCCACCGCCGATGCCTCCAATGCTTGGACAAGGAGAGTTTGAAGACTCTGAGCAGCTTTCCGCGATGCTGATTTCATGGTACATGAGTGGATACTACACCGGAATCTATCAGGGTATGCAAATGGCAAAAGCCAAGTCCAAGTCGAAGAAGTAGTGCCAGTGCGAAGCACTTTTATTATAAAAAACAGATCATAGCTTGTATAACCGCTAGAAGTTACAAATAAAACACAAAGTACACACGAATGTATATGCAGCGAGTTATGTTCCATTAATGTTGCTCCAGGCGGCGTGCCGTTGGACTAGTTTCACGTCGATCGGTTTAATGCTTTTAAACGCCGCTTTTAGGTCTTCAGCTGTAAGTTGCTTTACATGCGCGCCTGTCGCCTTTAGGTTTCGTATTTGGTTCATTGCAGCCTCTTTGCATGCTAGACGAATTTGGTCTCCTGAAAATAAAGTGAAGGCGGAAGTTATTGTCACTGCTTCGGAAGCTTTAAATGAATCTCTTTTCGTAACCAGAAGAATGAGTGTAATCAGATTATGAACATTTGGCATGAAGGTAGGCATCGCACAGTTTAAAATCCGTACAATGGCCATTACTTCCAACCATTGCTACACAGAGGAACCCTATATGGACATGCATGCTTGTCATCATCGTTTACAATATAACAAACAGCCATTAAAGGATTGATAAAAGCCTCAAAAAACGTTAAGTACTGTCGAGCATCTGCAGTAAGTGCAGTAAGACTTCAGAATAACCTTCGAATGTGGCGACATGGTCCTTCTAACGCGTGTTAACCAACGATCTGACTCTCCAGGTTGTGCATAAAGCCATTAATGTTCAAAATAAATGTCAGACAATCTGTGTTCCTAGAGCTCTTTATCTCTAGAACCTCTGTGTGTCTGGAACTTAGAAATTCGTCTTCTATTCAATCCATTACCAGTAAATCCCTCACTCGAGGCAGTCAGTTCTTTCAATATCTCTACTGAGAATATTTTCGAATTTTGTAGAAAACGTTCAATCATTGCACATCTTTCGTCTGCGGTTGGAAGTCCTATTAGAATTTTCTTCTCAAAACGTCGAAGGAAAGCTGCATCAATGTCCCTAGGAGAGAAACAATAATTTAAAAGCGCAAGTCCAAATGAGTTCTCATTCACTTACCAGGGAATATTTGTACTTGCAAGTACAAAAATAGAAGAAGTATTGTCTTCTAATCCATCGAGTAGTTGTAAGAATTCATTTTTAAAACGTTTTGAAGCCTCGTGATCAGAGGCACGATCACGTCCAGATGTTAAGGCATCAACTTCATCTAAGAATATTACTGATGGTGCACGTAACTTTGCATAATGGAATAAAACCTGAAAAGAAAAGGAAAACGTTTAGTTCGATGTCATGACCGCCTGTGTGCATGTCAATCAAACCTTAATTATTTTCTCCGATTCGCCTCTCCACTTAGAAGTGATGCAACTGGAAGTGACATTAAAAAATGTGATCTTTCCATGAGTTTCGGAACAAAGAATTCTCGCCAGCAATGTTTTTCCTCCACCTGAAATATCAGAACACAGTTAAAACACATGAACACATCCGCAACCAAGCCTCACCTGGTGGTCCATGTAACAATAAAGACTTCCATGGCTTAAGCTCATGCGAAAATAGTTCTGGGTGCTTAAGCGGCATTATCACCGCCTCCTTGATTGTGTCCACAGCCCTGAGATTCCCAAATACATCCGTCCACCGGAAACCAAGATCTTTGTTCACAATAGTCCTGAAAAAAGAAACCTCTCTCAGACCCACACATTCAGCATTCATCATAGGCCTACACTTTTGCATATTGCTCCAGATCCTTCCATCCATTTACGGCCACTTCATCGTCAAGGTTGTGATTCTCGAATTTTACACCGAAATCCATTGGATTTACAGTTATTTCCTGGCCACTGTTAGGTATTTGCTTGATTTGAAGACTTTCCTTAAACGATACGTTATCCTTGGTTGTATCTTCTTTCTTCACACTACTGCTCAGGGTCGGGGTAGACTTCTTAACTATTGTGTTTAGTTGCATTTTCAGACTGGTTGAGATCTTCTTGAGAATCTTTGGATATTTCCCGAATTTGACTTGATAAAAACTGGCATACTCAAGGTAGATTGAGTCTAAATCAACATTATCACAAATTTCGTATTCGTCCTGAAGTCGGGCTTCGTTTTTCAGGCACTCGCATGTCTCATATAAGCCGTTGTCCCTGAGATAACTTTGAATTAAATAGAGAATATTTCGACGCCGTCTGCCTTCTGAACGAACTTCCTCCTGGCATGTGGGGATGACTTGAATGTTAGTACTATGCCAAGACTTGAGCTTCCCAGCGGTTACATACCTCTCTTGACATTTTTTTCTTTCAATAATTAACAAACTAGGATCGGAAAAGAAATTAGAAGTCTTTATTTGCGTCTTTGGAATTTTTTTTTAAAGTGCTTGGCAACAGTGTTTATTGACTTATTAGTCAGCTGGCCCTACTATTGCGGATTTGGGTCTTTTTATTTGTGGTTTCCCGGCAACGCAACGGATGTAGTGGAATAATAAAGAGCGAACGATTCTTCTTCCTCAAAGAGGACTTTTTCAAATGCACAAACTTCTGTTTGAGATTTAAATTAACCTTCTAAAGCACACTGCAGGCAACAAAAGCATTCAATTAATGTCCTAACAAGCTAATGATGAGAATTATTGACGATTTGCGGAGCTAAGTTTGTGCCTAAACCAGCCGGCGACGTTGGGCACAAGTTGCCTGTTAGATTCGGCAGATCGATGCATGGTTTAACAATTACTGGTTGCATTATCTGAACGTCCATACATATGTATGTACATCGAAGTAAATTTTATGCGAGTGCATTCTGTCAGAAACGGACAGTGCTTTCTTCGTTGTTTTCCCTGTGTTACCTACCCACGCAAGAGAGTTAAGCTTATCTATTTTCATCCTTTACCCATGAGGTTTAGTTTATTCAGTGCAGATTCCAAGAGCTCGCTGAGAAGATTGTTCTTCGATCTTACGTGGACAGATCGGTTTCTGAAACAAAGAAAAGGGCCACATCAGTGGCCGTACTCGGGTAACCACTGAGAGCGAGTTATATTTGGTTTGGCTTAAGTATTAAAGAAATTTTGTGTTTGTGAGCAGCATTCTTGCAGTTCGGGGATACGTCTTCTATTCTGTGGCTGAGAAGTGTAAGAAAACTGTTAAAAACTGCTGGGAAGATAAGGATTGCACCTGCCTGGGCTCAAGCAGGCGGTTTTCACTGGATTCTGAAGCCTGAATGCTGCTTGAAGGTGTCGATGTCTCTTCGGTATCCTGAAAGCCCTTAGCGTAATCCACGAAGTGGTTGAGGCAACGTTGTTAGTAGGCGATTATGGTTTTGTTCCTTTGGCAGAGAATGATTCGCACGATTGTGCTCAGGCAGGTTTGGTAATTCTTCCAGTGCATGCTGTTTAGTTGTGGTGTGAGAATGGGAACAGCAGGCGAGTAACGTCTCTCTGTCATAGCTCCTACCTGCTATGGATTTAGGCACATTTTCGTGCGATATGATGCGGCTCTGGGCCAGAGAAAGTTCGGTTGTCTGATCGTAGGTACTCGACGGCCTGCAATATCGATGTCTAGTTGTGTCTTTTGAAGATTTATTCGTTGACAGATAGAAATCGTTGTCCTGGAGGAAAAACGCAATAGAGGAAGACTTCGCTAAGGTGCGCCCAAGTAGAAGGAGACAAGATGACCTAGCATTTAGGGTTGTGCAAAATTCAGTCATATTGGGGCCGGAGGCGAGGACTGTGCAGTCGCTTGCATTTGATATACAGAAGGGATGGATGCTACTGAGCAAAACACTCTAAAACACTACAAAAATGGTTCTGATTCTAGCCATAAATGCCCAGCTATGTGCATCACAATCCAAATGCACATACTTCCAAACTCGCTGATGGAAGGTAAGTGTTTGTCTCCTACTAATGCACCACGTGATATAGTTTTAAGAAAAATAAATGGGGTGAAATGACGCCGCCTTCTTGAATTCCTCTTGTAACTGCACCTCAATAATGTAGTGACTGCTGTACTGTTTTGTTAAACAGAGAAAGGGGTACTAAAATCGATTCGTATCTGATTCGAAATAAAGTTAAATTATACATGTATGCAACAGGAAATGTCCCCTACTACCGCCTGGATCAAAGGAAGAGTGGAAACACCGAGATAGTTGGTTACAATATGTGTATTTCGATAAATTGTAGTACAAAATATATTTAAAAAAAAAAAACAATTACATTTCATACTTATTGTTAATATAATAAATTAGTTTCCAAAGGCACATTGAAATGATTAAAATCTGTGATTACGTTGAAGGTAGCAAATAAATTTCGATTATTTGTCCGTTATATTCGATGCTATTCGTCTGGCACATCTAGGCAACATTTCTGAACTTGGTGAACAAATTGTAAAGCACTCGCAGAGTGGATTTCAGATCCATGTTCACGACATCTGCAGAGAAAAATACTTAGCTAACATTTTTCTTTTCTTTTTACCACCGTTTAAACATTACCTTCGGGTCTGGCTTTTGGTTTTGGTAGACCAATATCCTGCATCAAATCAAAAGAGAAGCCCACATTGTGTACCATTTGGTCGACATCGCGTGGCGTTAAATGAAACTCGTAAAGCGGTACGAAAAATCCTCCCAATAGGCCCATCAGAAGACACAAATACACTCCATCGCGAAAATCGGCATTCAAATCGTTCACTTCGAAATTCAATTTGGCCAAATGTTTATTCACGAATGTGATCAGTGATTTCTTGACCACTGCCAGCTTCTCGGGGGCACAATCAAACAGTGTGTCAAAGGCGTCCTTTTCGCAACGCATGCCGACATCATCATACTCGGAGGTGATTTGTTCTTGAAATTTCCTTGATAATAAATGTCAAAATTAATAAGATTTTATGTGACCAGTGGTGGGGGACACTTACTGTGCGTTG
The DNA here is from genome assembly GCA_917880715.2 of Matsumyia berberina. Classification (NCBI taxonomy): domain Eukaryota; kingdom Metazoa; phylum Arthropoda; class Insecta; order Diptera; family Syrphidae; genus Matsumyia; species Matsumyia berberina. Next base: position 98,712,540 of record OU862871.1, read on the forward strand.
AGAACTCCACCATTTTTCTGGGCAATGACGACATTGACGAAAATATTCTCCGGTAAACGAATCGGTGCGCGGAAATGACGAACCAGAGCCACTAATAAATGCAGAATTGCCACAATGTTCTTTGAGTGAACGCTCTCAACAGACCATTTTGGAGTTTTTTGATGGAAGCCTAGAGTCTGAAATGGAATTCAAAAAATTGGTATGTGTAATGTTTTAATTTATAACTACAGACTGAAGGGAACTGAATGTAACAGAAGTAAGGCGAAATGCATCATCAGTAGATAAACAGTAAGACGAACTTATGACGAGTGTTGGGCTGAGTTCAGTTCCCTTTTCAGTAAGTACAGAACTATGCAGTGCATACGAAGAACCAGCTATAAGTTCCTACGCGTCAGTTTGACATGCCGTCACTGACAACTTCGTGTAAACAGCAGACATTTGACACAGAGGACACATTCTTGCTTCCAGACAAAACGGGAGATCGAACTTAGAAGTGGAGCGAAAACGTATCATCACTAGATAAACAGTAAGACGAACTTATGACAAGTGTTGGGCTGAGTTGAGCTGTCTTTTTAGCAAGTACGGTGCTACGCAGTGCCTACGAAGGACCAGATATGGGTTCGTGCGCGTCGGTTTTACTGGTCGGCACTAACAGGCTCGGATAAACAGCAACATTTGGTAAAGATTCCCAACTGCTACAAGATAGGTTTCATCAGTTCCTATCTCTTTTTTTTTTTACTTTTGCAATGGAGACAAAGACTATGAAAGCCCTCTATTGAATTAGAATGTCATCCTATCGGTTCTTTTAACTTGAACGCTTCTCTTTACTTTCTTACGAGTTTAGATAGCAACTTACGTGATTTACTGCTCTTAAAACAATGCTCAGCTTCTGACGTTGTCCTTCCTCCGATTGGGTTACTTCAAGAACATCGAGTTTTCTGCCAGTTAGTTTCTCCCAGAGCTTGTGAAGGACCTGTGAAATAATTTTAAATAGTCAATTTTTATTATTTGTCTCTAGAAAGTCCAAGTTATACCTGTCCATCATACATATCCTCATCAAGTTGTTGTACAATAATTCTTTGCTCGGCAAGTTCATCATTGATCCAGTCGATTAAGATCTGTTGTAATTTGATCAATTCAGGATCTCTTGCTGATTGAGGATCGATTACAGCTCTCTGTTCAAAATCACCTAAAAATATTGATGTTAGGAGGAACCAATGCTAGTGTGTAGAATTTTAACTTACGAAGAGCGTAATCCTCTGGTGGTATATCATACTGGTTTGGACTTCCTGGAGAATCGATAGCATGTTTTCCTTCTTCCTGAACTTCTTGCACTGAAATAAGAGAAATTAAAAATACGTTCATTAGAATGCGGTGTACATATAGTGCTCCGTTTGAAGACAGGAGATTTAATAAAGGAGCCATTACGCACTCGGCAACAGCATACCAGTTAATCAAACAAGCACTCTAGCCAAAAGAAAGCTTTTCCAAGAATACCAGCGGTACGAAATTCAAGAACTGGGACGTAATTAGCTCAAGAAATCCGGAGTAGTGGCCCCAGGAAATTACCACCACTACCACTATGCCAAATACAGACTCACTGCCGCTTATCGAGCAGTCTGGTTTCAGACATGGCGGTACCTGCTAAATCTATTTTCCCAAAGCTCCTTTGAATCCATTTATTTGTTAGTCCAATTCATCTACATACTCTGACAACGGAAATGACTCACATTTCACCTTGGAATACACAACTCCTCCAAAGAAATTGTGACCGAAAGACTGAAAGCTTGACTGATACCAGATGGTTTTTGGTTAAAGGTAAACTCTGTTTTAATAACATAAGTCAATGTGTTTAAAGGGACAGAAATTCCCTGAAACTAAGAAGAAAAATGTGTGCACTTAAGAAACGCTAACGCCCACATCAATTGTCACTCAAATTATTTTAATTATATAATTTCAGTTTGTTGTCTTTACCTTCCTTGATGCGTTTCTTCCTGCCAAGTGTTCCGATTTTATCCCAGAAACTTTCCTCTTTTTCTCCACTTTTAATGGAATTCGGAGTCCGAGGAGATTTTGGTCGCGGAATAGTAGACATTTTTATTTTTATTCGCACACGAGCTCGCAATTGGATTAATTTTTGTTTATATTCTGTGCTGATGTCATAAAATGAGTAAAAAAATACTAGAAAACCAAATTCAACATTTTATGCAAATTTGTGTACTACTACTTTCTTACTCTTGTTGAAAAAGGACAACCAGACTTATGACGGAAAGTCGTGAAAAATAAAGAGAGAGGGACGGAGACAGATATATTCATTAAACAAAGAAATTCATTGCAAAACTTACCACAGCACACAGTTTCTGAATAACAACAAAACTCAACAGATGTTACTCAGGGATGGTTGTCGATATGGTTTACAGAAAAAATTAAAACCGGAAACACCACAATCGGCTGATTTTTGAAACAGATTTCCTTCCTTCTCCCAACCGCTGCTTCAAAAGATATTTATTTCTGTAAGAAGAAAAATAGAATTTTGTTCACATCGTTACTATAAAGTGCGTTTTGTTTGAATTTTTTTTAGACCAAAGACACAGTTTCTAACGTACCTTTGCCGACCCATTCCATCGTACTTTCTGTATGGTTAAATCTGCCTTATTGCAGTCTATGATCTCTGCTAATTGTTTATCTGCACATGACTTGTTAAAGGTCCGCAGATTTCGGGTGCAGAACCGAATATCGTTGTGTCTATTTTGTTTGCCAGTATTACCAACAGTATAATCGTCCTTATTTTTGCTTTTTTCATGGCCGGGACAACTCCCAACCTGAATGGATAAATCCGTACGTGAACATACTCCTACGACGAAAAGCTGGATAAGCCAGTTCTTATTGATCTTAGCCCCGAATATTCAGGCAGCCATCAAAGGCCCCGTCTTGACAACCGTCTCCTCTAAGCTGGTAACACAATGCAGAACCAGACTTGCGTTTGTAGGGCCTCAAATCTCTTTATCCTTCGTATGGGTTCTAGAATATAGGGCCATTAGTGGGAACGAGGTGGCCGATGAACTACCCAGGCAAGAGAAGTTTTCATCAAGAGAAGAATAAACTCACACAACAGTTTATTAAAACATAAACGGAACCTAGGCAATTAAGATTTATATCCCTTTTAAGACGTCCTGTCGCACCTGAAAATACATAAACAAGAGAGAAACCCTTGACCGCTTCCCTTGAAGGTAAGTGGGACTTGTCAAAGGAAGACTTCGGCCTCTGGGGAAACCCTTCCTTCAGCTGTAGCGGTTGACGTCTACCCCCAATGCAGTGCAATTGCGCAGTAATTGAGAATCAGGTGCAAGTTCTTGGTCTGCTACGACTACTTTTATATCTGTTCTGGTCGGTGTGACGCACGTTTGCGTGTAAATGAATGGAGTTTCCTGGTAGACGAAGTGTTGAAGGTGTTATTTGCTCAACGGAGCGACGGTGCTGGTGAAATGATCTGTAGATTTTTTCCGCCGCCACCGTCGGAATCCAAAAAAGAGTGACACAGTGAAAACACTCTGCTCACAATCCAATAAACAGCTCGGGTACTAGGCATCCTAAGTTGGTGTGAGAAAACCCATTGGTCCGACAACAGAAAACGCTTTTGTCTAAATATGAACAGTTACGAATAAAAACCAATCAAGTCAGCATGTAAAAAGTTTGTGTTTTATTTACATTCAATTAAAAACAAAAAAAGTAATTAAATTAAATCACAAGGTATCATTTGTATGCATTCAAAATTTGAAAGTATAGTTTGCGAATCATTTACTTACAAATAAAATCTTGCCAAACACAACAGAAGTTTATTTGATAAAAAAATATTTAAAAATAAAAAAATTTGATTAATCAATTTTAATAACAAATGCTTGGAGTAGGGCTTGCTCATCTAAATTCACCTATCACCTGGTATAGATAAACTAAATGGACAATTTAATGGTGTATACACTGTCTAACATTGAAATCTCTCGTCATCCTCATTCACTCGTATTTATTTTATCGATTAAAAAAAGACAAATGCTAGCAACATGAGGTGGGTCTTTAAGTCCAGAACCCTTATCAATCAACCAAAAAAATCTCTTAAAACTTTATTATAAAACGATGTACATTTTTTGAACTTTCTTAAAATTGTTTGGAAGAAACAACGTATCTTACAAAAATACAGTGGAAGTCGCTTTTAACGACCACTTTTCTTTCATTTCTTGGTTTCTTTATATTGCGAATACTTGTGGAGGGCAGTTGAACATAACGACCGCCGGTTATAACGACCGCATTTACTCGGTCCCTTCACAGTCGTAATAAGCGACTTCCACTGTAGTTCCCAATGCATCATCAGTGTGGTGGAAGAAGAGAGAGAAGAGAGAGAGCCTGTACTCGCATTGTGTTCGTTAGCGCTCCAACCCCACCGTAGCTTTAAAACATCATCCACCGGAGTCAGGAATAAATACCAGCCGGTGTCTTAGCTCGACTTCATCTCGAAGGAACAATATAAAAGAGAAAAAGCGCGCACTGCTAATGCACCACTTTATCAAAAAATGGGTCAGGAATCAATAGGCACTACGAGCAATTTACTGCTTGAAAGTACATAGGTGTGGATTTGTCACATCTTTCGAAAAGGCGACAGTTCTATTGATTACTACGCTATGCAATGAAATCGGTTTATCCAAAACGATGGAAGAGCGGGTAGACCGAAAAATACAAATAAGGAGTCATGAAAATTGGCCGTGGCGAGAGGCGAGACAGATTATCAGAAACCGTACAATATGACGTATAGGCGTGGTAGAGGATCTATGACCCACGTGTCGCGCTCTGGCCCATATCAGGAAAGCCACCCTAGGCCGTTACTTCTTTAGTGATCTAAACTATCTGAACTCCGTCAGCACGGCCGATCTCAATAGCTATGTACGTTAGGAAATCTATATGATTTCAGGAATAAGCAGGATCATACCCAAGTACTCAGTGGGGTCACAATGGACCTACTTTCTGGGCTAAGTGTACCTCTTCTTGGAGGACCACTTTTAACTAACTATGACCCACAAGAGAAAACAGGATATAAGTGGTTACATTGTAGAAAGAGAAAGAATATCTAAGTGAGTCACGAAATAAGAGTTCGAATAAGCTGGCAAGGAAAGGAGCGAAACTGCATCTCTCCAAACCACTTTTATTTAGTAAGAACGCCTCCAAGTAATGTAGAGGAAGTTAGAAAATGAGACCATAGTCAGAGCGACTTGTGCTGGATCCAACTAGATATGTACATATGCGTAACTGACTCTGTAGGTCATTTTGCCATTGCAACCCATGTGAAGAGACCCTGGGTTGCTCCCATTGACTACGGCAGAAACTCCCAGGAGAAAGAGAAAGTTAAATGTGTCCGCCACATGCTCTGTGAATGTTGCGCTCTAGTTGATATTCGATTTCGGACTCCGGGTAGTTGTTTCTTTGATGATAAAGAAATCTTGAGTTGAGCAGCCTTCTTAGGCTCATATCCCAATCTGTGTGGGACATGAAATCTAATCCTTTTCTATTTCAAGCCACAATGGACCCTGCTAATGTTTTACCTACCCACCTACGTGGAGCCTTCTCATTCATTTCAATCATTCATTCATGCACACGACTGTATAAACAACCAAAGATACAATGTTAAACTTGACCAAAAAAAAAAAAAACTAAAATTGATAAAATTATTCAATTAAAAACGATGCAGGCATATTAAGCGATGCATTTAAGGTTAGAAGTATAGTTTAGTCGTCAATAGGTTATTCATAGAAAATACTTAATGGGAGAACAACATAGTATCCTTAATGTATTTATCTGTTGTATATTAAAAATATATTATATATTTTACATACTCTTTATAATAATAATAAATGTGTCGTGCCGCATTGGTGGTAGCCCAATAAGAAATGGAAGCCTTGTGTTGGCAATCAATGCCAAGTTGCCTGCTGCTAAAATTCGCATTTTATTTATACACACGCATTGTCAGCATTCAAAGCAGAAGGCTTTCGTTTCCCGTGAGACTTTTGACAAAGAAAGTAAGGTGTTTGCACTACCACCAGACAGAACAACTTTCGCTCCAGCAAAATGTTTGACTTTCGTGCCGAATGTCGAATATAAGATGAAAAATAAAAATAAATATTAATTCATAAAATACGAGTTTTGTGTTTGATTGTTAAATAAATACTAATGTTAGGTTTTCGTTATTTTTTTTCTTTTTTTTTTTTGTTTAAAATGTTCGATTGTGTAGTAGAAATGGGGGAGGGGCGTTCAATAAAATCACGAAATGTTGCAGCTGTTCCTTGTACTGTGACTCTGCGTTGGAGTCTTACATCGATTCTTACTCTTCGAATGGGTAAGTGTGTTGAAACACTGATTCGTTGTCAACGCATACGATTTGAGAGTTGACTTGACGGATGGCGGTAGGGGTAGTGCCTCGATTGCGTATACACTCGTTCGACGGACAATTGTCCGACAGCAAAGTTCCTGTAGTGAAAGAACTGAAAGGAGAGTTGAACATCTTTTTCCACCTTAAGCGCGCGTGTGTGTGTGAAATATTTACCTTTGTTACTTCGCCATATCCTCTCCATGCCATTTCGGTGGAGGGCCATTCTGGCCAGTTCACAGAACGATTCTCTTATGTTAAAATCACAAAGTGGAGAGATTTCAAAACACGACATGTTATTTCGCGAAGCATATAGCTCAGCTTGCTTAGCTGCCACTTGCCGCTTAAAAGCCAAATGTAACCGATTGCCGACGAGAACTTTTGGTATCCCAGGGGCGTGCTAGAATTTAAATGAGAATTCGATTAAAACTCATCCACAATCATGTATCATGTTGTTACCTCTTCGACTTCTTTTAGCCATCTGTCGATGCCATCGAAGCTCCATTTATTTGTTATATCATAGACCAAGATGATGCCCTGTGCTCCCCTCGAGTAGGATCGGATTATCGTGCAGAAACGACCTTGGCCGGATGTGTCCCACAGCTGTAATTTTACCCGTTTGCCCTCTAGCAAGATGGTTGTTGTTTTATATGCTACAAAAGTAATGGCACGTCAAAATAGAAAGGACAGCCGGGCGGTAGCTTTTAGTGAATTTACCACTTCCACTGCAGAATGGACTCTCTATAGATGCATCCTCCAGACCTGATAGGATCTCATGCTTACCCACGTCGCTATCTCCAACTAGTAGAACTTTCAACAAATAATCGTAGTCCTTGGCCATTCTGATTTACTTTCTCTACTTCGTTTTCAGCTTCCTAAGTGAGAAGAATCAATTTTGTTTGGAGTTGAGCTATTTAATGTCAACATAATCAATAAACATTGTGAACGTATGCAAGATTAGTACGCGCATCCTATTATTTTAGTGGTCTCTTTTAAAACGGGAGTATGTCATCAGGGTGTGTCAGTTGGGCGTGCTACTTTCCACGTGTTGTGCGTGTTACTCCTTGAACTCGCCTACTTCGGATGGTATATAATTTTTTTTTTTTGTAGAAATAAATGACCACATTAGTCATTTGTTGCTTCATCAAACGAAAAACGTTAAAGGGGTTCACTTTATAGATAGAAAGTAGCACAGTGGTAGAGGAAAGGAATTGGTGATGGTGTCCCTAAGAAAAAAAAGCCTGGCAGGGTTTACGGGCGTCAAAAAAACGCATCGTCGCTTCCACGCAGTGAACCATGAATGCACCAAAAGTGGACCAACGACGAGCGTTGGGTTCATGGTGACCTTTTATCATGCCGTCTGAGCTCTTTTTTTATAGGAAGAAGAAAAACAGCTAAGTTTTCCTCTCAAGAAGAAGGGAACTGAGCAACCATGCCATCGGTGGCACGGTGTAGTGGGTAGTGTGTTTGCTTGTGACCCGAACTGTGCATGTTCGAGCCCGATCAGCAAAAACCATAGCCACCGAAACAAAACAAATCACTGCACCAAAAAGGGGGTTCTGCCCCGCGATCGAGAATATTGAGAGATTGTACTCCAAGAATGTAGCGAAGTTTTACCAAAAAGGTAAAAAGAACGTGTCAGGAAAACAGAGCCAATATTGTCGGTGTCGGTGTCTGCTGAAAATATGGAAAATCGACTTTACCAGACTGTATAACGGCAATAAAGACCAATATCCAGCTTTCAAGCAGAACAAACCATTCATCCTACACGACGATAGCCAAAACTTTCGTCCACTTGATCAATATGAAGTGCGGCGGTAGCCATATCCAAACTAAAATCCAAGGCCTACCGATCGAGTTTTTCAAAACAGGAGCTGGAGATGGAGAGACCATCTCTAGAACTTGTTCGGATGAGTGTATACCCATGGTGAGTGTGTAAAGGGCGGTCCTATGTTCCGCAACAACTATAGGAGCATATGTCTGCATAATTTGCATATAAGATCCTGTTCAGCATACTGTGTGAACATCTCAAGGGTGGTACCAGTGTGCCTTCCAGCCCGACACATCGACAATGGATGAAATATTCACACTAAGACAAATCCTGGAAAATACCAACGCGTTTCAGATCGAATCACCTCTTCATCGACCTTAAAGCCGCTTATGGCAGCATCGATCGTCGCGTAACGCTGGAAAAAAATGCGATGTATTGTGTGATTTGGGAACACCTCCTCGGATCTATTGCAAACATGCACCGGATTTCGGTAAGGCGACACCCTGTCTTGCGATTTCTTCAATTTCGTGCTGGAGCAGATAATGGGTAGGGCTTACGTTAACACGGAAGGCACTATCTTTCACAAGTCCATCCAGCTGTTGGGATACACAGACGATTATATCATCGCACGCTCTCAGGGAGCCATGAGAAGCATTTGTGGCGAACCAAGTTGGTCTTAAAGCAAAGCAAAGCTGAATACATAATATATGCTGTCGACAAACAAAGATTTATCTGTACGTCTAGGGCAAAACGTTACTATCGACAGCTATAACTTCAGTAAAGGAGTTCACCTACCACGGAGTGAACGTAAACTTCACAAATGACATCCTAGTGGAAATCCGGTGAAGAATAACCTTAGGAAATCGCTGTTCCTTCGGTTTAGCAAAACAGCTACGGTCGAACCTTCTAACACGAAACACACAGGCCATGCTCAAAAGAACTCTAATCCTCCCATACCTGCTATATGGCCCCGAGTACTGAACGACAAGTAGGAAAGCATAATGTTAAGAGATTTCAATCCCCAATCTCATATATCTCTCTCACCTACTGTATTGCAACTTGTATAAGTTTTGCGAATGTTTAACCAATCCTCTTCATCAGATTCTGAGTAAAAAGTAAGACCGGAAGCTTTCCTCACCGAAAATTCACGGAATTAATAGACATGTTTATGTTCCTCGACATATGCAGATGTGCTTTTGGCAAACCACAAGACGACTACGTCGCACTTTTATTTCTACGACGCACAAGTGGATCAGTTTCCATTTCCATCCAGAGATTTGTAAATCTGAGACGCTGTTATTTCATCACATCACCAATTGCTGATCGGGAGACACAGTTTAGTGTGACTTGAAAGTGCAAAAACTACCAGACCATGGACTTGGGTTCTTAGAATTCCATACGAATCCGATAAGAAATGATAATCGTCTTCGCAAAATCGATTATTTATTTGACCGCAAAGGAATATTTGAAAAATCCACAAGAATATTTCGCCAATTAGAACACCGAAGCAAACGAGTATACCCATGTCCCCTTCACCTGTATCACCTACATAGGTGTTAGAACATGAGACAACACTTGCATTGCTTCTAACCTCCAAGTTAGTTAACAAAGCACCTGCAGTATGTATATATTTTCTTTTTTTCTAAATGCAAAATGAAAACCATAGGCCATTTGAACTTTTGTGCAAAAAAATTCCACTTACCTTTGACTAAAGGAAAATACAAGTTTTTATCACTTATTTTTCGTTTGATTGTGTTTGCTTATTTAAATAATCAACTAGCACTTGAATTTAAGCAATATTTGAACAATAATTCACTGTAAATAGCTCAAAATTTATGAATATTCCCATTTTAAGTGTTTTAGGGCGTAATATTTTGCTGCTACCGAAATGCGACACTACACAAATAATTGATCACGATTCATTTGTTGTTTATAAGCAAATCATAGATAACTTATTATATGAACTGTGTCAAAAGTTATTTTATTGTTAAAATATTTAAAAATATTTTGGGAAAATTTATTAAAAAGGGTAAATTCCGTGTTTTTCCCCGCAATCCAAAATATTCTCACTTTAATGTCAAATGAATAACGAGTAAAGTTGGTTGCAGTTGATGGCGGTATAAAACGTTTACTGTGTTCGAAAGTACAGCTGAGATCAGTGAAAATAGGTCGGAATGCATAAAATGCAATATAATTCATTTATTTAATGGCCAAATCAAATAAAAACTATGCAGCATTACATAAAATAAATGTATCAAAGTTTATCCTTAAACTTAAAAGAAAATTTCTTATCCACTCTCGGTCTTCAATGTTCCTTTTAACTAGACGCAGAGTCTTGCATCAACCAAAAGAGATATTTTTCAGCCACTTCAAGGCAACAGCTGTCGAAATTTTCATATTTTAGGATAAAGTGCTATTTTAAAAAATCTTTTACTAGATACTATAGTCAGGACCAGGAGCAATGTAATCTTGCCTTTGATGCAGGACATTTGAACCGCCCTTTGAACGATTTCTAAGTTACTTTATAAAGAATGAAACGAAATGGGTTTTGAAACGGTTGTGTACAACTTGTTGGTGTTCAACTGGAGTCAAATTGAGGACAATAACTTATTATTCGATCGTGCTTACATTCTGTAAATGACAACAATCATTATTCAAACAAGAAGATTGAGTAAAAAATACAAGAAATGGAAATGCAAGAAGACGCTAAAAATCGAATGAAAACACGCTTGAACTTTGTAGGAGAAAGTTTTACGTTTGATTTATGGACCAGCGTTGACTATAGAGGAGATTTAACCACGAAGTGTACGAGTTGTAAAGTGACACCGAAGCGTTTATAACGATTAAAGCAGCTAGGGCATGTAGGGCAGATAAACACCAATGCTGCAACCCGAATAATCTTCGAATTCAACATTGATATCTTACACAAAAGAGGATGGCAGTGTTAAGTTAAGCGTTTAAGTTCGAAAGGCTAAGGGCCTTTGTTCCCCGTGTCTGAGATTCTAGGTTGTGAGCCGTTGGGTACATGTATTCAAATCCCCCATCACCATGATAAAATCTCAGCTGTTGTGTAGAAGGCGGTGCCTAGCTGGTTTTACAAGATCTCCTCCGATGATAGCTCTGTAGGGACGTAACAATGTACAATTGTTACGCTTCCCGAATTTTTCAATCAAATTCTGTCTCCGTGCATGTGTCAGGAAATTAGGCCCTTAGCATTCGAATGCTGTATTTTCGGATACATCTCCACAATAGTACAGTGCTATGCTTTGATGACTTGTACTTTTCCGCATGTAATGACCTCACTTCGCTTAGCCACAAAATGTTCAACCTACACATATCGCACTAATAATTTGTTAAATCAAAGAAATCTGACGTCTTCACGTTCTTAATTCCTTAAGTCGAGGAGAAGAATTAGTACTGTGAAAACTAACAAATCAGTTAGAGATCATCTTCATTCACATCGTAGTCAAACAAAAACTCCATCATTGTGGTGCCCAGTGAACGCAACTAATTAGGTTACCACGAAGACGAACTCGAATGTGAAATCTGAACCAAAATGGAAACACGAACACGAAACTTTTGCTTCTGCAGCAAAATAAGACGGCCCATGGAAAATGGCTGCTTGTCAATTCCGCAGCTCTTTTGTCTGACGAGTTTTTCATTCGATTTTTTCTGTTATTGAAAGCGAGTTCTTTTGAAGTACTTATTTTTGTTATTTTCTTTGAAAATTCATCAAATAAAAAAAAACAAAAACTTTCCCGAAAAAACCAGTGCGGCTCAGCACAAAGCGCAGCCATCCGCTCTTCAATTTCGGATACTCAAATCCACCATTATTGCGTATCGTTCGTCGTTCATCATCATCACTAAACACTGTCGTTTTTTTTTCTTTTTACACATTTTCCAAGTACCTACCTACGCAAGAAAATTAAGAAAATAAAATAAGTGCTTCTGTGTTTAAGCAGCTGCTTCAAAATTGTTAAAAAAGAAGTTATTTTTTTGACAAAAAATTTACGACAAATATTTAAAAGAAAAAAAAAAAAAAAATTTGTTCGCACGCTGTGAAAACACTCAAAAAGAACTCGAAACGACACCTATACTTGTCTCGCTCCCGTTGCTATCGAATTTATCTGGGCGAACTTCTCTGTGATTCGTTTGCGATTTATGTAGAAAAAAAGTAAAAAAGAAAAAAAAAAAAATAGCTTTTCGTAAAAAGTGGCACACACGGAAAACAAAAAGAAAACGGGAGTACCAATTTTTGAAATAATTTTCGTCAAAATTCGCATCAAAGGGAACACAAATTGAAAATGGAAAAGTTACGCCAGATGAAGGACAGCCGGAGCTCGGAGATCATAATCGGAGGAAAATACAGAGTTATTCGAAAAATCGGTGAGTAATTTGTGTTTCCAAATCGTCCAATCGTCCAATCGTCGTCGTGGTTAGAGTGGAAACTTTGGTCGGATCGGGAATCATGTGTGTTGGCTGGAGTTTTTAGGGGAAAGGCTCTCTTCCTCGAGTGTCGTCCAGCCATGGGCGACGACGTGTTGTGGTGAAATTGTAAATTAAAGTTCCAGCTGGAGGTGCATTTTTTTAATTTTTTTTTTTCTCGTGTAGGATTGTGTATATTTTCTTTCTTTTTACGCAAGGGCAAAACTTGTTTTCGCAGGGCAGGCCAGCAGCAAGTGCTTCTGCGGCCATTTTTTCTTTTTGTAACGGCAGCACTATGGCTGGATACTTGTCGTTTGTCCACAAAAGTGTTGTCTCCCCGGAGAGAGGGACTGCAAATCAAAGTGTGTTGTTTTTCTAATTTAATTATATGTGTCGATTGGGAAACGACTGCATTGGCAACGATAAGCTGGACACGGCACAGTTGGGAGTCCGCATTAAGATTAGACCAGTGGACGAGAGTGTGTTTTTTTTGTCGTTTCTCTCATGGAAAAAGATGAATCACCAGTGGGCTTCATTAGGAAATTTCCCCATCGATGACGAGCGAATTGTAGGGAAAAGCTACTTTTCAAGGTCCGATGTGTGTATGCATGCACCTACTTTCGGGTTTTGGGTTTGTTTTGCATGCGCTACACGTTGATGGTCTTTGTTGTTGCTTGTGGTGTCGATATCTGGAATGGGTTGTCTCATTTGTAAACACAGCAGTTTGTGTTCGTTGGCCCTTCGTGCAGCGATAAGGTTTTTCATGTAAATTCTATGTGACACAGTTTGTCGGATACAGGTTACTTATCAAACGAGAGGCTTGCATCGTTAGTTTAGTGCAGATGGATGAGTAGAGAAATCGATTTCCTCTGTGGGTGTCATTATTATAACAACTTGGGCGGACACCTTAGTTTTTGTGGTCGATTTTGGCTTAGAAACCTTGGAAAAGCGCTGAACGACATGAACATGTACAATGAAGGTCAAATGTTCTCTTTATAATGAAAATATCGCCATGCCATTGCTTCAGCACGTTTTAAACAGATTGGATGTCTACCTTTTTGGTGGCATTAGTTTCAATTCGTATTACATTTCGTGTATTCATAGTTTTCATGCAGCCATTTGGACGTTGCTATCCCCCATTTGCTTCCTTTGGGGGTTTTTTGAGTGCCCACTCTATTCCATTACTTGTTTACTTGTTTGTTTATGTTTCTCGGGGCAGATAACAGGTCTACCCCAGTCAAATTCTACGACACCCAGCCTGTACGGGTTGTGTGCGACCGAACTGATTGTCACTGTTGCTTTTATGTACACGACCGAGTCCACTGCCACTGTTGCTTTTGTATACACGACTTGAGACATACAAAATGAAAATCTTCAAGACCGGCTCTACCATCCACTCGGACCGTCTGAATCTCTGGACTCAAATTGTTTTTCGTTGTTGGAAGCGTTCTTATTCTATTGCCAGATGGTTCTATTGTTCTATTTGATTTTGACTATTGAGAGAAGCACCCGTCGAGGTTGTAGTTGCTGCTCAGAAAGTAATTCTAACCAAATGACTCTATGGTCTTCGTTGAGGTCGAATCAGCAAAAAAAAAAAAAAGTATGGCAGCTCAGGAGTCGTTACTGTTCCTCCGCTGATAGGTAGTTTATATGGTGGATGATGTTGAATAAACATTTCCGCTGAAGTAACCATTGAACAGAACAGTACTGAGCGTTGGGTTAGTCATGTTCTGAAAGCTTCCTGCACTGGTATCCGTTTGAGTGTTCAAAATACCGGTTCGTAGAAAATGTATTTGTCTGCCGATGACTGCCTTCGCCATCAGCGATTCAGTGGAGCAGATATTGGAAAGGGACTACAGTGTACTCTCTCCTTACGGACACCTCTCATAAGCGGACAATTTTCTCGGAACCGTCGGTGTCCGCTTATGAGAGAGTACACTGTACTTACATTAATATTATGTTTGTTTGACAGGAGTTGCCTTGGGCAGGATTTTTCATCAAACTGCTCTTCTGAGAGGGCGTTTGGTCTACCGATTGACTGAAAGACAAATTGTTGGCTGAAAGACGTTTGTTGGTGGGCGCTTACTTAGAGACAAAATTCCTAGAACCATACGCTGGTAATCAATCGATAAATTGATTGTCGTCGCAGTAGCCGCCTCTCCGGAATCGAAGGTACCTAAGATAGGGAAACGATTTGCAGAATCGACCGAAGAAAGCCGCAGAGCTGCTGAAGCTGGTGTAGAATCTGTTGTGGGCGATGTCATCTAGATGTAACATTTCGGCCGGAGGAACCCGGTGAGCTGCTAAAGGTGGTGTGAAGTCGGTTGTGGGCAATGCCATCCAGACGTAAGATTTCTGTTGTGGCTTGCTCTGCTCATAGTCGTATAGGGTTTGTTCAAATATATCCATGGCCTTCTCCGATTTTCGGGAATTTTCTCTTGTGGTTGAATAGATTTGAAGTCGGTTGGCCAGGCTAGAGAGAATGTGAACATTAACTTGTACTGTGTCTCCTTGTAGGCAACGAACGTTGGTGAGGTCCAAGGTTCACAGATGATGGGTGCAAGAATGAACATAAAATCTTTTTTGAGGAAAGAGCGGAGTGGATCCATTCTCAGCTTTTAAAGCGCCATTTGGTTATTGCATTCAGTTTTCCGATACGATGGACTGTATTCGTTGATATCAACTGCCCTGATGATCTTACTTCGGTTGTTGAAGATAAGAAGGAAGCAACTGAAACTTTTCCCACCTGTTGCTGATTGGAACTCACCGAATTTTGAAACATGCTTGTGGTGCCAATGATCGAAAGGTCGAAGAACGTGTGTATTTGAAGTATTCGAGGTTCTCTTCCCCCTTGCGGCCTCTACAATCCGATAAGTCGGTGACTCCCAATATTCTTGGGTTTGGCTAGGGGTGCATGTCTGGCATGTAGGCAGATTGAAGTATGGTTTACGTTGACATTCGTTTCTTTCATGACATATCTCAGGGAACTCTCTGAATTTAACTTTGTTTTGATTTGCTTTGATTCTCTGTATAACTAAACTTACACATTTATGCCCATCGTCTTTATAGAACAGAGTGGAGCATAAAGTGAGTAAGAGCAAAGCAATAAAACCGGAAACACATGTAATGAAAGGGTAGCACACAGAGTGCAGCGTCGTTGGAAGGTCGAGCAAAGCGTCAACAAGAGAGAAAAGCGGCGATTTCAAACATGTTCGATTACTCCGCTATCATCGCTTTGATGTTTCACTAGACGTGATCGTAATGTGTTAAATTTTGTCAAGTAAAAAATCGAACGTGTTTATATTCACTCGAAAATATTCTTAAAATTTAACGCGATCTTCTCGTAGCTCTCGGAATAAATGGGGAAATTCACCGTGGACACCTCGCGATTCGTTAACCACATGAATCCCTTCACTTCTGTTTCCGCATGACAGAAAATACCACATATTTAAGGATGGGTTTTCAGTAAAGTACAAAATATAAGGATCCATTCTTATTCACAAAAGAAAAATATTCAAATGGAAAAGAATGCTTCTACTTTGCTCTTCGTTCTTTGCTCCTCACTCTGGCTAGCCTTCATCCTTGCTCTCATCTCGGAGGAATTTCTTAGCTTTGCTCTCAGCTCCACTCCGTTTGTAAACTTAGGTCGATATATTTCAGGTAATTATCGTGTACTGATTGTTTCGGACACCGTTTGAAAATCACAATTTCTCTACGGAGCACTTGACATACCAGTATTTATCTCGTAATATCTCCCTTTCAAGTCTCTTAGGTCTGCAGCTCTATAAATAAACAGCAACCACTCATATTGTGAGCGTTACATTTTTCGCCCGAATGGAAGGGTCCTACAATGTGTTGCCGGTTTGAGGAGCTGGAGAGTTGAGGAGCGTTTCTATGACAAATTATACTCTCAGAGGTTTGCCATTCTCTGATGAGAGACTGAGGTTTGAACCTACGCAGCCCACACAGCAGTTTAAAGCAATAACTATTGAGCCACGGCAACCACAAGTCTTTGTTCATAGCGCGATATTTATAGACCTCTTGTAGTTGAACGCATTTCTGTTTAGTCAGGGAATAGTTGAATCTAGGGGCCATGGAAACTATTCACAGGTTTTATCTCTTTTTAGGTTGCAAAGTAACTGAAGCAGCATGCTTGATGTATACAAGCGTGTACCGACTAAAGAAAACATTTCACTTATATTTTCCCTCGTCTAGGGTTTTCTGTTTCGTATTTGCTGGGTTCTACATTGCAGGCTTCCGCACTGTTGTTCCTGTTGACACAGTTTCTTTTTACCACGTATTCGCTAACTTGTAGTTGTAGGGCTCGGCACAAAAGATCTTCCAGGTCGAAGCACTGTCTGGCCTCAGTCAGTATGGGTAGGAGGCCTTACTCTAGTAACCTGGCAATAAATGTCCTCTGGGTTGATGGAAGAAGATGGTAGCTTTGTAATTGTTGACTGAATTGTTAGCGGAAATTCGTATAAAAAACATCTCCCATGTGTCATACATTTATCAGGCGCAGAAAATGAACCGCAGCACGTATATTTTGTATGCTTTCACCCATAAGCTACACAACTTGGTTGAAAAACTTGAATTTCCCGATCCCAGCAAATGTATATTTCGGTCGTAAAAGTTAACCACCACCTCTAGTAGGTCAATAAATGTACGAACTTCTCGTAAACCTTGTATATTCTTTTAGAACACTTGATTTTAAAATCTTTTTTCTTTCTTTCTCTCCCTTTTCATTTCATTGTTACAGGTAGCGGTTCGTTTGGTGACATCTATCTTGGCATGAGCATACAATGCGGCGAAGAAGTTGCCATCAAAATAGAAAGTGCCAATGCCCGGCATCCACAGTTACTCTACGAATATAAACTGTATCGGGTGTTGAGCGGTGGCGTTGGTATACCACGAATCCGGTACTATGGTCACGAGAAGAGCTTCAACACTTTAGTTATGGATTTATTGGGACCATCATTGGAAGATCTCTTTAATTTTTGCACACGTCATTTTACAATTAAAACCGTTCTCATGCTGGTTGACCAGATGATCGGTCGCCTGGAATTCATACATTTGAAATGTTTCATTCATCGTGATATTAAGCCCGACAACTTCCTAATGGGCATTGGACGACACTGTAACAAATTGTTCTTAATCGATTTCGGTTTAGCTAAAAAATACCGCGATCCTCGCACTCGTGTACATATTCCATATCGTGAGGATAAAAATCTAACCGGCACCGCCCGTTATGCATCAATTAATGCCCATTTGGGCATTGAGCAATCTAGACGCGACGACATGGAGTCGTTGGGATATGTTATGATGTATTTCAATCGTGGTGTCCTTCCATGGCAAGGCATGAAGGCCACCAACAAAAAGCAGAAATATGAAAAAATCTCCGAAAAGAAGATGTCAACTCCGATAGAGGTCTTATGCAAGGGTTTCCCCGCTGAATTTTCAATGTACTTGAATTATTGTCGTAGTTTGAGATTTGAAGAGCAACCAGATTATATGTATTTGCGGCAGTTGTTTAGGTAAGTATATGTTGAAAAAAAAAATTTTTTTTTTATATTTTTTCATAATAGAAAGGTTTCTTCGCAACGCTGGTATGGGAAGGATGCTCACCCTATCTTCTTTCGTCGGAACTGTAGAGATAGATTAGGTTTTGGGATGTGTGATAGGAAGCGCGAAAGAAATGGAGTTGCTCCTAGATGTAGAGTCGATGCGATGGATGCAGTAGCACTGCGGTCAAGTCGATGCATTTTGACTCTAGTCGATGCGATACTCGAGCTAGAGTGCCTCCTCCGGTCCAATTGCTTTGATGAACCGGAGTATCCTGTGCAGATACAAAGATGTTAATCTTTCTTTTGTGGAAAAAAGCTTCACATTCCATAAGAATGTGTGCTAGTGCTTCTGCAAGAAACCTGCAGAATCTGCAGAAGTCATCCTATCCAATACTCAGTTTGGTAAGATACCCCTTGAGCTTACAGTGACCATTTAACATGCCTGTTAGGATGCGAACGGGTACCCTAAAAACGACCCCTACGGCTGCACTAGAGACAGTTCTCCACCTGCTCCCTGTCGATATCTTCGGGAAGCTATTGGCAGCCAGAGCAGCACTTAGGCTTCTCTACTCTAGTATCTTGAATGGCAACAGTACTATTCCTAATAAAATGGACTATATTATCTCTCAAATTGACTTTAACGTCAGATACAGACTTCGGATTCCTAGCAGAGGCGTTTCGGAGTCTGGAGCAGTTTTGAGCGACTCCCGATAGAAATACTCACAGGCGGATCCAAGACGGCTTTTGGTTCGGGAACGGGAGATTTCTCCTACGCATCAGACATAGCCATTGCCATACGATTTTTGGATCACTGTAGTGTGTTTCAAGTTGAAATTACGGCACTCCGCGAAGCTGCGGCTTGGTTTTCAATTAACTCGATAGATTGTAGTGCTATTGTACTATACATAGATAGTCAGGCAGCTGTTAAAGCCTTGGAATCGCCGACATTACGATCACGGTTGGTAAAGCAATGCCGCAGATCTCTTTACCAGGTTGTTGATAGATGGGACGTAACCCTGTGCTGGGTCCCAGGACATATGTAGGATAGTTTTCAGGCAACTGTAGGGCGGACGAACTGGCAAAAGAAGGCGCAGGATGGCATCTCCCCGAATATCTAAATGCTACTATAGAAGCCAGGAAACTGGCAAACAATAGGTGGAACTAACCGGAAACTAAGGTTCACTAATAGGGGTCCTTATCGTACGTTTCTGCTTGATAGGTAGAAATTCACTGAGATTGGCCTAGAGGCTGTACAGACGAAAAAACCCTAGATGATGATCTTAACGATCTAGACGAACTCAACATACAAAAGATAAAAAACTTTATCTGCCGGTTAAAGTGGTTCAATACATAGTGTTGATATCGATACGGTGCTGGTAAGTTGGTATTTATCGTGGTATCACAGTGGATCAATCTGATCTAAGTGTGTCTTTGCCTGAACGGGGGCAGCCATCTAACCTAACCTATGATGAGAAGCAGGTTTTTGTTGAGGCCTGGGTAAGTTTTGTTCATTTTCTGGTTCAAGTTCCTTGGTCTGTTTCAAATCAAAGGAAAACTTTCTCCATACTTGTAGGAGTAATAACAGGTCATAATAGTGAGGACGAACTTTGCAGGGGTTGCGGAGGCGAGGAAGTTGGTAAGGACACAACCCGCTTCGTCTGCCGCTGCCCAGTTCTTTGCCACCTCAGACATAAATCCTTTGGAAGGCCCTTTTTTCAGGACACCGGAGAACTTAGTGACGTACCTATCAGAATAAGAGAGTGCTTTGGGTATTGCTTTACGAGCAAGGGGTACCTTCTTCCCCAGAATGGGCGTCCTAATAGGTCTCTACTGACCTAAATATGGCGCAGAGGGCTCTCTCTCGCCTCGCCAACTCATCTAGCTAAATCAACCTAACCTACTTTTCCCAACACCTCTCAATATGGTCTCTTTGCAAATTCTCTCTAGCGCTGTTTGTATTGGGGTATGTCCCACGTTCATCTCTAGTGCAGACGTGGGACATGGTTGCATTGATCCTATTGTACAGGATAATTTTTCCACCTTACCTAGGGATATCCTTGTAGTGCTTAGCATTGCTCTAGAGGTGGTTAGTAGGAAGAAGAAACAGAACTGCAGAAAGTATAGCTCCTTGAGGTACACTTGCATTTATTTTAAAAGTGTCCAACGATACACGGTCGACCATAACTTTCTTTGATCATCAAATCGAATTTAGCATCTAATTTACTCATGAAAGCTGTTTTGGCTTGCTCGGTCAGGTTGCAGCGTCATTGCCTTAAGGCTTTGTTTGTTGATGGATGCGGCTTGTTCGAAGTTTTTGTCGAACCAAGGTTTATTTGCGGTGGATTTCTTAGTGGAATGGAAAATGAAGAGCTCCAATTCCTTGAGAATTATCTCAGTGACTGCTTCGGTGTACGTGTTGGAAACTTTATTCCGTAATAAAACGTCAGCCGATAGAAATGTCTCGAAAAATTATGGAGGTTCTCCAATTAGCCAGTTAATATTTTTAGATCGTACACTGATGGTTCGGTCTCTCATTGTCGGTTTTGGTAGTTCGCGAAGAGCCGATTTTGCGGCGTGGTCCGAACCTCCTAGGGCAGCGGAGTTTTCTTGCCTTTAAGTGTACCTCGTTTCTCTTTTCTCCGATGTCTGAAATATTTGTGTGGCCAAAGCGTTGTTAATCCTTTCCAAATGGTGCAACTCGCTAAATTTCTATTCCCCGTTGTATCTAAAATTTTTTTAAAACCATTTTTACCTTAACACTCTTTTTCCGTTTTAGAATTTTGTTCCGCACCCTTAATCACCAGTACGATTATATTTACGATTGGACAATGCTAAAGCAGAAGACCCACCAGGGCTCCGCGAATGCAGCTATACCCCAAGGAACGGCAGAGCCTCGCAACGAACGGGATAAAGAGAAAGAGAAACAGAGCGGAAAAACAATGCTTTCCGATTAAATTAGATTAAAAAAAAAAAAAAAAAAACAAACAAAAAACCAACTAACAAATCAATTTATTTCTTCAAAACGTTATACAATTGAAAATATGAAAACAACAAAAGAAAAACAAACTGAAATAGTTATTTTAAACTAATTGAAAGGAAACCGAGTATATTCAGAAGATAAATTCGCGCAGAGTAAAACAAACCACACACACAACCTACCACACGATGACATTTCTGCAAAACTAGTTTGCACCAAACGGAGGTTTTTCTTTTATCAACGTCGTCACTACGTCCCTATTTTTCCGACTCTCAAGCTCTCTCTTTGGAAACACGCAGCCAATTGAAACAAAATTAATACAAGCCACACACACACACAACGTTCTCTTGGCAAACGAGGATTTATTATATGTTGAACATTGTAAATTAATTTATTTTCACGAAATCCTTAGATTTTGTTTAAAGATTTAGGCTGAAGAATTAAAAAAAAAAAAAAAAAATTATTGAAAATGATAATGGAGTTAACAATAAAATCGAACATCTGAACTACATCTGAACCCCTTGCAATTATTGTATTTTCTTTGAAATGAAGTGTGTGCTGCGGAACGGGCGACCTTCTGCGTTTGAAATGAACTAATTTGGTACACATAAGATATAATGATTTCATATTATATTATATTTCTTCCTTTTTTTTTTTAATTATATTATTATTTGTACGTATCCGCTCATACATATGCATACAGCAATAACTTTAATTTTAGTTTCACAAAACGAAATCTTTTGTTTCATTATTAAACTTTATCTATCTCTTATTTTTTTTTGTTTAATTCTACACTATATATATACATATACTAAACAGCTTTGTTTATTACATTTTAGTTTACATAAATATAATACTTTTCATTATAGGTCCTAAAGAAAAAAAAACAAAAAAAGAATTAAAAAAATGTGTAATTGATGCAAAAACAATAAATAATTTTGTATGTAAGAAACCATAATCATTGCGTAGAGTAATATATAAATTAAATAAAAGAACAAAAAAAAAACAATGAAACATCTAAATGCATACATTACTTATTAACCTGTAATTATTGGTTAACTGATAAGTAAATAAAGTTTATTAAAAGAATAAAAAAAAATCAAATAAAACGGGGAAAACCACAAATCTACAAGATGCCTGGATTTTTATTTTCGCCTGCTCGCGTTAAATTATGTGGTCTTACTATTTATAATAGTCGTTGTGATAGCCATTTCAGGTAAGTAGGTACCGTCGAAATCGCTTATAACCACTCGGTCATAACGACAAAATTTTTAGGTTCCTGCCAAGCTCCTTTCGCTTATAACGACCAAATTCAACGGTCCCTTGAAGGTCTTTATAACCGATTTTGACTACGTAGATACTGTAAAGCTGGGTATCGACTATGCGCGGCAAACCCTCGAACATTGGTGCGCGCAGCAGCCGCGCATAATGGCTCCTGATTGGAACGCGCGGCAACCAGAACATTGAAGCGCTCAAACATGCCGCGCGTCGTTCCAATAGCTGTGGATTTTTAGTTCGCGCCAAGGTTTTTTCAATGTTTTGCTTGCGCGCAGTAGGGACGTTATTTTAATGTTTGTTGTGTTCAAATGCGCGACAACAGACATTTCAGTATTGTTCGGCGAACACTGTTTGTGTCGACTGGATCGACGGGCGTACGCGGCAGCCGCTCTATATCAAAACTCCTGCCAAAAATGGCTCGCGCGCCATATGATACAATTTGCCGCAGTCGAACACGGTACGCGCGGATGCCGCGCGTAGTCGATACCCACCTTAAGAGAACTTTTAAACGTGCTCATCGCTTATTCTCCAAATAGGTTACAAGTCGTGATCTGGGTGTCAATCCTCACAAGATTGGATTTGTCCTATTTACTGCGAAACATACGACTCGTCAAGAAGATCCACCCTTCTTATCTGAAAAGCTAATGCCAAATACTTGGGTCTTGGACAGAAAACTAAACGGAAAAGCCTATCTCCTTGAACACCTTAGGAAGCAAGCTGATATACTGTACATATGTACTTCATGTAAAGCGGTGCTGATAAACTTGTTCTGAACTAAATGTAATGTATCTACCGTCGCCGGTCGCCGTGGCTCAGTGGTTGTTAGTTAGACTGCTGGGACTTGGGTTTAAGCGGCAGCCATGTCCACCGAACATTTTTCGCGGCACCGCCTCTCGTCGGGGAATAGCACGCAAAAATATATAACGCACAAAATGAATGGTTGCGAGAAGTTCTTGGCTTATTCCGAGCTGTCGCGACAGCTTTTTATTTATTTTAGGTAGTATCTACTGTATCAAGTCAAGTCGAATGTGAATCCCTGGAATTGTGCCAGTTTACTTTATTATGTCGCTTCAGATTCCTACTCGTCTGTTGAGAAGATGGCGAAGTGATTTTACATTTACCTATGCTGATGAACCCGCCAGGCACTACTCTACGATTCCTACGAAAACGACAGGAATTGGGTATGCCTCTCTCATTCAGTTCATTTATTCTTACTTGTTAATAAAAACGTTTAAATGTAGCTTAACAAAAAAGTATGCCTCTCTATAGGTGTAAATATTCCATCGAGTTAGATACCCAAGGTATATAGAGCTGGGCCACCTTGCTTAAAACTGCCAAGATGGCCAGTAGACCCTACAAGAAAATCCTTAAACGTAAGGATGGCAATGCTACTTTATTGCCATCAGACACATCGAAACGAACGCTTCTTCTTCGCTCGGCGTGGGTGAA
Organism: Matsumyia berberina; assembly: GCA_917880715.2. Lineage (NCBI taxonomy): Eukaryota > Metazoa > Arthropoda > Insecta > Diptera > Syrphidae > Matsumyia > Matsumyia berberina. Next base: position 98,736,413 of record OU862871.1, read on the forward strand.
GGAAGCGAAGAATATAAATTGAGCTTACTTCCGAATCAATGCTGTCTCCACAAGTCTGTTTCTCAAAAGCAAACAATTTAAAATTTAAACCTCCAATGTTATTTGCCGTTGGGTTTCTTGGGAAATGGACCTTATTTCAACGTCACTGACCTACTGAACATGAACAGGTGACTAGCATCAAAGACAACCGTCCCGTTTCCATTAAACTTAACCTCATTCGAGACGAAACATAGTGGAATGAAATTTGTTCAGCCGAGTGGTGGAGTGTTTTTGCTGGGCGGTGTTCCAAGTCATCTGCCAAAAGTGACAGCCTTCATATTTTGTTTACTAATTTGCACGCATTTGTATAAAAGAAAATATTGAACTTGTAAAAATGTTTGCCTACGTCCAAAAGTCCGGTACGTCGAAAGTATGTCTTCTCATCAATTCCCTTTTGAAACGTCACACGGGAAGTTTAGACTACTTGCACAAACTTGATACAAGTCCATTGACAAAGGATGATGCAACACTTCCTAATGAATTGGACGAATCGGAGAAAAATGCGATACTCAGGAAACATCGGAATAATGTCCCAGAAATCCGATCAATATTGGACAAGTTAGCTGACCAGCAGTTGAATAAAGTGGAAGTTCAAAGATTGCAAGAGTCCCTGCGAGATGAGTTGATGAAACTACCAAATAAAACGCATCCTAGAGTGTTAAACTATGGCGATGATCCTAAAGAATTTTCCAAATACAATCAACAGCCAGAGTTTGCATTCAAGCCGAAGGAGTTCTCTGAATTAGCATCGAAGGCGAACCTGTTTCGAATGGATCATTTGGGAAATTTTACCGGCCACAAAAGTTATTACCTAATGGGTGCTGCCGCCGAGTTGGAGCACGCTCTAACGCAGTACTTCTTGAAAAAACTTAAATCAGTAGATTTTCAATTGATTTCTGTGCCTGATATTCTGCCAAAGGAGGTGATCGAGGGATGTGGCATGCAGACATCTGGCGAGCGAACGCAAGTATTTACCTGATTTTTATACAAGTCTTAAAACTGAAACGATATACAGTCGATTCCCTCTAAGTTGAATTCGACTCTAGTCCAAATTGTTTCCACCTTATTTTTTCCAAAGTGAAGAAATTCTCTTAGTCGAAATTCCTATATATTGTGCCCTGGTTCGTACTACACCACTTATATAGTAACATAGACGCTAGTGGGACGAACAGGATCTGATATGCTGTTTATCAATCCACAAACTTAACTTAACCTAGTATGTTTTGCTTTCTTTTTTGTTAAACTAACAGAGGACATGGTGGTCGCCGTGCCTCATTCTTTACTGCGTGGGTTCAAGCCCCAGCCATGTCTGACAATCCTCCGAGAATATAATTTCTCATTAAAAAGCTTCTCATTCGTGCAAAAAATGCAACACGCACAACATTAATGGTTGCGAGCAGCTAATCCTTGGCTCATCCCGAGCTATCGCGCCTGCAATTTATTTTTAATTTTAACAGAGGACATGAGTAGGCACAACCATATCGTCTCATTTAACACCCATACCTCATCAAAATCATCTCTGTTACTCATTCCATTCTTATATGTTTAGGTTTACAAATTGAATACGGGAAAATGCTTATCGGGAACATCCGAAATGGCCCTAGCCGGATACTTTTCAAATAAAATATTCGACGAAGCTGAACTTCCAATCAAAGTTACATCGGTTAGCAGATGTTATCGGGCCGAAACTTCAGGACTTCATGAAGAAAAAGGCATCTACAGGTAAAGTAACTCTTAAGTATACATCCAAGTGTGATAATTATCTAAACTTCCATCACTTTTAGGGTGCATCAATTCACCAAAGTGGAAATGTTCTCGGTGTGCGCCGAAGAAAAGTCTGAAGAAATGTTGGAATTTTTCAAGAATATCGAAATAAATTTGTTCGAACAGCTTGGTATTCACTTTAAGCTTCTGGACATGCCACCGTCTGAGTTGGGTGCGCCGGCATATCAAAAGTATGATATAGAATCTTGGATGCCGGGTCGACAGATGTGGGGAGAAATATCAAGCTGCAGTAACTGCACTGATTATCAAGCGAAGCGACTCAATATTCGCTATCGCACATCGAAGAATGAGATTAAGTTTGCTCATACGGTAAATGGAACTGCAGGAGCTGTTCCCAGACTTTTGATTTCATTGCTAGAGAGTAATCAGTTAGAGAATGGAAGAATTCGTGTGCCTGGTGTATTGAAAAAATATATGAAGAATATTGACGAGATTAGCAGAGAGAAACGCCTCCCAGAACTTAAGTTGGTTAAACATGTAACATCACCAAATATAACAGAACTTTAAGCAAATACATTTCGTTTTTTTTTTGTTACCCTTATACCAAATATATAAGGTAACTGCATGGCTAGTATCTAAGATGGACTCTGGTGTTGAGGCCGGTGTGTTTGGCTCCAATTGCAAAAACTCGAAGGTATTTGGAATGTGTCCCAACAAAAAAAAAACACAACCTGCTTGCCAGCCACAATAAGGTTCGCCTAGTGTGGTTACCGGGTAACAAAGGTTTCATGGGAAACAGAAAGCCGACGAACGGGCAGGAGAAGAGTGCACGCGATAGAAAGAATCGCGGAAAGTTTGTGTCAAAACTGCAACAAATGAGAAGATGCAAAGAGATTTCGAAGATCACTAGGCAAACCTCTCGACAAAGTGGCAAAATGACTAAATCACTTATAAAGTAACCTGCCCACGAGAAAGGCTCTGGGTTTAAGCAAGGACCTATTGAGTCCAATGGTAGGACTAACCACAGGGCACTTCAATCTTTAAAAAACTAGAATAATCTGGGCCACGCCGAAATTACGAGGAAGGAGAAAAAGGCCTCGAACGCTTCCTATGCCATTACCCAACCCAATCTAGAACAAAGGAATCCTTGACATCCTAGTCTTCAGATCACGTAAACTAGTGTCAACTCCATTATTGTTCCCACTTTCGCCTAGATCGCTCCCAACATTTATCCCAAACCTACCCTATTTAAATTTAAAAGAGGGAAACACAACGATTCCGAAGAAAAAGTCTTCCGCTCATTGTCATATACCATATACCATGGAAAGTATCTCAGTTTCTTCCAGGCCGGCCTGTTTTTTATTAAAATCTTTACCAATATTAATCAAGGGCGGATTTATTACTCACTGATGATCAAGGAGCGCTTAAAGCCTTGGGTCCTTACTGCATTAGCTCAGCTTCAGTGCTCCCCAAACTCCGCGCTTAGAACCATTCTAGAGCGATGGGGAAAAAAACAACCACACCCTATTGTGACAATACTCAAGGAATCAGACAAGCAAAAAGGCTCATCCACCGTATGAATAGAAAATTTAAGAATGTCCTTAAATACAATAGGCAAAATAGTTAAAGACTCGCTGACTTCTTTTCTGGACATTGTAGTCTGAGTTATCCTCTGCACAAGATAGGTATTGCTCAGAAAAATGTATACTCTGCCTAGAGAAAGACGAAATAGAACAACTGATGTGTGTATGTTACATTAGAAGGCGAGTTTTTTTAAGAGTACATCCTGAACCCTGGAGATATTAGAAATGCTTTGGCAGCCGATACACGTGTTTAACCAGTTTTGTCAGAGGTCGCAGTGTCAACCACAAGCAAAGCAGAGCAACAACCGCTTGACTGAAGAACTCACCAAAACACGATACGAAGTATTCCATTCCCCGAAGCGACTTGGACTGGGTGTACTTCGCGCTACGTGTTAAAATATCCTTAAACTGAAAGCAGTCAGGAAAACCAAAACGGGAGAAAGGGAAGATGTGTCATTTTGTAAATGGATCTAGCCTAGACTGGATCGGACTTTATCCAACGGGTCTTTAATAAAAACAAATCAGTAGCGTTATCGGTGGCACAACAGGATACTTATCCTTTAAGTCAAGCAGCTAGGCCATGCTAAGGTGAGTTTCAGGTTCAGTATATCTTCAAGCACTAGACACCCACACACAAAACTACATATATTGAAACCTGAATGCCTGCTTAGACATTCTATCGTGTGAGCAAATGTCGATTCTTACTGTTTCTTAGTTGTAAACACAGTAAAAGTTTCACTGTTTAACAGGAAGTTCCCAAGAAAAAGAAATCCACGTCTTAAAAGGGCTGCACATCCATAGACATTCCATTGAAGTTGAGCGCCAATGCATTCTACCTAACACGCTTGGAGTAGTTAAGCTAGGGCTGATAGATGAAACTTCATAAAAATCGGGATATCAGAGCCCGAAAATCGGGACAAATCGGGACATTTAGAAATATGTAATCATAAAATCTTAAACACGCAGTCAAGGAACACATACATAAATACACACACATTCCTATGTACCCTGAAATATGGCAATTTTCCAATGCATAAAAATATGCCCCTTTTCGTCGAAGTATGTATGTATATCTCATCGATGATCGCTAAGCGTAAAATATTGTGGCGGATGTGGAACATTTTAACCATTTTTTGAGGTGCTCTCTGTATTTGAAGTATATACATATTTCACATATTTGTCGGATGAACTTATTTTGGAAGTACATAGTACCTTTAATAAGCTGCTTCCAATGTTTCAATTGATAAGCTGTTTTTTATTCCTTTCGCTGTCGTCATTAAACTAAATACTTTAAATATAGGCAAGGGCTCAACCAGAGTCCTATCTAGCAAGCACGATCCTTAACCAGATGTCACCCTGTTAAACACGTCGACTAAATTGGTTTAGATACATTCATCGAGCAAATGGACAACAATGTACCAGCCGTGAAATCATAGCTCTCAGGTTAGTGACGAATTGGAACCGAAGAGGATGGAAGGGTAACAGGCTACGGTACCTCAGGTCACGATTCACAGATCGGAGGTCCATTAAATGTTACAGTATGTGAGTCTAATAGACAACCGATACCAAAAACCTGTTCCTCCCACCCACACTCGGAATTCGCCGACCAGTAATTAACAAACCATTCAAACTGTTCATTCGTTACAATCAATTAATTTTATTTCCATATGTGAAGGTACCATGCGAATAAGGTAACAGATACATTTTAATTAATTTAAAAACAAACAAATTGCTGTTGTGTCAAACTCGTAGATTAGTAGATTTAATTCCAATGATTCTATGCGCCCCCTATTTGGAGTTAAGTAATGGCAGGCGTGGGTAACATCATTATTTTGCGTCTGCTCTGGCGCTGCTCACGACCTTGGCGGCTTTATAAGTTTACTGGCCGGCGGGGGTATCTTACAGAAGCCAGCCGCATCGAAGACCGGAAGTAGTTCACGAACACGCCCCGGAATGCTGCCATCTAACATTCTATTGTGCGAAAAAAAAACAGAAACGAAAAACAAAACAATAAAGTTAAACGCTTGACATGGTTACCTTCGTTTGTATTCGATCTTTGCGCCTTTCATGGGTATATTTGCCTCGGTCGGGAAGAAGGTGGCGTCATAGAAATTCAATCCGTTCTGCAGTAAGATATTATATTCATCCATTGAGGCCAGAGTGACACGGATGACTGCTGGTGGAATTTCCCTCTTGTGACGTTCGACTTTTTCCACGCCCACATCGGCCTTTGGTGTAGCGTTGCCTGTCGAAATGATAAAGGTGTCATAGGAACTTCAACTGGATGGAGTATAGACTTGCCTTCGGTATCTTTTTCAGTTGGCGTCGTCGATGAATGATGGACATGTAGCCGTACGACTTCGACGACAGAATCGAAGCGATAGAGCGCATGTCTGACATCCTCGACGGGCAAATCCTCGGGAACATCCAAAACGTATAGGGTAAACGTTTTTCGTGGTCGACAAGGTATGGCTATCTAAGGAAAGCAAGCATTTACAAATGGAATAAGAAGACGATTTCGGAGATGTGGTACATTTTAATTTTGTGTGGGTTACGGACAGGCCTCCAAATCCAAACAATCAAACAAGTGCTTCAGTAAGGTTAGGTGCAAGGTGCGTTGGATAAGTATCAATATGGATCCAAAGAGAACAAGATTATCGGCAGAGGGCTAAAGGGCTCAGAGCTAAGTCCGGTTTGGCGCTGGCGTGGTCTGAGGGGTCAACAATTATAAGTTTCGGTGACGACATCGCAATTATTGTGACTGCCAAGTTACTGGAAAAGGTGATCCACAATAACGACAGTATGCCAATGGCTGGGCTCATCTAGTCTCATGCTGCCGGAATACAAAACAGAAGGGAGTCTTATAAGCAGCACGCAAAACGGTCAACAGTCGTACTAGATGCGAGCCTCTCGTTCAAGGAACACCTCAAGCGTGTGAGTGACAAAACAGAGATCTCAGCCCTGCTTTCGCACAAATATTGTTCAATACTCGAGGTCCAAGGAACTGTTCAAGATTACTTTTGGTCAAAGCAGTAGCATCCATACTTCTCTATGCCACACCAATCTGAGTGAGGGCTGTGACCATTAACAGGGGTAATGTTGTCTCAGTGTACCAAATTTGAGCACCGAAAGCATGCTGTGCATGCGCAGACCGAACCATCTTCAGTGATGGCAAAAGTATTATCAATGGACATCCTGGTAGAAGACCAACAAAGACTATACAAAATAAAACACTCAAGACGAGAGCTAGCCACTTCAATCGGCGAAACCCAGCGGATGCCACAACGGATGGATGGCATAGGAGGAAGGCCGAATAGTTGTAAAAAAGGGAGGATGGACTCATATAAAACCCTGCGATGAATGCGATGAAAAGCCAAAAAAGGCATTAGCTCGGAGAAAAGGGTAAGAAGGGAAGGGTCTGTCTGTATATATTCTGGGAATTATAAATGTACCTCCTTAGGGACTTTTTCAAAAGTACTCAATTCACGACGCCTTCTTCATACTTCATCAGCCAGAGTAGCACAAGGGTTAAGACGTTGATACTCCGGTATAATACCGCCGGGCTTCGTAATGCCCTAGTACTTCAAAAATGTAGCTATGATCTTATCCTGGGAACCCAAAGCTAAATAGGTCGATACTGCAATTCAGTGAACATTCCAGATACCTAGGGGTGATTCTTGACAAAAAATCAGTTGAAAACTGAATGGCCAGGTAGGTTTCGGTCACCCTTTATTCCTGTCGTAGGGCTTTGTGTCTAAAATGGGGCCTTCAGTCTCAAGGAGTACCTTTGCTGGATTTAGTACGGGGTGCTAGTCTGGTGAACTGGTGAACAGCTTTGGACAAGAAAACTAACCCTGATCGTCATGTGGTGGTAACATGACACCCTCTGATCTCCTTCCCGAGTGCTTTAAGAACATCTCCTACTGCTGCTTTGTAGATGGTGCTCCACCTGCTTCTAATTGATATCCACAGGAAACAAATGACAGCTAAGGCCACACATCGACTTTAACACCAAAAACAAGATTAGAAATCCTGGCAGAAGCGTTTGGGAATCTGGGGGATCTTGGGTGAATTTACGATACACAAGTGAATCTAAAACAGCGTATGTGAAGATGCCCAGACGACTGCCAGGCAAAACTTACAGTTATAGAAGCTGCGGCTTGACTTCCAATTAACGCGGTCGAGTGTAGCGCATTAATAGTCAGGCAGCGATAAAAGCCTTGAAAATATGATAAAATCGTCGATAGATGCCATGTTCGCCGTTTCTCTGTACCTGGTTATAAGCAACTGCAGAGAGAACGAACTAGTAAAGGAAGGGCAGGTCAGAATCTCTCGTTTTGAAACTGAAGCCAGAAGAAGAATGGCAAACAGTAGGTACAATAAAATCAACATTTGTCCCTCGTCTTGGCAGATCAGGCCTAACCTGGATCTAAAGAGAATAGAAAGACTTCTGTCTATCAATATACAACGCTTAAGCTGTGTATATATTTAATAGGATCTCTTGCTTGATAGGTAAACATGTTATGAGAAAAGATTTCAGAAGCTATAGAGACGACGAGGAGAAAAACATCCTACCATCTACATATGTTTGTACCTGCCCTGCCTTATAAAGTCTGAGTAGAGAAAATGTCGGGGATTACATGCTTCTATGCAGACCTCAGTGACCTAGTTAGACTTGAAATTTAGAAAAGAAAAAGCTTTGGTTCAATGTCTAAATAGTTCTGCACACAGAGTGGAACAGTAAGGGGCAGGCAACAATACGGTTACCCATAAAATCTTCCCCAGTAAAAAAAGGGAAGTCATCATACAAGGTTCCCAGTGCTGGTAATCTGTTGTTCTAAACGAAGTGCGTTTCTAGTTAAGCGGGTACATCTATCCTAACTGACACTTCTTAGAGAAAAATGGATAGTTTCGGGGCGAGTGAAAAATTTGAATTCTTGCTTCGGGTGAAAGGTACTAATGTTATCTTTTGGGGTCCTTCCTTGGTGCAGCATCTCTGAACGTGTGTCTCTCTAACCAGGACTTTTATTTTGACTGTTGTACGACTAGATTAGGATTCATCTCCAAGTCATCGAGAAAAGTGGGGAATCCTTCTGCATTTCAAAACATCCCTTGCGTATATACATAAGTGGTTATTGATTGTGTTAGCACCTTTATATTCACCGTCACCCTTCGTAAAGTGTAAGTATATTTGCTTGTATAGGATATTTCGCATACAAAAATGATCAAAAAAATTTTCGATTTGTTTGTTTTCGTTGTGGATTGCAATTTATTTACCAACATATGCACTGTAATTTAATTTATGTTTTATATTTAGTATGGCACACTAGAAACTATCTTTTTGACTAAATATACTTACACTTTTGGAGTAAGAACTCTTAATCGACATGGAAAAATAAGAAAATTATTTATTTAGCATTTGGAAATACAGATTAAACAAGAATGGGTGCCAATCATGGATGAAATTTGTTAATTTTTTTATTGCAAAAGATTTTAAATACCTACACCTATATATTTGATTAAAGTTTATTGCGAATAACTTGGGAAGACTAGCTGGGAATTGGTAGTATCTTTATACCTCTACAAAGTGGACAATGAAAAAGGTCTCCATCAAGAGAAACCTCGTTTTGAACAGACTGGAATAACTTGAACACAATTTCACCATCAAACGGCCGAAACTCCTGTCCTCGATGACTTTAATATTCACAAAGGGCCCCATTTTGTAAATATCGAGCTTGGACAAAATGTTTGATGACATAGCCGGGGCTTGAACCCACGCAGCTCGCACAGCAGTCCAACGCACTAATCGCTGACCCACGGCTACCCTCAAGCTTGGATAGGTCGCTAAAATCTACATAGAAATGCGCCCTAGAATTTTTCTTCTCAGACTTAATAGGCCGGTACAGGTGCATGAAATATGAGTTTCTGTTTTACCTCCGTCTCGTCTCTATAGCCTCTGCAAAAATCATTCCTATTGCATGCCTACCTATCAAGAAATCCCCCGTGCAAGATCCTACTATAGAGCTGAGGCAGTGCGAACTACTATATATGTACCTCAGACATGCTTAAATACGGAAGTAATGTTTCCTGTCTCTCATCGTTTTATTGTTTTTTTCTACAAACAGTGCTACCCCTAACATTTTACCCGTCATACGCGTAATGCTTGGAATGAGAAGCTGGAGCGTCAGCCCTCAATGAGCCAAAGCCTAGCTTCTCGCAAACATTGTTGGTGTGCGTGTTATATTTTTCGCACGGATAAGACAAGCCTACAATTTTGCCAATTCTGAATGGCGAATTGAGAAGCTTTTTCATGAGAAATTGTGCTTTCGGAGTTTTGTCATTCTCCAATGAGAGGTGGTGCCTTCAAAAATGTTTGGTAGATATGTTGCGGGTGGAATTTTTGCAGCTCGCACAATATTCCAACGCACTAATCATTGGGCCACAGCAACCATATAATTCAAGTAAATCAAGGTGCAATTGGCATGATGCCTTGTACTGAGATGACCTGTGGAGAAGAAATATGAGGCTGCGAGAGTAGAAGTGGTATAACCCCATTAGATCGCTCTATGAAGGAAAGCACTGAAAGAAGTACTCTTATTGATAGTCGTGACTATGTTTAAGATTCCACTGCAAGTGCTGATCGTACTAATGATACTGAGCTAAATTAGGTAAAGAGCATGTTCTACTCATTTTAGTGTGACGGCGTTCGAATTTGACAATTAAGAAATATAACACGCACAACACGAGAGATGATGATCTTGGATCACCTAGACCTTAGCCCTTCATTCGCTGTCATGCCTAGAATACATAATTAAAGGTCAAGCTTTGACATGAACTAGAGGCTACAGCGAAAATGAAGGGAACAAAACACGCCATCGCTTCAATTTGATAAAACTATGCCCGAAAATAAAACTATCGAATGGTCTTTACACAAATATGACATGAAAGAGAAAAGTCGATCATAGAATAAAGAGGATCAGTGCGAATAGGGAAGAGTGGAGATACTGGATATATCGAGGTAATAGCTGTAACAGGGGAATACGACGAAGAAGAACTCTCACAACGTACCGTCATTAAGACCATCACGGCAATTGAAGATGAAGCGAAACTAGTTGGCCTCAAAGTAAATAAGGATAAAACGAAGTACAGTCAAAAACGCTTACAACGATATCGGTTATAACTTCCAAATTTGTAGGTATCGGCTGAGCTCTATTAATGATATCGGTTATAGCGACTTTTCGCTTATAACGACCAAATTCATCGGTCGAAGGTCGTTATTACCGATTTTGACTGTATATGTTGATTTACCAAAACAAGTACCCCGAAAATAAATAAAATGCTTTACAGAATGCTAGTCTTACCAGTGTTATTATAGGACGCCGAGTGTTGAATGAGTTGGAGGCGCATGACTCCCTAACCGTAGTCACAAAATGGGTCTTGCGCTGATCCATGAACCCTAGTTCTTGAGAACTGTTGAGTAAGGATGCGAAGGCGATTTGGGATAACATTGTGTAAGAAAAAGTTGTAAAAGAAAGGATATTTAGAACCATGAAAGAGGAAATACGGCAGAGAGGAGAAAGCAGAGAGGGTGTCTGAAGCAATCCCACTAATGGACTGACAACCACATTGGTATATGAGCGCCTGAAGAATATAAACAGGCTTGGCGAAAATATTAAATCCACCCTACTTGGTGTTAAGTCATGGAGTTAAAGGAAATGAGGTTACCAATGAACTGACGAGAAAAGCCCTAGGAGACTCTATGCGTCGGATAACAACCATTCCGCGGGTTATGAACGCAAAAAATTCGGGGGAAAGCAGTCTGGGCATGAGAGCTACACCAACTACGACGTTAACGAACACAAATCCGATGATTGGCACCAGAAGCGTCTTTCATAGGGTATGTAGGTACCATGTTTCGTATCTACTTTAAGGTAGGATAAGTAAGAACATCAGAGAAGTTAATACCCACAAAAATAGTTCATTGTCCTAGAAAACCAAATTCAACGGGCAACTTTTACCGTAGGTATAACCACTCGACCAAATGTGGCTTTGCAACTGAGACTAGATCTACTCTGCATTCTCTGCCTTCACAAAAAATATCTATGAGTGCTCCATTGCTACCACGGCGATAGCCTGCAAATTTTCTTTGAATTCAGATTCTGCAATCCCTTAACTACGCCCATTAGTTGGCGTTAGACAACCTGGAATCAGAAAGAAAAGAAACTACAGATTCCATCGCACCACTTTAATGACTGCGGAGCACTGATCCAGAAAAGAAGAGCACACTTGGGAGCTTACCAGTTCACGGAAAATGAAATCATTATTGGAAAGGTCAAGAATAGGAAAGAATAACAGATCTCTAAAGGTCTACACCATTGTAGGTAGTATCTTACATCTCCTGCTCTGTCATTAGGTAGACTATTGGCCGCAGACACCTTTTTTGAATCATCTTGGGCACTTTAAAGGCTATTTTCATGCGATTGAAATACTATAAAGCATTGGAATCATCAACCATAACAACAAGCAGGAGGCATCTTACTTCTAAGACGTCTTACGTCCTAGAGACATTGCAGAAAACTATCTTGAAAATACACATGATTAAATGAAATATCTGATGCAGTAACATGCACTGGAACAACCAGTGCGATGAGAACAACACCAACAGCGGGGATGGAAATAATTCTTATCCTTTTGCCTTTAGACCTGTAGAATCAGTTAATCTAAACACAGAATTAGTTACTCTAAACATTGGAGACCGAATCCGTATGGATATGCCAAGATACTAAGCAATCATCTGGATTACTTGGACCTCAAGAGTGCCTTTGCATTGGTTTTTCCATGCACAGAACAACGACATCTACACCAAAAATGGACATAGGCATAGGAGTAGGTCTTTTCTCGGAAGAGTTAGGACTCTGCAGCTCCATGACACTCCCGGATCACAGCAGCGTTTTCCAAGTGGAGGTCCTAGCAGTGACAAGAATTGCCCAACTAGTGTCAATGCTAACGATACCACGGGAGGATATTAAGATTTATGTAAATTGACAGCCAGGCTGCCATAAAAGTAATACATAGCAGCTAAGCAGATAACATCGACGCTTGTTGCGAAGAGTTAAGGGTTTCTGACACGCAGCACAATGCTAAATTCTGCTGGGTTCCTGGTCATAGTGGAGTACCAGGTAATAAAAAAGCTGATGAACTAGCAGGAACGAGTTCAGCCTTAGACCAGAAGCAAGTGGGCGGTACGGTCAAACCTCCAATCTGCAATCTAAGGGCGAAAATTGCACAAAAATCTTAATGGAAGCAAATAACAGGTGTCACTAAGCATCTGTGAAGTTTCAAGAAGGTTGTGGCCAGAATATGACAAAGCAAAAAACCGTCAAGATTTTACAAAAGGATAGGAAATCGCTGTGGATTCACATTTACCAGCGTGCTTACTGCCCACAAAGTGTTAAGATATCACACAAAGAAATTACGCCTGAACGATGACGGCATATGCAGGGGATGCGATTACGAGGAGGTCACTGCCCACGCCTATGTCAAATAAGAAAGAAAAGTAGGCAAGTTTTTCTTCGATTATATTGATGAACTATCTGTTGGTTCACCGTCAGAGCTTCTCAAATTTGCAAGGACGACCAGATGGTTGGTACCAAGCATCTAAAAATCACAGTAGGGAAATATCATGGGTGGGATAATGGGTCTACATAGACCTAAGTGTGATCAGCCCAGAAACCTAACCTAACCTGACTATTGCACAAAATAAGTTAGTAAAAGACGTCACCGAAATGTATGGGTTAAGCTCGCTGCAACTCATTCAAATTGATCTTATATCTTCCTTTAAAGGGTTAAGAAAGGTCTCTAGTCTCTACCTAGCCCTTAAATGCAATTATCTGTCACAAATAGGTGTAAAGTACCCTAAAACCTTTTTTTCTTCAACAACGTTGACATTAGGCCAGGGCGCAAATGAAGTGTTTCGTTCCTGCAACTCTTACAGCTAAAAAGACCCAAAACCCATTGCGCTCTAGCTCCAAGATATTCCAAAATATTCCTTTTGTTCCTTGTGCAGTGAAAATTAATTCATTTTCGAAAAAAAAAAAACTAGTGCAAGTCAAACTTTGAAAGGAAAGATTATACAAGTTTTGAAGAAAAGAAAAAAAAAATAGTTGACGTTTACTTTTCGATAGAATCTGGCTCCGGTGACCTTATGAAATCCTTTCTTATATATCGCTTGGTAATCTTCCGGATGTGAGAACTTAAAGAGTATACCGGTTGCAGTTTTGGTCAAACTAAAGCATCCCTTGAAACTCATCTTTTCACAGATCAAGGCGGCACGCTCCATAGACAGTTCGTAGGATGGTGTTAATAAAAACGCTCCTAAACGGTCACCAAGAGTTGAAGGATAACACACATTTTGATTCGCAGCGTTTCCCATGTGGTTGATAGTTACCTTTTGCCAAGAAATTATCGCTCACAGAGACTTCAGAGTCTGTATCATCGTCCCGCTTGTCGGTCCATTTCGGCTCCGAGGACAGTTTATGCGCGGCCAACTTGCTAATCAGGTTCGATGGTGGACGAGTGCGTGGAAAGTCACTCTTCTCCAACTCCAGATCCGAGGCATTCCCCATGTACGACATTATAGATAACTCACGGTATTTTTCAATTTTTTTTTCAAATTTAAATTCAACGACCGTATCACACCAGAAAGTCACAAGAGAAGGAAAAAAAATCGCACGATAGGTGGTGACGAACTTTAAACTCGATCTAAGACTTTTTTCAAAAACCACTCAGCTTTTATAGGAGACAGAAAAAAATGTCAAACATGCTCGAGATACATTTATACATTGGTCAGGGGGAATCTTAATAACTCTCGAGATGAGACAATGCGAGCGACAATGTCAGGAACGATGTGCGAGTAAACGAGAATGTCGGTTGTTTTTTTTCTTTTTTTTTTTTTGAAGACAAAATCGTTACAAACAAGACCACGGAAGGGAAGAGATGAACGAGAATTGTTTTCGCTTGATTTGTTTTGTGACTTCTCACGACATAAATAGAATTAGATACAAGATGATCAAATACGCAATTTGATTCGAAAGAGAATTAATAAAATAAAATTGGCGACCAGAGTAAATTGGGTTCAACGCTTATTACCTCTGTTGCCATTTTGAAAAGCCAACCGATTGAATGGTTCTTATTGAGTTCTTTGCTTGTGTTGGTTAAACTAACGCAGAAAAAAAAAATTAAACTGTCGTATGTAAGGTCGAATAAATAGACTACATCCGTTCTCCTCCCACGACTTGGTTCCAGTTTGAAGTGGTGACTCTCCGCAGACTCCAATTAAATAGTCCATTGGGAGTGTAAGCTATATTCACGGAGTTATGTGCATTTTTGTGGGTTATTGGCACAGAATAGCGGTGCATTGAAGGAGACATATTGGAATTCTTTTTGCTTACTCAGTGTGAAGAAGCGAAAGTAGAGTGCAAGGGCATTGAACACGCCTCAGGTAGCATTTGCACGTAATTCTTTCTTTCTACAACATTAGACTTATCGTGACGACGGCTTTAAAAATGGTCGAAGGAGGCGGTGTCGTGGTGACACTGTAGTGTCTTCCAAGCCGAAGTCATCAGGCTAAAGGCTAGCGCAATATCACGCACGGATATTGCGATTTACATCGACAGCTAAGCCGCGATCAGGTCCCTCGTATCCAACACATTAAAATCTAGGACAGTGAAGGGCTGCCGCGTGTCTCTAAACGAGATGGCTAACCAGTATAACCTCACACTCTGTTTGGTTTGTGGTCACTGCGACATTCAAGGGAATTTGTCACTTTAACTAACTAACTAACCAACTTAACGACACAGCAGCCTTCCAATCTTATGGATGCTGCGCACGCTGTTTTCAGTTCTTCAGAACAAGGGTTCTGACATCCACGATATCTTTGTCCCTAAGCCGGTCTTCCTTGTCGTCTCGAATCTAGGGCTGTGATTCGAAGACCCTTTTGGCTAAATCATTATTGTTCTTTCATTTAGTGTGGCCTACATACATATGTACATCCACATCTTGACACAACTCATAGAAATCGCAGTTCTAACTTATCCTGCATTGGCCCTCCTTGCATACGTGACCAATGTTTAAAGACTCATTTAAGTTTGAGGACATTCTGGTGTCATCTTCATCAGCGGTTACGAGTCATCGCCTAAACCGATTCTCATCCGAGATAAGCAGGAAACCATTTAGACATTTGACTGAATCTAGATGACCATTGGTTAGGTTCTTGGTATTGCTAGAGGCGTTCCTAAGATCGCACCTGTTTGCTGCGTCTTCGGCTTGTGTTGGCGTTGACGTTGCTACACTTATTATGCGGTACTTAGTTTTCAGTTCGGACTTCTTCTCTATAAAGGCTGCTGCAATTCAAACTTTTAATACAACATGCTATTCAATCCGTCTTTGGTGTCTATCCATAACCATATGCTGTGCTGCGGTGCTATGAGCTCTAACGCCTCGGTTAAGGAATATTTTTTTTTTCAATCCCATCGACTCAACCCTCCTTCCTAACCTTCTTCAGGGATCAGCCCACCCGTAACCGGTTTTGCTATTAAAGCCATGGGGCTTCCTCCTGTTTTTTGATTTCTTCTGTTCTGCTTTGAAGTTAGAGCAGATCTTTCTTATAATCTTAGAGAACTTCCTTGATTGGAATATTCATGCGATGTAGGAGCGCACATGATTCCATCGCTCCTCGTTATTAAGCATCGCTCTCGAAATATTGTTTGATGTGATAATTTCTGCCTTTATTTCCAGCCTTCGCCGTTTTTCTTGCCATTTCCAGCACTCGAGGTGCGATTTGCTTCTTTGTGAGGGAAATTATCATATTGGCATGCAGGTCTCTTTCCTTCCCCCATGACATTAAAACTTCCCTGTCCGGTAAGCAGCTGAGTGAGATAATAATTAATGTCTCTCTGCCTTCTCTCCGACCAATTTGTCAGCCTTTTGATGCATCTTCCTGTTCTCTGACATTCCTTCCAGCGTTGCTTAGTAAGCTTCTTTGCTTCACTTCTGCTGTTGCCATCGCTTAACTTTCTTCAGATTCCCCCTCGAAGGGGTTTTTTTCTCTGCTGCTAGAATCATAGATCGGCAGAGGTCACACGCGCTACTATGAGACCGGCGGCTTCCGATACTCTTCGGTAGGCATTTACGTACTTTCCGAAGTGCTTCTACACCGAGGCGAAATCAGAAAAAGAGGAAGAAGAAGCAAGGCATACACTGTTTGCCATCAGTTTGCTCAACAATGCGGTGACTTTTGGGGCTATGTCGGATGCTGTCTTCATCTATTCAGCCTAGCTCCTGGGTACTTTACTGTTACCCTAGTAAATACTAACTTTGATTTGACTTCGAGTTTCAACATCGTGGGGATTCGCATCTTTGTCTAGATCTGTATCTGTGGCAATTTCATCTGCATAGCCGACAAGCAACATGTCTTCGCGCATCAGCATATAAAAAATACCATTGTGAAAATTGTTCCATAAGTCCGATACCAAGCTTCAACCATTGGCTGTTGTGCGATATTCCATAAGGTCCAGATGGCTTCTTTTAGTGCATTACGCATGCATCTCAGTGGAGCAGCCAATGTGGAGCAGATCGCTTGTGCTTTTCAATGTCCATAGAACTATCTGCAACCGGATTACGAGAAAATTTCTTGTCCAGTGTACCAAGAACGTGGTTCTACTCTAAATTAATTGTTTCCTCTTCTAACACTTCGGAGACGGAGGTTTTATGACTGTCGCTGAAGGACAGTGCTTCTTTCTAACGTAAATACATGCATAGATAACTCTATTTGATGTAATCGCCAATATAATGACAAAATGGTTGTTTCTGCCATAAACTTTGTCTCCACCTTTTACAAGACAGAAATGTATCCGAAGATTTTTCTTTAAAAATTCAAATGTAACGTCTAAAGACATTTCGGAACAAATTTCTAAACATAACTGACATTTCAATCTGACAGTTGATTCAGGTGGTTTAGCCATCCACTACTTCTTACTGTCAAATTGCTCAAATTGGTCTGACTAATTTATTTTAACTTCTAACAAATAAATCAACATAAATCCATCGTCAACTTTCTCACAACAAAAACAACCGCGCTTCAGTTAATATCTGTTGCCGTGCAGTGGTTTTGTGTTTTACAAACTGCCAGCTCCAGAAAGAACTGAGTGGTTTTGCCGGATAAACTTAACCCGTAACCTCGAATCAGTGCTTTTGTTTACTTTTTTTCTTTGCTGTTGAAATAGAAAAATAAAACCCCCTGGACCGAACTCTGACTAATGCAGACGAAGAGTAATATCTATAGAACAAGTATATTCCCTAAATTGTGAGCGGTATCCAGAGCAAACCATGGAAAAGGAGAGGTAAGTTGCGGATCTGGTTAGAAAGTTCTATGCTAATTTCATTGTTTTAGATTCTCATTACTTCTATTGGATCCCAGTGAGATCTATTTCGAAGACTTTTCCGTAAGAAAGTTTAAGAGACTTTTGCCGCAAGAAAGTTTAAGAGACAATGGAACAATAAACACTCCATCCGATGGGCTAAATCCGATCCAAGGTCGCCTTAAAATGTGTTCCAAATCGTTGGTTTTCGAACCGAAAAAGAAAAAAATACCGCTCATCAAGGTGTACTATAACAAATGCTCGGAAGTATCCGCTTACGAGAAGGGAAACCAGCAGAATTTATTATATATCAGGTAAACAAAGTACATATTTGCAGAAGTGAATGTATAAAATTTTCTTTTGTTTGGATAAGATGCAATCAGTATGTGGAACTTTTGGAAAATAATGTGATAGCTCCGTACAAATTCATCACATGCGATCGTTCGTTTCTATTTAGCTTTCATTATGTCCAAGTAGGCGACAATGTGGTGCCTCTGTGTCAGCAATTAAAACGTGCATCTAGCCTTGACTCCACCGAACAGAATAATATGGTAAGAAACGAAATGGCTTGTCTCTCAATCAGAACTTGTGTGGAAATTTCCTTTAAGATAGCTGCTATTGTATTCTCGCGCCACAAGAGAATCAAATTCGATCCACTTTGGCTGAATAGTATTTACGAGAGAGTTGTAGTCGAATACAACGTCAACGAAGTAAACCCGCTCGTGTTGAATCCTGGACGTATTTTACTTACAAATGCATGCATCTACCTGCAGCATTACAACAATATACAATCGGTGAGCTTTCTTTTTCCAACGGTTGCCTGTTGAAAGTTATTACCACTATTTTGTAGGAACCTGTGATAAAAATCAAACTTGGCTGTGTTACAAGTTTCACGAAGCGACGATTCTTGCTAAGGCACATAGTAAGGATTACATATATACATATTACGTTTTTGTATGTTACTTGTTCGTTCTATTTCAGGGACTGGAGATTTATTGGGAGACCAGTCAGCATTTGTATGTTTCATTTAAAAACGTTGCCGAACGGAATAATTTTATTTCATTGGTTGAGGAGCAATCGGACTTTAAGCCTCCAAACGTGGAGCCACAGAGTATGACGTTGAAGTGGCAAAATCGACTGATATCCAACTATGAGTATTTGCTTTACTTGAATGGGTAAGCCGAGTAAATGTGATTTACATCCACAGTGGTATGACAAATTTATATTCGTAGCTTGGCGGATAGATCTTTTAAGGACTTGACTCAGTATCCGGTTTTTCCATGGGTGATTACTGACTATACATCGGAATCTCTGGATTTAAACGACGAGAATGTGTATCGCGACTTGAAGAGGCCTGTTGGAGCACTAAACTCTGAGCGTTTACAACGACTGCGTGAAAGATACAACGAAATGGACGAACCCAAGTGAGTAGTGACGTTTTTGTTTGGTATAGGAAGTGCTGATCCGTTGTTGAATCGCGTGAAGAGCTTAATTTATCTGTGGAAAATTCTTCTGGTGCTTTTGGAATGATACACCGACAACAAATGTTGTGTAGAATCCCTTAAGAGTTTGTTCCCCGCAAAAACTTAGTTTACGGTAGTATTGTTCTACAAGGTAGATAATTCCATTGTGTTGCTTTCTTCATCAGCATCGTGTTGGTTGTTGTGTCCTATACTTAAACACGACCTAGTGAGTTATCTTTCCAAGCGATCTGAAGGAGGTTTTGCACTCTTGAAGCGTGCTGTTGCCTTGGTTATTATTTTGCGAAAAACCTTCATACCAAAGTAGACGTCTGTGCAGTTCCAGTATGTAGATTGGCTGGCAAACGTTAGCTTCTACTGTTGACGTTCATTTCTTTCAGCACCACGATATATAGACCACTATGCACATTTATCCTTCCTTTCCATTTCTAGGTACTTGTACGGATCTCACTACTCGACTCCTGGGTTTTTCTTGTTCTATTTGGTAAGCAGTTCAATAATTCATTCTTTCCTGCTCTCATCACATAATTTTCTAGGTGCGGAAATATCCTCATCTGATGCTGTGTCTCCAGAATGGAAAATTCGATCATCCCGATCGAATGTTCAATAGCATTCAGGATACTTTCAAGAATTGTCTTACTAATATGGCTGACTTCAAGGTAGATGACCTCTTGAGTTTTGAAGCACAAAGTCAATTTACCCACTCTTTTGTTTACAGGAGCTTATACCTGAGTTTTACGATACTTCACAAGGTGGGGACTTTCTGCTGAACACATATAAAATCAATTTTGGTCAACGCAGTAATGGAGCCGAAGTGAATCATGTGCAGTTGCCTCCTTGGGCTAGGAATTCTCCTGCAATTTTTGTTTCAAAGCTGAGGTTTGTATTTGATTTTAGTTTATAATCAGTTCAACGAATGCAAGGCTTTTGGTTTTTATTTAAGGGAAGGGTTGGAGTCGGAATATGTTTCAGCGAATTTGCATCACTGGATCGATCTCATTTTTGGATACAGCCAGAAGGGACCAGAAGCGGCTATAGCTAATAACGGTGAGTAAAATTAAGTTCAAAGTTTTCCCCTAGTCATTATAATCGCCTGTGCTTCAGCTGTCTGCCGTTCATTTCTAAAGATCGTACTCCATCCTTTAGTATTCTGCGTTAGTTTTGCTTAGGATGACCTAATTTTTTATCGGATTATCGTATTTTGTCGAAACTTCGCCTCATATACCTGTTTCTACTCCTACCTATCTGCTACCAATGACTAAATTCTGGAACATTTCAGTTTTCTATCACTTGTGCTATGAGGGTTCTGTTGATTTGGATTTGGTGAATGATCCGGTAGCTCGCCACGCTCTTGAGATTCAAATATCGGAATTTGGACAGATACCGACGCAGCTGTTTGACAAGCCTCATGTTTCTCGTAATTCAAAACTTCAGAACAATTTCACTGACGACGATCTCACTGAGAAAGGTACACACTTAATCCACACGTTACAATGCCATTTTAGTTTTACGTGTCCTTTTAGAAAGCAATCCACATTTAGAGCTTAAGGAGAGTTACTCTGCTCACAAGGACTCGATAACGTCGATATTGATAGATGGCGGGACTATTTTGTCAACGGGCAAAGATGGTCTTTTGAAGTGTTACTCGCTTAAGGACAAGCGTCAAATCAGGTTGAAATAATTTATAGCCGACATTGGCAAGGACACGGTCGTTGACAGATTTCTATGTTTTCAGGAGTATTTCGTTCGGAAAACTACCGATTAGTTCGTTTGTGAAAATGACTGAGTCAAATCTGTACATTGTCGGCTCGTGGGACAATAATATGTAAGTGGAGGCCGGAGATGATATGAAATGTTTTGTGTTTATCGTTTTTTGTACAGAAATCTATATAAATGTAATTATGGAAAAGTGTCAGACGTGATACCCGCCCATGATGACTCTGTATCCTGTCTAAGTCTTGACGAAGAGCTTGGCATCTTGGTTTCTGGCAGCTGGGATTGCAGTGTCAAGTAAGGCAATTTACGAGTACCTATGTTTGTCAAGTGAACATTGAATCGTTTTCAGAGTTTGGAGGGGCTTCAAGAATCTCGATGATAAGATGTATCGACTCTCGAACTCCATGGTGGCGCACAATCAATTCGATGCGAACATCACTTGCCTTTGTGTTCGGAGAACGAAAGACTTGTTCCAAGTGATCATAGCGACAAAGAGCGGAGACATATTCGCCTGGGACCTACCACTGGAGGTCATTGACTTGGCCTTCAATAGCCAATCAGATGCACGTTTATTTCAGAATCATCCGGATGAGGTTTCTAGTGTTTGTTTGAATGGGAATCAGACGAAACTCGGTTCGTGCAGTGTAGATGGATTGATTCAAGTAACCGACATGAAGACTGGCATGAATCTCTTCAAGAAGAAATTAAGTTCGACGCCAATGTCGTTAAGTTGGAGCGAAAATGACTTCCTGATGAATGTGAACGACGATGGATTTATGTACATTTGGGATTTAGTGCAAGTTAAGCTGTACATACATGTGCAAATATTTAAAGGTTTGCCACACACAGACACTTTAATTGAGTTTAACTAGTCTGACTAGAATTATTTTATGTTTAGGTCCTGTAACAGTTGTTGTGGCGTCCAAAAACCACGATGGACTTATTGTAACTGCCGGAAAGGACGGGAATGAATTCCGAATCAAGTGCTGGGTGATATCTACATAACATTTTATATATGCTCTTGTATTGACTATTATATTTAAATTATATTAAAATTAAGAAAATGGTATACAATATAATATATACGTACATATAGCATTTCCAAATGTACACTGAAATATTCAATGTTTTACTCAATCTTGGTTGATTGCCTAAGTTATAAGTACACAAACAATCATTTCGGATTGCAAGCCTAATACCAAGCAATAACTTACTTACTAAAGGTGGCGCTACAGTCCGGGGTGGACCTGGGCCTCAACCAACAAGCATCGCCAGCGATCTCGATCTTTAGCCAGCTGTCAACAGTTTCGCACGCCAAGTTGGTTGAGGTCCCCTTCCACTTGCGTGCGCCACCTGAGTCGCGGTCCTCCTCTAATGCGTCGTCCCTCGGGTGTGGATTCGAAGATTTTCCGAGACGGAGCATTGACCCATCCGCTCTACATGACCCAGCCACCTCAGTCGTTGGACCTTCACTCTTCTGGCTAAGTCGATGCCGCTGTACAGGCCGTACAGTTCGTCGTTGTATCTTCTCCTTTACCCCTCGTCTATGCAGACGGGGCCAAAAATCACCCGAAGAATTTTCCTTTCGAAACAGCCAAGAGCAACCTCATCCGCTTTAGACAGAGTCCATGCCTCTGCGCCATAGAGCAGGACTGGGACAATCAAGGTCGTATACTTTGCTTTGCTACTCAATTGCCTTCTCAGCGCAAAGAAACAGCGATTGGCAAGAGTTATTCTTCTTTTAATCTCAGCGTTCGTGTCATTGTCTGAATTCTCCAACCAATAAGCATCACAGAATAACCACCTTTTTGATAGGCGAAGATACGAAAAATCCTATTTAGCTGTTGGTAAGTTCTGCTTCACGTTTCCTCACGGTGCTATCTGCGAATTTATCCAAAAAATTAAAAAGAAATGCAGTTAACGAATGGTACGTCATTTGCGCCAAAAAGCAGACCAAGGACGAGTTTCTCTGTGTCCCAGCGAGCCGCAACTACAATAATCCCAAGAGCTCCAAAATGAAAACCAAAGGCTTAAAAACGGCCTGATACTTTATTGACGACTTTTGGTTATCAACTATGGCCAAGGGTTGGATTATGGAACGTTAGGACCCTCTTCTAACTCGAGAAGGAAGTTTCCGTGGTGTAAAACAGACATTTTAGGGCTGAGCGAAATAAGATAGCTGGAGAGAATCACTCACCAACTGAAACCAGTGTTTTGCTATTTTCTGGAACACGCATAACAGTTATTTTACCCATAACCTACTCCGCCAGCTAGGTCCATGATCTTGCGGTCTTATCAGATAAGATGTCACTGTTCAATCTGTACAACGGCTTTTCTTCGTCAGCATTGATACATTAAACATCACTTAAACCCAGTTTGGACTCCAAAATTCTTTGACATCTCACCGTGGCTAAGTGGCTTATGGCACGCAGATTGAAATTAAATTAAATCTTCACACAGAGGCCTATCCTGTAAAAGATCGACGAATTTGAAGTCGAGACTTACCAGATTTTCGTCGACTTCAAAGGTGCATATGTATCTGCTCATTATAATGAGCTCTGCAACTTAATGGCTTCGGAAAAGAAATGTGATTTCTTCAATCACGCACTAGAACAGACAGTACACAGTGCAAGTCTTTCACACACACTATTTTTAGCAAATCGGCCCATCTGCCTTCAACATTTACACTTGTATTGTTTGCATCAAAAATTCCCAATTTAAATTGTGTCTAAGCCTCCCTTTTAGAGTTTCCATGCCCCCCTGGGAGGCATGCCCTACCGGTTGGGAACCACTGCTATAGGCGGTCTTATTGTCATAGCTATTTGCTGGATCACAATTTGTGTTGCTAATGCATTGAGGCTGTATTTTCTTCCCCCTGTTCCATCTGTCTCCAGATATCTATCGACAACCATGTGCTGTGCCTTGTTTGTCTTTTTCCGAAATATTACGGCGCCCCAGTGATAAATAAAGAAATAGCTGCGCTACAGCTCGAATCGATTCAGGCAAAGCCTTGCATATCTCAACTATGCATGTTATGCGTGTTTTATTTTCAACAAGAGTGCGCTTCGGTTACTTCTTATCAAGTGTTTGAGCCCGGTTTCATACCTTTGCACTTGAATCTTTCATGACTATTACGATGCCGTAAAATTTCGGAAAAGTTAAAGCTGCCTGTCCAAAATTTGAGACTGTTCCACTCCTAAGGGGATTCAGTACTTCTTTAAAGGTGTAGTACTTGGTAAGTAACATCGTCGTCAGCTGCAAACCTTTGTAAATTAATCTTTGCTTATTCATCATGTGTTTGTACATAGTTGGCCAGTTTAGGCACATAAATCAGTGCACAAGCTTAAACTTGATCTCTAAATTCCGTAGCAAAACCATCTTTATGTTCTCTGACAGTCAAGCTGCCCTGAAAGCACTGAACTCAGCAACGATTAAATCGAAACTAGTCCTAGAGACAGTCAAATTGCTTCTAGAACTGGGGAAAAACAACTTGGTCATACTACACTCGATCCCCGCTCATAAGGGCCACAGTGACAATGAAACAGCGGACTTACTGGCTCTTGGCCAGTGCAACTATACCCGTCACTGTCCCTAAACCAGCCTGTGGAGTAAACAAATCCTTTTTTAAAAACTTCATGAGGGAGCAATCCCTGCACAAATCCAACACAATTTGGAAGGGAAGTGTAGGACAGAACTGTACCAAACACTTCTTTCCCAATCTATCACAAAAGAAATCCAAATTTCTTCTAAATCTGAGCAGGAACCACCTTCGAATTCTTACCGGTAACCTAAGCGGCCATTGCCGACTAAAACAGCATCTACACAAGCTTGCCCTGTCACCGGACTCTACCTGCAGACTATCCTTGGAGAGCGATGAAAGTTCTCTCCACATCGTCATAGAGTACCCTGCTCTAATTCATGTGAGAAAGCGGACCCTAAGCAGTGAAATCGTCTCAACAACGGCACTTGCCACGCTCCACCCAGAGAGGCTGATTAGCTTTCTGACGCCCTTAGTAAACGTGGTGAAAAACAGTTGCCACTGGAAATAAGCTGGAGGAAGCCGAAGTACGTGTGTTTGAAACCCTTGTTTAGGTTAGGTTAGAGAGGCTGTCGACATAGCCGGCGCACTTAGACCAACAGTAGGTTCGTTGTGGTGCCTCAGAATCTAGGAGAAATTCTCTTTCCTAATCGTAGAACCAGTGGGAGCTTTTAATAAAGCGAACTAGGTTTCCGACATCTTGTTGTGCTAGGTCGTCAAGATTGCCAAAAAAGAAGGCACCGAGATGGTTGCGTCTTTTGCGAGAGAGCGCGTGGCTTGTACAGATGAGATAGAGGATAGTCTCTTCCTCTTCCTCGTCCCTGCAGCTTCTGCAGAAATCATTTGCAGGAACGCCCAGGTGAGTGGCATGTCTGCTTATGAGGTAGTGTCCTGTGATGACACCTATAGTAGCTCCGAGATGCCGTCTACATAGCGAAATTAATCTCTTGGAGCGCTTATGATCTATTGAGGGCCAGAATTGTCTGCTAGTTTGGCAGATGGTGCCATTGGACCATCTTAGATTGGCTTTGCGTATTGCATCTGTCTTTAATTTCAATTTGCATGTAATTAGTGCCACTCCGAGGTTCCCTATTTCAGTCTCCTGGAATGTCTCTCTGTCCAGGTACCCAGCAGAGGAGTATGTTGAATTTCTCTGCCATCTCTACAAGAGATGAGCGGCAATCTAGAACTATTTTTAATGTTACAGAGACTTATTCTAGGGACTTAATGGCGGTATGGCTGTCTGTGAAAATGCTAATATCCCGAGAAGATATTACATTCCACCTCAGCCAAGACAGGGCCTCCTTTATCGCCATGATTTCCGCCTGGACGACGCTACAGTGCTCTGGACGGCGAAGGGAGATCTCGAGGTTTAGATCATCGGAGGAAATATCTCTTCCTACACCATCTTTGGTTTTAGAACCCTCCGTGTAGATCTTCAAGGTTTTTTCGTAGATGGTTTTGGTTGCTCCTAGATGTCTGTTGTAGGAATAGCGAAATTAAAATGTCTCCTAAAACAATACCTTGCGATGGTGTGATCTGTGTTTTCGGAAATGTTAATGTTTTGGTTTAGAATTGAGGCATGGCCAATTGGTCTACTGGTCCACTGTGAGATGGCTCTAAGTCTAATAGCTGCACTAGCAGCCATTTGTCTGCCAAAGATGTCAGGTGCAAGAGCATATCTAAAGCGTCGTTGGGAGTTGTTTTCAGTGCTCCGGTAATACAAAGACATGTGGATCTTTGCACTTTACCTAAACTGTTCCGGTGTAAAGCAGTCTACCAGACAATCACGCCGTACATAAGTATCGGCATGATGACAGCGGTTGCAGGCCTCACTTTTCATCTACAAGTTATGCGTTCTTGGATATTCGGCTTCCAGCTTCGAAACCCATTATTATTATTTTTATTATTATTAGTGGGGAGCGGTTTGTCCACTCTAGCACTGCGGTCTCATAAAAAGGCCTATTGTGCTTTCCCGAGAGTTTAGAGCAGTTTGTCTACTCCAGAGGATGTCAGGAAGCTAATCAGCCTCTCTGGGTGGAGCGTGGCAAGCGCCGTTGGTGAAACGAGTTCACTGCCTAGGGTCCTAGGGTCGAAACCCATAGTTTGGTAATGAAGGTCAATCTGAATTTAACAACCACTGGATCTATCGTCTAACATTTGTCAGAAGTGGTCTTCCCTTGAGGTTATTTTGGCAGTCATTTGCTTATAACAACTGAAAGCGGAAATGACGTCCTCTCCTCGCACCACACAAATAAAAAAATGCTTTTCTTTTGTTCAAATAAAAAAAATGTATGTAATTAGGTTTATAGTTAGGTGATGTACAATTTCTATCACTTATGCTTAATGATGATAACTTTCACTAAAAATATTGACTACAACTATACTACTAACTAAGACTACAAGCTTATTAAATGTAAGAAGGTACATTGTATTGCCTTGTATTTGATGGCTCTTCGAATGCTACCGGCAGATACGTTCTCCTGGAAAGAGAAATTTGATTAGAAAAAGACAAATCACACTTTAAAGACTCGTAATTCTTACGATGGAGGAGCATAGTTGTAACCACTCAGGCTATGATCTGAATAATCTGCAGCTGATAAACTGTAATCGTCACCACTTTGGCCGCTTCCTCTCAGTGGTCCAGTGCTTGCGGCTCCCACTAATCCTGCATTGAGGAGATCACATGGAGTTGGTCCGTTAGCACCGACACCGACACCACCGACACCACCGACACCGCCTAATCCTGCATTTTGTTGCTGATATGGAGCCTGTAAATTCTTGTTTATACCGGCCGTTGGTGACTGGGCAAAGAAGTCTTGATTCCTTAAGTTTTGATTCAAGAATTTGAAGGAGTTCTGTTTCACTGGCTGTGCTGCTGGAATTGGTTCTGGGATATCAAGATCCAATTCAGTCATTGGATGGTAGCCGTATTCGTCAGCGGTATATCTGTAAGAAGATTTTGAACTTAGAAAGTTTTTCATTAACTGCTGGAAGGGTGGGTATTACCTAGTCTTGTAACGTTTTCCATCGGCTCCAGTGAATGAGTACTGACCACTGACAACAAACGTTTTACTGTCCTTCAGTTTGCCCACCTGTTGTATATCGATTCCGTTTTGCGTCTTTAATCTGAAATTGTAAAGAGAAAGGATTTTTGTAAATATTTTTGATTTTGAGGTATTTGCGTTGTTGTCAGTCTTGTAAAGGCTAAGGATTGCATATTTCTTGAGCTTATATTGTTGCGACTACAAAGCTGAAACTATTGGTATGCCTTTTTCACAAGGCGGTTAAGGCTGTCATCGCGTTTAACCTAAATTTTGATTTCCACTGACTGTGTCCGACTCTTCAAGACTTCAATGGCACATCATTCAAACTGATGAGGTCGGAATTTTCAAGCGATACTATTACAATGGACTTAACTTCAGTCTTACAGTCAAGCCGCGGTTCAGTCTTAACGAGATGGCTATACAATTTCAAATTTCGGGGCATAGGCATTTCAAGTCAAAGGCACCACTGTAGGCTATTCCAGCGAGCTGAAGTCGTTCAGCGTTGTCTTAGACAGACGCTTAAATGAATGCACAAGTTCGCTGTTGATCGTGTCACTAGAGCCTTGTGGGCTACTCATCGTCTCTACGGCAGAACTTGGGGTTTTAGTCCCAAAATGATACATTGGTTTTACATTTCGATAGTTAGACCCATAATAACAGACGCGGCCATAGTTTGGTGGCCAAAAGTACTTGAACGAACGACCGCAATGAAGCTTGAGAAGCTACAAAGAATTGCCTGTCTCGGTATTACAGGTGCTTCAGCCATAGAGGGTGTCATCGGACTCACAACCCTAGATATCTGCACTAGGAAGACCGCTGCTCATTGTGCTATAAAGCTGCGGCTAGTGTCATCTGTGAATACTTCACTCAATTCTAAGTTCGGACATGTTCTGCACTATCTCCGACGTTATAGCCAGGGAGTACAGTTTCGGAAGGCTATTTGAGGTAGAAATATAAGACCGTGTCGACTGGACTAATGGAGAACCCGTATCAGACCCAAAATGTTTGATATGGTTTACCGATGGATCAAAAATGGCTTCCGGAGTGGGTGCTGGCCTTTTTGGACCCAGCACTAAAGTCTCGGTAACAACGGGGATGTGCCCAAGCGTGTTCCAGGCTTTAATCCATGCTATTGAGATCTGCGCCAGGATAAACCTCTATAAAGATATATCGTGGAGTCTATGTCAGTCAAGTCCTGCTACTTGCCAGACACAACAAGGTCAAGCTTGGTTGGGCGCCCGGTCAGGCAATGAAGCTGCAAATGAGCTGGCTAGGGCTGGTTCGGCTTCCGTCTCTTGAGAACGGCACCCTTCTGTGGCGTAAATCAGGCTTCGGCTAGCCCCTTGGAAAAATGTCGCCGGAATAAGGCAATCTAAGAGGCCTATAAAGCCCTTTTCTTACAAGGAAATTCTAAGCCTTGACATGCCTAAGACATCATCTCAACAAACTAAACCTTTGTTCAGATACAGAGTGTCGGTTCTGTTTGGAAGAGGAAGAAACCTCTGAGCACGTTCTCTGTGAATGTCCGGCACTGTACTGGCTACGTAAACGGATCTTTCATAGGGAATTCTGTTCGTTGCTGGAGTTTAGAAACTCGGTTACTAATGACATACTCACATTCATTAAGAACATAGTAGACCTATAAGGCTAAGTAGACCGTAGGCCGTAATAGAATCTTGATGTGCATCTCACAACTCAAAGCAAATGCCAGATGGAAGAGTGGAACAACTTAACAAATTTGGCTTCAGTTGGATCACAAACGCTCGAACTGCATAACCAGACAGTAAAATCTTCTAATTTGCATTAAAATTGGTGTCATCACAGAGGACTGCATCATTGGCATATCAAATAATTTTCAACATTATGTCCGCTTTCGCACGTAGTAATTCAAATATTTTTATGCCAATTTATGTCTTCAAACCGAACCGAAAGGTGACCAAATAAAGATCTATAGCCTCACCTTTCAAGCCTGACTGTGGAATAATTTACCAATCCTAATGTTCTGTCGATTTCCCAAATTAAAATTCAATTTTCGTAAAAACCCCCATTTCAAACGAAACGTCTAATTTGTTATTCGTCAGCGCAAACATTTTATTGGTCCGATTTATCGATACTTTCGAGAATTAGTTTTCTAAATTAGCCAACATAAATCTGTGTTCTTAACAACCATTAAAATAATGTTTTATTTAAAAAAACTTTAACAACAAAGGCAGAGCATATCCTACAGCATGTTTATTTTCGGGAAACGAGAATATCAAGTTTCGCTAAAAACACATTTAAAAATACCAGGGAGCGGCTCTTCAGGTGGAGACTGAATTTTAAAGAGCCCAGCTTATGAATTCGAAGCCATGACCAGATTTTGGTGCCCCTAATCTCCTTTCTAAATCTGTAAATGAAACAGTTTATTGTAACCTTGATTCATTCAGAACTACCATGTGAACGATATTCGCTTCGAGGTGTATCATATACCGTGACTTTTAAGCTCCTCAAGAACTAGTCACCTGCTTAGGCATATACTAAATATTTATATTTGCCAAATGCAGTCATCGATAAATGAATACTATACTGGTTTTTAAGTTTTCTAAGCACCGATAGATATCGACGTATCCATTAGGGAACAACGCGTTTGTTTTTCTGTTAATTATGAAAAAATTATTCATGCAAATAAGCGTGTGGGTGTATATAAAAATAAATATAAAAATCAGTTTGTACAATGCGGAATTATCGTTAAGAGTATTTATCGATAGTAGTTCAGGTGAGAGAGCGGTTACATGCATGATTTTATCTAATTAATTTGTTGCTCCTTTTTTTTTGGGGGGGTTTCGCTGAACTCGGTGACTCGAGTTCTGATTAATTAGTTGATTTCGGAGCATAAAAATAAAACGCATTAAATTTTATTTAGACAGACACGAGGTGGGTTTATGGGCCGCAAGCGGCTTCTTAGTTGATTTTTAATTTATAGGATATCCGCTATTTGAATTTTTATATCTAGCATCTGTTAAATTCACTCATTAAACTAATCAAACTCGATAGTTAATTATAGACGTGGGGGCCTTTACGAGCGACAGGATTTTTATTGCTTTAAATTTGGAAATATTGTCAGAAAGAGGATTGATCAATTCACGACTCGTAGTCCGAGTGCCCTTAGTTCGGGGGTGGACATGATTCTGGATGGTAAGCAGCTTTGTCTAGATAGTGACAGCTTCCAGTTTTGCATACGAAGTTCGTCTGCCGTAGCAAAATTGACCTAATTTGGGGTGAATCCACTCAAGCTCTCTGAAGATGGACATTTTAAGTACTTAGGTTCACATGGCATTGTATCTTCAGTGCAGATCTGTCTATAGAGGATTTGAAGGAGGAACACCAACAGTCATCGGAATAGAGGTTAGATTTCGGAAGAACTTTAGACTGTCCTTCTGTCCGTTTCGACAACAAAGATCCGTGTGACCTTTAGACGCACTTTGCAACAGAATGGAGACAAGCTTTGACAAAGGTTAGTGGGTCTATGTAAACCCACTGTGTAGATCTTTGACAATTCTAACTTCTCGAGTATCATTTCCGCAACTTAACCGAACAAAAGACTTGTTCTTTCTCGACGCCTTCTCATGTATCAAATATTATATTACCTCTTCCTGACACTTTAATTATCGAAAGTAAAAGTTCTGCCAAATCTAAGTTCAAGGACTAAAGTCAGACGATTTAATGTTTCCAATTAAATGTTAATGACTAGTTTATGTTAAATCAATTATTAACCAATTAAATGATTAACGCTCCGTTCACTTGAGCCGAAATCGGAAAGCCATCTTTCATTTTATGAAATTCTAAACCTGCCATATATCTTCCGGGTCTTGAGTCACTAATTTATCATAAGAATCACACGCATTTCGATTAAAATAAGTGTGAAATAATTAATTATCTCAAGACATCCCACTCAATTGTCTTCACTAGGCATAGGCATTCGAATCTGCGCATCGTATAACGCGTGTGTACCGGTTTGACGGTTTGATCAAAGAGCTGGCTCAGATAATCCCGTTCCAAGAGGGCAAACAGTAAGTAAAAGTTGCCGAAAGAACTAATTGTCTCGGTTAACCGTGACCTAATGGCTTTCCGGAACTTTAGAGGTTCGTCTTTCGTCATTTTGCAGACGGGTTACGAATTAACCGGTGGCGATGTGATAATTTTACGCTAATTAATGGGCTTAGAAGCGTCATTTCGACTTGCCGATACCGGTTACCAGTTTTACTGGGTAGCAATGAGCGGTGTGTTGAAATTAGGGTAGAGGTTGGTTACTTTCATTCTTGTTTCAGTGGTTTTGACTTTGAAATTTTCTGAACCAGTGGATGGATGTCATTACAAAACAAGCAAAATGTGCGCTGGAGTTCCCTCTCTAGTGCCTTTATCCTTTGCTGCTAGATATGCACCTTAAACAGCAAGCTAGAAGCAAGTCGCTAAGGCTCATTATTCTAGGCAAGGTAGAATGGGACACTGTTCGAGAAGACACACGAAAAGTGTAATTGGAAGTCCAAGTACAGGGGCAGTATAGTCCCAATTAATATTGATACCTTAGTGTAAGTAGGCTTTACGCACTACAATTCATTGTGTAGAGCTATTAAGCATTTTGTGGAATGTGTTAAGGATGCCGGACCCTTATAGTCTCTGCAGAGATCATGGTAGACCCAAATCCAAACTGCTTTTTTGGAACATATGTACATACATAATTCTCTCAAAGGAAGTCTTGTTTTTCTGGTCAAGTCAATTAGAATTCGAGGTCTTTCAAATAATCTGAATCGATCAGCTGGCTCCAAGATAGCGCTTTTTGGCATAGAGCTGAACAGGTTCAGAGGAAGCGGCAAATGGTTTCTTCCTCCTCTTCACCACGCCAAATACAGTCAAAATCGCTTACAATGACATCGGCTAAAACGACCAAATTTTTAGTTCTCGGCTGAGCTCCATTAACTAACCTTGATATCGGTTATAGCGAACTTTCGCATATAACTACGAAAGTCATCGGTCCCTTGGAGGTCGTTATAACCGATTTTGACTGTACTTGCTAAACGTCAAATTTTACAACTCTGTCAACGATTTCTATCGGGAATTTTTCATCCTGTCAAATCCTTGTTGCCAAATATCCACTGTCACATCTTCTGTCATATTTCCATTTGTAGTTTTTCAAACACATTCATCGCCTGCCTAACTCTTACAAATGTTTTAATTCAATTTGATTGATTTATACAAAACAAACCAAAGTTAATAAACAATATGTCTGCCACCAAGTCTACAACAAACGTCTTTCTTAACGTCTTGAGATAAATGTTAATTATTTTGCTGGGTTTTCCGCGATTATTTCAACAAACCTCAATGAATCGTAAAATGAGTAAACCACCAACGTATAAAACAAAACTTGTTATCCATTCAATAATTTAAAATTGAGTCGATTGTTATTTTTCATTCATTAAAGCTAAGATCACCAGCATTTAGGCATGTAAGTACGGAGATGTGACAGTTGATGTCATCAGCGGTAATTTAGTCGTCAATTGCTATTTCACGTTTGACATACGCACTTAACTTTAATTTTTTAACAATAAAGTGTTACATTGAAATGAAAAATTTACGTCAAACTTGACAGCTAAGGTAACGTAAGGTAAACGTAAATCACACGTCCATCTTGGATAAGCGTCAAGACACAGGACGTCACAGGATGTGGCTTTAGGCCGCATAGTTTATTAGTTTTCTTCTTGTGTGGCAAAGACGTTTCATGCTCTCTTATTTAATCAAACATAACTATCTGTCAACTGTCAAAAGGGCAATAGCCTCAATAAACCTTTGGCATCACGCTATCACACGCCCATTTCGTGATCAAATCGACAAGTCATGATTAGTTCGAGTGGTGGACGTGCCCACGCGTCAAGACGGATAGTGTCATTTCGCGTGACACAATGCGAATGCATTGACACTAAACATCTCGATGATGTGATATCACTTAATTTCATTAAATTTGATTACCAGTTATAAGCTAATTTAATCTAAAATACGTGCAAATATACAGTAAACACTTTTAGCGTTCAATTAGAATGCACGCATTAACACTTGAGTGTGAGAAAATTTATTTAAGTCATTTAGATTTAATTAAACATTTGTGCTTAGCGAAAAAGTTT
The DNA here is from genome assembly GCA_917880715.2 of Matsumyia berberina. Taxonomy (NCBI): domain Eukaryota; kingdom Metazoa; phylum Arthropoda; class Insecta; order Diptera; family Syrphidae; genus Matsumyia; species Matsumyia berberina. Next base: position 98,770,114 of record OU862871.1, read on the forward strand.
ACGAGTTGCGTGTTAAACATTTACTAACAGTGACTAAATGAATTATAAATAATTGGCGGTTGGCTGAATGCAATCACATTCAAGAGATGTCGGGTTTTTTGTGAATAAATGTTAATTAATTAAGCCTGACTTGTATTTGCTTAAACGGGACACGATGAGCTAAGTCACTCACATCGCCTTATTAGAGGTCAACTACTTGGCTTAGATAAGTCACATTTTGACAATTCGGATGTGACACATGCTTATTTTTGAAGGTTTTTGGGTTCAAGACTCGAAGACCTTGACCATCTCTGGGTCAAGCTATATTACAAAACCTTGTCTTGCACTTCAAAAAAGTTGTCGCAAAGGGTCTTAATTAATTCTTTTGGAGTGATCCTCTATAAAAGAGGTCGACTTGGACCAAAGTTGGATCCATTGTGATACCACAGTGAGTGCTAGAGTTAGGCTTGCTTAGGTAAATGAGTGCTATTCGTTCTATGAAAGACCTATGTACATATTCCCAATTTCGTTTTAAGCCTACACGGCAGAACTTTTACTGTGCGATTAGCTTTAAGTGTAGGGCAAATCCCTTTCTGGCAAGAAAGGGATTTAAAAAAAAATAAATAGCTGGCGCAACAGCTCGGGATGAGCCAAGGTCTAGCTTCTCGCAACCATTCATGCTGTGCGTTTTACATTTTTCTCATGAATGGAAGGGACCTACAATTTATTGCCGGCTCCGAAGGGCGAGGTGAGAAGCTGTTTCATGACAAATTATATTCCCGGAGGCTTGTCATTCCCCGAAGAGAGGTGGTGCCGCGAAAATTGTTCAGTGGACATGGCTGGGGATTGAACCCACGCAGCTCGTACAGCACTCCAACGCACTAACAACGGAGCCACGGCGACCGCAGAACTTGACAGATTAAATTGTCAAAAAATATGGCTGCACCTAGGTCAATGTATACATCTTGAATCCGAGTATAGGTGGCTTTGGTTTGCATGTTTGGCATTGTACTTTGTTGTCTTTGAAAGTCTAAGCCATTGCGTAGCTGAAATTTCCGCATTGCCTAGCTACTACTTATTTAAGATCTGGCTATATCCCAGTAAGTAAGCTCGACTTCCAGCCACCCGTTTGGACCTTTTTAAGCGGATTTCCCGCAGCAGATTTCTGTATAGACAAGTCTAATGAAAAGAGGTTGAGAATAGCCTCTAATCCTGTTGCTGTTGTGGTTGAAAATCACCTTTTACCAGGTGATCCCGTCTAAGTTCTAAGCGATTCAGGTACAGATCAAGCGAAGCCTAAAGACCAGTAACAACAAGTGTTTCCGCCACGATCTCCACAAATTATTATTCATAATAAAATGTTAAAAGAAAAAAAAAATTATTCCTCCACACCTAATTATAGGTTATTCAATGTCTGCGGCTAAATTTGAATTAAATTAAACCGGACCCCATTTGAATACGAGTATATTATTGAATTAATATTTTTCTGCAATAAAATCTTAAATATCCTCTAAATAAATTTCACTAAATTACCCAATTTAATTTGTATATTAATGTTTTTTTCCTAAAAGGAGTGGCCAGCGTTTTTCAATCGCACATTTATACAGTGACATTTGCTAAAGCAAATTCACGATGTGGGGACCCGGTTTTACTATAGAGCACGGGTGGTCATCTGTGCTTCAAACCGGCAGCTGTGAGACAGCGTGTCTACAACACACGCCGAATTCAACAAAACAACCTAACCTAAGCGTTTCGGCTTTGTTTTCGGACCCAAACCGGTCTCTGTCACACTGGCTTTCTGTTACTAATTTTCATACAGTATACGAATATATAAAAAAAAATTGAATACTAATTAATTGCCAAGAAACAGCTTGTGGATGTGCGAATGCACAGAACCCAATAAATTATCATCGGGCGACACCGAGGATTCTGCGATAATTAGGTTAAATGGTCATTGGGCATCAGAATTGTAGGTACTCACGTTAGTTTAAACCTTTTCCCCGAATTGAGATTCTCTAGGAAATCCGTCTTGGCTTTCGTTATTTCGCCATTGAAGATCGTAGGTGGTTTGTCATCGTCGACGTCTTCGGGAAGTGTGTAAACATCATTTGGTGAATATTTAAACAATTCGACATTGTTTTTTGTGATTTCACTGATGCCAGCGCTGGCTAAAGCTATTAGACTCACGAAAATAATCTGAAATGCAAAAAAGAAAATAGATACATTAATCAAACATGTGACTAAACAAACAACACTTAGCTGTGTAAACACCAAGAGTTTGATCGCTTTACTCGCTCTAAACGAATTCGTTATAGCGATGGCGATTTTAATTAATTTATCGTAGGTGACTGAATGTCTGCTTGGGTAACTGTGAATCATTCTATTGTGCTTGGTAATTGCTTGAGAAAAAGTCAAAGAAGTTTTCGACGCAAGTGATCGATGTATTACGAAGAAAATTGACAGAAACAACGTGTTCAGATTCAGTCAGTCTTTGGCCTACGAACATCATTTTCGATTGGCATATAGAAGACGACAAATTGGTTAGATTGCACTGCCTTAGGTCAATAAGCGTACCATGGTACTTAAACAAAACAGTACTGAGTCAATCGATTAAGTGCACTTAGGATGTGCTATGCAATTTGGACGGTGGCAAATGATGCTAAGAGAAACTCCGAGCTTGAGTCAAAGACGTCAAGTTGTTGTAGGGACTCGGTACTTTTTGTAGGTTCCCCAAGACTTCGCGATGAATCCATGATGATGCCCAGTGTTTTTATGTCAGCGCAGCTTCAACCTAACCTAACCTAAGCTGTCAGCTGTCAAAAAATCTTGAACGTTTTTTTAATCAAATCCAACTTCGTGCAAACCTTCAGTTTGTAAATCAAAGCCAAAGTTGAAGATCATTGTCCGACGAAACTGTCAGTAAAAAACTATGCAACCTTCGCGAGTTTCTCCCCGCGATTTCATAAATCGTTTACTGTGTTTCCAATTTATTTGTGCATAATTCCAAAATGTGTAATAGTATTCAAACAAGTCAACACAAGGATGCTGAAACTTCCAAACAAATCATAAACCAGGTTTGTACGATGCTAATCCAACCGATTTGCCTCTTAATGCGACGAAATGTTTATGCTAACACACTCGATGGGTGTCGTTATTTATGAATATTTCCCAAAACAGATTCTGATTATTATTTTGGAACTTAAAAATAGATCTTTCGGTGGCCCACAGGCGCTCAGAATTCAAAAGCATGTCTGATTTGCATAAGTTTGGAAAAAAAAAAGTGTGCAAAATGAAGATTGAAAGATTGGAAGACCCGTATTTGTATGTACAAAACTTTCAACGCTCGTGGTGATTCCATCAAGTATATAGACGTCATGTGAATTCTAGCGTGCTTCTTGTCAGCGATTGCATAAATCAAAATCTACAATACAATAAGGATCAAGTTAACTGAGGTTTTAATAAAACGGGTTTTTGCAAAACGAACAGGCTTTCGGAGGCAACCGATTCAAAGGAGCCGAACGAAACGTGTTGATATGCAAATCAAATAAGAACTAGTCAGACGACGCCTGTTCGTGGTCGTTATTTGTCTTGAGAAACATATGCGAGAATTGGTCAAGAAATGAAAAGACGTATACATTTCACACGATCGCTCCCGCAATAAATCGTTTCCCAATATAACCGATTAGTTTGCCGATCACAATAAGCACTTGAGGGAGAATAATTTCCCTTTCGAACAGCACTAATCATGTTTTGTCACTTTTAGCTTGAAATACCCTGAACTGGGTAGTGATTGGTTACCGTTCTAAAACAGAGAATGGACAAGTAGCGCAACGATCAAGTTCGTAGCCAAGAGCTTGCTTGATGTGCACGGGAATGCCTGCGGGGAAAAAACTAAGTCAGGTAGGCCTAAGAGCGCTTGCCCCCCTTTACGGTAGGGTTAAAGCTTGTTTAGGACTATCTTAATCTCCTCAAATACCTTGTATCCTGGAAAGAAAGAATGTTTCGAAAGGAGTGAACGGGCTGATTGTGTGTCGAGAAGAAGGGCTTGGTGGTTGTTCCCTGCTTAGGATGCCATTCAGTAGTGTGTACTCCAAAATAACACAAAAGAAAGCTGACGGACTGAATATTGAACAAACCTTAAGGCGATCAGGCAACAAAGGTAAAGCCCATCAACCCTAACAAAACGAGGGCAAACAAATTACTAGAACTCAGCAAGAAATGTTTAAGGACCACAATGGGCTACCTAACCGAACTTTTTCCATTCAGGTACCATCTGCATAGAATGAAACTATTAAGTACAAACATACAAATGTCAACTCTACTGTAAGTGAAAAGAGACAGCAGAATACATTTTTTAAGGGCTGCAAAGCAAAGACTTCTCCATCTAAGGCGGCCCAGCAAAAACTTTGAACTTGTAACCAAGATTCTCAAACTTCTGGCTTACCACTGGGTTAGCACAATAAATCTAATAGATTGCAATGCATCTGGACCTTAGCATCGTATCGTATCGTAAGGACATACTTAGTTGCATAAGAGAGGTGGTAAGTCTTTAAGGCTGTTTCACCTTTTGATGCAATAGATTTTTTAGGTCGCAGTGTCAGCAAACAGAGAAGAGTGTGTTTCTTAATTTTTTTTAAAGGGCATAGCCCCTGATGATTTAGAGTCGATGGCGGAAAATCGGGAGATGTGGAGGGTCCACTTAAGCGTCCTAGCCCCGCGTACCTTATAGTGGATAAGCGGGTCATTGAAAATGAATGAAAGGACAACCCATTTTCTTCTCCAGTCCTCTGCCATCTTAGACATAATAGACTTACAATTTATTGGCGACTCTGAAGGGCAAAATGAGAAGATTTTTCATGACAAATTCTACTCTCGGAGGTTTTTAATTCCCTAACGAGAGGTGGTCCCGCGAAAAAACTTTCGTGGACATTTCTGATACTCAAACCTACGTAGCATGCACTGCAGTCTACAGTAAGACTAATCACTGAATTACGGCGACCACATGAAAATGCATTGGCTAGTGTTTGCATCACCACTGCTTCATAACCCTACCCAACCTAACCTAACTTGTCTGGTTTCCAAGCTAACACCGGACAAAACTCAGATAAAGCTTCTTTGACCACGAACTCATCTCTGATTAGATCTTCCATTGACGTGCGGGTTATTGGCAAAAAACACAGCTGTAGATTGCAAGACTCTTTCACATACGAAAACGAACATTTTCCTACGTCTATGCAGCAGGAGAAAAGGCTGCAGACGATTGAACATTAATTATGAAAAATAGATTTGATTTCAATGCATCAAGAAACTAGTGGTGTCTCGTGGGTGTCTAAAGCAGGATGCTAACGCAGGCAAACTATAAACATTTTGAAGGTTGTGTATAGCCCTACTGAAGTGACGATAGTGTCTGAAAAAAAATTATCACGAGAATGCAAGCCATCGCGTTTTATTTCTCCAAGATCCTTCGCACTAGTTCTAATAGTAGCAAGGTCCTGTTTGACTTCAGAACACATCAACTTCGTCCATCAGTCACCCGTGAATTAAAAAATCTACTGTAAGCCACTTTTAAGCACGAATATACACCATCATCTTAAATCTCAACAATCCTACTTCAAATTGCCGAAAATTGGCACTCATTCAAACTAAGCAGCTATTCAAATGTTTATTCCACACATTTCCTCATAACCGTTAAATGTTTCACTTCCAAGGCAAAAAAAAACCAAAAACTATTATAACAACCAAACTTCTGTTAACTTTCATTCTCAAGCACTTTATATTAATTATCACGATTAAACTTCAATAAAATAATTCACATATCCATAAATATTGATTTTAATTAAAAAAAAGAATGTACACACTTCCCAAGAAAAACTTACAATTTTTTGCATTTTGTAGCACTTTGTTTAATATTTAGTTTAAAAGTGGTAAAATTAAGAAAATTCTCTCCTTTATTTAATATAAAAAAAAATAAAAACTTTTTGACCAGATTCGTATAACGAATGTACCGTCCAAGTTCTAAGTAACAAATAGTATGTCCAGTATCTTTTACCTTTTCTTTATATATATTCTTCATATTATATTATCTGATCAATGCCCCCACCTTGATTTCCATAAAACAATATTGATTAGTTAAAAAGAAACAAAAACCAGATGGTAACTAACTTAAAGTTTTTTTCTATATAAAAGATTATTTTTCTATGTAAAAGCATAAAACAAAAACAGCAAAATAGTATCTGTGTGAGAGTTGTTCTCACACCGCAATCTAGAACTGTGATAATCATTTACTAAATGTTGACTCTTTCGTTTATATCCCTTTGAGTTTGATGGCGATGACTGGTGGCACTGGCTAGTGTTGGTGGTGATGATAGCTTGGTGGTTGTTAACAATTAATTCACAATATTTTTGCCGATGACTAGTTTTTTTTGGTTTCTTCTTTTTTGTGCGAAAAAAGAAAAAAAAAAAAAAAAAACGCCGTGTTACTATTAAATATTCTGTAGACACTGCGGCACAAGCTATTCGTTACGGTGTCTGTAAACAGAACACACAAACGAGCAGAGAAGAAAGGTATCTAAGGGTGGATTTGTATCTGTGTATGGCTTGAGTTGGACTGGTAAAGGTCATACACACGCTTTTCGGTGATAATTTGTGCAAATTTTTTTGCACCTCATGCTCATCTGTGGTTTGGTTTGGTCGTTTGTAACATTGAGTTCACCTTTACAGATTTTTTTTTTCTGTTCTTTTACTTTCGCGGTAGTTAAATTTATTTTATTGACGAATTTTGAATCAAAAATTAGAGAAAATGATTATTTCATCAGAAGTTTCTTTGTCAAAATAGTAGATGACGTGATTAGACGTTAAATTAGCATGTTTGCGTTTTGGACTCTCACCAAATGAGGGCTAGGGTTTTTTCCTTTCAATTCGTAATCAAAAGGTAGGTTTTCCTAAAATCTCACACACTCCCTACTGGCTTATTCCCATATTCATACATTTGGTCAGTTAGTTGTAGTTTGCCAAAATTCTTGTTTTTAATTAAACGTGCCACGGTTTCGGACTATCTGTAGCCCACTTTGCCGGTTTTTTCTTGTTCTATCTTTGGTTTCTTGTTTCTTAATTTGACAATGATGGATGATGGACGGTCCATGGACCAGTTCTCATTTTTTTTTTTTTTTGATTCCAGTATAGGGCCTTGCTTTGAATTGAATTTTTGGAAAATGTTTTCAACTGAAATTTTCACTTTTTCTTTCAAAAACTGTCACTTTCTTTCAAAAACTGTCACTTGCAGTCAAGAATCTTCTATTTTGCATTTATATTTCTCCCATACATCCTCAAAAAAAATTTTGTATACCCAAGTGAAGACAGAAAGAGAGGAAGATCACACAGATGTTCTGTCATAGAAGTTATGTTTTTGAAAAAAAAAAAAAAAAATCTGCTCAGCATATTATGTGTAAATAGAGACGCGTGCCGACAATTCAGTCAAAAGAAGACTCTCTCTTCTGTTTTTTTTCTAAAAAAGAGAGATGAATCTATCTATCCCCTCTGATTGTTTTTTTGAAAATTTCAGGTGTGAAATTTTTGATTTGAAATTTGAGGAGCCATTCAGTTTTAAGTGGTGTCGGTTACGACTTGTTCCCGCTTGAATTTGATTGGTTTGAAGTTTCTGCAGTTCAGTGAGGTGCATCTAGAACGAAAATGAGATTTTTTGTGATTCGAACAGTCGAAGAGTCGGATCTCTCGGATGTACTTTCGTGCTTGTTGTAGAGGTATGTCTGTTACATTAAAGAAACTGAACTGCTTATGAATAAAACATAATATTTCAACTTTAGAACCCGTAAATTTAAGCATTTTAAAATATCGTCTAGGAAAGTGCGGTTTTTGGAAGAAGATTTTGAAAAAAACCTTGAGAATGTGGTTTAGTGGTGAAGTGTGTATTTGTTTGGATTAGATTCGCATATACTGGGATCCTTTTGTGCCCTGTAGGGCTAAAACTTACGATCGGGTTGAGCAATTATGCGTTTTCGTGAGAAGAGTTTTCACCAACTATCAGGTCAGCCTATCATTTCTCGGTCTTTTGGGCTCGAATTCGATTTAAAAAATAACTTTCCTCCTTATCTACATTAATTTGCCATTTTTTTAAATCATTTTTGAGTTTCGTCAGAAAATAAGTTCTCAACTTTTGAGCAAAAAAAGGAGATCGACATCATTTTTTTTTAAAATTCTTTTCAATCGAAAACATCCCTGATTCTGGATTTCTGTTCCTCACTCATTCCCTAGTCGGGCCCGTTGTGTTCAATCATTTTTCAGATTTTTCCGACGGAATTGTACAGGGTTTTTCAATAAGAGCGCTACAAAAGTTTTTTTACATAAAACAAAAACGGTTTTGGATATCAATGAAATTCTTTATTCCTGTGAAAGTTCGTTCGATGCCATTATGTATGGAACTCGATTTCTTTTGCATGGCTACCACGGGCACGCTTGCAGAAGTCCAGACGCTGAACCCAATTTTCGACGGTTTTCAAGCATAAATCGGCCGATACTGCTGCAATTTCACGTTCGATATTCGTACGAAGTTCATCAATCGTCGCTGGCTTGTTAGCATAGACCATAGACTTGACGTAGCCCCACAGGAAATAGTCTAACGGCGTCAAATTGCACGACCGAGGCGGCCAAGCGACTGGACCATTTCGTGAGATAACACGTTCTCCAAACTTGGTTTCCAATAAATTGATTGTGACATTCGCTGTGTGGCTTGTGGCGCCGTCCTGTTGGAACCACATGTCCTCCAAGTCCATATCATCCAATTGGGGCCAAAAATATTCGGTTATCATTGAACGGTAGCGATCCCCATTCACAGTAACGTGCCGGTCTTGATCATCACGGAAGAAGTACGGCCCAATGACGCCGCCGGCCCATAAACCACACCAAACCGTAATTTTTTCGGGATGCAATGATGACTCATGGAGTACGTGTGGATTGCTGCCTGACCAATACCGTATATTTTGTTTATTGACGAAGCCATCCAGCCAGAAATTATGACGACCATAAATTGGACGTAGCGCTCTTAACGTTGAGGCCACTGACTCCGATTTCGGTAGTAAATTTTAATAATTTCGACTCGTTGTTGGATCGTATATCTTTCCATCATGAAATGGCAAACCTTACTGAAGAGAAATGTCAAAAAACCGCAAGAAAAATATGGCGTCGTTTGCTGTCCCTGTCGCTCTACTTTTGTAGCGTCCCTATTGAAAAACCCTTTAGTAATAGATCAGGTTTGGGATGTGTGTTGGGAAAGATACAGGAAAAGTGGGTACAAGTGTGTTTTGGAAAATCTGTCTGTTTCCTTGGAGAAGGCCTGAACGTCACCGATTTCCTTACGCCTGAAATGGCCCAGTTTCAGCATGCCATTCACGTACGGTGTACACCTAAGGATTATCTGGCGCATTCTCACGTAGGCTGGGCAATATTTTAGCAAGTGTTGGAGATCTTCATTTTCTTCCTTGTAGTTCTTGCAAATCGTGGTTTGCCGTCAGTGGTTAGTGCGTTGGATTCTTGAGCGAGTGGTGTGGATTCAAGCGAAGCAACATTTTTCGCGGCACCACCTCTCGTCGGGGAATGACAAGCCTCCGGAAGTATTATTTATCATGAAAGAGCCGTTCGGAGTCGCCAATAAATTGTAGGACCGTTCAATTCAACAACACGCATAATATGAATGGTTGCGAGAAGCTAGGCCTTGGCTCACTTCGAGCTGTCGCGCCACCTAGTTCTTGCAAATCGCTGTGTCAGTGAGCTCCATCTATGCAGGTGTTTTGTTGAAATTAATTTTTCTTGTACTTCGTCCTGCTATTAGCCTGAAATGGCTTGATTGGTTTCTTCACGAGTGATCTTTTCACTTTGTTCACTGATTTTGGAAATCCCTTTGCCTCGTTAAGCCAGTACAAGGCTTGAGGCTATAAACTAAATTTGCGATGTTTTCTCACTCAGTGTATGCGGGAATAGTTGTTCGGAAATTCCTTTCAAATTTGAGAATTGGTGGAGTGCACTTAGTCGATGCGTAGCCAATTTTGAATCACGCCCATTGTGCGGATTCTTGAAGAAGAATGGCCTCACCAGCAGCCATCTGCTTAGAGACAATATCCTAGGGAATTTCATTGAACATGATGTCTAATTCTGCGGAAGAGTGTTTCTTTGTACTTATGCTTATGCAAAGGGAGGCATATCTTTGCACTTTTCCCAGCAGATTGAGATGCATCGTCTTTGTAAGAGCTTACCACCAGACGCTCGACAAGGGACACACACTATAGTTTCTACTAATAGCTTTCCCAAAGGAGTACCGAGAGTTTAACTTGCTTTCCTGCCGCTTTCAAGGTTTTTCTATTAGTTTTCCAATTTTGTTTCTAATGAGACTGTTGCCGTGACTGAAAGAAGGGTCTATTTGAGGAATCCTATATAATAGGACCTATTCAGTCGCGTTTGGAATGAAACCCAACACACTACATTTGGCCCATTTGAAGAGTAAGCGAAGAGCGTGCTCTCTTAGAGTAGCTTCATCCCCATAGGCTACTGCTTCGTATTATGTCCTTTCTAAATCTATTAACAATTCATTTATCTAACCTTCTTACTTAAGGTTACTACGGTACGGGGTGTACCTGGCCCTCAATCAACAAGCGTCTCCAGCCAGCTCGATCTTTAGCCAGCTACCTCCAGTTTCACACGCCAAGTTGGTTGAGGTCCCCTTCCACTTGCGTGCGCCACCTGGGGGTTTCCTCTACTATGCCGTCCCTCGGGTGTGGATTCGAAGATTTTCCGGGCCGGAGCATTGGTGTCCATCCGCACTATATGACCCAGCCACCTCAGTTGTTGGACCTTTCACTCTACTGGCTAACCCGATTTCGCTGTACCAGCCGTACAGTTCGTCATTATATCTCGTCCTCTATTCACCGTCTATGCAGAGACAACTAAGAACAACCCCATCTGATTTTGACAGAGTCCATGCCTATACGCCGTAGAGCAGGACTGGGATGATTAAGGTCTTATAAAAATAAATAACTGGCGCGACAGCTCGGAATGAGCCAAGGCCTAGCTTCTCGCAACTATTCATGTTGTGCATGTTGAATTTTTCGCACGAATGGAAGGGACCTACAATTTATTGCCGACTCAGAACCGCGAAGTGAGAAGTTCTTTCATGACAGATTATACTCCCGGAGGCTTGTCATTCCCCGACGAAAGGTGGTGCCTGCGAAAAATTTTCGGTGTTCCTGGCTGGGGCATCAACCCATGCCACTTGGTCAGCAGTCCAATGCACTAATCACTGAGCCACGGTGACCACAGGTTTTATAAAGTGTCACTTTAGTCGTTCGAGAGAGGGCTTTGCTACTCAATTGCCGCCTTAGCCCAAGGAAACAGCGATCGGCAAGAGTCGTTGTCTGAAGTCGTTGTCTGAATTGATAGTTGAGCCGAGGTAGACAAAGTCCTGAACTACCTCAACGTTATATCTGTCTAGAGTGACGTTCTGTTGAAGGCGTCGGTGTTGAATGTCCTTTCCTGTTGACAGCATATACATACTCTGTTTTGCTCTCATTGACAGCTAAACCCATCTTCGCCGCCTCCGTCCCAATACTCACGATCGCACAATATGTCAATATCGTCAGCGTATCCGAGTAATTGGACGAACTTTTTAATTTACCCCTAGGTTAGAAAAAAGGGAATATAGCCACCCTGAGGTGTGCTGCAGCTGACAGATCTTTGTGCTGATGCTTCGCCTTGGTTTGTGCTAACAATTGATTTATGAGCACCCAAAGCTAGTTATCCACTCACAGATATGTAAGCGCATTAAGAATTGCCTCTGATTTGACATTGTTCAACGCTGCTTATTGTTGATTGTGCGCTCTATCGTGTACGCTCCTATATCTGGCTGTTCGACCGTTGATTCGTTCGCCGCGACATTTTAACCCATTACCCAGATAAAGTGAAGGTCACTGTGACTTTCAAGTAGGTTGAATGATTTGTCCACTGATCTTGGAAATCTCTTGGTATTCATTCACATCCTATCAATGTGATCTCCACTGAAACCCTTCAGCTTAACCCTTCTGCTAATACGAGAGTGTCTAATGGAAATAGCAGTGCAACAATAGGTGTTGGTATCGAGATCCTATGAGAGTGAAAGTTGTTCGGTGGCTCAGAAACCTAACTTGTCTAATTCTTCCAATTAAATCTTAATAGCTGATAGAAGAGTTATTCAGGGAGACAGTTCAGCCTGGTAAAAATTGTAGATCCCATCATTGACACGCCTCTTTCGTTTTTAGCCACAAAAGAATCAATTTGAAGTAGACGAGCTTAGGCCTAAGTATGTGTTGCTTAAAGCGCAACCTAATTAGTTGACAACCGCCACAGCTTAATCTCACTGTTGCTACTATGACCACCGCCATAGAATTAATGTCAAAACTGGAAGGCTTATCAGTTGGCCACCAAATATGAGCATTATGTGGCATTAAGTAGCCGCAGCCAATGATTTAGAGGAAAAGTGGTTTCCCACGGTTGCGGGGAAGTTAAACAGGTACAAGTTAGTGCAGTGATTCCACGATCAAAAAAAGGTATCTCGTTCCACTTAACATTGAGATTGGATTAAGCCGATTTCATGGCTTAGAACTTACATCTGCATATGGCAGACTACAAGGCGTATAACTCTGAAAAAAGTCATTCGAGAGTTATCATTTCCCATGGAAATACTCGTATGTATCTACAACAATTATAGAAGTGTAGACAATAAATCTCAGATTTCTTGTTTCTGTGATTTGGATTTTCATCGCAGAAATTATACTTGAGTGGTTGAGATACATAAATTGTTGGTGCGACAGCTTGTAGAGCGCCAAGGTCTAGCTTCTCGGAACCATTTTTGTTGCGCGTGTTCTATTTTTGACTCAAATGGAACCTACAGTCTCTGTGGCTGATTTCGAAAGGCGGATTGAGAAGCCTTATCATGACGATCGGTGGTTTATCATTGTCTGTGGAGAGAGATGTGTTTGGTTGATTCTGTTTAGATTGGAAGAATGTGCCAGGGTCACAACGGCTATCCTGCAATGCCGGATCCTGTAAAACAAATGAACCGAAATCCAAGGCTAAAGGCCGTTTTGCGATGAAAGACCTTACGGTAGCTTCGTAAGGGAAAAGGGCGGAGAGTGGCAGAATAGCTCAACAGTATCTGCAGCATTTTTCCTAAAAACTGGCACAAACAAGTGAAATGCAATAGACAGTGGGAAGCATTGATGTGAGGAGCAATATCTTGCATTAAGGTGTAGACTGTGTTCAAGGGATGTATGTAGCAATTTATTATGCCCCCTTTCTTAAACACTTTGGTCAATAGATGCTTAACTTGGAGCCTATCCTCCTATAAAACGGCTCTGACAAATTGGAGTACGATTAGTGGATTTGGCGAGTGTAAATCTTCGTCAGATACTAGATAAGTCCTGTTCTTTTAAACTAGGTAGATAGAGGTGGCGGTTCAACTGAACCCAATTAGTACTAGGATGTGCCTTTTTGGTCGCCGTGGCTCAGTGGTTAGTGCGTTGGACTACTGACCCAGCGGCGGTGGTTCAAGCCCCAGACAGGAACACCGAATATTTTTCGCGGCTTTATCTCTTGTCGGGGAATGACAAGCCTCCGGGAGTACAATATTTTTTTTTTATGTGCCTTTTTATTACCACGCACCGTGTGACCTAATGATGTGTGTTGGTGAAGATGGATGAGACAGCCGAGAGTGTCTAGATCCAGCCTGTGGCGTTTAGAAAGCGGATAAGATCTCGTATCCCTTTACCCGAAATGTAGCTGAGGTCGTCGAAGAATGGATGGTTTAGTGTACGCAGTCTGGCTCTTGCAAGTGCAGGATATAGGATAGAGGAAATGGAAGAAAGTTTGCTTCTCATTTTCATTACCGCAGGCGCGGCACCGGGGGTTGTATGAAATACCTAGTTTCACCGCATGGTCTCCAATTGGCCAATGCCCCGTGGTTATCGTCATTATTCTGGCAACATTTAGGCGGGTTCTGCTTAGAAGATCTTTTGTTCTAATCGTTTCGTAGGCCAGCCATATCTTCTCTTGATATGGCGCAGTTGGTTAAACCCCTCCATTAGAGGTTGACCTTCTGCAGGAAGTGTGAGTAGATTTGTCCTTTAGCCTCCTAGCTATAGCGGGGTGTGGACCCTTACCGTGAGTGAGCCGTGTTGAGCTGCCCCCTGTCTAGCCAGCTCATCTGCACGCTCGTTTCCTGTTATGTTCTTGTGCCCTGGAACCCAGAGAGGTGTAACCCTGAACAGTTCGTCCAATCGGGCAAGCTCGTTCCGGCACTATAGCACCAGTTTGGAGGAAATGGTAGCCTAGTCAATAGCTTCGATATCTGGCTATCTATGAAGATGAAGATTGCAATGTTTCGTCTGTGTATTGTGAGTTAGTGCCGCATAGTTCTTTAGAAGATGCAATGGAGTTTCTTCACCTTCGTCCCAGAATTTAAAGTTTCCATTATTCTTTGACGATATGCAGCTTCTACATGAAATGCATCACCTTTTTCATTTGTAATTCTTAGCTTGCCAGAGCCTTGTTCTTTCTTGCCTCTTTTTTCTCGTTACTTTTCCCCAAAGCTCCGAGATCTAAGATTGTTTTTCCGACCCTTTCCTTGCTTGTCCATCTGCTTCTTACTAGCTTCGATCCCGAAGTGGTCTGGTACCCAGTAGAGGGTATTATTATTTTTTCCCCAATTAATTGATTCAAAGCAGTCCTATCCCATCCCATGCCCGTGATATTTCCCGTTAAGCTTCAATTGAGCACATTTTTCAATTGCGTAGATCTTTGCTTCAAATAAACCTTTCTACCAGACTTATCTGGTCTGAAATAAATGAAAAAGAAGAGGAAACCACAACTCATCTCCTCTGCCATTGTCCAGCGTTATCTCACAGCAGAAAGAGACTCCTAGGTCACTATCATTTGAATGTTACCAGTGACCTATGTTAGTTTTCTTGGCTTAACAATTTCTTCTTTACTCGAGGACGCTTGTCTCCACTCCACTTTTCGATCTTTTTCTTGGTATGTTTGGGCTTGAAATGAACATCAACTCGACAAGTACACCCCCGTGGAGATTCAACGCAGAACAACCCTAGGAAGAGCTGCTTTTTCGGTTTGGCAAAATAGCTGAGTTCAAAGCTTTGATGGACAGCTCTACAGAGCGTTTTTACCGGGCTAATTGTATGGCAGAAGTGGTGAGCGATGACTAGGAAAACCCAGTATGCATTAAGCTGCTACGCGGGAAAAAATTAGGTCCCTTTGTCGAATATAGGTCCCATGCCTGAGGAGAGCGAATAAAGGAGAAGATTTAACGCCGAGTTCTATGAGCAGTATCAAGACGTCAACATAGCTCGACCATATAAAGCGGTTGGAGAGCGATGCTCCCGAGAATCTTCCAATTTCAGTCTTAAGGTTCAAGACAACAATCGCTTCTGTTGTGGGGACGCAGCCTACATCCAATCTTACCCTCTTCGAGGTCAAAGCCAACAAGAGACTCATAATTGCGTCCATCAATACTCAATCAACTATTTGTCACGCCTTGTCCATTGTAAGCCGCCGAAAACAAATTTTATGCCCCGCATGCGACTCGTAATCCATTGCTCGTTCTCGCCATCAAAAGTCACACGCGTCCCAAGCTCGCTTTATGCAAATTTCCCCCAATCAACTCACAAAATAACCCCAAAAAATACCCCAACATCTACCCCGAAAAAAAGCCACAAAGTCTGAGTCATGAACCCATAAATCCCATCTAAAACTGCTTCTAGCTACAGCGGTCCATCACTCAAATATGTAAATACTTTCAGCAACATTCAGTACACCGACTTGGGCTTCTTAGAATCGCACGCCCAGGTAAATAAGAGTCGGCGGAATAAATAAACATTTGTCCCTCCAAGCCCCGATTAAAACATTTATATATGTCATGAGATAATGCACGAGCATTAATTTATTCCCAAAAAAGAAAAAAAAAACCAATCACTCCGTATGGCTACTAGTCCGCGCGCTGGCCGCTGGCTGGTCCAGCAGCGGTCGAGCAACAAAAAGTCGATTTTTATTGCGCCGAGATTGGGATGCGGACCACGTGTTGGCCGGGCCAACACGTTTTATTAATTGACTTAAATTTCTTTTGTGTAAACGAATATCCCGTTTCGCATGTTATAAATATTTATTTTAGAATAAGTGTGCAACGCCACGGTCCGCAGCCAGAAAGTAACAACAAAATAATAAAAAAAAAAATACACACAACTTGTAAGCGAAAGGCTTGGAGAAGCGTGGGTCACTTTATTTATGTTATTAATTATCGCTTAATTTATTTACGATTTTTTTCTACAAGTTCTTTTCGTTTAGACAAAACGCTTTTATTGTATGCAGATCAAGAAGAAAATTATTGAATATATAATTGAATAATCGAATTAATTAAACAAATAACCAGAAGTTCCAGTGTTGCCGCTAAATATGTGCAGAAAATAAAATAAAAAAGTTGCATCGTTTATTTTTATGGGAAGACAAGCCTTTGGGTTCTAGGAATTTCTAATTTCACACCCGCATGGGATTATGTGTAATCACGTCATCTGTTACCAAGCAGCTTTGCTAATTGGATTTAAATTAATTTCGAAACACCTTTGAGCAATTTAAGACGACTTCTTGCTCGCTGAAACGGGTTTCCAAAGCGTGAGCAGTCTCTGCCTTCCATCCTTTTCGGTCCCGGACACAAGCTTCTCGCATCCGCGATCGCTTAGTTTTTGCAACGGAGTTTCGTCTCAAACAGAAAGGCTGAAATTCTAAGATCCTCTGGACTATTGTTTCTTAATCGCCTTAAGTGGCCGAGCCATAGTAGTCGACATATCTTGGCTTTGTAGCCTACAACTTGTTACATTTTGCGGGTAAATCTTTACTTCTATTGGCGCTACAGTCCGGAGTGGATTTGGCTCTCAACCAACAAGCTTTCTTTGTGATGTTCGGGATATCCGCAGACGAACCTTGGCTTCAACAAAGTGGTAACAAAAAATAAATAGCTGGCGCGACAGCTCGGGATGTGCCAAGGCCTAGCTTCTCGCAACCATTCATGTTCCGCGTGTTACATTTTTCGCACAAATTGACCTACAATTTATTGCCAACTCCGAACGGTGAAGTGAAAGGCTCTTTCAAGACAAATTTTACTCCCGGAGGCTTGTCATTCTCCGACGAGAGGTGGTGCCGTGAGAAATCTTCCATGGATATGGCTCGCACGGCAGTCCAATGCTCTAACCACTGAGCCACGGCATCCAAAACAAGATGGTAATCCGAGTTAATCCATTATCTGAGGTGAAGTCGTGCAGGCTAAGCTGCCAAAGATTGCCCTATATTCCTAGTTTTGCGTTACAATCGCCTAGGGCAATTTGAATGTCATTGGAGGGCCTTAGACAAAGCCGTAGTCTATTGGGAAAAGTGCAAAAATCAGCATGCATATGCATCAACGGAGCACTAAAAACTACCACATCCCCGGCACTCGACGTGCTCGTATATCTACTTTCCTTAGATATTCTTGGCAAACTGTCAGCTGACATTACAGTCATCAGACTGAAGGTCTCCTCTTAATGGCCAAACAACCATATTGGCCACTCCTTGATCTTAGAATTCCTAACATCTATCCCGGAAAACACCGACTATACACCGTCTAAGTTGAACTTTAACCCACGGCTGTAGCTAGGTAGGTGCTGAAGGAAGCTGGACTCCTTCTGAAATTTATATTCACCGAGAGGAGAATTTCTCGATTTGTGTGTGAGCTACCTTTAAAATCTCCTGAGCAATCTCGAGAATTCAATCCTGGCTACGGGCGTGCTTCAACCTCAATTTCCAGACATCCATTCCTTCCCGAGAGGAGTGAGATGACACCAGAGACGACTTTTCACTTCTATACTGACGATTCCAAAACCGAGAGCGGAGTGGGAAATGCTTAACCTGAGCATCTCTTTCTGTCTACCTAACCACTGTATCCTGGCTTAAGCACAATGTGATATCCTTCAAGGACATCACAATCCTTACCGATAGCCAGACTGCTATATCAGTAGCATATACGTACAACAAAAGCTACTTTAGATTGTCGCTCATCTCTCATGGAGATGCTGGGTACCAAGTCATAGGGCCATTCCAGGGAACTGTAAAGCTACGTGGGACTACTTTAGACATTCTACCAGAACGCTACATGCAAATTATTTTTAAAGTACGGTGCGATCAGCAAGACAAACCAAAGATGGAGTAATGGTACCACATTTCGTACCTCCAGAGTGATCTGCCCTATGCTAAATCTTACTCAATCTGAAAGGTCGCTCATAAGCACTGTCATTGGTGCTCTTACCGGCCATTGTCCATTGGGCTTTACGCCAAAAGGATGAACCTTTTCTCAAATGACTTTTTCAGGAGCTATAAGGATGGAGAGGAGGAAATAACGATCCTCCATTTCCTCTGCATTTGTCCAGCCCTATTCCAAAGAAGGATGCTCTATCTAGGAGCCTATCACTTCGACAACTCGGGCGAACTATTACAACCTGAAATCAAAAGTATCCTCAGTTCCATTAAGAGCTGCAAATGGTTTCAATAAAGTGAGTGTCACTTCAGGGTAAAGATCCAAGTGGTATCACACAGCGTCAATCTTGGCCTACGTGTATCTGTGATTCGCATAGCACCCTACCTACCTAAGTATCATGTCCAAAGCCCAATACTTTGTGTTTTGGCCAACACTCACGCTTATAAGTTTAGTAAGTCGAGTCCAAGTGGCCAGCAACCAACATCCGGCGGCTACTGCTTGTAAGTAAAATATGTTACGGAGTCATAGTTACAACACCAAGTTTAAGCCAATCAGCGCCTACATAGTTTCTACAATATCCAACCATCATTCAAGATTCAGTCCGGAGCGGATCTGGGCCTCAACTAACAAGCTTCCTTTGTGATGTTTGGGATATCCGCCACCGTACCTTGGCTACAACAAGGGGGTGATCCGAGTTAATTTTCGCTCCCCTTAGAACGTTTAGATTTTCATTACACTGAAGGAGTGCCTTGCTTTGATCGCAATGTGATTAATTTCGTTAACGGATGATTGATCAAGAGAACTCCATATCTCCTTATAAATATCGAGATGCGGTAACCACGTCCCGCTCCTACTTGTTCGCCAGCCTACTGCCTGTCAAAGGAATTTATATTCCTCATGCAGATCCGAAGTAGACAAGATTGGGAAGCCAACACCCTAACGGGAGTGCAAGCTATTCAAATCTACACTGATGTTTCTAAGATGGAGGAAGGTACTGGAGCAGGGGTGTACAGCAGTGCGCTAAACATAAACGATTCTTACAGACTCCCGGATCTTCTAAGCTCAAATTTCCGCCATTGATAGAGCAGCAAGAACAGCAGATGATAGGAGACTGAACCCAACTATGATCACCATCCTCGCCGACAGTCAAGCAGCTATCAAGGCTCTACATAATGCCAGCACCAAATCGAAAACGGTGTATGCCTGTCGTAAAATCCTAAATAAAATAGGCGTCACCCACGAGGTCAACATCTGCTGGGTCCCCGGACACAGCGATCAGCGAGCTGTCAGGATGCGGAAGAGACAGAAACCATCAACCACTTACTCTGCGAGTGTCCCAACTTCCAAAACCGCCGACTCCGACACATGGGAAACAGGCGGTTTGGAGAACTGAGTGATTTAACAGAAGTACCGATACCAAGGTTAAAGCAAACAAGCCACAGGCGATTGAAGAGCTGAAAGTGGTATCGGAAAAAATGTCACAGAAATAAAGCCACAATCACGTGAATGGAAAGTTCCAAAAAAAAAAATCTTCTTATGTCCTATTTTCCTTTGTGAGTCCTAGGGCCTCTACAAGGTCTATGTCCCTTCGTGTGCGGTTTCCGGCAATATGCCTTGGCTTTCTCCAACCCTTCCCCAATTGCCGAGACTCCTCCTCAACTCTTCCGGCCACGTATTTTTCGGTCGACCCACTCGTCTGCCATCTTGAGTAAGTCGTTCATATTGCATAGCTTAGTTAGCATTGGAGCTGTCGTCTTTCCGAAATGTGTGACTAATCCACTGCCATTTTCGTTGTTGGATGGTTGTGCCTATCGGTTCCTGACCCGTTCTCTGGTAATCATTGGAGATACGGTTAGGCTAGAATATCGTCAAAGTAACGGGTGTTTCTTGTCACAGTGGAGGTCCATTTCCACGTGCTGCACCCATATAACAGCACGGATTCAACATTGGAACGAAACAGAAGTAGCTTGGTGTTAAGGCTGATAACATTGCCTCGCCATATTTTGGACCACATTCCACACGTAGAATTCGCCTTGCTGATTCGGTTGGTAACATCTGGTTCGGTTCCACCATCGAATCAGCCGTTAATGGGTTTTTGGCAGGGATCTAAGCCCAAAGATCTACATAAGGCAGAGTAATTTGAGAAACAAAAAAATTCTTTGAAGATCGTTTTAGCCAGGAAGCACATATTGAGCACATTGTCGAAGAACTTTGTGGTATTGATCGTTGGTTGGTTTTATGGGTGACTTACTTAGACCTCAAGCGGTTCCATTGTACCCATAAATAGAATACTCATGGGAGTCAAACCAAGGGGTAGGGTTGGCTTAACTCCTAAAATCAGCGATATGGAGGTCCTCCAGCCCATTGAAGAAGCTACTACCAAGCTACTGGCCAGCCTTCTGTTGGCCAGTGGGGGACATTTGCATAGCAGGCGCTAGATGGATTCTATTTCCTCTTCGTCCCTTCTTCTGCAGTAGTCATTGTACGGCAATCCAAGTCGTTCCGCGTTGATTTCTATCCCACAGTACCCGGAAACGATTCGTATTTCCCTTCCACTAAATTGTACAAGATTTTTGGAATTCTTCTTATCGAAGGCTGAAAATAGTGACATGTGTCAAAATGACATCAGGCATTAGTCCTGATGATGGTTTCCTCATCTATTTCCCCGTAAAGAGTGTTAATAGGTGTCTTTGCGACCGGAAGTACTGAAAATTTAACTGGACGTGGCTTTGTCTACGCAAATAAATTCAACTATTCCCCTTTTTTGGAGTCCTGTCTGTGCATGACAGTTGTGAGCGATTGTTCTCAGTGTCCAATGTCGGATATCAAAGTCACTACCTGTGACATGTCTTACAATTCCTGGAAAATATTCACAATGGAACTAACGAGTTACATTTATTAAATTATGCTAAATTCGACATGTTAACTGGTTTGACCTAATAAGTATAATTTAAATGAGGTGACAAATACATAACAAACAAAAAACACGTAAATTAATTCGTAAACAAAAAAAAAAAAGCAAAACAGGCAGACAGGTTTAACTAATTGATGTAAGTTTTAGCTGTTTTGACAAATAACTTACAAGAGACGTGCTTACAAGTTTCGTGATGGAAAACAGTCGAATTAAGACTTCACGGTATGGGTTTGTGGGGTGAGTTTGTTTTGAAAAGGGAATAGGCTCAGCTGAGGCTGCTTTGATGCGTCGTAGGATGTGTTATTGATCCACAGACAGACGGGTTACAACGTTATAATTTGTATACCATGCGTAGGTCATGATTGATGTCATAAAATATGTAGACAACAAAATGCGACTCAAAGCATGTCGCCGCACCCCAATTTCCGTAAGATGTTTTCGGATGTTGACAAAATGGCATTGGAGGTCGTTCGACCTCACAATCATGGATTGTGAATATTATTTGCAAATAAAGGCCCAAACAGGCTTAGAGCTCGGCTATCAAAAATTCGAAGGAAAATTATTCAAGAATTGCTTTCTTCGCGGCCTGAGCCGGAAGGCACTTAGTCCGGTATTCGTAACCAAAATAAGGCTGTGTGGGGCCTCATACGTATGTGGCGATGGCCTTTAGCACACTGCGACCTAAAAGATCATTTGTGTCAAGCAAGTTCTTCCTAAACTGAGGAAAGTTTTGACCAAGATCGAGGTCGTGTAGGATAGTCCTTGGGGATGCGTGTTTGATTGTTTCTGGGGAGGTGAATCCCCTATCAAAGTATTTTAGACTTCAACGACCTTTGCTCTGCAGTTTCTTGCTCTTCCAAGCAGAATCGGCACATGTCCGAAGGACTGATGGCCGACTTGTTAAGATGGAACTTAGTATTTAGTGCGGGAATTTCTTCTCTTATCTTGTAGGGGTTGATGAACTTCTTGAATTGGTGAAGTTCTGGAATAGAATGTCCTCCCGTGAATTGAGTTCCAGCTTGATGTGGCTAGTGGGTATACCAGAGCAGATTCGACTCCTTGTCTGGCGAGTTCATTTGCGATCGCATTGTCTTCACTTCGCTTGTGGCTTGGAATCCAATAAATGGTGATCGTTTTGAAGAGACCTACTTGCTTAAGAGTGGTTAAGCAGCTCTAGGCAAGTTTGGAGTCAAAGCGAAAGAAGCTTAAATCTTTAATCGCTGCCTGACCGTCTGAAAAGATTAAGATATGTTGTCTTGGGAGGTTGCGTCTGATGCACTCCCTAGCACAGAGCTCAATTGTATATATGTACTTTAGCCTGAATGAGGGATGGTATGTTATGGTATATGAGGGTGAGCGGAAGGCTCTTCACTTAGGCCTTTGTCGGGCCCGTTGTGTTCCCCTACATTAATCCTCGAAACTGCAGGGATAGGCTTGGCTTGGGACGTATGTTGGGAGGGATCTAGGGAAGGTGGAAACAATCATGGAGTTGACACTAGTGTACGTGTGGTCTGGCGAATCTTCCTGTTTCTTTAGTGAAGGCCAGGATACCGCCGATTCCTTTGCCCTTGAGATGTTTCAGGTTCACTATCCACATGGACCCCAGGGTCCTCTGTCGCATCCTCGCTAGGGCTGGGCAATGGCATAGGAAGTGTTCGAGGTCCTCTTCTTCTTCCTCGCAGTGCCTACATGTTTCTGTGTCAGCGAGGCCCATTCTATGCATGTGTTTGTTGAGGTTAATGTGTCCTGTGATGAGTCCCACCATCAGCCTCAATTGCTCTCTGCTTGAACTTAAATAGGGATATGGAGCAGCCAAGAAAGACTGCTAGCCTGAAGTTCGCCCAGTAGACAGCCGCACTGGCGCGGCGCCTTGTTCGGTGTTTGATTCGACGGTATACGACACCGATTGGAAATTATTAGTGACCGGTTTGTCGTTAGTCCATACAATGCGGTCGAGGTTAATTGGGTTGAAGAGGGATGAGAAGTTGATCCTGGAGGGCATGGAGTCCTTGAAACAGATGGCGGGACTCAAAAACTGTGAGGATCTTTAGATGTTCTGCCAGCTCACTCGGTTTAAAGATGTGTGAAAGATGAAGCTTCATGGCGAACGCTGCAGCCGAGCTTTTAATCTTAGTGTGAAAAGGAGGGAGGTCTAAGAGAGCCTAAGAGTTCCACCACATCAGCGGTGCATAGTTGATTGTAGGAACTATGATAGTGAGATAGGTCCAGAGTTTAATTTGTGGCTTCAGGCCCCACTTCTTTCCAAATAATCTCGAACAGGCCCACGAGGCTGAGGTAGCTTTAGTGGTAATATTCTTAAAAAGTGGATTCCACGTGAGTCGTTTGTATAGAATTGTTTCTAAATACTTGACTTCCCTTGAGAATGAGATTTTTACACCTTTTAGATATAGAGTTGAGAGATTTAGTATTCTCTGGTTTCGTGACAAGGATAATGACAATTTTAGTAGGGTTAACACTTAGCCCTTCAGATCTACACCACCATGCTTAGTGCACTTTGCATGAAGTTGGAGAAAGTCGTTTCATAATTTTCTCTGATTGTGATGGCTAGGTCGTTAGCGTAACCTTGAGTTGGAGAGCCAGGAAGGAAGGCCAAGGAACGCCAGGGTAAATACAACCGGAAGAGGAGCCAAAGTCTTAACGAAATTGGTTTTGCATACAGATAGGTATGATAACGGTGTAGGTTCAAGGAATGTGAAACTTAAATTCATACGAAAAGGAAACACCCTGGGGGCCTATATCTTGTGGTTTGAAGAGTGGGTTTTCACAGCATTCCGTTGAGCTCGTTGTAAATCCCTTCAAAATACTTTCGGAAAAGTTGTGTAGTGGCGTACGCGTACGGGGAATGGAAACCGTTGGAGTGACCATTGTTTATATATGGTGTAGAGAAAGTCTTCCTGAGTTATTAGAAAACTGCAGGATGTCACCGATCATTTGTGTTAGGCCGTCTGCTTCTTTTTGTTCAAACGCAGTGTTCTTAATGGTCTTCCCGACCAGGTGTAGTACGGTCTCGACTGATGGACTCTTGATGTGGGCATGTTGGTTGGAATCTTCTCTTGGTTTTGGTGCATTGTAGTTTGTTTCAAGGTTGTTTTGTCTTTCGAACACTGAGTTCAATTTCAAGACAAAGAAAAGTAAAACACCAGCTTATGTACAAGAATTTTAATTTACAATAAAAGCCGTAGATGTCTCCACTAGAACTCCCTGTTATCGAACCACTGCCACTCACGGATATTGCTTTGGTCCACCACATACGTTAGGCACCTTCCATTGTACCTTAAACGAAAAAAAATGTTGACATAACCCCAGACACACTTTGAAGGACCACAAAATTACCATCTTATGCAGGCGACGATTGGAAAATCCTTGCGAAAACACTGCGGCCTCAGAACGTTGAAATACGTAAATCCAACTTTATCGGCAACGATAGAACTCGCTCGCTTCAGGCAGTAGTAGAACCTTTCATCACACATGCAATGCGATCGGGTGAAGTAGCCTGTATTTCTCAGACCGAACCTGGCAGTCCCAGAAGGTATCGTGATTCGACATTTGTCGTGTGCTCGACAGCAGCTGTCAGTTGTGGCAAAAAATCCCAAAACCTGATTATTCGCAGCCAAATTCCCAACACCACACCAAATGGTTCCTGACGAAGAGAAAGTATGATTAGCAATGCATCTTTGAGTTGAGCCTTTACGAACCTGGGAACACGGTGTACAATTGTGCACTGGTTTTCGATTGGAAAATTTGTGGTGAGGTTAGGTCGAGTCCCTTTCTAGTGGTTTTATCTGCAAAATGATTTTTACTGTGCGACAGGAGAAATGTCGTGAGATCTAAAATTGTAAAAGTGGTTCTAAGAATGCTTTGAATGGTATTTGAAGAATATTCTTACTTGTTTCAGCTGGAGAGGATGGCCTGGAGAGTTCTGGATATGAATCATCGGAAATTGGTCCCCCAAATACCTGTAAGGAATATTTTTAACTTGACGTTTTAGGCATTTCAACTTTTTTAAATTCACAGTGAGGAACAACTGGGAGCTGAATATACTTTGAGCTGTGTGGTTGTCTCGCCCGACCTTCTTATAAACACCTACGATGCTTGAGGTCAATAAAAATGTGGTCGCTGAATGTGCTTAACCTGGCGCTGTCGAGAATAAGGCAGGTAAGTATCAACAGCTAATAAATGAGTCGAAAGATTTTTGCATTCGTTTAGAGAAATTAAGGTAGCCTGGCCTCAATTGGACCTTTATTGTCTACCTTCCATTCAGGACATTCGAACTTCTCTCTTGATGTAGCCGGGAGACATTTTTATCGCCGTTTTGGCGTGGGCCATTTGCATATCACATCTCTTACTCCCAGGTTGGCCCACACTTCGCCAGGACAACTGCCTTTTCATTCCCTTCGATTCCTGCGTGTCAAAATGTTTTTATTTACTTGGGAGTCCCTTCCGACGACGGAGTCGAATGTTTTTTTTTTGAAGAGGGAGTGCTTAATGTACTTTCAGGGACCATAATCCCCGGTGTATCAATCTCCGGTCGTTTACATTTAGACGCACTAACCCCGGAACTGTTTCTTGCATTACTTCAGGTTGGAGCCACTTTTCGTATTTTTTATCGCACTCCAATCTCCTATGACCTTGACAATTTTATGCTTTTTCTCTCTTCGACATTCGAAAGGGATAAAGGTGTATCAAGGAAACTTTGGCCAAAATACGACAAAGCAAGAACCAAAAAACTTTTGAAATATGACAGAAAGTCGCTGTCAAGGTTGGTGAGTGCATTTACGTGCCACAACCTTCTAAGAAACCTCACAATGAAATTTAAACTCAACGATGACAATATATCCTCAGTCCAACGACTAAGGTGGCTGGGTCATGTAGAGCGGATGGACACCAATGCTCCAGCTCGGAAAATCTTCGAATCCACACCCGAGGGTCAGCGCAGTAGAGGAAGACCGCGACTCAGGTGGCGCACGCAAGTGGAAGGGGACCTCAACCAACTTGGCGTGCGAAACTGGAGGCAGCTGGCTAAAGATCGAGCTGGCTGGAGAGACTTGTTGGTTGAGGCCCAGGACCACGCCGGTCTGTAGCGCCACCTTAAGTAAGTAAGTAAGATGACAATATATGTACGGTCTGTGGTGACGACGAGATTCAAAATGATACTCTTCATTTTCTCTGCCATTGCTCAAGTCTATGTCAATTGAGAAGCAGAACATTAGGAAGACACTACTATTAGGACATACAACAACTATCTGATGTCTGATGCCTCCACTAAATGATTTTTCCAGGATTCTGAGGATATCACAATGGCTGGAGACCCAAGTCAGCAACGAGCAGGAAGGTTGAAGCCCCGTGGGAATCGGGATCAACCCCCATGGGCATCACAATCGGTCCCCAAGGACCTACAGAAGTGTAATCAGGTCGAGTGCTTTCTCCCTCATCAACCTAGATACCTAACCTAACCTACAAGCGTTGCCTCCATTGCCATTTCCTTCCCAATTTGTGATGGTCACCTACCAATGTATGTTCTCTCCGCCGCTACGAGTTCAACGGTGATTACTCCTGAGGTAAAGATAAGGACTTATGATCGACGATAGACCAAATCTTCATACTACGTCAAGTCTCGGAAAAGACTAATGAATTCCAGTTTGAGACTCACCACAGCTTCATTAACTTCAAAAACGCGTATTTCATTTTTTATTTCAGCTCTGATCGCCATGAGCACTTCAGAGTGGTTACTGAATCCCTGATCCTGGTGGAAATGATCTAGCTGCGACGCCTGACGCAGTAAAACATAGAATCCAATGTACAATTTGAAAACAGGTCTCCTGAATATTTTCAAACATGCACTGGATTTCGGCAAGGATGTGCGTTATAATGTCATTTCTTCAATCGTTTTATTGGACCAAATATTGCGCAGAGCAGGTGTGGGAGGGAGGCACTTACTGCAACGACATCGATATCATCGGCTTCTTCCAGCGTGCTGTCATAGACGCTTTTTCGGCGGTATAAGAACAGGTGAAACCAGTTGGCCTTGACGACGAGCATCTGTCCACCCCTTCAGGCCGTTGTAATTTCGGAGTAGTTAAGGAATTTACATGTGCAGCTTCGAAACGATAAGGACGACCACATCGAACGAATAGACAGAAATGCTTCCCCCAAGAGCATTTTTGAATCACAGCCCATGTTTAAGACGACAAGCAACACAGCAGTTTTAAGGACCAAGCTATTACAGATGTCGGAGGCCTTGGTCTGGGGAACTGGAAACATAATGCCCGGGATCGAAGTGAAAGGAAGGCTCCAGGTTAGAAGTCCGTTAAGTAAGTTAATGTCTTTTGGTTTTTTGCTTTCGATGATTTAGATCGTTTTTTGTTAATTCAGGTTAAGATTGGCCTTCATGTGAGAGTGCTTCGCATACAGAGGAGGCAGATGTCGTCCGCATTTGTTGAGATCTTCGCGTTGTTCTAGGAAGTTTTCAATTTGAGGATGTTGGTGAGTATTTGGTCAATTACTTTCGGAAATATGATCACCGGTAGAAGGAGCCCTTGTCAGTTTAATGAAGGGCTCTGGGAGTAATTCATTGTACATCGACGGTTGCAAATACAGTAAAAATGCTCGTGGATCTTAATGAAAGCTATTAGCTCTACAGGCGTACTTCTATTTCTCCTATGCAGCCAAAGACTGTGCTATAGTTGACGAACATAAATTGAAAGGATGTTTGACCTGAACGTAATTGATTTGCATTAAAGGTGAGTTTTTATTTTCTGAATGTTTTGTCCATCTTGTATGATTTAACAGTATCTCGGAAAGCACGTTAGCACATAGCGACAAAACGACTTTTTTGGGACCCCTCAGGAAGCCATCGGACCGTTTTTCATTTGTCCAGTTTACGTCGGTTTCGCCTCCTTCCTTATGGCTGTTCTCTTCCAGCATAAGATAACCTTAATTGTGTAAAATTTAGAACTCACCTCATTCGAGATATCCCTTTCGAATGTCATCTGGCTCATGCATCTCGTTAGGGGCGTGATGTCGGCTAGTAAAACTATTAATCCACAAAAGAAATGCACAACATTTCTCGTGTAACCCTTCCGCATCTTGTAGACCAGTTGATCCCTTTAATTTCGTGCAAGATCTACACAAATCACTACAGTGCACGCATCTCTGTCACTTTTCACATTTACAAGAGCACAAGACCCTTTCTAATAGCCCAGCCACACCGAGTAACTTTCTAACGCATTTAATCTCAAAGCTTAATTATAGGTTTTCCAATTTTGGAAATCTTGGACCGAAATTTGACCGACACTATGGACGCCTCTGTGAGCACATACGCTTTCCGGCAAAGACCGACATCGACTAAATGGTCGGCCCCGGCCCGCTGATCATTGGATTGGATCTTTTAATGGAGTTTTGTGTCAAACAACTGAAGTAATTTTTGGAGAAAAGTTCGTACCCATTGTTAGGGGGCTCGAAGAAAAAGAAATTCTTCTCCATTTTATGCTTTTATTGGTCGCCGGAGGAATTTCACGGCTGTGAAGATGGTCAATAGGGAATTAATGAGCATGGCTATGACTATGACTACAAGTGATCCGCCCCACCTCCCCGATCTATCTCGGTGCGGATAATGGCTTTTTTGTCTTAATCTCTTTGGAAGACTGTTCTTTGTGCTCCTACAGTGGCGGCAGAGTTGAGGTTTCATAATTCTAAATCCGTTACCCATACTCGTAGTGTGTTTACTTTTTACTTTCGTTTGGTCGCTTGGGTTTCTTTTTCATTTCATTTCAGAATGTATGCCATAGAGACAGAACGAGGAGGGTATCTGGAGCTCATTAGTTAGCCTTCAGTGTTCGACCGTAGGGCAGTTTCCATTGCCCATAATTATGTTTGGAGTCTGCTGTAATTAGAACTGTATTCTTCTTTTCTCTTGACTGTAGATGCTTCATGTTGCACAGAAGTATACCTGCGGGCAAAATCCCATGGAGAGTGGTTAATCGAAGCAGTTGAATATCTGGAATAATCTGGAAGACAATTAGGCGAATTCAAGACATGAGAAGAGCCATTAGACTGGTTTTACTCACTCAAGATATTCATGCAGAAAGTTGAAGTTACAAGTGGACCCTGACGGGAACAACCTCGGAATCCTTATGGGAGTAGTCAACCACTACTGCACCTTTGAGACTCTATTCAACTGCCTTTAGAAAGCAATCTGTTGGATCTCTGCTGCATCTGGAGAACTCTATCCAAAAGGCTTTAAATTGGAAATGAAAATTCAACGGAAACCCTCGCTATTTCCTTGCTTCATCCCAGGTAGTTCCTTGACCTTCTGACCATTTTTGATGTGGAAAATGTTTTGGATCTCTTCACGAAATGGCAGGATAAAAGGTAAAGCTTCTTCTATCACCTTGCGCTTACCACTTACTTACTCTTTTACAGTTCAAGGTGGACCTGGGCCTCAACCAACAAGCGTCTCTAGCCAACTCGATCTTTAACCAGCTGCCTCGGGTGTGGAATCGAAGATTTACCGAGCCAGAGCATTGGTGTCCATCCACTCTACATGACCCAGCCACCTCAGCTTCACTCATCTGGCTAAGTCGATGTCGCTGTACAACCCGTACAGTTCGTCGTTCTATCTGCTTTTCCACTCACCGCTTATGCAGACGGGATCAAAAATCACCCGAAGAATTTTCCCCTCGAAAAAACCAAGAGCAACCTCATCTGCTTTTGACAGAGTCCATGCCTCTGCGACGTAGAGCAGGACTGGAATGATTAAGGTCTTATAAAGGGTCACCTTAGCTGTTCGACTTTGCTACTCAATTGCCTTCTTAGCTCGAAAGAAAAAGCGATTGGCAAGAGCTTCGTTTTATCTCAGCGCTGGTATCGTTGTATGAATTGATTGTGGAGCCTAGGTAGACAAAGTCCTTAACTACCTCAAAGTTATAGCTGTCTATAGTGACGTTCTGTTCAAGACGTCGGTGTTGAGTGTCGCTTCTTGTTCACAGCATATACTTCGTCTTGCCCTCATTAACCGCAAAACTCATCTTCGGCGCCTCCATCTCACATCACACTGTGTTCTTCCGATTATCGGCGGATCGGCGTGTCCGAGTAATTCGACAGACTTTTGAAGGATTGTGCGCCTGGTGTTGATGCGTGAGTTTTGCATTATTCTTTCAAGAACGATGTTGAAGAAATCGCATGACAGCGGGTCGCCTTGTCTAAATCCTTTTTCGAGATCAAAGGTCTCGGTGAGGTCTTTACTGACCTTGATGGAGTAGCGTGCATTCTCCATCGTCATCCTGCACAGACGGACGAGTTTGGCAGGGATGCGAAAAATTAGCCATGGTTCTGTATAGCTCGTCACTATTGATTGATTGCTGTCATGAGCGGCCTTAAAATCGATGAAAAGGTGATGTGTATCGATTTGATTCGACCAAGTCCGATATGGGTTTACTATTCACCCAATCGGACTCCTTCCCAGGTAGGACAACGGCCTTCAAATACGGAAGACACCGAAGAAATCTAGTTTGACGATGGATTAACAGAAGGATAATCGCTGGGCTCCTGTGCAGCATCGTAGCTGGCGCAGATCTCAAGAGTTGTTTTCTTTCCTACGAAATAGATAAGATAATCTTTTCGGTGGCCCAATTCGAGTATTGTGCTGAGCGTTGATGATCCTAGCTATGACATTACTCCTGTGACCCACTAATCGTGGCTCCTGAGCTATCTTCTGAGAAAATAGGAGACGCCAAGAATGCATACAAAGAACTGGAGGTAGAAGACAGCTAAAGAACATATTTTCAAACGCTTCATCGCGGATATAACCGCTCTTTCGGAAGTAAGCCTGGATGGACTCGGTGTCTAAACAGCTATGATGACTGAGATATGGTTCGCGATCTACACTTTGAAAACACTGCCTTAGATAGATTAGCACTACAGTCAGCATAACTGCAAAATGTGAGCAATATTCCAGGTTGGTCGAATACCGAGTTAGAGATACTACTGCATCCATGACGAGTACAAATAAAGTTTTTCGAGATTGTAATGCAGTGCTGCCAATTCACCGGAATCGTGTGGATATTTATTCATTTCCGTCTTTTTTTAGGATGATTTTCGTGATCCACTAATGAATAACGACGGCTGTCATTGTACTTCAATTACAAGACATCGGATGGAGAGCTTTTTTCTTGAGATCCATGATTTGGACCAACAACATTTTAACGAATTTCTTTTTGGTATAACCTATGTATTTCGTTTTGACTCTCTTTTTCTATTTGTTTTTAGGAATCATGGAACCTGTCCTCATCGTTGAAATGCTACCAATTTCAGTTGTCAACTCTTTTTTTCACGTTACGTCTCGTGATCCTTTTATTCTCGTATTTAATTGACAATCGCAACATCGATTGTCATCGCCACAGTTAAGACAAGAACAACATCTTCCGGACGTAAACACAGCTACAGACAAGCCAGTTTACCAGACACCAGCGCTTGCATCGCATTAAATAACATCAATCAATTGTAAGGACCCTTAACCAATTTATCTTATAAAATTAACCAGTAGGCTCTCCTTGACATATCCAAAGGGCATAACCGCAAAGTTAAATTAGCCACCAATGCAGGAGCAGAAAAATTCAGCACCCAAACCCAAGTCCTGAGAAATTGACTGTAACTCGCAATTGACCGCAATAATAAGAATAACTCACAGGAAACGTAATCAGGGGCCGAATTACCACACTCGTTAACGAGTAATTCATCATCGAAATGTAAGGATTTGGCATTACCGCTGCCAACGAATTTTATCGATCATTCGATCGCGAGTCCTACTCACTCACTCGTTATCGATCGCGGTAATTCGGCCTCAGTTATTTTAAAGCACTGCTGAGATTTGTTTAATCTGACAGGCAACTCATACCGAACGACTGTAGCTGAATTAGACTCAAGGTCAACTGCGTGAGTCCTTCATCATCATAACTGCGAACGGAATCCATCCCTTCGACTGATGAAACTCCACTGAATCACTCAATGGCCCTCGAAGATCCCTACATATTATACATACATATATTCCACATATTTTCTTGCTTCTGATGCACTAAGTTCCTAGATTAACGAAGAAAACACAATTCTGTATCCAAAGAGATGACAAATAAATTATTTATTTATTTATTGACTTTTCAGTGCTTAATATTTGGTGTTTATCATTCTAAAGGACGCCATCTTGTAGAGCACCTTTAGGAGCTCCTACGTGCATTAAAATGTTTGTTTTCCTTCCAATCCGTACCAACTTTTGACAGGGTGAACAAAATATGGGAGTAGTTTATCGTAGTTTTTTCATGTTAGCACATGTCAGCACATAACGGTACATGCCACATAATTTTAAAGGATGCCATCTTGTAGAGCAACCTTGTGTACACAAGACTGCATCCAAAATTTTTCCTTTCTGAACCCCCTTACCCTCTTTTGAGACTAAACAGAAAAATATGGCGCAAAAAAAATGGGAGGAATACCTACTGAAATTTCTGGGTGCCTGGTACTTCAGAAAATGTTTTGTATGAAAAGGTGGAAATTCTTCCGACGCACGTCATCGGTATGTGGGTGGACATCTTGGCTTGTTTGCGAAAAAAATAATAAGGCTGTCTTTTTGAATGTGTGTGTATTTTTATTTATCATTTTAAGTATGTATGTATGGAACAAGGAAGTTATGTTAGATGTGTGTAGCGTTTTTGCGGTTGATTTGGAGAATGCAGCTGGAGCTATTCGATGAAAATGGTTGCGGGTATGGTGAAAAGACGAAGCTGAGTGGTTAGGAGTGGTACACTACTGTTGGCTGCTGATGGTAGAGCCGAAGATTAATGAAAGCGTATCCGGAGGTTTTTTGAGCGCCAGTAGTTGATTCGGTTAGATTGCTCGAGTCAAAGTTAGATTATGTAGATGAATTTTAGAGAGCTTTTTGCAGCTCTACCAATGCAGTTTTATTGCAATCTAATTTAGCCATTAGTTAAAGTGAATAGAGTTCTCAGTTTATGATGGATGATTTGTGCAGTTCACCTGCACTGATTAGATGACAAAGATCCCGGCTTTTGGTTTTGAGAACAAGTGGTTACGTTTCCCGTGAATTATTGTCGTCTGCTAGATGTAGTCAATCTCCTGAAATGTGGCATTTAAGTCCTTCGGACGCTGTATCCTTTTTCTGCTAGGTTTAAAGATCGGTAGCTGATTTTAACTTTGCGTTTAAGCCCAAACTTTGTCGCGAAGTTGTAGTCCTCGAATATTTCTTGATGGGAGCGACGAAGCGTTGGGGTTATTTTTTGCAAGGTATTTGCCGATGTCTGGTTTGCTTATCTGCAGCTGAGTTGACGTCGGGATGCTGTCGTTCTTTAGTCTGCCTTTACTGTAGTATTGATGTTATTAGGTTGAATACGATTTATGCTGAGACCGCCGAATGAAGACAAGATTGAGGACGTCAAGAATGATGTGACGGCCAACTGCTACGAATAAGGACAGACTTGATGATGCTATCCAGTACTTTAACACCTGTGAACCAATTTAGAGTAAGCAACGTGTAAGAGAGGTGAAGGAAAATGTGTAATAAATACATACGAAAAGAAAATTTTTTGTAGGTCCAAGACGTCGCTAGATTCTTCGTAATTTCTGGTACATTGTTGTGCTAAAGAGAAAAATGTATTAAAAATATTCCTATCAAAGCAGTCGATTAAACAGCAGCTTACCTTGTCTTAAACGTGATCTACCTCATCGCTCACGTTAGGTAACCTCCTTAAAACTGCTTGCATCTATGGAACAGCAATGGCCATTCATTGGAACTGGAATTTTGGCCACCTATACGGCGATCGTCATCGAGAACGTCATTTTGAGCAAGATTTGGTTTAGTAGAGGGATGTTGTTTGGTCTATGATACGTCTGAGCATTTCCATTGGCCATTTATTGGAGCATGTGTTGAGGTTCTGGTGGACATTGTCCTGGCCTTTTAGATGTAAATGTGGTTATAAATTGGACGAATCTCTCTTGCAGATGTAACCGGTTCGAGCAATAAGGAATCCTGAAATGAAGAAATCATTAGTTCAAGTACGTACTCGTACATTGAATTACTAGTCTCACCCTTTTGTCCAAGGTGTGATTGCCAAAATACGTATATTTTCTATCAGAGATCCTCAACATGATTTTCTTGGATTCGTTGAACAAGGTTATTTGTTAGGACTATAATTCTACCCACTTTCAATTTGCTTTTAATCTGGGAAGACGCCATTGACTTACGCAGTATTGGGGTTACAGGATAGAATCAACTTCTTTGGATGGAACTGTGTCATGAAAATACAAACCAAAACAGGGAGACTTTGTAAGCTACGGCAATCTGCCACGAGAACCTAAAGGACCGTGTAATTATTGTGGGCAGCTGCAGAGCAGCTACAGTGCTTGAACAGCTCTAGGTTAGCCGTAATATCAAAAGTGCAAGACAAAAGAATGTGATGTTACAGCAATGGAACAAACTTTGCATTTTTTATGTTTTGCTTCCCCAAGTGGAGGGTCCAAGGGAATTTACTATGTCTACACGCGACGTTTACGGTTTCTGACAATGTCTTTGTTCTTCTTTGCCCCATGTATTCCGTTGCAAAGCGTGACTAACGATGAACCTGTCGCCACTTTCGTTGTTAGATGATTGTGCCTATTGGTTCCTTACCTTTTATCTCCTTATAGTGTTCGTTTGAGCTACGGTTAGGGCAGGAAATCCTTGTGTAGGCACCTATCAATGAACATCTGCAGATTTACCATGATAGTGCGGGTTACTATCAAGTGCTTCAAGCATGTAACAGCACAGATTCAGAACAGGGGCCGAATTTCCACACTCGTTAGCGAGTAACTTGTCGTCGAAATGTGAAGACTTGGCATTACCGCTCCCAATAAGGTTATTCTATCATTTGAATTGCGGTAATTCAGATCCAGGAGCGAGACAGTCGATAGCATAGTGTTTAAGCTAGTTACATTGCTTCGCCTTATTTTAGACAACGTTCCAATTGCATACTTCGTTTCGTTGATTGGACCAAGGTAAGGCATTAGTCTGCTACTGGTCTATGGTGATCAAGGGATTGAAGATTTGACGTTCAAGTATTTTTTGGCTCTAAAAAGATGGCAAAATTTCGCGACGTTGGATATGTGCTTGTGCTCGTGGCAAGATTGTAAGGTTAGTGCAAGACTGAATCGAAGGCTTTTGAGATTTCCAATGCAATGACGTGCTCCACATCTACTTCTTGTCCGATAAACAATGTCCATATAAACGAAGGCTATGGAGACCATATTCTCGGTCCTCAATTAGTGCGTGGATTTCGAAGTATTTCGGTATTTCGGCTGGCACTTCGTCTGTTTCAAATGCTTTCTTACAATTAAGTTGTTTAGGGGATCTCCCCGCATGACCTAAGATTCGATATTTGATGCTAACAAGTGCTGATGGATGCTGTTGTAGTTTCAATTCATGAATACTATTCACGGAATGTTACAATAGTCCGTCCTAGGGCTTTTCTCGGTTGCAATTTGCATGCTGTACCGTCGGATATCCGAATCTGAAACGGGTTTATTTCCGTTATGACTTCCAAGTCATTTTCAGCAGCTTTGAACAATGAACTCTTAGGCCATCTAGGACTGTGGCCTTTTACGATTTACATAAGCTATGGCTGCCTTAACTACGTTTCGGTTCGGTGGTTGTGGTCACTTGCCTGACTGCGGAATTTTGGCTTCCAACGCCGATAAACAGCTCGGAAGAACAGTATGTCTCCATATTCAGTACCAAATTCGTTTTCGTAATGGTATTTCTGTACATATTTCTGTATATATATCGTGGTCTCCAAATTGGGGACTGGAATCTAGGTTGCTCCCTTTACCCATTTAAGAAAACCCCGTATTACTTTTCTGTCGCAACATGTCTCCATCTTCTCGGTCTTAAGATTTGCACGCTCCTTTTTCTTTCTTGTGAATTATATAGTGACGAACTTCTTCTGAAAAATTGATCTGTCCAGCCAGCTTTCATTCACTACACCAATACGCATCGCAATCCGTATAGTCTCTCTCCAAACTTCCGTAACATCAATACTTTAGTTTAGGGAAACCTCCCTATTACGAGTAGCGAGTCGAACGAAAAAGTTGGCAAATGCGACTGTGGTTTCACCTTATTACGGCTAGCGAATGTTCGCTAAACTACTGTGTCTGTTAGAATGAGTCGAATTAAAATATTCGGTGAGAAGTAAGGCGAACTAGTAGCCACGGTGTGTTTGTTGTTTTTTTTTTATAATTTCTTGTAACAAATTTTTCAAAAATTTTTCTTAGAAAATAGTAGGTACATCCGAATAAAAGTTTTGATTCTGAAATTCTTCTGTTTCTTTTCTTCAAGCTTTTGAATAGTAAACACAGACTAGCTAGCGAAACTTGTTCAGCTGAAGGGAGCGATGCCAGCATGGTATAGGACGTTTGCGTCTTCAAAACGAATCTAAATCATGCTCGCCATTTTGGCACCGTTTTTCCAACACTAGTTTATGCTCGCTACTTTTCGTGTATGGAATCAGAATATCCAGTACTGACGTAGCGTCCTGTTTTGATTACATTCCGGAGATTAAATAAACTTATTTAATAATCAGTCTGATTATAGAAATCGAAAAACTGTCATCGTATTTAATTTGCAATACCCCGTACAGTTTAAATTCTGGTGGTGTAACTGCACCGAAGCAACATTACCGATCTATGATCTATGCACACATCCGATTACACAGGCCTGCAAATAATTGGGTCATGTCAGTTGTTGGTAAGCTAAAGGTCTTTTCCGAAGTAAATTTTTGCGTAGAATCCGAATGCGGTGTCAGAATTGTCCCATCACGTCAGGATTTTGAGATATTTGAGTTTATGTACCCAAAAAATTAAGTTTTTGGCTAACTTTGAGGTTATGTACAGGGTGCGCAAATTTTTTCTGGCCTCTATTTCCAGTTACATCATTTAGGACTACTGTTACTCTACGATTTAAGAGTTTGAGAGATCGATTTAGATTTTTTTTTCTCAAAGTTACGGCTGTTGGCCTGTGTTATTCGAGGTAGTCGTACTGTTCTAAAGTATGTAGAAGCGTGCCTCTTGTTTTTCTATTTGAATCAATTGCCTTAATCCAAGCCGGACAAATTTATGCTTCAAGCACTCTAGTTAGGACAATTTGACTCAAAACAGGTAAATGCATCATTACTGATCCAAAATAAGGACTAAAGTGAATGTTAATTGAAAATTTAAAATAACTCACAAATGATCTACAATTGCCGAGAGATTAGAGCTATCTCACATTTTACTTCGTAGTCTTCATATTTCTATTACTTTGTTGTCTTCATAATTATCCGCAAATTACAAGTGAATACCTACTACTTTACACGTTAAATTTATCTATACTTGTTTAAAACCTAATAAACTAGACCGAATTGTGTTTGGTTGGCAACATTTGTTTTCAAAAGGCGATTGAGAAAGTTTACCAACCGTAATACCCCGACAGGCGCAATTTACTAGGGAGTTCGACTCGAGGCGAATGTTCGAATCGTTATTCGCAATCGGCCGAAAAGCTCCCTCGACATGTCGACCAAACGCAGATCGACCACCTATAGCTGCTCTTGTAACAAAGTTCGAAATAAAAGACGTTAAATAAGCCAATTTTATGTTATGTACATGCAATACTATAAATTTTGTATTTTTTTTTTGTTGTTTCGCACTTTTATTTTGTTTTTCTCTATAGCAATTCTCTTAATGAATTTTTTTTTTTGCATTTTTTTTAAAACAAGAAATAAACAATTGTTGAACGAAAAAGGAAAATAATAATAATAATAAATTGTGTGATCATTGTTTTTTGTTTTCTTTTTGTTTTATTGTAATTACAGAATTTAAATAGAAACTACAACTTCTACACACGTTTTTAAAATAGTTATAAATAAATATGTATGTATATGTATATCTACACATATCTATATATATGCTCTCTATATGTATATATACTCATATATATATATATTTATATATAATATAAAAAGTATAGTTCGGCTGAATTTAATTTTTTGTCTGTTTCGGTCGTCTAAACACAATCTATAGATGAGGAAAATTGGTTCTTAATGTTTATACAAATAATATTAAATAGTAAATATATTTATATATATATATATAGTGGTTGTGTTTATTCAGTTGAAGTACTGCTATAATGCTTCGGCTCTTAAATTCCTCCCAAAAAATAAGTTTTCACTTTTTGTTTTTTGTGTGTGGAAAGTGTGTGTTGTAATTTAGTTGTTGTGGTTTAATTTTTTTTTGTTATAGTGTTTCATTTCTATTTGATAATTATTCTGTTTCTCCTAACTAGATGTTGTGGTAATTCCAAAAGTAAAAATAAATTATACATATATACGGTAGATATATATATATATATATATATATATAAACAATTAATATATATTTAAAGGATAAATATATAAAATATACAAAATAAAGAAGCAAAAACTAAGCGAAAATAATAAATGTCATATCTTTTTACAATGTCTACGGTGTTACACAATTAATTGTTGTTTGCTGTTTTGGTTTTTCTTTTCTTTAATTTGTTGTTTAAATATTTTTTTCTTTCTTTGATTGGAAAAGAAAAATAGAAAATGATGTCTCGCCTATTGAATAACACAGCAGCCCTTTTTTTTGTTCTTTTTGTCATCAATGACTACGTGACTAGCTGAAGTCGGACCGGGAACCACCTTATTCGACACCTGGGTCTGAGTGGTGCTTCCATTTGCGTCTGACACACCATTAGCTGGTGCTGTTGATGTTGTTGTAGTTGTTGTCGTCGTCGCTGGCCGTAATTGGGGTGAATTTGTACCTTTTTGTGCTGCTGCTGACTGCGATTGCGCAACCTAGAAAATAAAAAAATTGTTTGTAACATGTGGTAGTTGCTTAAATGTGATGATAATGAGCTGGTGGTACCTGTATTTTTGTCGCTCCATCTACTACAGCCGTTCCGTTTTCAATCGAATGGCTATCTTTTTGTGCACTTCCATTTGAAATTGCATGGTTCATATCACCGGTCGGTGTAATTGGTTTGCCACCTATAAATGGAAAAATTGTGTTAAATTGTGTTCAAGCAAGTCATTGAAAGAAGGAAGAACGAAAATAAAAATATGAAGAGTATGATTTGTTAAGAGATGTTTAGGACTTCGGAAGTCGGTAGTATGATACAAGAGTAAAAGTGGATTTATCAGTTCGATTTTTATATTTCTGGCATCAATTCCGGTGTAGCAATGCGCGTGAAGTAGAGCTGTGTCTACATACTACAGTCTGCGATCTCCTTGATGTTTCAATTACGCGTTTGGTTTATATAGGCTTCAGTTTAGATGTTGAGCAGCGTGTTCAGGGCAAACAAGCATGCACTTTGTCAAGAGTGCATGGGATCGTCCTCAGTTGTTTCGTGAGTAAAGTCCTTCTGGTGGTCGTTGGTCCCGTCTTCATAGACGGCGTGTAGAGGAAAAGATACAACAATGAGCTGTATGGACTTTACAGCCACACTGACCTAGTCAGAAGATTCCAAATACAACGACTATGGTGGCGGAGACAACTAGAGCTGATCAACACCAGCACCCGAAGAATCTTAAAATCTATTCCAAAGGGAAGGCGAAGTAGAGAAAGAGTTCTACTCAGATGACATGTGACAGTGAAATGGGTCCTCCTTCAACTTGGCGTGCGAAACTAAAGGCAGCTAGTTTACGATTCAGATTGTTGTTTGAGGCCCAGGCATACGACGGTAATATTGGTCGCATCAGCGTCCCACACAAAGCACAAGTTAGACAGAAGCTTCAGTATTATTGTCAAATTTGATATTCATCCTATAGAAGCAGTCTTCAGATTAACAGCAGCATACATAGAAGGCGAATGGAGCGAAAGTTACCGAAATATACTCAAGACGCTGCCAAAACCTAAGACTTAGGTCTGCGCGACTAATAAAAAAGTTGAAAAAATCAGCTTTATGTTGTTTGCTTCCAGATTCCATATCGCAGTGACATAAAACGAAACAAAAAGTGATTGGTGTGTCCTTTGCTAGAAAGGATACTCTTATTTCCAAACAAGACTCGCAAATAAAACGGCAAGAATCAACCGAACTTTGACCAATTGCTGTAAAGTCGCTAGGTTAGGCGTCGTCTAGAATGTGAACTCCCGAAGTAGCAAAGACGTGAGACGGGAAATAAACTCTTGCTAAACTGAGCACTAAATAAACTCTTACTGACGTCAATGAAAAGTCTGTTTCTTATTCCTACAGCATGGATCTCAGACCTCGGATATTCCTTAGCCTGCTTAACAAGTTACTCCCAGGCAATATTGTGTCCCATTAACACTAATTGGATTTGAAGCGCGACTGCCTGAGCTATCAACGTCTACTTTTCAAAGTCATCCCTTGGGAGCAAATAGGAAATGATTGGAGAAATATTTTACGACTCCCAAGCAGAGCCCTACGAACGTCCTCAATTATAAAAAAGCAGTCTTGCCCATCGTGAAATGACATTTCAGCGAAGAACACAATATTTCCGCTACACAAAATAAAAAAAAAATTCTAAAAAACTTTTATAGGAAACACAGAACAAGTCTGTTGTGTCTTCGAAACTAGGAAGCATCTCAAAAATTAACTAGATACGACATTCTCAGGAAACTTTTCATGTCAATTAAATATCTCATCTTGGAGATTTAATGACACGAATACACCTTGAAGTAGTGTGCATCCGAATAATGGGTGGGCCACCGAAGCCGCCTTGAGTATGAAATGTTAAGAGCGCTGGTTTATAAATAAATTGTTATTCAATTCACGTGAGCTAAAGCTAGAGGTTAAAAGAAAAATAGAAAACAAAAAAAAAATTTAGTGGGGAGTGTACAGCATTTTGTGGATAAATAGATTTCTATTAATTAATTGAACTTTTTTGCGTTTGCAACAGAGGGACGCCCACGGAATTCCCGAAGCTTATTTGTTGATTCAAATCAGACGCAATATGAAATATACACACAACGCATTTTTGCGCATTAAACAAATTATTAACAAGATTTGTGAATGAAAAGTGTCGACAGAGACAAAGCACAGAGCTTAGGCGTGTTTACATGATAACATTAGATACTCTGACAGGCAGTGGAGGCAACTGACGAAGCAACAAGCGGTTTCATTTTCCAATTTCTCCACAACTCCCCAATGACGTGTTAAATATTCCACAATTGAAATCCAGCTGGATGACTTTGGGAGATATATGTGTAGGTTACTGGAAGTGGTGGCTCACGTAGGTAGACTTTCTTTGAAACCCTTTCGTCTGCAGACTGTTGAGCCTTAAGACGTGGACTTGAATGCATCAAAGCTTTAGTCTGTGAAGGTCATTGGCTCTGTCCTCTGTCTGGTTTTTCTTCTCTGAAGATCCTTTGACGTTCATCTGTTTCTATTTCTGTTTTAGGCTCATCTGGCTACTGTACAATGTCTGGATGTTATCTATGAAGTTACTGGGAAGACCCCCCAAGGAAGAAGAAGCGTTATTCTCTTGGAGTTCTTCATATTTCAGTAGCCACAGTCACAAGATAAAAAGACTGTTGACAGCTTAACCCATCTTTTTTGAGTTCGTTTGATCTGGCTTCGTTACGGATAGGTCTCATCTTTCTAGATTCAGTGCAGTAAGTTCACTTGCAACCTAAGCTCGACTTTTCATAGACAGTTCCACAGCATTTTTCTTTGAACTGTTTTCGGCAAAATGCGACTTGTTTCAGAAAATAAAATTTGAGTAATGGATCCTCGCCTGAATAGTTCCTAAGTCCAGAGCAAAAACCGACCTTAAGCTGGCCATCTCCGGAAAGCTGATTCCGAAACTGGTCTACCTGACTGATGAAGTATTAGTGATAACATCATTGCTAGCAATGAGAGGAGTTAATTGAGATAAGCCTAATCCTAGACCTTGTATTAGTTCTTGGCCGGGATCAAAGTTAAAATGTAGATCGGTCTGGTTCACCGATCATCAAAGAACTACTGTGATAAAGTCGGAATTTTATGTCGAAAGACTGGAATCGCAAGAAATTGTCAGAGCTTTTGCCGATCGAGTTTCTCTTAACCTGTCCAGTTCCTCATCTTGTGTGCAGCAGGCTGAAGGGAATTTTGTCAAGAAGATACACGAAATTTCGAATTCAAGCCCGGCTGACGAATATTAAGTCTATATAGAGCCTCTGCACTTGCCCTGCCCTATCACAAAGAAGGAAGCCCTACCTAAGAGCCTATTACTTCGACAACTTGGATGAACTATCACATACTGACGTCAGGAGTATCCTCAGCTTCATCAAGAGCTTTAAATTGTTTCAATAAAGCGAGTGGAATTTTTCAGGGTATAGATCCATGAGGTTTCACAAAGGGCCTTCCTGGGCTACGTGTGTCTGTTCTTCGCACACCTACCTAGAGCCAAGGGGTAGCTTCTCGTAACTATTATATTTGTGTTGTGATTGTTAAATGTATGTTTCGCACGATTTGTAGAGACCTGCAATTTTGATAGCCGATTTCGAACGTCGGATTGTGAAGATTATTACGTCAAGTAATACTCTCAGTTCGCTGCTTGCCGAGAGATGATGCCGTGGACAATTTTCTGAGATTTCACGTCTGTTTGCTCTAAAGTCTAATGCACTTAAAACTGAGTCCAGCAAACCCATGCAGCAAAATAAGACGCCCACAAAGCGACGTGCGGAAGAAAACAAGAGCTGTACAGGCAAGCGACATACACAAATATATTGACTTCTTCGAAATAAAAAGAAGGATAAAGGATTAATCGAATAAAGCAAGCATAAACGGACTTCAATGCCGGAGCGGATGCCTGCAGAGTCGAATTAAAGGTTTGAGAGGTTTACAACAATTGGTAAATGACATGACATGGAAAAACGACTTTAGTTCATCTCGCCGGTGAGAGATGACATTGTTAGGAGTATAAGAACCAGGCCATCATCTTAGTAGGAAGTGGAGATGAAGACTCATCCTCTAAGATCGTTAGACGAGCGTAATTGATAAGGGATCTCAACCAATTTAGTGTGGCAAACCTGGAAGCTGACTCAGGAGACCTGTTGACTAAGGCCCCAAATCCACATCGAATCGTAGCACCATCTAAAATAAATTAAGTAAACATTTGCAAAATACGTCACATGCAACATTGTTTAGTTAGGTTTAAAGGTCTGTTACCCTTTATCGTCAAGATGTGTGTTTCGCCTCGGGTCTTAGAGGGTTTTAATTTTTTTCGAAGACAATTACACGTAGAAAGAAGAAAGAAAATATTTTGCACCTTGTCAACCACAGATTCTGCGTTCATCTTCTTCGTTGAGCTTCATTGCATGGTGTCTTACTTCCCGTATAAAACTCCAGAAAA
Source organism: Matsumyia berberina (assembly GCA_917880715.2). NCBI lineage: Eukaryota > Metazoa > Arthropoda > Insecta > Diptera > Syrphidae > Matsumyia > Matsumyia berberina. The sequence goes on from OU862871.1 coordinate 98,813,750, forward strand.
ATAATTTTCCTTTAGTGATCTCTTCATGGATTTATCAGCTAATTTGTGGTCCATGACAGATCTTTTCCAATATTTGTTAAGATTTCTCAGCAAGTTCTGCATCTAGGACAGATGCTCTTTTAAATTTATCAACTTGTAGCAGATTCTTTCCGAAATTAGCACTTGAAATACTTTATATATGACACAACTCTGTAGTTTTGAGCTTCTTCGGTGACGAGACAAATTGCCAAAACAATATCCATACTCTTAAGCCAGTTGTAGAACCAAACAAGGAGTCAAATGGACCAAAACCATAAGTTTTAGATAAATGATCTCGCGGAGCTTACCCAATAAGACCACTCATAACCTACAAACATTTTCAAATTTTCAACTAAAAAACACTTCAAATGTACAAACATGACAAACTTAGTTATTTGAAAGTTGAAAAAAACATTATTTTATTGATTAAATTCGGATTATTTTATACAAAATAGTTGTGATTATCTTATAAGATTATAGGAATCATTTATTTTATTTTTGATGATGATACATGTATAGGATTTTCTTAATTATTTATTTATGACAAGAGTATAGCAGAGTAATTTTTGAAAAAAAAAAGTGAAAAGAATGAAGGAGACACTTTATTTCTTGAACATACCTTTTATCATATTTACAATTTCGTCAGCCTCTCTTGATAGGTCACCGCCAGGTCTGAAGGGATTGTCCCAACCAGAATCGGTACTAAAATGAAAAAAGAAAAGAAAACAGATGGTGAGTATATGAAGACATCAGATGCAACTTAAGGCTGCTTATTAACATCAGTCCTGGCTCTACACTTATTCCTATCGATGCTCGCATTATTCTATGCTAAAATCTTTCCCGTATTCATCCAATCAGGTCTATATCAGCAAAAAAAAAAAACTGTTAATTCTCCCAACCCCTGGACAGCAAGAATAAAGCTTCCTTTGCAACCACGGATACCAACTTTGGCAATTACATACATAAACCTGTCTCAAATCAAGACTTGCAACTGGGTTCTCCAAGTAGTTCGACATTTATACCCATTTCGCAGAGCTTTGCAAAACGTTTTTCTCGAACACCCTCGATCGGATACAACTGTACTTGATCTCTGATCCTTAGCGCTTCTTCTTATTCATCAATGTAAAAACAACATCTGTCAGCTACTTATACACCAACTTTCAAGTTCTCTTTGGCAGACTAAACTATTCACTCACTTTTCAGCAGATCGCTTGCTTACAACGTCCTTGTACCTGATCTTAATTATTTCTTCTTCATGAACAATTTTGAACAAATCTCACTAAGTCTGTGTGAACATATGTGGGCCCATTAGGGATCATGTATAAGGTAAACAAACTAGAGAGGATGACTACTTCTCTTAATGGTTTACCTGCCAAAGTTCGAAAACTACGTCCTAAAGTTCTAAAGAGTTCATGAAATACAGGGCAAGAGCGAAGTATCTAACTATCGGCTCATAACTAAAAGTACATTTTTGAGAAGGGTGAGAGGCTCGTCTCGTTCTAGTAACTGAATCGACCGCTCCTTCAACCCTATCGCTGCCTGCTTGTGCAAGCCAAACCCGATTAAATCGTCAGCTGGAGGCTTGGCTAAAGAGACCATGGTTGTATTAGGCAAAGAGCGCCCAAATAGTGCTGAAATGCACCGTTCTGTTACCACAGTTCTCGTGACTGATTTGTTAGATAAGTGTGGATGGGTGTTGACAGACAGATGGCTGTTGGTCTTAAATCCAACCTGTGGAGTTAAGGTAAAGTAGAATGTTAGGGATTTCCTTTTCTGAAAGTTCGCCGAGATCGTCAAGAAAGGGTTTCCCTAGCACATTGAGTCTTGCTATGGCAAGTGCCGGGCAATTGCAGAGGAAGTCTTCTAGGTTTTCCTTCTCATTTGTGTCTTTGCAGCTACGGTAGCAGGGTTTAAAAGGGATGCCGAGTTTGGACGCATGGGTACCCACTGCCCAGTTCAGATAGTGACAACGCGCTCGTGTTCCTGTGGTTGTATGTTGGCCAAGTCTTTCTGGATATGGCGCAGCTAGCAAGGTTGTTCCATTTTTGTTTGGCTACTGCGAACTAGTGTAGATTGGTTTTTCCCTTGACACCCCCGAATGGGATGAGAACTTCTCTTGCGAGTGAGCTTTCAAGGGCCGACCTGTGCCTGGCACAGCTACTCCTAAAGCACATTGCAGAGAAGATAAATGGTAAACTGTCCTCTGAATCAAGATGGCGACTCTAAAGTTAAAGAGATGGCTGTATCGATCAACAAAGTGCTGTTTAAGATTCGGCAACACTCTTCCTTTTGCAAAAGAGTTAAAGCGGTCTTTGCATAAACAAATGTTAAACTCTCAAAGTCCACGCTGAAAGATTTTAGACCAACAACCTGAAGGACCACTACTTAATAAACTCCCAACATGTGTACCGCAAGGGATTCATCATAGAGACAGTATTGCATTCAATGGTTGACATCATTGAGAAATTGCTCAACAGTTCACTTTGGTATCGTTGCTTGAGATTGAAAATGCTTTTCCTTAAATCAAAACTGAAGCACCAATGCATGAAAGCTGGCACTTGCCTGTGCACATGGATTGAACGTACGAACTGTGATGTTGTATAACCAAAAAGTAAGATTATAGAGGATCGCCCTAGGGAGGAGTTTTCGCCATTACCTTGCATCTTAGAAGTAGACGAGGTACTCAATTGCAATTTACACTGACGGATCAAAAATGGAAACGGGAACAGGAGCCGGATTCTACTGGAAACAGAAACAGAAACAGGAATCCTTCAGATTGCCAGATATGTAGTGTCTTCCACGCCGAGATCCTGGCAATACAAAAAGCTGCAGGCTACATAAGAAATTGTCACCTTTCCCCATCGGATATTATCATCTTCGTTGACAAAATCCATAAAATCCAATCCAATAAAATCAAAGGCAGTCAAAAAACGTCGAGACACGCTGATCACCATAAGGCACCATATAGACAAACTCTGCTGGGTTCCCGGACATAAGAATATAGAAGGGAACGAAAAAGCTGATGAATTAGCAAGATTGGGGTCGGCTATGAACATTAGCGAAGCAGACACATCTGTAATGCCACCGATAGGGAGATTGCATGGAGTAATTGACAGCATATTAGAGAAAGAAGCTAATTCCTCCTGGTTAGCCAGAGAGGATTGCGCCACCTCTCGGACGCTATTGCCGAAACTAAATAAAACTAGAACTAGGTGCCTTCTGGCGCTGGACAGATCCTCTATCCACATGCTCACTGGAGTTATCACAGGACACTGCGCCATCGGAGTCATGCTCCACAAGTGGAGAATAGAGTCCAACGGATTTATGCAGAAGCTGCGCAGATAAAGAAGAGGAAGAATCAATTCAACATCTAGAAGTCTGGAAGGAAGTTTTTAAAAATGGATTTGTTTACTCTGCAACCAGTGAGGGAGGTAGTAGCACCTATCTTGGCCAGTGAGTCCGCTGTTTCATTGCCGCTGTGGCCCTTATGAGCGGGGATCCAGTGTAGTATGACCAAGTGGTTTTTCCCAGTTCTAGAAGCAATTTGACTGTCTCTAGGACTAGTTTCGATTTTATCGTGGCTGAAATAAGTCCTTTGAGAGCAGCTTGACTGTCAGAGAAGATAAAGATGGTTTTGCCACGGAAATTAGACAGCACTGATTTATGGGAAATATTTCTGCCTGGAAGATCGATGAGTATGTGCCTAGACTGACCGATATGTTAGTACTAGACGACTCTCCGAATATTCTAGCCCCAGATCCACTGCCCATTTTAGAGCCGTCCGTATACCAAACTTGGTCATGCTCTGATGGACGAGGTTTGAATTTTCCCCAGTCGTCACTCGGAAAGATGACTACTAAGTAGTGTCCTTTGAAGCAGTACCTTGAGAGAATCTAATCCAACGGCATGCTGAACCCGCTACTTTGGAGTAGGGAGGAAAGCGAGTTAAGGTTACCGTCAGGGGAACGTTCGGAGCTGATGTTGTTAAGATGGAAGAACCTGTGAGGTTGAATTTTGCCCGCATTTCTACATAGCGGAAGACCGACAATGGCGTTAAGCGAGGCAGTAGGGTGGAGTGTAGGCAACCCGGTCCTACAGATTTCAGCTAGGTTAGCGCCCGTTCCAGTTTCTTGGCTGTAGTGACCTCATTTGTCTTTTTCTACCAGACTATTGCCGCATAGGTAAGAGTAGGTCTGACGACCAAGGTGTAGATTTAGAGCATGATTTCGGAACTGCATCCCCAGTTGTTGCCACAGATGCGGCGAGAAGTTCACAGTACTCGACTTTACTTAACCAAAAAAGCCAAATATCGAGGCTTAATTCTAAGCAGAAAACTCAGTTTGCAACACAGTTTCACTTCCAGGTCTTTCAGCGCCCTCCTGATGGCACTGACAAAGTCTGCCATACGTTTTTTTCGATACAAAACTGAGTTTCTAAACCCAATCTTAATCTTAATAAAATCATGAAACTTGATTAAATAAAAATGTTTCCTCTTTAACACAAAAACCACTTCACACAAGAGAAAACCCTCACAGACTCCCTTAAGCGGAAACGCCAATCCGATGGTAGACACCCCCTTCTACTTATATTTGAACGCATGAAATTTATGCAAACAAACACTTATTAATGCAAAATTGAATTCACCCAACCTTGCACATCCGCTGCTTAAGAAGCCGACATTCTTCCTGAGCCAAAAAGGTCACACACTAAACGGTCTGATGACTCCAAAATGCCTTCAATAATTCAAAAAAAAAAAAATCCATTCTTTCCTCTTCGGTGAAGGAATTCTTTTTCATTTTTTTTTCACCTTGAACAACACCTTGACACTGGCTATATGCTGATGTCACGCATGGTGAGTAATATTCTACAAGAGTCTGAGTGCATTTAAATTGCCTCCCCCAAAACGCAACCCGCCCGTCAAGGAAGAAAAAACCCGCAATATTGCCGCAGGAAACATTTAAAACTCAACGAAGCTAAAGGCTGCAAATATTTAACAAGCAAATATTGTGCAAATCGATTTGGTATTTACCTATCATACTGATCCCGAGGAACTTGCACCACATAGTACAAGGTTCCTCCGTGACTTTGTGATGTTTTGACAGCTTCCGTTACCATTTTGTTTATAAAAAAAAATTTGTTTATCGTTCGTATAGAGGTTTTCTAATAAACTTTTGTCTATATACGAGTATCACACCTTTTATTTATGTAAAAAAAAAATCACAGAATTCTACTCAGTCCACGTTAACTATGAAAGAAAAAGGAAACAGGAAACAGGCCTGATGACATCTTTAAATGACTTTTAATTGGATTAGGATCTAACAGTATTCATAAAAACACTTTAAGTGGCTCATAAAAAAAAAAAATAAAAAAATAAAAAACACTTATAACAAATTAATTTCGAGTAATCAACATCCGCCGACAGGCCTCTGCTCAAAGGGAGACCACCCACCCACAAGTCGTTCCAGAGTTGACCACAACACTTTTAAAAAAATTTGTTTAACGACTTTTAAAGCGCAGACTTGTGGTCTCCCTTCGAGCAGAGATACAAAAATTCTTCCGACACTCTGACGGCACACGAGCAGAAGCAGCAGCAGCAGCAGCCGAAACAAAACACTCAAGTGTACATATGTGATTTTTGGTTTTTGCGTTTCCGTATTTTATCGTAGTTCAAGGTTAGGACAATATCATTAAACAAACACACAGAGCAGAGAATCGATCAATAAATACAAGCTCTCGGGTATTGGTCAGTGTTTGCTGGGAAACCGAGCACTTCATTCCTCGCCTCCATCACTCTCACTACAAGTATCTCACATGGGTTTTGTTGTTTTTCTTCAACTCATTCCATTTGAATTTGAATTTTTTTGCCTAAAAATATAAATGATGCACTTGAACACAGAGTGTGTGGGGGATAGAAGCTGTCCGAATCTAAAAGGCGTAGTACAGATACTTTTCCCAGCACACAACACACTGACCGGAGAGGGGGGGTGTTCCACTTTTTCACACAGGAGGCTTAACCCCAATTAATTGCATACACCAATTTATATGACCTTAATCATAATTTATTCCGAACAAGAGACCATCCACCAACTGGACGATGTATCTCTCTACCGAAACGTATCTATGACTCATCACAGATGAAAATGAAAATTATTCACACAGTTCCATGCTGTTTTCGGTTTTTTTCCTTCTCAAGGATTGCCTAGGCGAACCGGGGATGAAGGAAATTCTCTTCCTGAAATGGGTCATTGGGTCAGAACACTTGCACTCCCGTTTTCCGAAGCTTGCACTACGGGTACTGGGTACTCCCCACACATTTTCCCCCCTGAATCCGCAGGGGAATTCACTATATACAAACTTTGACAGAGTAAATGTTGTCATCGAAGAATATTTAATTATTTTTTTTTTTCTTTGTTTATTTTGAAGAAGACTATTCAAAAATTTATATAAAAAAAATAAAATAATTTTTTTCCGAATTTTATCTGAATGTTTTCATTTTCGTTTCGAACTATTTTAAGGCGCGCACTCGACTGAAAGCTTTTTTAATTTTTCTCGAATGGAATACAGCGCTCTCTCTGCAGCGGCATAGCGACGTTGTCGTTCGGACGTGTGTTGTACGCCTGTGCGCTAAAACCGATGGAATTTCTATGAAGTCATCCCTTGGTTACATGGTTACTGCTGTACGTATACAGCAGCACTCTAGCATCTATCTAGTCGAAGATACTCGATATTACAAGCAGTAATAGGTAGTCACTTGTGATTGTATAGTTCACGAGTAACGCGAGTGTTTTTACAGTCGATTTTCGCGTATCTGTGAACGATTTGGAATTGCTGGTGCTCTTTTATTAGACGAGGGAATACAATGAAGAATGTTTCGAGTTGTGAGTTCAGTTTTTTGTTTTTTTTTTTTTAGAAATAGCAGAGATTTTCAGTGGATTTGACAAAGAGAGATGCATTCCGATTCCCAAAGTAGAAACACAGGCATGGATTGAGTGCAGCTAGACAGCTGGGTACGGGGGATAAGTTGTTCGGTTTTGGAGTGGCGTATGGTGCTTGTTTGATGTAATATTGGCGTTAGATAATGAATAAGGTAAACAAACACTTGGAGCGTCATTTATGGATCTGTGGAACTTAATTAGTAAGTTGGATTCCGATGTGTTTCAAGGGAATTATTTGAAATTTACTTCGAAGGTGGTTTTGAACAACTTTTTTGATTATCTACAGAAAAATGAATGACATTGCACAATTGATTCTACTGTAGATGGAGCCTACGTCAATAGGCGTGTTTTTTTTTAAACCTAGCTAGGCAGTCGTTCATTTAGACGATTCCCAGCCAGCCAAACCCAGTCGATTTTTTATACCGTTAAGTTGGTACGTGTGATTTCATTCCTATGACATCGGCTGTCAAACTCATTCCTATGACATCGGCTGTCAAACTGTCAAATTATTCGGCATTAAACCAAATTGTTTTTTTTTTTTTTGTTGTGAAAACCATAAGTTAGAGAATTTATTTAATGGATAATTTACAAAGAGGCAAGAAATCATAACATCTTCCATCTTCGTACTCAGACGCCGGTCAAATGCCAAGAGAACAGAACAATTTGGCTGTGATACCAACGCTATAAATGAAAAACATCGCTTTCGGCGCCCCCGGGCCATGGAATATCGTAAAATTCCACGCCAGTTGCTTTTGACTGGGGATAAAAAAAAGAGTTGTAGCCAGCTGGTTGCCGTATTTGTTTTACGTATAAAATTTGACTTTGCTAGCAACTACTGGTTGACTAGGTTTCAAAAAACACGCCTAATGTTGTCAGCAGCATCCAGTGCCTGGATCGAAGTTTTGTACCCACGCAACACCCCTGGAGTTCTTCTACAGACTCAGAGATGTCCCAAATGTCTAAGATGTTCATCAAGTGATGAGCAAATACGCAGTTGGAAATCCCTAGTGGCCCTGCAAAAACAAAAAACCCGTACATCTAAGATGACGATAACAGCCAAACATCATGCAATGGCTGTAGGCCGCGATTGTAAAACCGATACTTGGCACTCCTTCCGCGCAATTATTCACTTTGTCGTGGTGTAGTGCAAGCTGATCCCAGCTTCTCTGTCTTTATCTTGTTTGTTACTCCTTTATGAATTCCCTAGGCTGAACCACACAGAGGAGCATCTATCCCGTTTTAAAAGCAACTCAGTCGTTAATCGTTCAACATTTACAAACTTCCACCGTCCTCCAACCTTTTCGACGTTGAGGTCGGACCTCAACCAAAAATAAGCCTTCAGGCCTCGAAGAGCAACTGATCATGTAAGATCCCATCCAACGCATTCGATTTGCCTCGGTATTTCGCGCTAAACGTTTGCGATACTCGTCCTCGGATCCACGTGAACGTCGCTCGCGCCTTTTTTCGAGCATTACGCGCTAGCCGGCGTGCTCTTGCTTCAGGACTCTTGTTACAGCGCTGCTTGCCCGATGCTGAGAGTGGAGTAATACTACGATATGGCGAAAGGGATGACAAACTGCTGGGGCCCCCTAGGTCCACAAGGTACCAAACACTTCCCCACCCAATCTATCACAAAAAAAATCCAAGTTTCTTCCAAATCTGAGCAAGAGGGACCTTAAAATTCCTTAGTGGTCACTGCCGACAAAAACGGTCCCTACACAAGCTTAGCCTCCCACCGGAACCCACCTGCAGACTATGCTTGGAGAGCGACGAAAGCTCTCTTCACATCGTCACAGAATGCCCCGCCTTCATTCATGTGAGAAAGCGGACCCTAGGCAGTGAATAAGTCTCACCAACTGCACTTGCTGCGCTCAACCCAGAGAAAAGTCTCTGGAACAGACAAACTGCTCTAGATATATGGGACAGCACAATGTCTCTATGCTAGAGTGGACCAACCGCTCCCGGCTCCGGAATAAAAAAAAAAATTGGCAAAAAGCGAAAAGCGAAAAGGGATTAATCAATCGGAGACGGGGCTATTGCGACTGTGTAGAAGTCTAGAAACACAAGCTACCACTTCCTCAAAAGCATCTCGAGAATCCCCCAAAGACACATGCGAAAGCCTGTCAATCTTAAGGCATGGCCTCCTCTTACTCGTCTAAGAATCTCCGAACGTGCTAAGGAACCAACATAGGGAGAATCCGAGGTTGCAACTGAATCTGCATACGTAAGCGCAAATCCATTAATAAACTGTTCTACACCTCAAAGAGTGGAGTGGAGTAGAATAACTTCCTCCAAGTCCTTCTCTGATGTGGTAGAGAGACGTAGGAGTTGCGGCACTGGACACGTCTGATGCTGATGAGAAGTTTACTTATCACAAGTGATAGCTTACTGAAGGTGACCTGATAAATCGCTTTTACGAACGAACCATCTCCTGTACCTTACCTCTACCACTTTACGAAGATGCCGGTTGGCACAACAAATTTAAAAAAAAAAACTTGTCGCATACAATGACAAGAATTCGGTCGATTTCATTAAGCCTGCCATAGGCAGTGTAGATGAGATATGGCCTGGAAGCAAGTTGTAGGTCTTCGTTGGGGATGTGACTCCTCTTAGACCAAACGCGAGGCTCTGGACTGCCCTATGACACAGAAGTCATTCTAAGATTCATTGCATATCAAAACTTTGACCATCTAGTTAAAGACTGGAGAATCATTCCGGAGCTTTGAACGCTAAGTACCGATGGGACTACAAACACCAACAAGTTTAGCAAGAATTAGAATGATTTCTGTGGCTTAGAGCTCGGCCGCAGTCTAAGAGGAGTCACATCCTCATCGAAGACCTTCAACTTGGCTCCAGGCAAAATCTCACCTAGACTGACTATGGCAGGGTTGATTTTTAACTTTAAAGTCACGGGTGTAACGTTAGACTTTTATGAAAAAAAAACAAGACTGAATGCACCCCTTGATGTGAACTACCAAAAGCAACAAATACTTGAATATGCACTACAACTCCCAGTAAGGAGACGATAACGAGCGCGATCAAACCCCTAAAAACAACAAGGGGTGAGGACTTGACGGGATACCTGTGGAACTGTAAAGCAGCGCCAACAATGTTCGTCCATTTGTAGAGAAGGCTGGAATGCTCTTTAGATTTAATTTATTAAAAAAATAAATAGCTGGCGCGACAGCTCGGGATGGCACGAATGAAAGGGACCTACAATTTATTGCCGACTCCGAACTGCGAAGCTCTTTCATGACAGATTATACTCCCGGAGGCTTGTCTTTCCCCGACGAGAGGTGGTGCCGCAAAAAATGTCCGGTGAACATGGCTGGGGCTTGATCACACGCCACTTGGTCAGCAGTCCAACGCACTAACCACTGAGCCACGGCGACCAGTTTTCATTTAGAGTGAAAAAAAAGGGAGGAATCGTCAAAGATGGCAATCCTATGTAATGCGAATCCTGGAGAGATATACGTAACATATGTTTAGTCCTTCATGGCGAAAAGCACCAAATTTAATCAAGAAACCCAAAAACAATAATCCGGTCAAGCATGAGTATATTTTGTAAAGCGACAGTTCCGGGCCAAGGTGAATCCATTAGATAATCATCAACATCAGAAGGAGTCCGGGTAAGAGATGAATTCCGAAAATATCCATATCACACGTCCAAGACATAGTGGACGCATTTATTTAGATTAGATTTGGTGTGACAGCTTGGGTGGACGGGTGTAGACATGCTTTTGCCTGAAATCAATCAAATCTGATGAAAGGAACCAAGATAGGGGTGATGGGATTAAAATTGTTTTCCTTTTTTCAATCTGTTTCTTCTTGTGCAGAAAAGGAGGGCGTCTCTGGTCAATAATCTGAGAAGTGCCTTGAAGAAAGACACTTCATTAAGTTTGATAGTGTAAGAGTTTCAAAGACCAAATACCCAAAATGCAACTATTCCATATGGGAGGAGGATAGGTTAGGTTACGTAGGGTGTGTGATGGATAGGCCTCATCACGTCCACGCGGAGACCTGGTTGTTGCATAGCAATATGGTTCTTGGGACAACCGAAAGAGGAATCCCAATCTGCAATCAGAGGAGACATTCGTTTTCGAAAGAATCCGTTTAAACCTCCCAAGGTCCACACCGAACTGTAGCGCCATCATTAGTAAGTCGCCTATCCTATTACAAAGTCTTATAGTCGCAGCAGTAAACGGAGAAGAAAACGAGGTATCAGTGCCAGATAGCCACGAAAAATACCATTAAGGGGGGAAAGTCATAGACGATGACTGCCGGTACATGCAGCCGAAGCCAGAAGTATACAAAACAAGTGCTACACCGAAGTGACAAGGTTGAATATGAGCTCTTAGACTACCGGGTTCTCCAAAAATAAGGAAGACCTCTCCCTAGCGACAAGCTGGGAGTGTAAAAATGAAAAGCAGTTATGGATTCAACTACCTAAAGACCTTGTAGGTGGCGGTCTCTTTCGACTAATTATCTGTCCATGGACTTGGTATCATATGGGTGAGCGGAAGGCTCTTCACTTAGGCCTCAGTCGGAACTGCAGAATGAATGTTGGGAGCGATCTAGAGAAGATGGAAACAATTATGGAGTTTACACCAGTGCACGTGTGGTCTTGCGAATCTTCCTGTTACTTTGGTGAAGGCCCGGATGCTGCCAATTCCTTTGTCTTTTTGTCTTTGAGCTCCGGTATCCACATGGACCCCAGGGTCTTCCGGCCGGGCAGTGGCATAGAAAGTGTTCAAGGTCTTCTTGTTGTCCATGGACTTAGCTTTCGGTAGGTAGGTCATCACTGAAAGTTAGAAGTGGAGTCTTCTACAATGACAGCTTTAACGCAAAGATCAGTGCAAAAGCCGACGTCTAAAGTTTGATTAGGAATTAAGCTTGATTTTCAAATTTAAAGCGATTGCGATGTAGTCCTTGACGAGGACAACTGAAATGATCAAAGAAATCAGAATAATCACACTTATGACGCTATCGCATCAACATTGTGTGGGCGAAAGCACAGTATCGGGCCACGGCTCCTATAGCCAATGGGGCTACAACTGAGCTTAGTAAGCAGCTGAAAAAGAAATAAGTCACCGTCTACCAACGTAAATAAGGAAAACGCTGTGAAAATATTCAATTTCAGAGCAAGACTAGCAGTTGAGTGATCGTGAGCTAAAGTCTATTGGAATCGATCATGATTTGGCAGCAATAGTGCCTCGAAACTTTTCTGTCAAATTGGAAGCAGTGCTGGACTATTGAAAAAGAAAAGTGATCTGTTTGAGGAATGATCCTCTATTAGGATACTCTGATAGGACCGTCTGTTGGCAAGGACATCTAGTGATATCTGAGGGCGACCCATTTATAAGACTAAATCAACTTCGTCACTAATTTTTTGATTCAAACAGACTATAGCGCGTTAAAACAGGTGACAAAGACAAATGAAATCCAAGGGGTTAAGAATGATGACAGCATTTGAACATTGGCACTGTTTTGTGCAATTTTTGAAGCAGGAGATGCGATAAAACCCTTTTCCCTGCTCCGACCTACCTGTTAAAGAGGTGATTTCAATGTAAAGGAGAAACGTGTGGCCTTTAACATATTCTTATTTGTTTTGATGACAAACTAGACAACGACCAGCTATTGTCCGAAATGTAAATCTCGCCATATTAATTCTTTTCGGTGATTTGGACAAGTGTCACTTTCTTTGTCATTCACTTTGACACTTTACTGTCAAAACGACAACAAAAGACTGCAAGTGTCCCATAAAACAAACCATTCCAAGGGTTGGAAAAACCCTTTAAAGAAAAAATACTCAAAGCAAGGAAACGGCCTTTTCAAAGGACATATTCCACTGTGAGGCAATTCAGTAAATACAATTTCCTGTTCAATCAATATACAGTTCTAAGGACATCTGCAACCCCTTTTCAATCAATTTAAGATGACGGAAACTGGTGGATAAAAATCAAAGGATATTGTTTCCTTCACTTAAGCTGACACAAATGTACATGCCATTCGCAAGGGTAGTTGTCAAGTATGTATTTTTGACATTTGTTTAAAAGGGGTAAGTTCCGAGTTCATTGCAAGAGACATGTGCAACCAAGAAATGTCATTGGTTTCAGTAGAAGAAGGATTAAGAGGCTTTCGTGGTATGTAAGACTGAGAAGACCACCATCCAGCGCCAAGTACCTAGCCATTTGCCTAAACTACACTGAAAAACAAACATAAAACAACGAGTAATAAAGACATTTATAGCCTGCAAAGGTAACAGCACCTTTGGCAAAAAGACTTTGGTCGAAAATGATGACATGGATGTATACAGCAGTAGGACGTCCTATATTCACCTACGCGTCACTTGTTATTGCAAAGCATACAACATAACTAGGCAACAGGACTTGATATTCCTTTCAAGATTCACTACCGCAGATGCAAACAGGTAATCAAGACAGAAACCTTTGACCAATTCCTCAGCAAATGCAAGGCTCTCACCAGAACCAGGCATCGTTCATCAGGCAAGAACTTTTCGAAGAAAAATGTCTGTGATATGCTGCCCTTTCTGTAATTCACAAAGGATTACAGAACCCTCTTACGCTTTCGTCAATTGGGTTCCTAAGGTTTCCGTGGTATCAAAATGGAGACATTATGCGCAAATTGGGTCTTAGAAATTTCGGCCAAACTCCCTATTCTTAGCGGGAGATTAAGAATGATCTCAAGACCTGCTGTTGGAATGGTTCTCAGTGCTCCGGTTGTACTTCAACTTCTTTATCTTCATAGCTCAGGTAAACACCAAGCCATGACGGATGCTAGAGCGCTTGGTCTGGAGAAGTGGAACCAACCTAACCGATTGTTGTGTCCATTAAGTAAGTAAATGAATCTTTCAGAGTGCCTATGTCTCTTACCCCGTGACCAGACTCATTCTGTGGATTAGGACCGCACAAGGATGAGCTAAGAAGAGAAGAAACAAACAAATGAGTCGAGGAACTTCTGGGTGAATATGACCAGAAGAGGATTAAAACTTGCCTTAGCCCGAAAATTGGAGAATCTTAGGAAACAGAGTATAAAATAGGATGGGGACTGGAGTTTCAGCAAATATCTGGAAGAAACACAACACTGCTCTCTTATGGAATGTGAAGCTTTATTTCACAAATTCAAACACAGAATACTCCGTTTCGTCGAAGCAGTTGGACTGACTCAAGTATTACATTGGTAAGGTACAGATGTGGACTTGCTGTTGATAATAAGTGACGTGCTTCAAACACTTTGATTCCGCCAATTATGTTTGCATTGCGGTGTGATAAGAGAAGCAAAGCGTGTGGGGTCACTTCAGTTCTCGTTCTGAATAACCCCCATGAAAAAAACATGGCACCGGGTTGTCCAAGAGGAAGTCCAAGGCAATTGAGGGAACTAAGGCACATTACCACGAGTCAAAAACGATGGCGCGTATGTGTAGTAGGGTAGACCGGGGTCGCAAGTAACAGGGGGTAAATGTAACAGCGTAAATATCTCAAAAGTTGTTCATAGTTTCTGAGCGTGAGTTGGTTACAAGGTAAAGCTTAATATGTGGCAGGTGTTCATCAGTGGATTTTGCTTCGCGTTAACGCGTTGAGAGATAAAAGGTGACAAAGACCCATAAGGGAACATATGACCTAACTAAGTTTGACATGATTATAGATAAAGTTCAGTGTCAAACCGTCATTGCGGCATCCGGAGCGAAGAATCCTCTTCTCATGGACAACATTACAAAGCTTCATCCCACTTACAAGCAGTTCAACTTAGTTTCGCACTTTTTTACGACACCCTGTATTGGTTCGCTCTTCATCATCGGCCATTTTGTTTTCTCAACACCACCTAATGAAGTCGATTAACCAACCACACATTTCTCTTCTTATAGCAAACACTTGGTGTGGCTTTTCTCTTAAAAGAAAAAAAAAAACGAATACAATACCAAAAAGGTACTTCCGTGGATGATAAGGTGTTACACCCTATTCACCGCAATTCATTGTATGCATGCACATTTGCTTGTACAGCACATACCGAAGCACAGAGGTATTATCTTACAAAATGCTGGTGAAGAATCGTCCAACGTGCTTTTTGATTTACTTCACGTTTTCGAATTTTTTTCCCAATTGCTGACGTGAGGTTGATGTT
The DNA here is from genome assembly GCA_917880715.2 of Matsumyia berberina. Taxonomy (NCBI): domain Eukaryota; kingdom Metazoa; phylum Arthropoda; class Insecta; order Diptera; family Syrphidae; genus Matsumyia; species Matsumyia berberina. Next base: position 98,828,845 of record OU862871.1, read on the forward strand.
CACGTGACGGTAGATGGTCACGTTTTTGAGTCAACTGTTAGTGCATTACGGTTTGATTTAGGTTTTATGGGCTTGGCGGAGCGAATGTGTGTGGAATTTAATAGTTTTCCAAGTGTGTGAGTATGATTTTGCAAAGTTGATTACTCAATTACATCTGTTTCGATGTCAGTGACAGGCACCTATCTCTCTAATCGCTTGATGGGGGCTGAAATTCGTGGAATACGAATATGATTACCTGAAGCAAACATTGGTTGGGGTGTGGAACTGATGAGGATTTAACGATGGAATGTACACTTTGCGCTCTCAACTGTTGGATTATTGATAAGAATTGTGAAAAGGGAAGGCAGGTTGAAAATTAGAAAAAGAGCTGATACTTCTGGAACTTTAATAATCTGGTTGACGATGACTCCATGGCCATCGAGTAAAAGCGAAGCGACGACAGCTTTTATCAGATACAGCTGACGAAAAACTGCCCTTTTTGGATAAAAGTGTGTTCCCCAGAGAATACAGTCTCAACATCTTTGATATGACCTCAAAAGAGGAAGCCAACTGAAGCACCAAGCTCAACTTCGTTGTATAACTCCGTCTCCATCCCATCCGAATCTATATCTTCGGCATATTTCCCGAGGATCCTGACGACATCCCGCCAAATGAGTTTCAGACGCTTGTCAAGCAACACGTTAGAAACTAAAATCGGCCATATTATGAGCATGCAGTTCTGATGGACACTAATGCTCCGGGCCGGAAAATCTTCGAATCCACACCCATGGGCGGCATAGTAGAGGAAGACCGCGACTAAGGAGACGCAGGCAAATTATAGGGGACCTTAACCAACTTAGCGTGCGAAATTGGAGGAATCTGGCTAAAGATCGAACTGACTGGAGACGATTGTTTGTTGAAGTCCAGGTCCACCCTGGACTGTAACGCCACCTTAAGTAAGTAAGTTCAAATGGTCATACAAAAATGAGAAGCTTGCACCCCCGTCAATTTTTACTTGTCCTGAGTTCTTTAACGAAAACGTTTTAGGACTATTATCGCATCAAGACGAAACTACATATGGTGTTGAGTAAACAACGCGAAGATTTGATAGAAACCTGTAAGCTGTGACAGAAAAGCACTGAGGCCTGACCGCGTCGCCAATATAACACATGAGATGGTAACCAAGGCGCGCCCCCACATGTTCATCGATATTTTTAAGTCATTTTTGACGGAAGACATTTTTCTGATAAACGGAAACGACAGAGGCTAGTTCTCCTCTCCAAAGTAAACAAGCCTCTAGGGCCATATCTTACGAGTACCTAGAGACATGAACGGACTAACGCTTACGTTACAAAACTAACAGCCCTAACAGTTGGGCTCACTGATGTAGAAAATTATTTACAACGTCGGCCTACGCCCCCAATATCATGGTTGCTGTCAAGCTGCGCTTAAGGCCTTGCTCAGCCCTTTAACCAGTTCCAATATAGTGCGAGAATATAAAAACTCTCTGCAGGACCTGACCTGCGTTGGGTCTTCCCTCGTCCTCGGTCAGGGCCTCCATAGACGATTGGCTTTACTATACACCATTGTGCATGGTACATCGAATGCTCTCGAACGCCTTCATACTTCAGATAATTTCCTTTGCGATTGTCCTGTCTTTGCTGGAATCAAGTGGCAGATTTTCGGTGCTGATGTGGTGAGTGCTAATACTGTAAGCTCCTTGTCATTGAAGTGCCTTCTCTCGGCATTCTCCGAAAATCAAGGAAAGTCCAGTAAAATGGGTAAAAACTGTGTTCTGCTTCCTGGTAGTTCAATGGAACAGTTGCGTCTAAGTGCCTAAGTATATGGTTGCTGTCCAACTGCCCATAAGAAACTCAGGTGGACTCAGCAATAATCTAAACTTTAATAAACGTTTTAAAGGGCCTAGAATACGTATCTCTTCATAGACAGCGCGCTAAGCACTTACATACCCTAAGTTGAATCTAAGTCAGTCAAGCGCTGCTATGATGCCTAACAATCACTTATCAGACACAATAAGATTAATCTTGGATGGATGCTACACTACCTAAGAACTGTAGGCGGATAAGTTCAATAGAGCTGGTTCAGCTTGCGCGCTCTTAGGACCAAAACCCTCCTGTGGCGTTAACTGGGCTACTGTCACAGCGTTGATTAACAGCGGGGAACAGTAACTTCGGCTAACCCATTGGGAAAATTTCCCTAGGCTTAAGCAGCCCAAAAGACTACGGAAGCCTTATTTCTACCCTCAACTTAGACAAGAAAAGCATGAAGAGACTGGTGGGCTTCAGATGCTAGCTGTATGTTCAAATACAGATTGCTGAAAAGAGGAAGCCTCCGGGAAAAAGCTAAGGCTCAGTGAAGACGACCTTTGTAGGGGTTGTGGAGACGAGGAAGTCAACGAGGACACAACCCACTTTCCTCAGCCACTGCCCAGGTCTCTACCACCTCAGACATAGATCCTTTGGAAGGCACTTTTTCCAGGATACCGAAGAACTTAGGGACGTATCCATCAGGGACATGTGGAGGTTCATTAAAGCTTCAAAATAATTCGAAAGCCTGGGGCAATAGGAGAATGCTTTGGGTACTGCTCCACGAGCAAGGGATACCTACCCCTCCAATAATTGGGCATCACAATGGGTCTCTACTGACCTGAGTGTGGCGCTGGGGTCTTCTTTCCTCTCGCCAACCCATCTAACTAACCTAACTGGCTACGAAAGGCAGTTCTTCCACAAGTAATTAAGTTTGCTAGTAGAGTTCAAGCGCAGTCCATGGACTTAGTAGTGCAGATGGATGATGCGATCCACTACTACTTAGAGCTCGATCACGCCTTATGTCCTCATGACTCAGACTCTTTTAGTTTTAGAGCTGCCGCAGACGCTTCTAACTTCCCAAAGATATCACTGGAAAATGCCTGTAGCGGAGCTTCTAAAGTATTTATGGGGGGAGACCTGAGAATGCCTTGGATCCTATGTTGACTGACCTTTGCAAGCCTTCACCCCGTTTCTGGTGCGGGACACTAGACCATGATTTCGTACAACAGAAAAGGCTTGAAACCCCAGATAAAAGCAGGACTTTCCCAGATTGGAGTTTCCGTTTTGGAGGTGTAGATGGCGATTACAGCCTTCCTTGCTCGGTCTCGAATATTTTGTTTCCAACTGAGTTTGCTGTCTAGAATTAAGCTTAGATATTCGGCATTGTTCGTGGAGTTGTTCGTGTACTTAAGTTTGGATTAAGCTACAACCCGATTTTTGTATCTTGTATTCTAACTCTCGGCACGCAGATTCTTCGATTCTAGCCCGGAGGGACAACGCAGTAGAGGAAGACCTCGAGAAAGGTGGCGGGCACAAGTTGACGGGGACCTCAATAAACTTGGCGTGCGCGACTAGAGGCAGTTAGCTAAGGACCGAGCTAACCGGAGAAGCTTGTTGATTGAGGCCCAGGTTCTAACTCTCTTCTGTGGACATTACTCCTCAAATTTTAACCAGCCGTTTTCAAACACCTCAAGGATAATCAATGAGGGGAAGATGTTTCTTGTCCAGACACTTTTTCAATCCGAGACGGACCTGGGCCTCAACCAACCCACGCCTCCAGCAAAAGGCTGGACTAGTCTCTGACAAAACCAAAGCTTGGCCGTTTTTCCCTGATCGGCATTCATTCACTGACAAGTCGCAACTTTTCATGTTTCCGCCTCTAAATTTCAACACCCATGCCTCACACATTAAATTTTCGAAAGAACTCCCTTCTTTGGAGGAACCCGTTCAAAAACTAACCCCTGGGAGTATAAACAAAGCTGATTGCTTCCTCCTTTCGTTCTGTTTCCTTAGATTTACTACCAGAGGAGAGTATCTATGTAAACTTTGAACTCGTCGACTGTCGTTAGCACGGACTAACTGCATATACTTCGGATTCAGTCTATGACCTCATTCCACACACCACATATGTATGTACGTGTTTATTTTCATTTCCGATTTTCCGTTTTTTTTTTTTTTTACACATATTCTCTTCTTCTTGATCTATTTTAGAACTCGGGTTACATCACAAGTCTTTGCGAATGTAGACGAGCATACTTCAGTATGCGCTGTGGGTTGAATGAACTGTGGCCCGCAAAACAAAGGCATGTTGTGCATATTACACCATGAAAAGAGTTAGTAGGACACATGCACTCAACTAACACGAACGTGGATAGAAAAAAAAAAAAAAGAATGCAGTCACCATGTGGATGCACTCTCATGGCGAACTAACCGATGCAATAGCGAATCAAAAAGAATGAAAAAAAACCGCTCGATGAGATCCGTCAGTCAATGGCGATAGTGTGCTCAAAATGGGCTCAAAATTTGAGTATCTGTTAATTCGAGAGTTCTGTGTGCATTAGGATTATGTTTGACATGAAATGACGATGCATTTTCTCGACGGAGGAGGTGAGGATGAGGACTGAAGATGCGACCGCATGGCAGACAATAGATACTTCGTACATTGTGTACATCCGAAGTGCGCTTATGTTCTGTGATGTACGACTATAAAGCTTTCTCCCCCCAATTGGGACCGCTGCTCTCTCAAATTATGTACATGCAGGCAACCTCGATACATTTTTGTATTGTCGAGTCTGAGAAAAATAAAAAACGAACAACGAACAGATACTCTTGTGTTACACACCCAAGATGCATGACAGACATGTCAACGGATTTTCTGTACTACGTACAGCGATGCAACACAATTTATCCTCTGAAGGCATTCGTTTTTCGATTTTTCGATGACGGTTGCATGTCAGTTTGTATGTAGCGCAGCTGAATTTGGGACAATTTAAACCACAATGTCATTGATCCTATCAATCGTTCAACCATCTTGACAGTATTTGTTGAGGGCGGGTTAAGTTTTCACTTAGAAAAGTTGGAATGTAGGTCGTCTTTCGTCAAGTGGCACTCACTCTGATTTTGGAAATGGGCTACCCCAAGAATGTAGACTATCAACAATACTTCTGTGACAACAAATGTGCAAACATGCTCACTCAAGGAGCATTCAAAACGTACGGTTACTGGGCAATCTCAATCCCTATTGAACCTTTTTGTGTCCCTAGATCCTAACATCGTTTTTAAAGTCCTTAATGCTCTATGGTCGCCGTGGCTCAGTGACTAGTGCGTTGGACTGCTGAGCAAGCTGCGTGGCTTCAAGCCCCAGCCATGACAGGAATGACAAGCCTCCGAGAGTACAATTTGTCAAAGAAAAGCTTCTCAATCCACCGTTCAAAGTTGGCAATAAATTGTAGGTCCCTTCTATTCGTGCGAAAAATGTTACACGCACGACGTGAAAAGTTGCGAGAAGGTAGGCCTTGGCTCACCTCGAGCTGTAGCGTCAGTTATTTATTTATTTTTTTATTCTCTGCACAATCTAGTTTTTCTTACTGTAGTGCACAAAGCGGAAGATATAAGTTGGCACTGGAAGTAAACCGTCCCTTTAGAACAAACGACGATTCCAATGGCTTTGAAGTTGAGATCACGGCCATTATCCAGGTTGCAGACATTTTTTGAGAGTCTGAAACTGTCAGTAGGACAATCACTGCCGAAGTACTTAGCGAATAGATAGGCAGATGCCAAGAAGGCCCTTTGTGACCCACATGGAATTATACCCTGAAAAATTCCACTCACTTTATTACAACAATTTGGAGCTCTTGATATAGCGATGATGCTTTTGTCATCAGTATGTGGTAGATTGGCCAAGTTGTCCGAGTGATAGGCTCCTAGATAGGGCTTCCTTCTTTGGGATATGGCAGGACAAGTGCAGAAGAAATGAAGGATCGTTCCTTCGTCCTCTTCTTTCATTTAGCTCGTGCAGAAGTCATTTGAGAAGAGGCCTAAAGGCCAATGGGACAATGGCTGGTAAGAATACCAATAACGATGCTAATGAGCGACCTTTTGAACAAAACCAAATTTTTAGATAGAGTGAGATTTAGCATAGGCCAGAGCCAATACAGTAACCCTTTGATGGGTACCCAGACACCTTAAAAAAAAAAAAAAAAAGCCTCTCGGATAGGAAACTCCGTTTTTCAGACCAGAAGCATTCTGTGGATTTGAATCGTACAAATGCTAAGGAAAGAGAAAATGAACGACAGGGGCAGGCGTTGGAATAAAACTTCGCGTCTGAGGCAGCCAAATATAACCAGAAGAGGAGCGAAAATTGCTTAAGTCTTAACAAAAACCAACTTCGCATCATGGCAGGAATGTTAACAGGTCATTTCAGTCTCAGAAGCACTGAAATTTCTGCAGGTATCTCGAAAAAAACACCAGAACACCTTTTTATGCAATGTGAAGAAACCACCTGGGGGTCTTATCTTATCAAAGAAGGTTAGGTTAGGTTAAGTAGATGGGTTGGCGAGAGAGAACCCTATGGGGTCAGTAGAGACCCACTGTGATGCCGATTGTGGGGGTGAAGGTACCTAGAGCAATATCCAAAGCACTCTCCTACTTCTCCAGAACCACTTTAAAGCATTAATGAACCTCCAGATGCCCCCGCTAGGTACGTCACTTAGTTCTTCGGTATCCTGCAAAAAGTGCCTTCAACGTCTGAGGTGATAGAGAGCTGGGCAGTGGTAGAGGAAGTGGGTTGTGTCCTCATTAACTTAGCTTTTTCTGGTGATAGCACAACAGAATAGATTACCCTTAATTACACCTACAACGATGGAGAGTGTTTTCCTCTCCTTTTGCATGAGAGTTTGAGTTCTGGCACCGCTGTGCCTTGGTCATAGTTTTCTAGTTATTTTACAGGAGCGCAAAGAGCTCCATCTTCCGTTCGCTTCCGCTAGTATCCTGATCCATGCTTCATGCTTAAGTTCACATGGCGGGACTTTTACTGAATGATCAGCCTGCTCTAGGTCTAGCGCAGATCCCTTTCTTGCCAATTTATCAGTTTTTTCATTCCCTGGTATGCCTTCATTTCCAGTGACCCAGCATAGTTTTACCTCATGCCCCGCGGCCGTATTAACATTGCTGAAGGCCCCTTCAACGTCTGAGAACGCGGCGAGGATGTACTCCTTTTTTTAAAGAGTTTTTTGGATTGAGATAATAACGCTGTACAGCGCTATCCCCGACCTTAATCGTCCCAGTTCTGCTCTACGGCGCAGAGGCATGAACTCTGTCAAAAGCGGATGACGTTAATATTGGCTTTTTCGAGAGGAAAATTCTTCGGGTGATTTTCGGTCCCATCTGCATAGACGGTGAGTGGAGGAGGAGATACAGCGACATCGCCTTAGGCAGAAGTGTGAAGCTCCAACGACTGAGGTGGATGGGTCATGTAAAGCGGATAGACACCAATGCTCCGGCCTTGAAAATCTTTGAATCCACACCCAAAGAACGACGCGGTAGAGGAAGACCGCGATTTAGGTAGCGCACGCAAGTGGAAGGGGACCTTCACCAACTTGGCGTGCGAAACTGGAGGCAGCTGACTAAAGACCGAGCTGAATGAAGACACTTGTTGCTTGAGGCCCAGGTTAACCACGGACTGTACCGCCACCTTAAGTAAGAGGGCAAGGACTGCACCCTTCAAATCTACATCTACATCTGCAGAGGCGTAATCTCCGAAAACGCATTATTCGAACGTCCGACCAGACCCGCTACAAGGGGCCATTATCTCTATGTTCACTTAGCAACTGCATGAACTGAACTCTACCAAAACAGCACACATTGGAGTCTGCTACCAGGAAAAATGTTTTTGGACGAATATAATCTTCAGCAGTCCAAAAGGAAAATCGCCTTTCTGAAGACTATACGTATAAAAATGAATTCACAGGGACTAAGCACGACTTTGAGTTCCTCCAGGACCTTAATCTACAGCTATGTGCTGTAATATATTCCAGTTCTAGGAGAACTTTGCTCCCTGGCCACAGTCAGGATATGACGGACGCCCCCAAATAACGTAGTTCTGGTGACCGCAGAATAAGGGCCTTTCGGCAACAGATGACACATGCTCATGCTTAATGTGTCGTCCTTTGCTTTGTACAGGCTCTATGGTACCCATTTAGGTCGCAGTAATTTGAATGGAAACTATGGCCTTCGAACACAAATTCAGGTCAGTGGTAGTCCAAAAACGGCGAAGCTTCTGCTGATCTGATGACAAAGCAAACCAACCAAGAGCACCTAGTTTCCTGCTTCAGAAAACAGGAACAAAAGTTTTCGTACTTAGATTCATAAGAAAGTTTTCACGTGAGCGAACTACATCACTTTCAAGACAGCGCATTTCAAAAGGACCACTGACAATGCATAGTCCATAGCCTCAATACCTAGATGAGTACAATATGCAAGCTATTGCATCATGCTTGCTAAAATGAGTTTACATTGTCTGTGCACAAGATTGGATGACGTAAAAGTAGGTAAAGAAAAAAAAAAGCCACCGTACAATAGACACAACTGTTCGTTGTTCGTTATTCCGAGTTCAGGTGCATTCCCAAGAGGATGAGGTAAAAACAAACTGCAAACTACGACAGACAACTGTGATTATAACTCTCGACCGTACTTAGACTAATCGCTGCTCAATCTGGAGCAAGAATTGACTGATGCAACCGAAACAAGGTCAACACGATGTCAAGCGATGACACAATAAACGAGGAGAAAACAAGATGAAAAGAGAACAAAAAAAATTACGTGTGTGTTGTACCACCGCAAGTTCTACGTCTTCTAACGGAGATTAGAAAATGAGATCAAAACTTAATCGTGCTACACTCGCGTTTCTAAGCATCTTAATATGGTTTGAGCCAAGATCCAAGTGTCAAGACCCCATAACAACTAATTTTTTGTTTACTCACCTTTGCTGTCTGTCGTAGGATGTAGGTGTTGCCGTTACAGCTGTCATGATGTCTTTATCAAAATCACTTGGCTCGGTGCTAAACGTATCTGATATCAGGAGGAAATTGTTATCCTTGAAGTGTGTATAACTCTCGGGCGGACTAACTTGCTGGGGTTGGCTACTTTGGTAAATTGACACACGTACTTTGGAACGTTCTAACCTGAAAATAAACCAAAAAACAAATGACAAAATTAGAAAAAAAAATAGATTAAAACCAAAAATTTAAATGATATCGATTGACATTATGGCCGTGAAGAGAGACACTACAACTGGAAGGTTTTTGCTTTACTTTCGAAGAAAAAAAAAACGAAGTCACTAATAAATAAAAAAAAAAATTAAATTATCAAATTATTATGAACACGAGGTTCTAAAACAAACAACGTTGATGTCATTGGCAACGGCACACGAACTAAGTCTACATGGGCGTGCTACTCTTGATGACTCTATTTTGTTGATTTGATTTGATTGCAAGTGCGTTGTACGTTGCGGTTGGCATTCTTTTAACGATTACGACTGATAAGTTCAGAGACGGCAGGACTGAAGCTCACTACTAACTAATAGCAGACAAGAATCTAGAGAGAGGCAGTGATGGATGACTTAGTTATTGTCGATGATAAATGTGTGAACTTATCTAATTCATTTTTTAGAAAAAAATTTAGTTAAATGGAGTTTTCCCTTCAATTTAATATTCTGCACAACCCTGCGAAAATTTGGTTATAAATGTCCGACAGTGTATAGAGTTTTTCAATAGGGACACAAAAATTTTGTATTTTAATACAAACGCACCCTTAAACTTTTTTTATGATCTGTCAATGTCAAAACGTCAGTCAAGGTTTACGAACGAGCAACTACCGAAATTCTGAGTCGGTGGTTGCAATTTTAAGAATTTCAAGTCAACATATTCATTTTTGTATGTTCCTGTGTCAGTGAGACGGTCGAAATACCAAAAATATCGCAGCCGTAAGTTCTTTAGTTCAAAATTAACCAAATCAGTCGATTACACAGGAATTGGGAATTTCGCTGTCATTAGGCATGTTTTTTTGAAACCTAGCCAGCCAGTAGTTGCTAGCAAAGTCAAATTCTATACGTAAAACAAATACAACAACCAGCTGGCTACAACTCTTGATTTTATCCGCAGGCAAAAGCGTTGCGTTGGTATCACTGCCAAATTGTTCTGTTCTCTTAACATTTGACCGGCGTCTGAGTACGAAGATGGAAGATGTTATGATTTCATACCTCTTTTTGTAAATTATCCAATGAATAAATTCTCTAAATTACGGTTTTAACAACAAATTAAAAAAAAATACGGTTTAATGCCGAATACTTTGACAGTTTGACAGCTGATGTCATAGGAATGAAATCACACGTACCAACTTGATGGTATAAAAAATCGACTGGGTTTTACTGGCTGGGAATCGTCTAAATGAACAACTGGCTAGGCTAGGTTTCAAAAAAATACGCCTATTGTCATTGTGGCGCATTTTGGGTAAAAATCTTGGCCTACAACCTTACAAGATCAAATTAACTCAAGAACTGAAGCCTCTTGATCATTTGAAGCGCCGAAACATCGATTAGGCTCTGCAAAAGTTTGACGAAAATCCTGAATTTCATATGCGCTATTGGACTGGAACAAACCCACATGTGCTTCAAACGTCTCCATTGCATTCACAAAAAGTGACCGTATGATGTGGATTACATGCCGGAAGTGAGATTGGACCGTATTTTTTCGTCGATGAAAATGATCGCCATGTTATGGTCAGTGGAGTTCGCTATCGTGCAATGGACTTGACATCAGTGATATGTGGTTCCAACAAGATGGTGTCACATGCCACACAGCTGGTCAAACAATTGATCTATTGAAGGGGAAGTTCGGTAATCATGTAATGTCGATTTAACGCCGTTGGATTTTTATTTATGAGGGTTAGAGGAGCTCAGGAACAATATCGAACGTGAAATTACCAACGTTCCGGCGAATATGTTTGGAAGAATGGCAGAAAATTGGCTCTAAAGAATCGATCGCTGCGAATCGTGCTTGCGGTGGTCATATGAACGAGATCGAATTCCTTATTTAAATTTAACATGTGTACTATACCTGAAATAAATTTCAGCCGGATATCTCAATTATTCTGCATTTTGTGTAAATACAAAGTTGTTATGTCCTTATTGAAAAACTCTACATGTGTGTTATGTCCTTAGCTGCGCACAGGTCGTTGCAGTACCTGCAAACATCTGTAGCTGAAAGTCATAATCTTTCAACGTGCTTCCTCAGAAGACAGTGGCCGGACAAGATGTCAGTAACTGATTGGAGCTGTGCCCTGCTTAAATTGAAAATTTTTCTGCTTCTTCTGGGGTCAAGCGAAGGCCATAGAGCTTTGTGACCACTTGTATGAGACGATCTCTGATTTGCCTTACTCATCGTTTTTCTAAAGATTTGTGCTTAAGCTACTCAGGAAAGAAGACCTTTCGGTTGTCCCGCCTTCCATGTGTTGCTGTTCGCCGCCCAGCCTGGCCAGTTCGTCAGCCTTTTGCGTTACCATCAATGTCACAGTGACCTGGTACCTAACAATGCCTTCGCGTCATTTCGAGACTAGTTCAAATCTAACGACATTTGATTCTAGCACTTTAAGTGCTGCCTGACAGTCAAAGCAAATGGTGATATCCCTTCTATCGACTAGGGATGACCTAATGATTCCGCAGCTATGAGCACTACCAGAACCTCTGCTTGGAATACACTGCAAGTATCCGGGAGTCTTATGGATACTTTGAGGTCGCCATCTTGGGAGTTAGCCCCATAACGACAGCGTTTCCCTGTCAGTCTTCGTTCTCAGTGATGTATGGTGTATCGAAATTCAAGACGGATTCAGGTGTCCAGAACTGTTATTCCTAAAAAATCCTAAACTAGTAACCCTCAGCGCACTATTGCTTGTTTGGTGTTAGCAAAAGCAGAAAAGGGTCTAGAGCTGGCAAGGATGTTAGGCGAAGAGCACCCATGATGGCAGTTCTTTACCGCTTCTAGCTTACTAAGCGTTGTGTTTGTTCTGATTACCTTCCACTAGACGAGCGCTTCATACGTGAGTGTGGATCTGACTATTCCTGTTTAAAGCCTGAGGACCATACTTGGTTTCAGGCCCCTGCTACCTCTTGCATGCAAAAATAGGATTGAAGGCCTTTCGAAAGAGTTTAATTTTCTGTCAAGAAATTTCCCAAGATTCTTCGGCTGAGATGTCTGGGGCCTGTAGGGAAATGGTCCCGCTCGCAGTCTTCGAGCCTAATCCGACGCAGTAAAAGAAGCCCTCGCCTAAGGTGGCGCGCACAAGTGGAAGGGGATCTCAACCAATTTGGAGTGCGCAACTGAAGGCAGTTAGCTAAGAACCGGGTAACTGGAGAGGCTTGCTGGTTGAGGCCCAGGTTCACCCTGAACTGTAGCGACACCTAAGTAAGTAAGTAATCTCCAAAGTTGGAGGACTCATTATGCAGCGACTCACACTTTACGAACGGCTTGTCATAATGCATGATCAGAGTTAAATCCCATATGTGACCACAATTGGAAAGTCTGAACGCTTTGAGCGAAAAACATTTCCGAGCTTCGCAAAAGATAAGATAACGAGTACTGTAAAGAAGTGTGGCGCCAGACTACCGCAATCGCATGAGATCACCAAACCCTGTCAGCTTGATCTATCTTTTAGTTACTTCGACAGGCGATTGTAGATTGTAGGTTTTGGTGGGGATCGTGTCACCTTATCACTGCGGCCATCGGTGGGCCAATTGTGATTAAACGGCAGCCGATGCAATGTTCAAGACCGAATATCAATGACGACTTGTTCTATTTGAAAAACGCTCTTCCTCGTCAAACCATATCACAACGTTTGGTGCGCTTTTATGGCTCGGTATGCAATGATTGCTCACTTCTTGACTGCCATAACTCTTTCGCTTGCTTGGCACCTTCTGCATATGCTCGTGACAGCACGTAGCACATAGTGGACCTGGTTTACCTTCAAAAAATACGCTAAACGATTATAACATCTCTGGCAGCTTCTCCAAGAGTTCTATGGCGACGTTAACTCGTATGTTACAACACACCTGTCAGTTATTCTCTCAAGTGACGCTGACATAAGACTTGTTGAAACAGTACTCATCCTAATTTTATCGACATAAGCACTTGAAGCTCATTACGACTTTGAAGTACGACTAACTGGCCAAAACCAAATGCTAACACCCATCAGGCCTCCAAATTAGCTCAGTCGTTCAAATGGAAATTCAAACGTTAATGAGGCATGTACACCACAGAAGCAGCAAACCAGAAAGCATGCTTTCTCCATTTTGTTTGTTTCATCTACGAGTTGGAGTAACAACTTCATTTGACAGCGAAAGTGTCAAATCATAACGTGACTACATGTTGCGTAATCAACTCGACACACAGTCACTTGGCCGAGAACGAGAAAAAACCGCATCTAGATCGAATCATTTAAAATTCAATTAGCTTTTATCAAAATCGAGTTAAATATACAAAAACGACGACGCGAGTGTATACAGAAAAAAAAAACATGACATCACCAGCTGCATGGCGTGAAGCGAGCCAACGGCGAACGCATCGATAACGACGCGGACGCCACAAATCGATAATCGAATTTGTCGAATATTTAATTGCCCCGACATCGTTGACATGAACTCTCTCGGTGTCGGAATCAGCGTCGGTGTCATGACAAATGTTGATCTCTTACCTACGATGGAACCCACAATGGAAGCACTTCAGAGACTAGTAAAACTAGTTATTCTGACAGTGTTGACCCTCACCATTTCAAGGCTGACCCCAATCCAGTTTAACTCACTCTCGGAGTGGTGGAGTTCTTCAGAACTCAAGTGCACTACAAACGGTCACATGCTCCATAGAACCTTCCAGTGAATGGATGACTTAATGTGCTTATCAAAGGCGATTTTGATTTTGTTTTTCGACAGCAAAACCGGCACTGACACCACAACGACTTGGCCACACGAAGCGGTAGGTAGATGACGCCATCGTCACAAGTCGCCAAGTCAATTAAATTAAACTGGTCGTGCCGGTCGCCCCGATGAGAGATGTATCTGAATATGCAAGGTCACTTGTGTTCATTTCATTTATTTGTTTACAAAAAGCACTAGACTCGGCTTGCTACGAACCAGCAGCTTAAGCCAGAGGAGAGTGCCTTTGCCAAATTCACGAGTTTAAGGTGAGATTACACGTGAATTTAATTTATGTTCTTCTCATAGGTGGGATAGTTTTTTTTTTAGTTTTGAGTGGGTAAACTCATTGCGTAATGACTGGCCGCGTAATTTGTTTGAGTCATCGAGGAACTCAAACTCGGAACAGCGAACAACAACCATCGTAGCGTGGCGGATGTTATACATCGCGCAATGGACAGTGCTGACAGGGTTTTAATTTATGTGAGAGGAACACATTTTCTATGACAGACACACATGACATGGTTCGGATTTGAAAATTATAATAGAATTTCCTTTTTTTTTTTTCTGCCGCTGCCTGGTAATGGTACGTGCCACACGCAGTGGCTAGATCATCGGTGACAACATTTACGAGCGGACGAATGTTGCGTCAGTGCTCTTTGACACAATTAAATAAACAAAACGGGCTTCTAAAAGAATTCAGCGACAATAAATCTTTTTATTTTCTCCGGAATATTCTAATGATCTTTCCACGAGGCTGTTCAAGACCTGAAGGGCGCCCTTACCAGATGTTTCCAGCTGCAGAGTATTCCGGATCAAAACCATTCGTAAAGGAATCAGACAACATCCTCTCCAAAACAGTGTCAGGTTGTAGCAGAGAGCAATTGATGTTGGGAATAAGACTGAGACTGAGACTTATCGCCGAAGAAGAAGAAGGGGATCGCGAAAACTTTCTAAGCCACTGCCCAGACTTGCCGAGAATGCAACAGAAGACCGTGAGTCTATGTAGGCACAGGGCTTGAAGCATCAGCTGAATAAAAGAATCGGTGATATCCTAGCTTTCACTAAGGACACAGGAAGATTCCCTACAATTTTTTCCCATTTTTCTTATATCCCACTCCCACTTACGCGAGGCGTGGGAGAGTTCAATTCACTTCGAAATCAGCCTGCACTAAAGAGTAATCGGACCAAACCAAAGGGTAAACAGAACCCGTCAAGGCTACAGAGCCCGAACCAAAGTCTGCA
This sequence comes from Matsumyia berberina, assembly GCA_917880715.2. Classification (NCBI taxonomy): domain Eukaryota; kingdom Metazoa; phylum Arthropoda; class Insecta; order Diptera; family Syrphidae; genus Matsumyia; species Matsumyia berberina. The sequence goes on from OU862871.1 coordinate 98,843,857, forward strand.
AAGATGAACAAGGGAACATCGTAGTAAAATCGCAGTCGATGCTGATTCTGTAGACTGTTTAACGGCAACGACGAACCAAAACCCGCTGTCAGGCAGAATGAACCTGGACGACGAAGACCAACAATTCCGCCCACCCAACCTGGACAAAGTAAAGACAGCCATATCTAAGCTTCAGTCCAACAAAGCTGCTGGTGCCGACGGAATAGCTGCTGAATTGTTCAAAGCGGCAGCCGATGACTTGGTAAGGAGCATGCACCAACTCATCTGTAAAATATGTTCGGAGGAAAGTATGCCCGATGAGTGGAACCGAAGCAATGTTTGCCCGGTCCTCAAGAAAGCAGACCCTCTGAACTGAGCCAACTAAAGAGGCATCAGGACCTTTGATGTCAAAAAAGGATTTAGACAAGCCGACGAGCTGTCATGTGACTTCTTCAACATCGTTCTTGAAAGAATAGTGCAAAACTCAAGCACTAACACCAGAGGCACAATCTTTCAAAAGTCCGTCCAAATACTGGGATACGCCGATGATATTGACATAATTGGAAGAACGCAGCGTGATGTCGTTTGCGCGTTGGTAAGTATTGAGACAGAGGCGGTAAAGGTGGGTTTAGCTGTCAATAAGGGCAAGACAAAGTATTTACTGTCAACAAGAAAATACACTCAGCACCGAGTTCTCGGTCAGAACGGCACTAAAGGCAGATATAACATTAAGGTAGTTCAGGACTTTGTCTACCTGGGCTCCGCTATCAATTCAGGCAACAACACCAACGCAACGAGTCTTGCCAATTGCTGTTTCCTTGGGCTAAGGCGGCAATTGAGTAGCAAAGCCCTCTCTCGAACGACTTAAGTTACCCTTTAAAAGACCTTAATCGTCCCAGTCCTGCACTACTGCGCAGGGGCATGTACTCTGTCAAAAGCGGATGAGGTTGCTCTTGGTTGTTTCGAGAGGAAAATTCTTCGGGTGTTTTTCGGTTCCGTTTACATAGACGGCGAGTGGAAGAGGAGATACAACGACGAACTGTACGGGATGTACTGCGACATCGGCTTAGCCAGATGAGTGAAGGTCCAACGATTGAGGTGGCTGGGTCATGTAGAGCGGTTGGACACCAGTGCTCCGGCTCAATTTTCGAATCTACACCCGAGTGACAGCGCAGTAGAGGAAGGCAAGTGCAAGGCGACCTTCACGAAACTGGAGGCATCTGGGTAGACACTTGTTGGTTAAGTAAGAAAGACCAGACCACGTCTTCCGTAACTGACTGAGAATTCCCTAGCTCCTCGTGGAAATCACATATGGAGAACAAAAAAAAAAAAAAAAAAAATGGTTCACCGTCTGGAGAAAGACATTCGAGACGACTATTACGATCGATTAGGCGTAAATCGAAGGAGATTGCCTCCTACGCAGCTGAATAGCCTGAGACGGAGAAAAATCTGCTGCTCAAAACCGACTTAGTTACAAACTGCACATTGAGGTGATTAGCGACTGGATACCAACGTTTCGATGATCTAAACGTTCTCGGATCACATGATAAAGTCTGACGCAAGCAAAAACAACAAGCAATGTGTACCCCAACCAGACACAAGGTGGCTTCTCGAGAAGACTCCAGAAATTGTTTTTCTTAAATCAGAACACCATTGTGTTTGTTTCTCTGTTCTATTTTGTGTTCTGATCACATAAGTCTCCACGGTTGGCTTCGCACAGATTCAAATTTGCATTTCCAACTCCCACGCACGAGCTATTAAACCCATTAGCCGCTCTGGTCAATTTTGGCCGATCACTCTTCCAGCGCTCTGTTCCGTCTCTCTTCTCAACGGTAACTTTCAACACTACTACGCAAAAGAAACAAAACAAAACAAAAATATTTTCAAAGAAAGCCTGCGAAAGCAAAACGTATCTACGCGCAAACTGACTCGTATTTGTATCTAATTGAAACGGTTGAATGCGTTAATAAGCAATGGGATGGATTGTGTTGGCATTCGCATTGTTATTTTGTGCGGTGCATTGTGCGCGCCGTACTTCTCGATTGTTGCACACTTTTCCATTCACCGGCGTAAATTATTGCTCTTGCGGCGAGGTCCCATGCGAAAAGATTACGAAAATGTTTAATTCCACAATGACGCAGAGTAATATTCGCGCAAATTTATTGCGTTTGTGCAGTGCAGCAAATGGGTCTCTTCAATGTCCGCGAATATTTTAAGCGAAATTAATTTATTGGACTTCAGCGGAGTGGAAATGGGATTAAGAAGGAAAATGAAATGAAAAGCAGTGAGATTGTCAACTTGTGTTTGAGGAATGTTCGTGTTTACTTTTGCCAAGGTGCCTACCGAACTCTATGTAGACGCTTCAACTTACAGCACGACAAAGGGTTGGGACGAAACTGTATTGAATTACTGCGGTACTGGGTCACAATGACACCTTGGGGGAACGCAATAGAGTGGATCACCACTGCTCAAGCTTTAGAGAGAATGCGACAAAAGGTGCTCGGTCTACGTGGATAACAGACCTGAAACATCAGTGACATGTTGGCTTTCACCAAGGAAATAGGGAAATCCTCCCGATCACATTCCATAATTCTCCCCAATTTCGTTACATCCCTCCTAATACACGTCCCAAACTTGCGCTATTCCTAAATTTCTGATGCACAACGGGTGCTATTAGGGCCTTGATATTACAGATGATCTACTGTGCTCCCCGAACTCGTATTAGCTGATGAGTCTCGACCTATAGCACCTCCTCCAATCCAACCACTCTGAGGAATCGGAGTATCTGGATTGGGTTCAACATTGGGAGATCCGTTTCAGAGATAGTGTACGCTCCTAGGAGTGATCTTCTTTTGAGGCACAATGCTCCACAGTCCATAAGGAGGTGTGACGGGGTCTAGTCGACATCGCTGCAGAATCTGCACTTTTCGTACGCTTCTATTCCCATGCTCCCTTAGTCTGAAATGGCCCGTTAGAATGCGAAGCTGGTTCTTGTGGGTGCCTAGACAAGCCTTGCTCCTCGTTCGGTCGTAGTTCCCGAGAAGTTCCTTTGCCTGCCTTAGTGTTGGGAGTGCTTCTCATAGTCTTCTTCTTTGACTCTCTTCCTCTCTTCGCAGTTCCTCTTGGATTCAATGCAGTCCCAGCCCCTAGAACGGCTCCGGTCTAAGGATTAGACCCTACGTGAACGGCATCATGCTCGCCCTCACCAACCATACCAACTTCGTCCTGTATTACACAAATTACACGCTGATAGCATCTTCCACTTGGCTATAGAGTAAACGATGTCCAATGAAAACTCCGCCTTAGACCGCCTCACACCTTTGATGATCTTAATTACTGCTTTCCTAACAAACCTCTAGGAACCTTAAAAAGATCGATTGTTTGAAGTAAAAGTTCAGTCTCCAAGTCGCCTTAAGAGCACCCAAGATCAAGCTAACCGCATGGCTGACAAACTCGTCAGACACAACACTGCTCAAAGTGTCCTGCGGGAAAAATGATTCCTATATACTCTCTAGACGCAATTAAGAAAACCAACCGCTGGCTTGGGCTAGATCCAAATTGATCCGAGGGGTTGAATGCGTTGTTCATGCGATCACTTATCAGTACTGGTCCGATCAACCTCTGATGTCTCTTTTCAAATGCTTTTTGATTCACCGTTTCCTGTGTACCTGCCCGGTACTTTTCAGAAGAAAACTACTCCATTTGGGGGCTCCTTACTCACTTACTTGCTAAGGTGGCGCTACAGTTCAGGGTGAACCTGGGCCTCAACCAACAAGCCTCTCCAGTTAACTCAGTCCTTTGCTAACTGCCTCCAGTTGCGCACTCCAAGTTGGTTGAGGTCATCTTCCACTTGCGCGGGCCATCTTAGGCGAGGTCTTTCTCTACTCCGTTTTCCTTCCGGGTTCGGCTTGAAGACTCTGTCAGCCGGAGCTTTTGTGTCCATTCGCTCTACATGCCCACGCCATCTAAGCCGATAGATTCGTATCTTCTTGACTAGGGTGATGTCACTGTACAACTCGTAAAGTTCATCGTTGAACCCTTTCCTCCAGAACCCGTCAACGCAAACGGGACCGAATTTCTTACAAAGAATTTTCCTCTCGAAACAGCCGAAAACAATCACATCCGCTTTTGACAGACCACATGCCTCTGCGCCGTAGAGCAGGACTGGGATTTTCAAGGGATAGGGCCTTACTACTTAATTGCCTTTTTAACCCGAAGAAGCAGCGATTGGTAAGAGTTATTTTTCGCTTGACTTCTGCGCTGAGGGCTCCTTACGTCAATGATTTCGGCTAAATTGGGACTATTGATGTCTAATGGTTAGTGTATTGAAGTGTTAAGCGAGTTAACACAAATTCGTGTCAAGCAAAATCAACATGTCAGGCCACCACCTCCGGGTAAGTAATGCCAAACCTCTGAGAGCATAGTTTCCCACTTCTGCATTGTAAGACAGTACAATGATAGGAGACGAGAGATATAGAAAAGCCACCATTTCGTTTACTTCTTTATTCTGGCAACGTGGCCTCAAGGACTGTTGTAGAACGTCTATGCCTACAGTCTCAGCTACAGGTCTATTTAGCCCTCGATGTTACGCTACAATCAGACATTCTTTCATCAATGTCGTTCTCGAGATCGGAGTACTCGTCATCGGTTATGTCCTGGAGGCCTTCTTCCGGAATATCGCACCAAGGCTTCATTTTGTCCGCGCTCAACTTCTGCGGGTTTCGCTACATATTGGATATATCTTCCACCGTGTATCGGTCGTTTGGCAGCGTCCTGGCTACAATGTAGGGACCTCGATATCGCGGTTCCAACTTCTGAGACTCATCCGTGGCTGCCGACTCGTTCTCAACCAATATGAGATCCCCTATCTGATACTGCATCGGCCGTCTATGCTCCGCATCGAATTTAGCCTTTTGGTACCGTTAACCCTGCTCGATTTTTGCCAAAGCCTCATCGTGCCAGATTTCACCAACGTCAGCTCTCCTAACTTGAGCAAAAGTTTGTCGCCTAAAATGCTCCTCGGGGTATAAGCAAACAGGAGCTCGTGTGGACTCGCCTTAGATGTGCAGTTCTAAAGGTTATCAATCTCCACTGGATTACCCGCAGCTGGCTTGCCCAGTCCTCTCCCTTCTCCGACGTGTACATGAGCTTGAGTGATGCCGAGATGGTTCAATTACATCATTCAACCTGACCGTTGGCCCTGGGCGTTGAGACAGCGGTCTGTACGCGCTGAACCCCGATCTCTTCCCAAAACATCTTGAATATTCTCGATGTGAAGGCAGGTCCCAAAATAGTTGGCCAACTCGCTCAGGACGTTTAGCACTCCCTTTCTGTTCGTTATCTTGACGGCTCGTAGGATCAAATACTTGGTGAAGTTATCAACTACGGCAAGAACGTACATATCTAGTTTCACCTCTTCCCTTCGTAAAGGGCCCAAGGTGATCGAGGTCCATGGGAAGGGAACACGTTCCATTCTACACAGCTCCCCCCTTCCGGTCTTTCGCCTTTCTTTTATAATCCATTCGCGCGTCAGGGGATTATGTATACCCTTGTGATGTATTTCACACAGCGTGAGCGAGTGTTTCGAAGTTCAGGTAGTATTAGGTTTCAGCGTAGGCACACTCCACGCATGATTTGATGTAAAAACTTCTCGGAATCGGAAACAAAAACAGTAGGCCCCTTCCATTTCTGAAAACTGGTGAAAGACCCTGTGCTATCGCAATGAACCTTTTTTGCTCTACGATTATCACGCCTGGATTGTGGGCAACATAACCTCACACATTGCGAACAATTCTTCAAAACAGTTTCATGTAAACGATCCCCTTATCGGGATTGTCCAACCAGCGGTCCTGTTAAAGTGTTTCCCAAAGTTTGACATCTTTTGATTGACATCTGCTAAACGGACGCTTGAATCAAATTTCTGTCAAACGTTTGACTTAACGTCAAATAGTTTAATTCCACCCTCATTCGCTAGGACAACTCGCAGTATCTCTATACATTCCAGTCCAGGGAAATGTACACGTGTCGTACCTCCCCCTTAGGAGAGAATAACACTTAAATAAGTTCCTCTGCACTCGATTTCACTGAAAAACACCGTGTTTAACCAAAAAAAGAAAATAATTATTTCTTTTTCTATTTTCGCCGCGCTTTTGTTTATTCGAACGTTTTCGCATTTCCTCCTGCCACCTCCATGAAAATCATCGACAGTTCCGCTGTTTATTTATCGCTTGGATATTGGCCAACGTTTATTGAAAACACAATTGCGCAACTCAAAATTGAATTTAAAAAAAAAGGAAAAAAAAACTTTAATGACTCGTCTCTGACAGGAAGAAGCCTTAATAACTAATTTCGCTGTTCAAATAGATTCCGACTCGGATTCTGATTTGTGCTTCTCAAGGTATGGACACACAGCGGAGAAGAGTAACAATAATTTGCTACTGTTCCCCAGCTGTCGCAGCTCATTCGTCACATTCCACTTAATCCCATCAGAGTCGGATTTTCTCTCTGTCGACAATGGGAAAACCTCTGGGAAGCGGAGTTTTATTCATATCAAATGGCGTGCGAATGGAGAGGAAGATCAAGAAAATGGCGAAGAACCACCAGGCAGGCATTTATGGGTCAATGACATGAATTCACCTGGTCCACCATGTTTCGTGATGGAACCAGGAAAAAACGACTTTAAATTACTCCAGCACACACACACACACACAGACACGGAGAGATCTGTATGTACGCATAATTTTGTACATCATTTGTTCTAGGTTGCTGTTGTTCCAACCAGCCACAGAGGAGGAAACTATCTATCTCATCGTCTTGAGGCCGATCATCATTGCTGGTTGGCACACATAAAATCAGCAACGGAAACGGAAAGAACTATCATGGAGAGATGTGTACATCGGTCGAGAAGCTTTAACTACTGGGAACAGACCTTCAGTCGTAGCCCCTTCGTCAATGCAAACAAAAGAATTAGAGATACGTTGATGGACTCAGAAGCCACTGTGCTCGAGTCCATTAAGTGTGAAAATGTTTAGAGGTGCTTTCGTATTTTCTATTTTTATTGCTCCCAATTGATTAGATAAGAAAATGTTTAGAGGAATTTCTCTAAAAATATCTCGAACGAAGTTAATAAATAATTAGATAGATGTGGCTCTGCCTAGAAGCATGAAGCAACCAACGGATTGAGGTCATGTCCGTGGTGCTGCTAGATGCACTTATTTCCTTCATCTTTTGGCGGCATCTTTGAGGCTAAAAAAGACTATAAATTAGATCCATTGCCGAGCACCCAATTCGACTTCTGAGGGACTGTACGATGTGGGGCACGCCAAAACAGCATAAGATCTTCTGGAAATTCCTTGATCCTCTATGCGCTGAAATTATCTGCAACTTGGTTTACAATTCCATATAGTGGCAGACGGGAAATGTGGAAATAACGTAATGCCTTCACGGAAAGCTTAAAAACAACCAAAGGACATGTACACCTATGGGCCACCACGCTTTCATCAAACGCCTGAGTATGTTATGACATGATGCGATACCTGTGGAGTAAGCACATTTCACATCTCGATGTTCATGATGTCATAGCCCAGCTGGGGCTGCAGATATGCCTAACACCTCAAAGAAGGCAAAACTGTGAGGAAGTTTGACATCAGACGGCTACAATCGCAAGAGATTGCCAGAGCCTTTGCCGATTGAGTATCCTTAACCTCTTCAGAGGTCCTATGCTGCGAGCATAATCATTTTCAAAAGGCCCGCTTATGCACTATGAGGGTCGCGGGTTTTGGGTGCTTAATTGGACTTTCCACATATCCCGATCTGCCGCCATCGATTCTAAGTCATCAGAGGCTATCCCTATACCAGTAGAGCTGGGATTTCGGACTTGGTCCAATCATCTCATCCAGGGCCTACTCAAAGCCCGCCTACCTAATGGCACAGAGTCCATAGAACGTCTTGGAAGCCGAGTTGGGGGCAAGCGTTTAACGTGCCTAAACCATCGAAGTATAGACCTCTCTGTTCGGAGAAGTAGCTGTTTGACATTGAGTGCTTCGCGTATTCCGGTGTTCCTAACTCGATCTCAGCGAGTCACCGCAGCACTACATCGCAGAAATCTCATTTCGGCACCTTGAACCCGGAAATCTTATTCTTTCGGTCATTACCCGAACTTCATGACCATAGATGAGGGTCGGAACAAACACCGAATTGAAGACCGATAGTTTAGCTCCGACGTCAAGTTCAGCCCTCCTGGTAACAAATTGACCAAGTTCTCTCAAAATTGCTCCAGCCTGACCAATCCTATAGGATAACTCAGTATTGGTCCTTCCATCATTAGTGAATAAGACCCCGAAATACTTAAACTTCTCCATCGAACAGGAGTTCGGGGAAATCACCATAACCTCGGATTTGTTCACGGTTACCTTCTTCCCAGCTTCAAGACAGACGGCGACGAACCTATCTAGTGCGCGCTGAAGTTGGGTCTGGGTGGACGTAAGGATGACCAAATCATCAGTGAAAAGCAGATGACTTATCCTTAAGTCTCCCAATTGGAACCATTCCCCGCCACGACTGCGCTGTAACATCCAATCCATAAACGCAATGAAAAGGAGAGGTGACAAAACGCAGCCCTGACGAATTCCAACGCCCACAGCGAAAGGCGTCGATTTAACCCTGTTTAGAGAGATTGAATGGCCCTCAGAAGAGCGCCATCAATCACATTCTCCTGCAGTACTCTCCAGAGTTTACCTCGAGGAACCCGAGCATATGCTTTTTCCAAATCCACGAAACAACTGTAGATAGGTTTGGCATACTCCCAGGCCTTCTCAAGTACCGTTCTAAAAGTGAATATCTGATCGACTGTGGACGAAAGTCGCACTGCTTATCGCCCAACCTGGACTCGAACACAGCTCTGGAACGCGCTTTTAACACCTTTATAAAGACTTTTCCGGGGAGAATTGAAAGAGATTTTTAAAAAGAGGAACCATAACCCCAGTTTGCTAGTCCCGTTTGTGCCCGCATCAAGTAATGAAAATCAGTGGCAACACTGTCAAAAGGCCATCAAAGATGATGCTTCTGATGTCCTGGGTTTCTATAGGGCTCCTCAACGAAATCCCAGGTGTGACGACGAATGCCGGCAAGCATACCAGAGCTGCTCGCAGACTCTACGATCAGAAGTGAAGGGACGAACAATGGCTTTTCAAAAGGAAAATGAAAGAGCATAAGAAGCTCGTGGTCGAAGAAATAATTATGTTGCAGCAGAAAGGAGGTTGCCAAAGGTTCTGTCACAAGAGTTATCACTGAAGCTTGTCCTGAAACTGAAATCATCGCCTCGACGGAATGAATGTTCTTTAAATTTGTCTGTCGTACATGGTTTAACATTTTTTGAAGATAGCTATCAGCCAGGGATTCGCTGGATACGGCTTGAAATTTTCAAAGCTAGGTAGGTAAGTACGAGGCACAGACACAGGTAGGCCCTTGCGATGCCACTGGAATCTATATCCTAGGTGCCACTCCAACTAATGAAACCACTTGGAGCTCTTAATAAAGCTGAGGATACTTTTGACATCAGCATGCGATATTTCGCCCAAATTGTCGAAGTGGTAGGCTCCTAGATAGAGCTTCCTTCTTTGAGATGCAGAGCTAGCTACCACCTGTTCCACACGCCAAGTAATGGTTGGATATGCTCTCGCAATATTAGGATTTAAGTTGTAATTTCCTTGACCATGTCTGTCAGGCTGAACAACACGAACGGAATCAGAAAACACTCGAAGGATTAGTTTTTCTTCCAATTGACTCAGTACTTTGTAAGAGTGGATAGTCCTTTGTTAGCCTCAGACCAGATCCAAAGCATTACTAACTCAGCTGACAAACTGCTGGCCAAGAAATTTAATAAAACAAAAAATAAAACGAACAAAAAACACCGAACGATTAATTGGGAAAATCAAATCAAGAGATGGATAGCTTCGAACTGACTCGTACAATGAAGCAACAGCTGGAACGACAATGATCATTGACCTCTAAATCTACGCACAGTTTGACTTTTGACTACGGAATCTACGCAGAATTAAACAATTTCGAGACTAGCTGACTTTATTTTCTTTTATTTTCGAAATTTTAAATTACGAGGTCGACGTTTGATTAAGTGGAGGACATCCGGAAGAATGGGGCAACCACGCTTCCGTCATACAAATATATTTTGATGTTGAAAAATTCTCGAGAAATTCTAAATATTCATTTTCCTAGCGGTCGGCCTCATCTTTTAACGCAAACGGTTCCATTCTGAATCTTGAATTGCAAATAAATCTTTGAACAGAGATTCCTTTGTAAACACAGAAACTTATCCACTCCTCAGACAAGATTCTTCAAAGTTAAACAGCACACCTACTGCGGCAACCTTTTGTTTAACTATTCTATGACGGATCAAGTGAATCATCATCATCCAACGCAGCTTATGCAAAAGAGGTCGTTAGCCTGTGTTTTCTATTCACATGGCAAACACTCACATCATTTCACACACATCTCGCGATAATCTGCGACCATTTTGCATTGACAGTAGCCGTTAGATGGACAAGGTCATCGACTTGTAGGTCTTTCACTTGAAAAATAAAATCGTCTCTGCCCCACAAAGAGAAACATTTTTTTTTTTTCAAAAATAAAACCACTCTCAGCCCTTTGACATTCAGCCATTCAGTCCATTCCCGTGCATTGTACACAATTTATCCACCTCAAGCAATGGGTATCCTCGCATCTCGTGGTTCAGTTCGAGGCCGCAAACACAACAAAGAGAGGAAGTTCAAATCAGGAATTCCATTCAGAAAAAATTCCATTTGGGCAATTCGCCAGAACCGAGACTAGACACACGAGATAAATTGTCCAACTGGTCAACTGGTTTCGACTTTTAGTTTAATTAGCTTGAAGGTCAGTTTAATTTATGCAACAAAAAATTTAAGGAATAATTGTGTCTTTTCTTTAAAGTTGTCATTGTTATCGGAATTTTCAGTTTTGTCGTTATCGACGGAGTGACGTGTGTCTTAATAGATTAACGCATCGGCGAGCGATAACGTTGCAAAAAAAATTGTTTTCCAATTTATTTGTAGAAAATTATGCAATTCATTGGAAATGCTTCGTTGAAAGGTTGTGGAAAGCTTCCATTTGGATGACATCACATCAGCCCTACTGCTAACAGGCCGCATGTAGTTAGGATAACTAAATGCTGCCTTGCTTCTGGCTACATACCGAACCAGACGAGGCGAGTGAAGGTCGTTTTCATTCTGAAAATAGGGACCTGACACATCCGAAGTCCTATAGAAAGACCAATCAGCCTAACATCGTCTTCTCTCAAGACGAGAGGAAGTACCAATCGCATCCCATCTCCACCACCTTTAACGTGCATTCAAAGCGCGAAGATCCACTGAGACTGCTATACATCAGGTGACAGATGTTCCCCGAGTGAATCATTTGGACCCGACTTGGTCAACTCGTTTCCAGCGATGTGCCTATGACCTGGAGTTCATAGAAGATTGATCCTAAACTGGCTACATTCTTTCTATCTATTGTGTCTCCAGTCTACTTAGCCTTATAGGTCTAGTACCTTCCTAATGAAGGTGAGTATGTCATTTATAGCCGAGTTTCTAAACTCCGGTAACGAACAGAATTCCCTAGGAAAGACCCGTCTGCGTAGCCAGTATAGAGCCGGATATTCACAGAGAATGTCCTCAGAGGTCTCCCCTCTTTTCCAAACAGAGCCGACACTATGTGTCTGAACAAAGGTTTAGTTGGATGAGATGACATCTTAGACCGTAATGGCCGGTAAGCCCACTAGCTGACTACTTACCTACGTACTGAAGTTTGGTTTGGCATCACTCTGCAAGTTGAGCCCCGCCTGGCAGAAGGGTGACTCTACCCCATCCATCTTGGTACTCAGGTTTGTGAAAGCCGAATCAATGGCTTTGAAAACAGTTTGGCTATCCAATCGTAAAGGCCATCAAACTCCGTTAAACTGATCCGAACAAACTGAGACTGCCTTTGCCTGATGGATCCTGACCGTAAATATGAAAAAATCTTAGTCGCTAGCCAAAGCTGTGTCAGAGACCTCAAAACAGCTTCGAGGCTGAATCATATACTGAACTGTTGTGGTTACAGCACAATAGACAAGTCAAGTGAAAGCAAAACCATCAACCAACTTGCTTGTAAACTTAAGAAACGGCTTGAGGATCATTCGGACTCAACACAGGCTTCATCACTTCAAACCGGCACCTGAAAACGATTGGTCAGATGGTGTCATTGCCTCTAGGAAGATGAAACATCAGAGCACTTCTCAACGAAAGTTTCGCCTCAACCCCGAAGTATGCTCTCCAGGATTCAGTCAGACTAAACCAATGCTCCCGAACGTCTTTAAGAAATCAGGGGCATTCTTGCTGTCACTCAGCAGAAGAGACTGTAGACAACTTATTGGCATTCTAACGGGACACTTCGCTTTAAAGAGGCTGTACCCGTCTCCAATTCGGCAGGAATACCTCGGAACTAATAAAAGATGGTCCAGTTTAAACTGGACGCTGGATTCAACTGCGTCCTTGTGGTGCAAGGGTTTGGAGTCTAAGTTCAACCCAAAGTCGATAGAAACGATCACAAGGTAGATATTGCCATCACATTAGACATAGACAGTCAAACTCCAATAACAGTTTTGAGCTTACAGATGGAACTATGTCACATTAGAGTGAAAAGAAATGAGGAAGCTGGTATGCTATCGTACATAACGTCTAAGAGTGCCCAGGAACCTATGTAGAGACCGACGGCACATGTATACTGCAATGAAGAGGACTAAATTGCGGCCACATAGTTCCCAAGAAACTGCCGGGGACTGCCCCCCGTCAGAGTGCACTGACTGAGAGGTTGTTATCGGATAAACAATCTGAGCCAGAGCGTGCTGAAAAGACCTCTGCTGGAAACAGTTGACAAAAATCAATTTAACCTAAATCATCTCAATTATCCAAGTTAAAAGCTGACGCCGAACTTGGTAAAATGCATTCCACTTCAATCAAATTCAATCCGTTGAATTAACACCGGGTATCACCTCACACACATAACAAAGCAGAATTCAACTCAATACCTTATGTGATTCAACGTGATTGACCGATTGATGGCACGGTGTCCAATCATCCAAACAATTACTACTCACAGCAGGTTAATTGTTAACAATGCAATCGGATATATCAGCGTAAGTATCTATGAAAGCAATTTTCTAATAAAAATTAACCGCATTTAAATTGCATCACTAGAACACGTTGCATTTGTTATATCGAATTGCAAATGGTGCTAGATGTTGCGGAAAAAAAAAATTCTAAAAATACATTTTTAAAGCAACATCCTAATTTTAGGCAAAACTAATAGAAGCCGAATGAAAAGAGTTTCTAACTTAAGGCTGATAACATCTAGAGTATCTTTAACCTTGTGTGTAGGTAGACTATCACAGCCTACATTGCCAAGGAAGTTGAACCTATTCAAGTTGTTGATGGAGCAGCCCTAATTCGTGGTTAAGGCCTTTTAACTGGTCACTACGCTTCCTCAATGGATACGTAACTGTCTTTGTTGACATGATTACAGACCTGCCGATCAATCAGTCAGAGCCCAAAATAGGAACTAAGGTTCAATGCGATGTGTGCGATAGCCGCTAAGAGGAAAAAGAGGCTTTTACGTTATGACGCCAAACACCCTTTGATGACAACTGAAGTCTCTTCAAATGATCTATACACTCCTGCGGGCCAGAAAATAGGACAAAAAAATGCTATAATGTCCTGAAGGTAGAAGAACTTTCTAGTCATTCTCTTGTGTATGATTCTAGAAGCAAAACAGACTGCATAAAGGAAAGAGCTCTCCCGATACACCCCAGCTGAACCGTTCATATTTGTTAGAACAAACAAGTTTCCCACCAGTACTGAAGCTCGAGTCCTTAAAGATCTCCATCGCGAAAAATCTTCAGGTCCAGATGAAGTTTTTCCCCTTGTTTTAAAAAGGCTTTCTTCTACCTAAATCAGGGTTTCAATGTACACCAAACCCAGGTTGCTTCCTGGCTTCCATCCTAATAGGGCTGTCAGAAGTTGTGCTTGTAGCAGATACTAAAGTTCTGTCCTACACGGAGGATGGACAGACTTCACTGCGGAAACCCTGCAACTTCTAGTGACTGCGCGCGCTCTACAAACCATTCTTCGACGACTTGAACGACCTATAGGATAGTTTAGGTTAGGTAAGGAGGCTGCCCCCGTTTAGACAGGGGACACTCTTTGAACAGAAGTGTGCCCATTCTGATACCACGATGAAGAATACTGGCTTACCAGAATTACGAACCAAAGAATGTTACACACAATGCATTGAGAAGGGTAACCGGAACGATATTAAACCCACAGGTTGACTCGGGTGAAAGGTTCTTATCTTTTGGATGCCGATTTCGGCCAGATCGTTAAGATCGTCATAGAAGGAAAGGGTTTTACTTCATAATGTTGCAAGGGCAAGTAAATGACACAGAAGGTGGGTGGTAGTTTCCTCCTCCTTTTCGTTTCAACAGCTTCTACAGAAATCATTAGAGGGGACCCCAATCTGAGTGAGGGTGCATCTGTCAAGTAATGCAGTCGTGCACTCAGGAGAGGATCCCTATTAGTGAACCTGTCGGGTAAAAAGATACGAGATCTGATCAACATTCTTAACTCTTTAGGATGGATTTTGGTTCTCTCTGCTGTCTTACTTTTACTTTCCATCAACAACACACATCATCAACCAAGTCACGTGAGTTGTGGTAACAAAAAGACGCATCTTAGTGCTACCTACCTACCCAGCCCAGGCCTTTACGTAAGGTTTTACATCATTCTTAACCTACAGGCTAGAAACTTCCGCAAGTTCAGTCAATTTTCAATGAAGACGTGAAAACCTTTCTTTCAACTATCGACCCATAAATAGCTTTTACATCAATGATTTCTAAGGTAATGATGAGCGTTGTGCCTTTGGGCTGAGACTGGAATTAGGAAGTAAAGTCCTGTCCCGAACCACTAAGGGGCTCTAAGCATGTAAGGTCTTAATCATCTCTGGGTTCCGCCGAGCGTATTTTGCCTTTTGGCAACGAAGAAAAGAGAAACGCGTATCCTAATAAGTGTCCTGACAGGTCATTGCGCCATAAGCACAAGTGCCACTAGGCTCGGTAAAAACATCACAAAATACTGCAGGAGCTGCCAAGTTACGGAAGAAAGGGAAACAATATTAGGGTGCTTAAGTGGACTGTCCACATCTCCCGATCTTCCGCCATCGACACTAAAACATAAGGGGCTATCCCCATACGGGTAGAGGTGAGATTTCGGATTTGGTCCAATCATCTCATCTTTGGCACAAACAAGAGGACGCCCACCCGATGGCACGGATTCCATGGCACGTCTTGGAAGCCGAGTTGAGGGCATGCGTTTAACCATAAGACACTTTATAAAGAGTCCAGACTGGGTCGACGAAGGACTGGTCAACTAGAACCAAAGGTTGAAAGAAGGACGGCAAAGCAAAGGGGAACATAATGACCAGTAGGTCTGCCTGACTCATTGATGTGTCACTTACCCCATAACCCAGCCTGACTGAAAAGTTTTGTTCGTTGAAGCTCAGGGTCATTCCGAATTGCAGCGCCATCTAAGGGACTAAGTAAGAAACTAAGTTAGCATCTGTCAACAAGGCACAAACTATCTATGGTTGGAAGTTACCCTATTGACGCCACAATCATCAACTGGCACTGTGACCCGTACAAAACCCCTAAGGTCATACGAAAAACTGTAGTTACACCTCCACCAACTCCACAAACATTTTGTCAAGGTCTTCGAAATAAGTGTGCTGTAATAAACTTGTTTATACGAATCGCTTATACCGATGACATTTGAACAACAATAAGCCGGGCCATTAGCAACTTTTGGTATTTTTAGATTAACACTCAAAATATTCCAAGTCGCACAACACCATGACCACTACAAACTATCTGCGTTTTACTTTTCTATCCCAAACCCCTTCTGTTTGAAGAGCAAATATCACATTCCATCAATAAAAACCCCAACCGCCAAACACTAATTAATTTACCCTACATTCCCAAAAATCCAACATAGATACACTTTCGGCCGAAACCACTTGGCAACCCTGTGGAGCCCTCTTGTGGATTCAACATGCACACAGAGAATGCCCCAAATGCAAATTATTTTCTCGACGTAAATAGGAAGGAACTCGCTCGCTCGTCTCCTACGTTCCCCAAATACATAATTCTGAATCTTTTTCTCGAATAAAAACCGAAAGTAGGCGGTAGCGTTCGGAGGAGGATGAGGTAAATAATCAGTTGACCTTGTTCAGGAAACAAAAAATTGTGTCGCTTCCCGTCTCCCCCGCGACACCATGGGGCTCGTACTTACTTTGATTTTGAGAAAACTCCTTAAACTTCACATTGATTTTCGTTTTCGAGTTCTGCCAGCTTTCGAGCACTTGTTTCGCAATATGTATTCCACTTCAATCGAACACTTATCACGACGCGGAGCCAATGGCACACAATTTAATTTTTTTTTTTTTTAACCCGATTGCAACAAGGTGTTTATGTGTATCTCGAACACTCGACGAAGCAGCGGACACAGAGGAAAAGTGGACAATTGATTTTGTAATGTCGAAGGACACACGCGCGGACTATCTCGAAGGATACAGAGTCCAATGCCAGGAGAGCGTAGTTAGGAAACAACACAACGCACACAGTTTTCCTTTTTCAAAAACAATTCATTTTCCCGTTTCACGTTTGCTGTGTCTGTTTTTGCTTTTTTTTTTTCTTTTCGTTTCGTTTTCTTTGCTTTTTTGCTGCTGCCACTATGACATCACCCTGGAATGGAGGAAACAGGAATCGAAATCGAAAGATCTGTGTTAGTTTGGCTCGGTTTCACACATAACTCTGTTCTATAGAACGAACATACAGCGAAAATTGCCAAAAGTATAAATTGACGACACGATTGAAACGAAATGGCGAAGAACAAACAGCGCGCAGAGCAGAGGCGATACAATATTGGACGAAGCCAACGATGGAGTTGCGAGGCATGCGCGCTGAAAAATTCGAAGCGATGACAAGACAACACACGGCAGCGGGCAGAGATATACGTGAGAGTGAGTACGGCGATACAGAGATACTAGCTGCTCTCTGCGGCGAGCAAACACCATGCAAAACAGCACAAACACTAAACACGACTGCGGCGAGCCTGAGCACACACAACGACGATAGTTTTAGTTTGGCCGAGTTTGTGTGGATGTATCTACAAACTGTGGCAGACAATCTGTCGATGAGAGGGCAACGGCGCGAAGATTGGTTTCTAACTGGAGAACAAGTTTTATTGCACCACCACATGGACGCACTCCTTGTTTCGCAGTATTAGTTGAACCACAATCTTCTCTTTGTACAACGTAGATTAGAAAGATAAACGAAGAAGAGCTCGACTTTAATTGAAGAGAGTCATCAAGTGGAAGTGCTCTCATTTTGGTAGGCTAGCTGTCTCACTTTGGCAGGCGGTAAGTGGAAAAACAAAACGATACATTTGTCGCCGCACAATTTAAGAGAGTGTGACGTCACAAGGTGTACGACTCTTATCGATAAAGCACCCCAAGTCGCACCATCTGTCTGTATGTAAGCCAATCGTACATAGGGTGCATCAGGCGAATTCATTGAACTTCATTCCAAAGTGGTGCGGACATTACCAGGAGTGTATATGGAGTTCGTTTCATCTAAAGAGTGATATTGTGTGCCTTCCTGATCCTGGTGCTATTTAAGTTGGAGGGGTGACTACATACAGCCTTCACTCGGATCTACGTGGGTCCCTGGTTTTCCTGGTGCTAGCCGTGGTAATTTTCAGATCAAGGAGCGTCTCGCAGTCTGAGTGGATCTAGAGAAATCTCTTTCATCCTTTTGGTAGACAACCAGTGTCGCTGCAGTTTTTGTTTTGGTTTTCTGGAGTTTCCTTCAGTTGGTTTTCACAACTAAAAGTCCACAAAGCAACCTGGCGCTCTCCAGATGGTCGAACCGCGAATCAAAACGACGAGCGTGTTAACCGATGCAAGGGACGCATCGAGCATTCTGCACATACAAACATTCCGATCAGCAAATATCGACTATGACCACTGTCTTATTGCAGCCAAATTCAGAGCTTGACTACCCACCGAGAAGAGCAAAAAATTCAACGTTGGAAGGCTAAGCACGACTAGAACTGCCAAAGAGCCCATGAGTGAGAGACCCTGCGCTGTGAATTCACCACCCAAAAACGCCAACAATCTTAGGAACCAGTATCACGAAGTCATCTAAAAAGTAGTCGAGACTACCGTAGGTTTCAAAAAAAGCTCGTTGTAGAGTAAATGCGGACCAGCAAATACAGGAGCGTAGAACAAGGGCAGCGTGGAAGAGTAGCGACCCAGAAGAAGAGAAGAGATTATACGCGGCATAACATTGAGAGAGTGTGGCTAAAGAACAACAAGATCTTCGGCTCTGATGGCTTACCAGTCATCTTGGCGTACTGAGGTTTCTGTCCCCAAGTTGAGATTACAGGCGAGATCAAGACCATTCAAAAGATACCTTTTCCCGTTCTAACATCTATCATAACGGCTGACCTAACCAGTAGTACAAGATCTCTTATCCGGTTTTCCACAAGATTTAGCATCTATCTATGTAGACCACCCAAGCCTCCTATAGGAAGTGATGTTCAACATCGTACCAGCATACCTCCAAGCAACGAGACTGGTAGGACACTCAGCCGCAAGACTGAAAGCCTTTCGTCATAACATGGATCGATCCGCCATTTATCATCTTAGTGCAAGCGAAGCAAGTAAGAAAGAAGACCCTCTGAACTGCGTTAACTACAGAGGCATCAGTCTTCTTAACATCGCTTACAAGATCTTATTTGCCGTGTTGTGTGAACGCCTGAAGCCGTTCGTCAATAACCTGATCGGGCCATATCAGGCAAGGAAAGATCACCATCGACCAAAAATATTCACACTGCAGCAGTTCTTGGAGAAATCCCAGGAGCTTCAAATCGATACGCACCACCTTTTTATCGATTTTAAAGCCGCGTATGACAGCATTTATAGAGACGAGCTGTACAGAGCCATGTCTAGTTTTGGCATCCCTGCCAAGCTCGTCCCTTTGTGCAGGATGAAGATGAAGAATGGACGCTGCTCCATCAAGGTCGGTTAAGACCTCACCGAGACCTTTGATGTCAAAAAAGCATTTAGACAAGGCGATGCGCTGTCATACGACTTCTTGAACTTCGTTCTTGAAAGAATAGTGCAAAACTCACGTGCCAACACCAGAGGCACAATCTTTCAAAAGTCAGTCCACTTACTCGGAAGAACGCAGCGTGATGTCAATGGCGCGTTCACAAGTATTAAGTCGGAAGCGGCGAAGATGGGTTTAGCGGTCAATGAGAGCAAGACGCAGTATATGTTGTCAACAAGTAAGGATACTCAACACCGACGTCTCGGACAGAATGTCGCTATAGACCGATATAACTTTGAGGTAGTTAAGGACTTTGTCTACCCAGGCCCTGCAATCAACTCAGACAACGACACCAATGATGAGATCAAACGAAGAACAACTCTTGCTAATCGCTGTTTCTTTGGGCTAAGAAGGCAATTGAGTGGCAAAGCCGTTTCTCGAACAACTAAAGTGACCCTGTACTCCTGTATAAGACCTTAATCATCCCAGTTCTCTTTTACGGCGCAGAGGCATGGACTCTGTCAAAAGCGGATGAGGTTGCTCTCGACTGTTTCGATGAGTGGAGGAGGAGATACAATGACGAACTGTACGGATCCAACGACTGAGGTGGCTGGGTCATGTAGAGCGAACGGACACCAATGCTCCGGGCCGAAAAATCTTAGAATCCACACATGAGGGACGGCGTAGTAGAGAAGGACCGCGAGACAGGTGGCGGACGCTGTGGAAAGGGATCTTTACCAACTTGCCGTGCGAAACTGGAGACAGCTGACCAAAGATCGAACTGGCTGGAGACGCTTGTTGGTTGAGGCCCAGGTCCACCCTGGACTGTAGCGCCACCTTAAGGAAGTAAGTGAGTGCAAGTGAAGCAAGAAATACAACGATATGACGCAGATTGAGAAACAAGATGCCTTGCTTAAATTCAATTATAGCGCTACGAAGATGCTAATAAGGTCGACGACGTAGATACCACTTTACGAACTCGACTGTCATACGTGCAACTCGTTCTTTAAAATCTGAGTTCTTCAAATTTGTCTGCACAACTTTTTCTACAAAAAACAAAACCGAGACCGACGATAACAGCCTGTGGCTGATGATGGCGGTACAGTTGGGTGGGTAATGGTTAGGGTTGCCATCAGAAACTGAATAAAACTAGAAGTCATGGGCATAAAACCACGAACACCCTTCAAAAGAGGATAGCGTCTAGGGAAAAGAGGACGGATGGCAAGCCTAGAGCTTGTAGAGATCAGGAAGACATCCTATTTCAGTAAATAGCATCTGAAATCGTTCTGGATCCGGGCTGTACAGGGAACGTCTCAGCAAACTGACAACGGAAGTGAGAGGAAAATGCAGATTCCACAGCGATGCCGAGAAGAGCCCCTCCACCCTGCTTTAAGAACTTTGGAGAATTGATTTATAAAAAAAAGACTCCATTGTCGTACCATAATCTTAACCTATTTTGAAGTTAAATGTCACACAAAACGTGCAATTAAATTTCACAATTTTTTTGCAATCAGTTTTTATCAAATTACAAGTCGTATCTGAATTAGAAAATGTTATCAGCATGCGATAGGAAAACAATTAACAAGACAATTCACTTACTCTTCTTGCAGTTCAATGCCGCTATCATCCAGTGAGGAGTTTATTCGACTGCACGGTGTGTTGACATTGTTATTGCATATCGATTGCATACCGTTGAGAGTATTTTCCACAGTGAAGCCAAATTCACGCTCAGCATGCTCTGGTAGGGGTGTTGGAGTTTCGAAAACTAAAGTTTCGACCATGGAACCTTTCGATGATCCAAATGATACTCTGAAAAGGAAACAAAAAATTGGATTTTTGTGAAAAATTTAATGACATGCTACGTGTAAAAATGACAGATTTACGTGTAAAACTGTGAAAGGCGAAGCCCATAGGAAATATAACCATCTTGCGAACTCTCTTGACTACTCGACTGTGGTTGTAAGTTCACAGTGGCACTTGGAGTAAAAGCAGAGCCACATTTATAGAAAAAATCGTTGTAACATGGAAGTTAGCAAATTTACGAAGTAATTCAGTACGAAAGTTACAAGACGGTGGGGCCAGACATGAAAAGAGGAATTCAGCAACTTAGTCAAGGAAAACAGACCATCCCAGTACATATTTGTTTGACAGTAATTCAACTAAACGCTTTAAGAACCAACCCAACTGTCAGAGAAGACATGACGTATGATAACATTACGATTCGGGCTGAACCAGGGCATCAACCAACAAGACTCTCGTCAGTAAGATCCTTATGCAGCTGTCTTCAACAGCGTACCCTCGACTTTACACTTCAACTTCCTTCCGGTCGGGTCCAGTTGTAATAATTGGTTGTCCAGTCAGACTGCCTGACAGTGGGATTTTGGCTAGATACTGTCGCCATTTAGAAAGCAGCAGAAATACTCTTTTTATATCTTTAGCACTAACTGCTTGTTCATTATACAAGGTGGCGCAAATGGCAGCAAATGTCAATTCTATGTACTTTGACATTTGTGAAGTAAACAGATACAAAATGCACGTCAACAAAACATGAATCGCTATACTCCTAAGAGCCTGTTCACACAGGAGTCACGGACTGGATTTTTTTTTTTTGACGTTTACAGGCTGGGGGGGAAGCGGAGAGGTGACGTGTTACGTCAATCGGGTTTTTAGATTTTTTAAAATTCTTAGATATTTTTTGACGTTTGTAGATGTCAATCGGCAGTCACTCGATAAAAGTGTAAAAAAAATTGCTTTTGTGAAAGAAATAATGCGCCTTGTGTTATTTTTTTAAATTGTTTCAAATTTCGTGAAATAAGCACGAAAATCCAATCAATTTGGTCGACACTGATTTTTTGGGGAATAATTCGTCGGTGGTGTTGGCGCAGCGTGAATTTCGGCGCAGATTTCCCGGTCGTTCGACACCAACCGGGCAAACACTACGACGTTTAGCCGCTCACCTAGAAGAGTATGGGACAACAGGAGTTGCTGTCGGTTCTGGCCGGCCCCGGAGCAACCGTTCTGCTGAGAATATCGCAGCTGTGGTTGAAGATATCGCAGAGGACCGCAAAGTATCGACCAGATGACGTGTCACGCAATTGGGCATCAATTTGGCGGTCTTTACAAAGACTGTAATACTGCGTATACTGCACGAGCCACAACCGAAATTCTGAGGGCTGCATTTCCGGGTCGCCTAATGTCTTGTTTTGGCGATTTGCACTGGCCGGCAAGATCGCCTGATTTAACCACTCCAGATATCTTTTTGTGGGGTTTTTTGTAGTCACGAGTCTATGTCAACAAGCCTCTTGGAGCCCTCAAAGAGAATATTCATCAAGAATGCGAGGACCTATTGCCGGAAGTTCTGGTAATGAAACCTTGAGTTTACCTCTTCACTTTTTTAGAGAATAACTATAATTCCAGATCCTTTTTTGCAGTAACAGCTCTGCTTCTTCTTGATCCCAAGCCTCTCAAAAAAAAAAAATAAAAAAAATACGACGCATTCTCCAATCCTGGTGCCGAATTACTGCACTCGTTAACTCGTTAACGACTAACTCGTCATCGAAATGTGAGGATTTGGCATTACCGCTACCAATGAAGTTAATCAATCATTCGATCACGGGTTCCACTCACTCACTCGTTATCGATTGCGGTAATTCAGCCCCAGGATATTCATCGTACATTTTTCTTTAGGGATACACGAATCGCTTTTTGATAGAAGTTGGCATCTTTGGTTACTGTGAAGAAATTTCCCGGTCCAGCTCTATTTGAAGTCTTCTGCTGGACACTTCTCCCGAAATCATCTCTTTTTCGTTTCTCATTTGACAGCGTGATGATGGCATTTTCAACTCGATGCATGACGAGATTAGAACTCTATGTGCCTACGTGTCACGCAACAATTTTCCAATGAAAGTGGACAAGAAAAAAAAAATTTTTAATTTACAATTTTATACCATGAAGCGGAACCTGCACTTGAAAAGAAAGGCCGCAACTTTTTCTTCTTATCAATTAGATGCTGAGCACAATGTAACGTCTAATAACAGATGTAGGTCATCCCAGTCATGCAAGACTTTGGACACTTTGTGGCTGACACAGCAAAACTTAATTCACTTGTACTCGCATGAATTACATGTAATTAGGGAGCACGACCACGTTGCTGCAGTTAGAAGCGCCCTATTTACACTGCGGCTACATCAAATGCACACCATTCCCTGATGCTACACTGCACCGTCGACATGTCAGCGGGCAATGACCAAGCTAAAGGTTGGTCATTTCAAATTAGTACTCTTGTGGACGGGCTGGGGGGAGAGGGGGGAATCTAACGATTGCCTGCTTAGATACCAGTTCCATCATTCGACGATCATCAATAATCCAAAGGGATCACAAGTCTTTAATTATCAACTCAATAAGAAAGTTTGAGAAATGTTTTCCCACAAAAAAAAAAAAAAAGGGCATCAATCAACCGTAAACAATGTGTGGGTGTTTTCATGGCGCGATAGCCCGAGGAGGGCCAAGGCCTCGCCTCTCACAACCATTCAAGTTGTGCGTGTTACATTTTTTGCATGAACAAAAGGGACCTACAGTTGATTGTCGACTCCGAAGGGTGAATTGAGAAGCTTTTTCATAACAAATTGCATTTTTGGAGGTTTTACATTGCCCACTGAGAGGTGCTGCTGTGAAAAATGCTCGGGTGATTCCTCATTTGGCAATCGAGCACAATAACAACTGATCTACGGTCAACAATATACTGAATGAGGTTAGGTTAGGTTAGGTGGCAGGGACAAACTTATGTAGAGCAGATTGGCCCATTGTGATACCACGACCAGCACCAGGAACCAGAGTATGTAACACAGAATACATCGAGATGGGCAACCGTAACCGTATTAACCTTAAGAGTTGAACAATTTCGTCCCAGAGATGAAGTTTTTTGTCTTCTGGATGTCGAGTAGCATTCCTCGAGGGTTTTTCTTTTTAGCGTCGCAAGGGCAGGACACGTGCACAATAGGTGTGTTGTAGTTTATTTTTCCTCCTCGTCTCTGCAGCTTCTACAAAAATCAAGCAATGTCCAGTGAGGACCCATACGTTTTCCCGGTTTTTGGATAAAAGTCTCTCCGTCTTCTTCAAATCCAGGTTAGGCCAGATTCGTTTTGACAAGAGACAAGTGCTGATGTTGTTCCACCTGTGGTTTGCCAATTTCTTGGCATCTGTGTCAAAAAGGAGGTGGTTCCTCCAGGTTTTAAGGGAGATGCCATCCTGTGCCTTCTTTACCAACTCGTCCGCTCTGCAGTTGCCTGGAAAGTCCCTGTATCTTGGTTTACGTCACATCTGTCTGCAGTCTCGTTGCGAGATTTGCGGCATTGCTTTACCAAAGCTTTAATAGCTGCCTAACTATCTATAGTACAATAGCGCTACAATCGATCGCGTTAATTGAAAGCCAAGCTGCAGCTTCGCAGACTGCCGTAGTTTTTGCGTGAAACACACTACAGTGATCTGGCAGTCGCGTTGGAGAAGACTCCTACCCCTGTCTTAGATCCGTCTGTGAATATTTCTAGCGCGGATTCGCTCAAAACTGTACCAGACTCCTAAGAGCTTCTGCTAGGGATCCCAGTTTTGTACTTGACGTTGAAGTCACTATGAGTGTTGACGTAGTACGTTTTACTAGGTTGCCCTTGAGAATCTTAGAGTGACCCGTTGCTGTGTTGATCAGCTGGGAGGATTCCCTGAGCTTTTATGCTGCTTTGACTCACATTAGCTTCCCAAAGATATCAACAGGAAACAGATTGAGCATTACCTCCAGTGTAGCAGTTATGCAGATGCATGATCCCGTTCCGGAGCTATCCAATAGACTAGTCCTCCGTACAAAAGGATAGGCTTCACCACCGCCGTATATATCCAGTGGACTACTTAAGGCTGCAGGCCACATTTCGGGCCCAGAGCTTTTCGGCAGGAATATAAAGAAATTTAAGCGTTCCCTGAATATTCAACCTCCAACTGAGTTTCCTATCAAGTATGATCCCCAGGTATCTGGCGTGGTCTACAAATTGGATTTCCGCGCCTTCTAATTTGGGAGGGGGGATATACGGAGCCTTATAGCGTCTTGCTAAAATGACTTGTTCGGTTTTTGAGGGATTAACCCCGTGGTCTCCCTTCTACCTTCAATTGATTCCATAAGATCTCTTATACTAACGTATTCACAGTCTTTGGTCATGGCTTAAGAATTTCCCACTGATAACACGGTTCCATCGTCACCCACGAAAAAAACCAATTATCAGCCCAACTTTGGTTCATATTATGATTGCAAGTTGTATAACAGGTTCTATCTAATCAATCAATTATTATCGTATCTCTTTTTGGCGATCAAAGATAGTTTCGTCATTGCTGTGAGTAATAACCGAATAATAAATTCAGAATTTCAATGAACTCATAAGTCAACCAATGAACTGAACACCGTACAGCAGATATTCTCTAATTGATTCTCACAGCGGTAGTTAGCAGAAACACGTACCCGACACGTTAATACTTTTGACAGGTATCTACGGTCCAAGAAGTAATTAACGTTCCCAAAATTGACCATAGGCATATTAGCTAGCCCTTTTAGAATTCATTAGCCAAAGACTGAAATTAAAATTCAAAACACAATTCAGTCAATTATGAGTTTGCAACGTTATCCACTTAATAAGTAATCACTTCAATATTTTAAGACAACAATTCGATACAAGTGTCTGCTGTGTGTGTGTGTGTAGATGTGTGCGTATCCATGTGGAATAAGTATCTTTAAAATTGCAGAGACGGTCTGGAATAAATATAAAGAAAAACCCGACGGGCAATTTATAATTAAAAAGAATCACCAGCAAGTATTTCAGAAAACAATCATTAGCGCCATGGATCCATTAAGAAATATGTATACAGCGCAACAGAATCGTTGAGATACTTTTTTTTTGTTTTTCGCTTTTTGGAAGCGACAGCAACGAAGACAGAACACGAGTTTTTTTGGCATTCGTACTTGTTACTTTGAAAAAATCAGACATGAGGTCATGAGACACATAGTTGACAAAACTGAAATCAGATATTGACGGTGCCGGCAATATTAATTAGTCGAGACTTCGACTCATTAGAGAGGCGGCTTACAGCTTATTTTTGTTTGTAGAAGATCCGGTGTGCTGTACTCAACTCGCTGTCATATTCGGAAAGAATAATTCTATGACCAACAATATTTGTATCCATCCAACCAAAATGAATTCCGCGCTTGAGATTAAACCCAAAGAGTCTCTTACAGCCGATACCTAGCTACTGAGCGGCTTAAAGCAGCAGCAGCTGGATGCTATTACACAGTATGGAGCAACTTTTTTGACACTTTCAAGCCAATCTTTGTTACTCACAGCAGACAACAAGTCTAAACCACATAAAGTATCCTTGCTTGACCCAGGCCTAAGCAGTCTTTAGACACAAGAGCTGAATGAGTCAAATCACTGATCATCGAATGTCGAATGTACGAAACCAAGAACAGCCCTACCTAGATTAAATTGGTAATCGAACCGTCCCAAGGACCTATTAGACTGAAAGGCCGTAAATAGCTTAGTCTTGAACGGTGTACTCCAGAACCCAGGCGACCCTCGATTTTATCTAGTCTTATCCATGCATGCCGGACCCTACATGAATGAACCTTTCTTTTCCTAGGTGTTCGTGGGATAAAAATAGCAAACACAAAAAAACAAAAAATTACTTCTGATGACGATCTGCATAGTCCTAATCCCACCTGTCAGCCTATGACTAAACCCAGTACAATTGCGGAACGGATAGACTATGCCGAAACTGAAATTGATGGTACCAACATCATTTGCTAGTCCTGCCTGCCCGTCACACGTCAAAACGGATCGAAACCCCTGCCAAATTCATCTCTGACCCTAGTACTGACCGATCAGACAGCCCTGCACTAGAGTATCTTGGCCTGGAATCTGTCGAAATATCCAAGTTTGGTTTTACAAGAGGACGCCTACAATAGCTGATTCGAAACCCATAAAGAAGAGTTAAATCTCCTAAGCTGGACGACCAGTCACTGAAAAGAGTACATCTTAAGCCGGGTATCGACTACGCGCGGCAAACACTCGAACATTGGCGCGCGTAGCAGCCGCACATAATGGATACCTGGTCGGCGCGCGCGGCAACTCGAACATTGGAGCGCTCGAGCATGCCGCGCGTCGATCCAATAGCTGTGGATTTTTAATGCGCGGCAAGCGTTTTTCAATGTTTTGCTCGCGCGCAGTAGGGACGTTATTTCAATGTTTGTAGTGTTCGAATGCGCGGCAAAGAGCCAACAGATAGTTCAATATTGTTCGGCGAACACTGTTTGTGTCGACTGGATCGACGAGCACACGCGACTGCCGGTCTATATCAAAACTCCTGCCAAAATTGGCTCGTGCGCCATATGATACAATTTGCCGCAGTCGAACATGGTGCACGCGGATGCCGCGCATAGTCGATTCCCAGCTTTACGACATCACAGAGGAACACTGCGAAGCTGTATTCAAAACTGTATACCGTTTTCCACTGTATTGGAGGAGAGATCCCATCTCCCAAAAGGCCATAAAAAATGCCTTCATCATTAGCTCCCTGAATACTTCCCCTCGATTCGAGTTCTGCTCGTACTTACGAGACCCTATCTTACGCAAATGGTTACCGTCTGCAAAATGTACCCCTGGGAGAATACTAAGATTCGAATGGTGCAAGGAGCTGATCTCTCGAGGCATTTTTCCCTGGCAGTGCCCGAAGATTTATGAACATTACGTCTGCAGGAAGAAGCCGATCCCGAGGTCTTCGCCTTGGGCATTTCGATGGATGAATGCTCGATAGAATTGAACTATCAACTGTTTCACAGCATAAACAGAACTCAAATTCAAATTAAGAAGACTCCCTTCGTTTCGAAGTCAAAAGTCACCATGTCTGAACCTGAAGGCCAAGCATTTAGAGACCCCCTTTCTGCTGCTTTTCCCTTTTAGTTCGAGCTTTAGTTCCGCTTCATCTAAATTAAGATCCCTCACCATGTTCCTGGACCTGGTAGGTCAGCTCCTAAGCAAGCTATAAAATACCATGCAACTAAGCCATGTCAGCTATGTTCATCCACGCTGAACCATTATTTTCAATGGCTAGGACACAACAAAGACCGGCCAAAGCTCTCGCCACTGGTCAACAAAGAAAATACCGACCAGGCTGGATAGAGGCAGGAAGAGAGCAGGCTCTCACACCAAAGCTCCGTCTTCCAGAAGACTGCAGGTCGTGATTGAGGTTATCCAAATCAATTTTCATCGCCCCAAGGCTGACTGTGAGATTGACAGAAACCTCTTCTAGCTGTCAACTGTAAAGAGTAATCTTGGCCCAAATCGTCACGGATTGCATAACTCGTCACGTTAAAACGAGACAATTTGACCCGAGAATGCTCATTTTTCCGTATCGAATCATACGATCACTGAAGGGACGATTTCACGCCTGATCAATCAAACAGAAAACAAGAAGGAGACTTTAGAACACCGTCTTAAAACGCACTTTTCAGGTTCTATCATCATTGATCATCTCCCAACGTGTTCATTTTCCCAACGGAGGTCTTCTGGGTCACATTTTAAAGAAGATTGGAAAGTTGCGAGAACTTCCTACAACCCCACAGCCTTTAAAAGAACGAAATCCTCTTTGAAGCAATTTTCAGCTGCAGGTTGGAATGGTGTATCTCCAGCTCTGCTTCAGGAGGCAGCTAACACAATAACACCCATTCTGTCTTATCTTGTTAGCTTCAGCCTGGTTCAAAGACATCTACCCAAAGTATGGCGCAGGCGAAAAGTAAAATATTCACTCAAGGCACGCAGAAATCAGGACAATAATCCCAAATTTGTCCATTTTACAAGTTTCAAGTCTTCTTACTCAACAGCAGGCCATAGACGTGACGATAGATTGGTCATAACCTTCAAAAAGTGGACATTTCTATTGTGAATTACGCGATGCAAAGGAATTCGCTTAGTCAAGATGGCGAAGAGTGTGTCGACCAAAACATCGCATATAACGTAGGTAGAGCAGTTGAAGATTAATTGAGTAAGAGCTGCAGGCTTCAACTCATTCATTTCCCTTAAGTTTTTGGAATTTCTAAACCATGACAACGACATGTCATTAAAGAGTACACATGCCTTTCCCCATATTTAATTTTTTAATTCAACTTTTTCGCTGTAAAAATCTTTTAATTAATGGCGTCACCTGCTGCAACGGTCCAACATTACTCCATCTCCATGCAAATGTAAACAATTTAAATTCTGAAAAATGTTTAAGGAAAAATTCTTCAACATGAATGTAATTAAGAAAAATTTAATAAAAAAAACTTTTGTTCAAGCGCTGTAAGCAATTTCGCAAGACGCAATCCATGTAATTGTGGAACCAAACAAATTAAATTCGATGGAGGAAACTATGAAACACTTCACAGAAACACCATGGTTGCAACACCTTGGCAATAATCTGTTCGTTGTTTGAGTGTTTTCAGCGAACGTGCAAGTACATAGACTTTCCCTTGTTTCCTTGTTTTCATTATTCATGTCTGTTTGGCGAGTGAAGTGTAAAATAAAGGTGTGCACTACAAACGCGACAAGAGACAATTTAAAGAAACGTCGCCCGAATAACAAGCAGTTCAAGTCCAAAGCTAAATGTAATCCGATTGGCGAAAATCGTTGACACGAACTTCCAAAAAAAAAAACTGTAAATTGTACCGTGAATGACAACGATAATGCTGTTAGCGAAATGAGATTTTGTTAAATGAGGCTTAGTTCTTGAGCCAGCTTTTAGACGTAACGGAGTTGATTTCGGGGCAGAAATGTTAAGCGGATTCTAGAACCCTAGCAAATGGAGAATTTAGGTTGAGTGAACTCGTATTCCACGCAAATTCGTGGCAAGCCACTAATGCAGCGTAGACAACTTATGCATGCCCACTGTAGCTTACTTCGATTCAAAAAAGCCTTGGCATTCACTAATCTTTAAGTCTCCCTAATCACTGTAGCGTTGAAGTTACAGGTGTACTTTAGGCCACAACATGGCTGGAGCGAAACCTAAAATCAGGCTCAGGCATTTCACTCAGAGCCCTTGTATTCAGAACAATAAAATCTAAGACTGTGAAGGACTGACTCTGATATGCTTAATAGGCGGCCGAATATGCATCGTCAGCTTCTCGAAGTGCTCATAGACAACCGAAACATGAACTAACGATAAGCTTTGGGTTCATGTAGCCCACTTATCGTGACATCTGAGATCTCTGCTAAGAAAGTAAGGGACTAGGCAAAAAGAGCCCACGAAGAACCGGTTGAGGTCTAAGCCATGTTGTGTGGCGCCATCATTTGTCAGCAAGAAGACCAGTAGCAAGAAGAAGAAGTGGTACTGCCACCAAGCCATTATCACTGTTGTACTGAGTTTCACTCCTTCACCTGCGAGAAACGTCTGATTTGAAGCTGTGATACACAACTACCTACCAGGCACAACTGCGCTGCGTAGAAGGTAGATTAAAGTGACATTCATCCCATCTCCCAAAAAGCCATGGAAGGTGAACAATTCGCTTTTTGGACTGCTCGTAGAGGCTTACGATCAATTGTGCCGACGCTATTTCCCGCGAGTGGCTAGCCGACACTCTCTCGTCCTGTTTCGTTCCTGTTTCGTCCTGAGAAAATATAAAGCTGCAAAAGGTGGAGGGAAATGGCTTCACGATCTCCCGATCTGAATGCGCAAAGGCAAACGCAGATAAAATGGGCGCCTAGACAAGAGCCGCTTATCAGATCTGCAAGCAAAAACAAAGAGACGAAAAACACTGTATTAGGGAAAAAAACAAAAGGAGCACAAGAAACGTGAAATCCATGTCTATAACCACCGAAACCCAACACCGACTTGTCTAAGTCAAAGTCATGTAGAGCTGATGAACACCTATATTCCAAGCCGAAGAATCTTCGATTCCATCCAGAGGGACTACGCAGAAGTGGACGGCCTCACCGCCAAAGGTGTGCACAACTTGGTTGGCCAAGAATCGTGTTGGGTGAATAAGCCCTAGTTCACGCGAAACTCTAGCGCCATCGTATGTACATATGCTTTTAGCGGCTCATTTGCTTAACGCGATGGGACTTTCTGGAAAGACTTGCAAACATGCAAAATGTTCAAATCAATGATAGAGCGCCCCTGCTACCGTCTAGCAAGGAGAAAGCTTGGCGGGAGGCAACTAAGACTGATGGTCGGCCTGTACACAGGTCAAATAAACTTGAATAAACATACCCATAGACTGGGACTGGTGCAATCAAGTACTTGCCCGGGATGCGAGGAGGAGGAGAGACTCGAACACTTTCTGTGCGATTGGCCCGCCACAGGGGCGTTAAGACACAAAAGCCTGGGAAAACTTGCTCTGTCCAGGCTTAACTCTCTTAGGCTATTTAGTTTCGAGTAAATCCTGCAGTACGATGGACAAACAGGACATTTCTCGGATCTGTAAACCCCATCCGACCCTCTATCCGCTTTCCGCTAACCTATAACCCTTCATTTACACCACTTCTTCTCCAACAGATGCTACAGAGGAGAACACAACGGACCCAAACGGTGACCTATGTGACGAGTTTTTCCTAACCTCATTCTCCTAGACCAACTAGCCAATCAAGTAAGTAAGACATGCTTAACGACTGGGCATTTTGTGTAACGATTTCTGCAAGAGCTGCAGAGATGACGAAGAGGAGGAGTCCTGAGTATACTTCCTTTGCACGTGTCCTGCCCTTGCCAGAATTAGAAAAGGGACCTAAGGGACCTCTTCAACAATCTTAATGATCTGAACATTGCCAGAATGGCCCCGGCCTTATCTGATAGGTTAGGGAATATAAATGCTTTTTAGAGTAGACTTGGAGTCAACCCTGGCGGTTACGGTGACATCACAATGAACCTTCCTTTGGTACAAGTGCAACCCTCTCTAGGGTATAACTTCAAACTTAGTCATATTCATCGATAGCCAGGCCGCCATCACATCCACAATACTCAAATCACTTGAAGTGAAGAGTTATCGCAGCTGGCTTAGGATCCTAAACTCAAGACATAACGTATCAACTGTTGGGTCTCGGGGCACCGAGGCATCGATGGCAACGAAAAGGACGATGAACTGGCAAGAAAGGGATCGGAACTGAACGAAATAATAGTCGATCACACGGTTCACCTATAGAAGTTCTAAAGCAAGAGATACACTTGGACTTCTGGAAGCTTGCCGAACAGCGATGGAGGACACTTCCATCATGCCGCATATCAAGAAAGATATGGCCAAAACTCAATAAGAAAAAAAACAAAGGAAATACTTAGACTGAACCGATCGCATTCAGCTCTAGTGATCAGCATCTTAACAGGCCACAACCTACTGGCGGCCCATCTAAGGAGAATGCGACTGAGCACGACTGACCTCTGCAGAGAATGTGGCGATTTAGACGCGGAAGAGGACACGTCTCTCGCTTTCTCTCCGACTGCCCAAGCCTCCGCAGAACTAGAAAAAATACCCCAGGCGTCTACTTATTTAGTGACCCAGGCCAACTCTCAAACATTCCAACGGAGGCCATCCTGAAATTTATACTGAATTCAGGGTGGCTTAGGGGGGCTAAAAACGATCAATAAACATGAATGTAGGTCCCACAACGGGGAATACAATGGATCCTTGAAGATCCGAGTGAGGCCGCGCATAACATCAAGCCGGCAACCTAACCTTACCTATCGCCTTTCCAAAGATATACACATATATGTGCATATGAGACAGTGCCAAAAGCGTCCAACCAAAATCGACCTTCTACAAGTTTAAGGAGTCCGTTGGCGGCGCTGCTGTTCATTTTAGGTTCATCGCTCCATTTATAGCAAAGAATGCAAGTTTTCAGTGAAAACATTCCCTCATGCCATCCTCCAAACACCCACGCCGGTTGCCTTCATCAATGGCACAATGGCGCACCTTAAAATTCCTTAAATAACCAAAAACAAGTCAAAATTCTTTTCAACACAAACAAATTTAAATTCCAGGGAACCAATTTCTACCTACAATTCCTATCAACAATCTCGAAAGCAAAAACCAATTTGCGTCTTCTCTTTATGTTTTTTGAAAAATCATTGCATTTTCCAATTGGCTCAGTTCCAATGCAGTTCACCTCAGCGAGCAGAAACCGAAAAGATACTCGGGCACCAGTGTAGGTACAAATTAAATTATATTTAACAAAACATTGAATTTGCCGTTTGCGAATTTGTACAAACGCTAGCCACTGGAATCTTAAAAATAGAAACCCCCAGCGTATCTGTATACACTTTGCACAGGAAACCAAACTTTCTCGTGTTTTTCTAATCTCACACATGTGTGCCTGTGTGCACAGATGACGTCAAAAAGTGTCTATACGCCATGACCAACTGAGCAAATCTGCACCGTCCACGTCGAGGGGTGGTTTTGAAGCACACAAACGAACAATTTTCGAGATGCCCCTCAGTGCGGCGACAATGAACTGGCCACTGGGCCACACTGTACTGCACCCGAATACAATGACTCCTTCGCTCCAAAAATACTGCACACTCCCAGCGACGACGACGACGACGATGGCGGAGCGATCCATATATCCATTCACCTGGGTCAATGAACCGCGCCACTTAAATTGAAATACGCGTAGAAAATTTTCGCTGGTAAATTATGTCCAATCAAAAGGAACAAAACAATTGACTGTGTGACACACAAATGTATCTGCGGCAGCGCCCGGATCCTCTTCTCTATGCACACACAGCCGAATGTCATGGCGGAAAGTTGAATTATTTAATTAAATGCCGATGGGATGGGAGCTCGTGCTCTCTGGGTCTCTTGTTATTGCTCTAATAAATTCCTGTCCATGTTGGTTCCGTATCTGGTTGTTTTCTTTTTGTTCAGATTTTTTTGTGGTGCGGGAGTGTCTCGGCATCTGTGGAGGTACCGAGCATTTGAATTGATGAGGCGCGGATCGCTTTGAAAATAGAAATATTGCATTTATGATGCGCACTTGGTTCGGCTATTTGCGACTGCAAATCTGTTCCTTTTGGCAATTTTTCTTCATTCAATTCGTGTTCGTTGTTTTTTGGTCGAAATTGACAGCAAATCTGTCGAATTGTCAATTTGGGAGAAGAAGTATACGTATGTCCTCGTTGTCATCTAAACTAAGTTCGAAAAGAAGGGAAAATCTTGGCATCGATTCGTAGATAAAATGTCGTTCAAAGTGAAAGTTCACCACCCGCAGTTAGCCAGACAGTCTGCAGATAGTTTCTATACAATTCTCATGCCCAACAGCGAGATTTGCTAAAAATTTGTCGGGCTACTGTCAATGTTATCACAGAATTGGCAGTCAGCCCGAGAAAAGACATAGCTGTTAACAGACATAACGACTGCATACCTGACAAACAGATGCAGCAGCCAACCACAAGATAGCCGATGACAAAAGTGAAAGTCGTCAATTTTGCTATTTCGAGGTTTATAGATGGCATAGGGCCAAGTTTGAAGAACATAAAAACGTTTAAAGAAAGTAGAGAATCATTTAACAGATTTTGCACTCATACGTAGGCTCTGGGTTTGTTAAAGAGAGTCGGTCCAATCGAAATCGTATTTTTTAGCAGCGATGTCGCAATTCCATGCTAGATCGAGCCAAACCACATTTTCAAATTCATTTAGCCATTTAAAAGCAATAAATATTATTTTTTATCTGGCAACAATACAAATCACTCATTTTCAACACGAACCTTACATTTGATCTTTGAAAGAGGTTTCACACCAAGCAAACCTAGGAAGAAAAGAGACAAATACGCTCACCTCCACAAGTGTCAAAGACGAAGAATTCATTTTGTCAAGCGAAAACAACATATTATCCTCGAAAACAATGAAAAAACTTCACTAAAACTATTTAATCGAATTAAAATTGAAAATATTAAGCCAAATTTGGGGCAAAGAACCACGAATGAGACGTTTTCACGGACCAAACACGGGTTCTAACCGAACAGAGTTAAACGCGCACTTTGACTGGAATGACAGGAATGTGGAATGTAAAAGTGGAGCCTAAAAAAGTGACGGAAAGATGTTGCCAATCAAACACTTTGGCGCGAATAAATTATGGAAAGGCTTTAGAAATAGAGAAGAGGAAATGAAAACAAGACAAGAAATCAAGATTTCAAGAATATGAAAAATCTAGATATGCAGGACTTTAGAAGTTCGGAACCAAGAAAAATTGGTCCAAATGTCAGATTTGAAACCTCAAAAAAGGTGAATACTGTGGTGCTTGTCAGAAGCAGGTAAAGAAGACTTCGGCAAGAATCTCAAAACACCAGATTCTTGAAACTTGGCCAATTAGTCACGTGGTATAGGTTGGATATTTTAAGGGTATTCAACTACGCTATCATACATCAAAAATGGGAAAAAAAGGGGAAAATTAGATTAACCCACCAATCTAGGCTATTGTAAAATGTGCATGCGTTTGTACTCTCCTGGAGATATTTCCACCCTGCCGAATCGAAAGTGTTTTTAACATTTAGGGTTATAATGGCACAATACTTTCTGGATCTACCTACTCTTACAGTTCAGAGTAAAACAGTGGCCAAATCGTCACTTCCGTAATCGTATAATTCGTCACGTAAAAACAAGACGAAACGAGACTCCCAGAATTCCACAGACTTGGTCACGTAAAAACGAACATTGTTGGGCCAACTCGCCTAGTTTTTCGTGACGAAATTTACGATCACGGAAGAGACGATTTGGTCCCAGTGCTTTAGCCAACAAGCTTCTTCAGCAAATTGTCTCCAGTTGCGTATGTCAAGTCGGTTCTTCCCTTGCCTATCGAAGATAAGGCAGGTGAACTAGAATCGGAGCTGAAGCAATGTAGCTCTACATGACCTAGCCATCTTAATGGTTGTGCAGTGGCACCACGAATCGAACGTCGAAGGTTTCTCTCGAAAATTCCAACTGCACTTTCATCCGATTTCCAACGAAGGCGTATGTGGAGGTCTCTGATAGATTTAATCTAAGCCTCTCTTTCCGTATACCAAATCATTGTAACGTTTTCCAAGCGGAAATATTGGCGATTAAGGGAGTCTTAATGAGAACGTAATATCGCCCTTATAAATGTATTCGCATCTTTTAGGACAGTCAAGCAGCAATCAAGTCTTTGGAATCATTCTCTACAAATTCACTAGTAGCTCGAGATTCCCACTCGCGTCCGATAGAGTGAGACTTTACGTGTCATCCATGGACATTGTCTAATACTCTAACACGCAACACGTCTTGGCGTCTTTTCAAATGATTTCTGTAGAAGCTGCATGGACGAAGAAGAGGAGGAAACTATTCTTCACATTCTTTGTACCTGTCCAGCTCTTTCCCGTAGAAGAAAACTTCACTTAGATGCCTACCGATGTTAGAAGCCTCCTTCGCTTTAGCAAAAGCTCCAAGGGGTTTAACGAGTAGGTAAAGGAGAATTGTTCAAGATCCAGGTGGTTTCACAGCGGACCTATCAGTGGTCCAAGTTTGTTGTCTTTAGTTGCCAGTCACTTCAATCTAGGCTAGTCTTCATCCGATTTTGACAAGGTCCAGGCTTATGTACCCTATATCAGGAAGAGGTGTATAAGGACCTTCTCTATCCTCTTCCTGGTTCTTCTCAATAGGGCTTTGTTAAACAATTTCCTCCTAAGGCCATAGTACCAGTAATTGGCGCGTGTAATTCTACGTTGGATCTCGGGGCTGATGTCGTTAGCAGAACTAATGGTAGATGAATGCTCTTCATTGCCTTGTCCAAAATCTCAGGTGGCATTGACAGTCTCGATGGTATCTTTCACAACCTTGACAATAAGCGTCTCCAACGTCATCCTACATAATCGGATGAGGTTTGGAGGAATTCCAAAACTAGACATGGCGCAGAACAGCTCATCTCTAGTCGCACTGTCATGTGCGGCTTTGAAATTGATAAATAAGTGGGTGTCAATCTGGGGCCGAATGGTCTTTTCCGTGATCATATAACGAGCAAATTGTCTCGTTTTTACGTGACGGAATATAAGATCACGGAAGAGACAATTTGGTCCCTGGGTATCGACCTGGAACTCTTGAGCCTTCCTCTAAATCTGAAACTTTTGGCATAAAATTAAGATTTGGTCAAGCGTCGATCTTTAGAACTAAAACCGCACTGGTAATTCATCACCAGTTCCTCGAGGTATAGCTTCAGGCGCTTTAGCACTAATGCCTCTGGAATTGGCGCAGCGCAGGTAGTGTCCTTTCTTATGCATCAGGCATCTAGCACCAAGGCTGCAATTCATCGGACGTGCACCCTACAAAGCCATCTCTTACAGCCTTGAGCAGCTCAGACTTTAAGCCGTCTAAGAAGAAATGATTGATTGTGCTTTTAACTTCCGTCGCAGTTTAACAGTTAGCAAAAATAGAACTTTCCTTCTGGCAGATCACAAAGGTCTCTTCATGTTCAAAAGATACTTTTGTCCCTAATCTGAGAGCAATGTAGAAGTTTTTCTCTGTTCTCGCCAACCCTTCTATCTATGTTTTGCGCCTTGCTAATGCGCATATCATCTCTGATACAAAACCTCTAAAGATTTCTATATTTCCGGCTTTGAAACCGCCGACGCCAATTCTAAAGTTGTGTCTCAGTGGACCTCATGAAGTTTCACTTGTATAACACCAACACTCCATAAAGGGAACCGACCTCTTTAGCATTTAATTTCCATCTTTTCCTATGCAAATTTAAATTATAAGCGCTGAAGCCTCCTTATCCGGAAGAAGCTTTGCATTTGTCATGACAACAAGTTGCATCTCCCAGCACGAACAAAGAAGCTATAGTGTCAACAAATGTAAGGAGATTCCGTACAAGTGATTGGCGTCAGACTACAACACAATGTCAACTAATATTCAACAAATATTTGCACAGCCAGCCATACGTACAGATACAATACTTCCGTCTGAGAAGCATCTCCCATCCCAGAAGAAATCCGACCACATTCTTCTTACAGAGGTGACATGTGCAATACACCAGACAACTCGCCGAATGAGAACACCTTTTGCAGGAACAAAAAGGATGACAAGGGTGATGGATTCATTTATTGAAAATTCAATCTCCACTCCGGTCGGTGCTGTGCTAAAAATAATTTCGAGACGACCGAACGTCGCTGTGCAAACTTGTCGTGTTCCGCTCTTCGCAGCCTTATAGCGTCACAATTAAAATTAAACTTTCACGTAATGTAAATATTGATTTTAAACTAGATTGGAGAGGGTGGAACGGCAACGCCTCATACAGGTCGGCCCCTCGCACTCTCTCTTGCTCTCCCTGTGTGTGGCTCCCGTCCCATTGTGCTACATTCTTATCTTGACATTTCTGTAAGGGTGAAATTGAATTAGGTTGAGAACTTTAAAGATACGTCGAGGGGAGGGCAGCGAAAGAGAAGGACGTGTGTCATAGTCGTTGAAAAAGTCGTTTAGGCTGCGCAGTTTGACGCTGTACTGTTTCTATAGTTTTGTCGTTAGTGTTGCGAAACTGTGTGTCGCACAAATTGAGTTGACGTTGGATGTCAGATGGCCGCAGTTTGCGTGGCTAATTAAATTGTAAACAAATCAGCTTTGGTACAATTTATTAAATTATTCTCTGAGGGTGTTTTGCCATCGCGAGAACCCTCTATTTGCTGGAGAAGGCACTGCAAAACGGTCATTAGACGCACGCACATTCGAATCGTATGGAATCTATCATTAACGAAATCAGGCCGAGGCTTGATAGAGATGAGGTTTAAGTGGTCGCGTATGCGGATGACGTGGCTGGTCTAGTGTCCGGGGTGCTTCTCTCAAAGAAAGTAGGCACGTGGACTGAACTGATGTCACATATTTTCTTTTAGATCCAAAATAACCACCTACATGACCAATTAATTACTCTCATTAGCTTAGCTCGAGACTTAAGATTGAACATCCAACGAAGAATCCATGTCCGGCTTCGTTTACCGGCAGTATAAAATTGGCCCCTTTTATGGTCACGAAGCTATAAACGAAGTAACATCAAGTGGCCACAATTGCTTTCTGAAACACTTCCACGTGCCTAGGATAGGAGGTGTACAATTGCAGCGTCAAGTATCTTCGCCTTATACTAGACAAGAGCCTTACCTAGAGAAAGAACCTAGAAGAATGAACGATTAAAGCTAAAAGGGCCTTCTGGATATGCAGGAGAGCTTTCGGCAAGACATGGAGTCTAAAACCGAAACAAATTCACTGGATATACAATTGCGTCATCAAGCCAATCCTCATTGATAACGTATTGGTCTAATGACCAGCTCTAAAGAACAAATTAAGCAAAGGAAATGCTCACCCAAACACAACGAATGGTTTGCCTTGAAGTAACCGGCGCTCAAGCATCGACACCAGCGACTGCCATGGAAGTGATACTAAACATCCTTCCAGCACACCTCGTAGGAAAAAGACTGGCAACACACTTAGTGGCAAGACTGAAGGAACTCGGATATTTCGACACGACTTCTAGGGAATCGAACAATTTTTGAAGAGATCAGAACGATCACGTCACTCTTCAACCAACAGAGCGATTTTGGAGACAAGCACATCAGCTTTGTCATCATCACCATCATTTTCAACGACCCGCTTATCCACTATGAGGTTCGCGGGGTTAGGGTGCTTAAGCTTTGTCAAAATTTTTAAAACTGAATTTTCTTTAAGGTGTTCTTGGGCTCGAACCAATAAGACCATGACGGGATAACTGTATTTACAGCCAGCTTCAACTCCGGTGCTGGCGTATATTGCAACAATCCACTTGTAGAATTTGGGATTCATCTAGATCCCTTTGTCACAGTATTACAAGCAGAAGCCTTTGCCATTTTGAGGGGAGCTAGAGTTCTCTTGGAACACTACTACAAAATAGAAATCTGCTCGGATAGTCAAGCAGCACTTAAAGCCATCACAAATCCAACAATCAGATCTCATCTCGTGAGGGAATGCAAAGACAAACTCAACAACGACGTCCGCCTTGTTTGGGTACCGAGTCACGAAGATGTCACGGGGAATGAGAAAGCCGATGAACTGGCAAGAGAAGGGGCGCACGCAATAGAACGAACCTCTGAAAACACAGTGGAAGTCGCACTAACAATAATTAAAACAGCAGCCAACGAGAGGACACAAAGGGATTTCGAGGATCACTGAGCAAACCTTCCGACGTGCAACGTGGCTAGATCACTCGGAAAGAAATCAAGCAACCGGCTCACCAGGAAGGCTCTAGGTTCAAGCAGAGAGCAATTGAGGCTGATGGCGGGACTCATCACAGGACACATTACCCTCAACAAACACATGCATAGACTGGGCCTTGCTGACAGAGAGACATGTAGGAACTGCGAGAAAGAAGAAGAAGACATCGAACACTTCTTAATGCAACAGAAGACCCGGGGGCCCATGTAGATACCGGAGCTGAGACATCTCAAGGACAAAGGAGTCACGGCATTTTGGCCTTGACCAAACAAATAGGAAGATTCGCCAGACCACATGTATACTAGTGGCAACTCCATAATTGTTTCTAACTGCCCTAGATCCCTCCCGACGTATGTACGTCCTAAACCAAACCTATCCCTGCAGTTCCCACGATTAAAAGAGGGGAACACAACAGGCCCGACTGAGGCCTTGGTGAAGAGCCTTCCGCTCACCCTTATATACTATATCATAACATACCAAGCCGAGAAAAATAACGTTTTAAACAGAAAGCTCTAGAGATAACTCGGTGTGGTTCAAAAAGTCAGAGGCTACTGACGGGCTTCCTTCCAGAACCTGTAGACGGAGAGAACACATCGTGAAAACAGTGTCAGAAAGTGATGCAACTTTACAGGGTCTGCAACAAAAATAGGCGAAATTTCAGGCCGTATTTTCGGCAAAACACAATGAGCTGGAAGTCTTCCAGACGGAAGAGAAGAACTTGTGTTCTTCAGATTCGTTTAGATAGGTAGGTAGTGTTGGGCCTCCCAAAGGAACCCAATTAGTGCTGGTATGCGCCGTTTTGAAACTGCATCTCATTTGACCTGGATAGGTTGATAGACGAAGATATTTAAATCCAACTTCTGGAATTAGGAAAAAGGCTTTCTCTTGAAAGGGTTTGCCTAAGTCGCGCTGTCTGACCCTCGCTAGGGCTGGACGTTTACACAGGAAATGATGCAGAGATTCTTTTTCGCTGTTATCTCTGCAACTACGGCAGAAAGTTTTGTGGGGTGATACCAAGCTTGGCTGCGTGGGGTCTCCTTCTGGCCAGTGGCCTGTGCTAGCGCATACGAGTCTTGCAATATCTGGGCTTGATCTGCTTAGTAGGTTTGTTGTAACCGGGCCAGATCTTCCTTTTAGTCCATTCTACGCTTAGTTGGCCGTCTTTAGAAAGTGGTGTTGAATATTGCTCTTAACGGCTCCTAGTGGAATATTAACCACTTCCGCTAGGGAGTCATTGAGGGTTGATCCCCGCCTGCCCGATTCATCTAGTTAGTTAGTTAGAAGTGGCCCTCCTGAAACCATTTAGATTTCCTAACGTAGCTGTTTAGGTCGGCCATGCTGGCGTAGTTCAGATCATTAAGATCGTTGAAGAAGAATTGGCCCAGGGTGACCTTCCTGATATGGGCCAGTGCGGGACACGTGCATAGGAAGTGTGCGGTGGACTCCTCCTCCTCCTCCTCATCCCTGCAGCTCCTGCAGAAATCGTTGCATGCTATGCCCCGTGAGGACGTTGATGAGTTTTGAGAGCTGGTCTCTTTTGATTCGTATTAATGCTTTTGACCTTTTCAGATCCAGGACAGGCCAGATTAGCCTGGCATTATTGCAATAATCGAGATGTTGCCATCTACGGTTTGCTTTCGACAGAGCGCCGGTGTGGGTCAGGTGTTTAACAAACGACATAGGCGCCTTGACACGGTCGAGCTTCCTCCCGTCTGTACAGCCTATTCTCGCTAATTCGTCAGCCGCACAGTTCCCTTGAATGTCACAGTGAACAGAGTGTGACGTTATACTGGTTAGCGATCTCGTTAAGAGACACGCGGCAGTCCTCCGCTGCCCTAGATTTTAAAGTGTTGGATACGAGGGACCTGATCGCAGCCTGGCTGTCGATGTAGATCGCAATATCCTTGGGTTAGCCATCAGCCAAGCGGCGGCTTGATTTATGGCTGTGACTTCGGCTTGATTTTCATCATAGATCCGCATAAGATTCTTGAACGCTGAACACAGGTTTCTAGTCTGACCACAAATCCGGCACAGAAATGGAAACAATAGATGTTTCAAGTCGCATTAGGCATAAGAGAGGACAGCAAAGGATAACAGCCTTTCAAAACTGACAGCCCCCAGAAAAATTAGCAGAGGAAGAGTGACTGTGATGGAGGTAATCAAGCTTCTCAACATCGCGTTTAAGATCTTCGTCAGGAGTCCTGAAGCACTTGAAATCCGAGAAATCTGATTAATTCTTATCTCCCGTCTTTTTTTTTTGTCGGCCATGATTCCTTTCACATCAAACGTGGAAGCATCCAGTTTACTAATGCAAACACTCTTTGAAATTCGCTGAAAAATTGTCAATCAAATGAATCGAGACGTTTTAAAAGATCAGTCAGGCAAAAGTCAATCTGACCGGGAAGCCATATTGGTACACTTCCGATTGTAACGAAAAGGATTTGCCTTATACTCATACACTTCCAACCGCCGAATAGTGATGGACAGATGCAGTCCGTTCATCAAAAGTTTATAAATACAGTAACCTACTCGTTTATCATTCCGAGGAACTTAATCAGATCGTTTTCCATTAGAAGGCGTCATTACAAAATCCAAAGTGAATCCACCCATCGCGGAGGGGTTTTTAACTTGTAAAATGCATCAAGCAATGCCGTCGATGTGAAATCAGTTCCAACTCAATATCAAAGAAGTAGACAGTCTCGCCTTAGAAACAATTAGTGCAGAACAGTGTTGTGAAGAAGGGGGAGAAGTCGCCGCATATTGATGAGGAACTGAAGGCAGCTGAAGACGTCATCGTAAATCATTGCAGGCAATAGCTATAAAGACCATGTGGATAGGATAGGATTTAAGAATAAACAAAATTTCAATAAACAACTGCCGATGGGACAGGGTGAGGTAGAAATGATGTTTTCAGGGTTTTAGTGAAGTTTTACTTCCTTGAAGTACGGTTCTTGTTTATGTTTTATGCAGATTTGTGGATATCTGCAACCGCAATTGCTTTTTTTATAGGTGACACCATGTTTGAGCACAGGACCTACCACAGCTCAGTGTCAACTGACAGACAAGCAATCTCTAATCAAATTGACCATTTTGCCGTCAGCTGTCGTTTTAGAAGGAGTCACCTGGACATCTAGAATAGACAAGGAGCTGATTCGGGAATGACACGAGATTTTGTCATCAGCCGTCACCTGGACGCCCGGAACAGTCGAGGAACCGATGTGGGAATGACACGAGAATATCAGTAGCAGACAGAAGCACGGTTGCTATCGCTCTATGATAGCAAAATCACTGCCTACTATTGCCTGTTTGAAGGTCCTATACCTACACACGAATACTCCGTTATAAGCTCGATGAACTCAAGGATTCATCAATGCTTCAACTCCTTTCGCAGAGAGTGAAAAAAAAAATCAACAAGTCAATGAACGTCATCATTGAAAACCATTGGAGTGCTGTTTTTATACCTGGAGCTGGAAAAATTGTCGGTCGATCACAGGAAAGATATAAGACATGGCTTTCGAAAAGTACATTGTACCTGAAAAAGAATCGACGAACGAAGTCCCTAGAGTTCCTATGTCGCATAAAAATAAGAGAATTGAACCGTAGTGTGCGACGAAACAAGCGACATCATCAGTGCGCTGGCCAATGAAACAGAAGCAGAAACCAGATGCGGCAGCAGAATCGTCTACAGAATCACTAGTTGGTCAAGGCTGTAGCCACCACCCAATGCAATTTCAGGACCAACTCGAGCGATGGAAGGATTATTTTACTACGGATTTGAGTCGCAAAAAGTTACTTGCACCCAAATTAGGTTGAACTGCCCGAGCAACCACGTCTAAAATACGCAC
The DNA here is from genome assembly GCA_917880715.2 of Matsumyia berberina. Lineage (NCBI taxonomy): Eukaryota > Metazoa > Arthropoda > Insecta > Diptera > Syrphidae > Matsumyia > Matsumyia berberina. The sequence goes on from OU862871.1 coordinate 98,888,141, forward strand.
CACGACTCTCAGGGAGACTTTTTCTTTCTTTGTAACAACATTTGTGTTTCACCCTGTACTTAGAACTCTTCTTTTTCTGTGCCAGAGTACGGGGAATGACATTTCAGTTGAATCGAGCCTAGTTGACCAACCTTCGTATAGTCAATCACTCTGATTAGACTCCACTCCTATCCAATCCAAGAACAATCAAAGTTAGCACAATGAATTCCAAATTAATCATGATGTACCGATATAATTGCCTTTGCATTTATAGATACAAAAGTATCTTTCCTCCATTTGCCAAGCGCTGGTGTCGTCGATGTGAAAGGTAATAGGTATACTATGCATGAACATGCGCACACGTAGAATCAGAGAAAAACAGTTGATTCACTTAGGCACGTCTCTATTTCGTTTTTTTTTTGGTTTTCCCCTCCCCCCATTCGTTTTCGACATAAGGGAAGGCGCGACTCCCTGCCTCAAATCACCTTCACATCTGTAGGCATTCCCTTTGATTACATGCTTTATACGAGCATTCTGGAAAAGGGGCTTGCCATCAATTTTTCTTCTACGATTCGCCTTTTAAATTTAAAAAAAAAAAAATAGGTTAAGCGGAAGTTTGCCCTTGGTGCGGGCATCAATTTTTTTTTTTTTTTTTTAAGAATGTGTTTGCACTTGTAAAGTTAATAAGGTTCGTTGCTCTGGAAGGGAATCGTAAATTACATGTCAGCAAACAACATTGCAGATGAGTTTTTGGAGGGTTTTTATCCAACGGCAACGCTCGAACTTCCGTCCGCGCCAATGTGTGCGAGAAATAAATTGTATTTTCTGTTATCTGCGTCGTTTTTGAGTTTCCTCCATGGGCGGTGGGTGGTGGGTGCTGGGTGATTTAAGGTAACGAAAACGAGAAGGAAAAAAATCGATTTTTCATGGAATGGCGCCCAAAATCGGACCGACAATCGGAGAATTGTTAATTAAAAAAGTTTGCCCACACTCTCTATTTTAGGCCACATCGTCCAGCTGATATCGAAAAAGTCCAAAACTAATCAATACTTAGGCACGCATAAATTCTGCGTCACAACGAGCGAGATACCCAAAGGAGTGCTTATGTACAAAAAAGAAAGAAAATCTAGGACATGGTATCGGAGCAACTGTGTACACATGTATAAGGAACCCCCATTGAGTTGGAAGGATTCTTTTCTTTTGAATATTTGATTGGATGGATGGATGGTCACGAGATAGCCATAAAACGTCTAATAATTCTTCGTCGTATTACGTCAATTAATTAGGGAAGGAAGGACCTTCATGAAAATAGGAAATTGGCTGTTAACGCGGTGACGATAAATTTAAGGATGTAAACATAAACACCAAGAAGCTGCTCCTGGGTGTATTTTGTGATTGGCGAATGATTAAAGAGACAACAAACAGAAGTTTGCGATTCGGATTCAGGCAGAGATTATCTTTGTAATTCTATTCAACTTCATAGGAACGATGGAGTTTCAGAAGTGTACTTATGCTTGTTGAAGGTATGATTGGGCTCCATTTTAACTCCATTTACCCCGGCTGAGCCAACAGTAACCAGTTAAGCCGTTAAGATATGTAACTGGTCGGCACCGAAAAAGACAAACCGACTTAACGTCTCGAATAACGACTTGATGGCCCTGGCTGACAACCATCTTCGGTTCTGCACGAGAAATCTTCAAACCCTTATATAGCAACATCCCTAGAACTCATTTTTGGATACTTAACTGCTATTCAGTCAGATTGCTGGAAACCAAATGCCAAAGGTCATACTGCGATTCTACAGAAATATCTAGGAAATGTTTCCACAACACAAGACCATTTTTAAGCGCGTACCCGAGCGCATTTAATAGCTATCTACACCGATGGATCCAAAATGGATACTGGTGTGGGTGCAGGTATCTTTTCCGAAACGCTGGGCATCTCCAAGTCCGCCCGCCTTCCGAACCACAGTAGTGTTTTCCAATCGAAGGTCCTAGCAGTGGCACTAGCAGCCCGTGAAAGTGCGATGAGGGCAATACCACAAGAGGATATCACCTTTTTCATCGACGACCAGGCAGCAATAAAAGCAATTTCTGCTAACAAAATAAAATCGAAGCTTGTGAGGTGCTATCGAGAAGAGCTCAAGGTTCTTGGAACACAACACAAGCACACTCCGCTGGGTCGCTGAACATAAGGGTATACCAGGAAATGAGAACGCTGACGAACTGGCGAGAAAAGGCTCGGCAGGAAGCTTGGACACTTCGGTGCACATCCCGCCTTGCACACTTAAGCTCGAAGCGGGGAAAAGAACCTTAAGGGAAGCTGATAACAGATGAACCTCTCTAAACACAAGGAAGATATGGCCTTTATTCAATAGGGTGTAGGAACGACAGAGTTCTGCAGATCGACAGAGGAGCTCTCTATCCACCCATATAGGAGCGATCACAGGGCATAATATGCTGTGGTGTGGCGATGAGGAGGTCCACGAAAATACAAACCACTTCCTTTGCCATTGCCCTCGTCTCTACCATCTAAGAAATAAGTTCCTGGGACGACACTTTTTCGAGGACATTGAAGAAATATCCGATACACCAGTGGACCAAATAATGAGATTCATCAAATCCAATGGTTTGCATGGAAGACGCAGTAAGTTGGTCATGTTCTACTGATATCCATATATAGGTATACAACTATAACTATTGGGTAGCGTTTTTGCGGGTAGGGGACATCTCTCTTCCCTCTACGGGTTTCACAATGGGTCTGAATTGACTTGAGTGTGGCGAAATGGTTTTTTCCTTTCGCCTACCCACTTACCTAACCTAACCTAACTGCTATCCAGGAAGTGTGATGGGATGGACCGAAAAAAAGGAGGGACAGTGTTGAAGCAGCACTTATTTGTATAAATATCTGTCGTAAGCAGCACACGAAGACAACAAGTCTTAAGCTTGTCTTAGGAAAATTAGCTTTTTGGCTAATTTAGCCAACATCAGCCTGCTTGGCGTTCATGGTCCCATAAAAGACAAGGACGACGCCACCAAAGAATGTTTCTACGAGCTCCTGGACACAACACATGAGCAATGTTCGAAACATTGACATCTGGTTGAACGACGTTGACTTCAAAATCGGCAAGGAAGACATTTTTGGCAGGATCACATCCTACATAACATCGACAGGCTACAATCGTAACAGATCGCTAGAACCTTCGCTGAACGCGTGTCCCGAAACTTCTCAACAACTTTAATGCCATCTGTATCAAGCGCCGAAGACTAGCGGCAACGCTCCCGAAAGGCCGCCAGAAACACAGCAACTGATGTGCTGGGTTTTACCCGACAGCCGGCATGAAACTCCTGGTTTGAAGAAGAATGCCGGCAAGCAAATGCAGCAAAACAAAAGAGACATTTAAGGCAGCTGGAGATGACTTGATTGAGAGGATGCACCAACTCTAAAGAATGCGTGCCTGATGAATGGAAACTCAGCGTGGTTTATCCGATTAACCATAGAAGAACAAGCCTCCATAAAATCGCGTACAAGATTTTGTCTGACGAATGAGTGACACCTTTCGTCAATAGCCTAGTTTTAGAGCAAAAAAGTCCACAATTCAGCAAATTTGCACACTCACCATCGATTTGAAGGCCCCTAAACGGAATTTATGAAGACGAGCTATATTTGGCCTTATCAAGTTTTTGTATCTCTGCTCTGGAGAATGCCTGCTGGTCCATCGACAGACCTTTGATGTCAAAAATGGATTCAGACAAGGTGACGCGCTGTAATGAGAGTTTATTGACAGCCTACTTAATTTGTGCGAGATTCTCAAGCTAATGTCAGAGAATTTAGCTTTCAAAAGCTTGTGGAACTACTTGATATGATCGGCAGAATTCAGTAAACTGTTAGATAGACCTCAATCCCAAAATATTCGCTAAGAGGCAGTAAATAGTGTCAAATCCCTAGAGTGACTGGCCATATCCAACTTACATCCTTGGAAGTAATAAATAATGAGTGTAATACCTAGATCTCTTCCAGGAATGGAAATTTCCACACATTTAGTTATAATTTGTCAAGAACTGTACACTAAAAGTGGCTTCATCTGATCGGCAACATCTTAGCAGTCGACTACCAGAGAGAAAGCCATTGTGTCTGATCTTAATTTAATTTCACTAAACAAAGACAAAAAACTGGTGGATCCATGATATGGGCTGTGAAGCTACGCTGGAAGATGCATATGAGAGGCATTTGTCTTTTTTCGTTCGATAGTAGGTATTCGGCGGAGCTTCTCGCGATTCGCGAGGCCTACCGCTTGCTCAACAATCTCCAAACATCCGGCCAAAATATTGCTATTCTTTCAGATAGCCAAGCTGCTATCAGAGCCATTGATGCGGTTACCATATCTTCAAAGCTGGTAGAGCAATGCCGGTTTGAAATTAATCAACTGAGTACCCACTCCACAATTACACTCATCTGGAACCCAGGTCATAGCAATTTCGAGGGCAATAAGCGTGCCGACGAGCTGGCCAGGAAAGGATCGGCCCTTAACAGTTCACTTGAAGAAAGAGTCGATATTCCGCTGGGCACTGTTAAGGGCTTTGTACATCTACACTTCCTCCAGCTTGCAAATCAAAGATGGAATGGCCTGTCCAGCTGTGTCATCTCAAGAAAGACCTGGCCCAATTACAATAAAACCAAGTCAAGAGAACTACTTGGCAAATCAAGACTAGATATTGCCAGAATCGTTGCCATTATTACGGGCCATTGGCCAGTAGGAGACCATACGGTCAAGCTTGGTATTCCTCACAACAACTTTTGCAGAAGCTGCAAAGACCTTAATGAGAAACAATCTCTACTTCACTTCCTCTGCAGGTGCCCGTCCCTGGCGAGAACCAGACACCGCTTTTTAGGCAAACTCTTCTTCATGGACCTCGCCGAGATAGCTGAGAAAAGGATTGGAGAACTGATCCTGTATCTAAACTCCACCGGCTGGATATAGCCATCCTAAACCATCAAATCAACAACCATGCACCAATAAGGTTTAAACGAGTTTCGTGGTTACAAAACGGCGCACTCTAGCGCTAATTGGGCTCTAAGGAGCCGCCACTTTACCTACCTAGGTATTCGGTGTAAAGTCGCACCCATTAGCAATCTTTATGCACCCTCTGACGAGAAAGAAATGCTCTTGAGTCTAGAGCTTTCCTTACAAAACGTCTTCTGGCTATGGACAAAAAAGATACTCGCATCCTAGTAGGTGTACTGCCAGGACATTGTAGACAGCAGACTCGGCATCGACTCTCCAGACTACTGCAGGAGCTGTCAGGATGCGGAAGTGTCCGCCAGTGTCCCAACCTCCAAAACTGCCGACTCCGACACACGGGAAACAGTCTGTTTTGGAGAACTGAGTGATCTAATAGAAGTACCAATAACGAGCATACTCCACTTCATTAAGAGTGGGTGGTTTGATAGACCACCAATATAGTACCCAAGGTTGGAACATCGCCCACAACATAAAGGGGAACACAATGGACCAGTAGGCCGCCGTGTACGCTCAGTCATTGGACTGGGCACTTCCCCCATAACCTAACCTAACCTAACCTAGAGCCTTCCTTAAGGAAGCATAACAGGTTGTAAGATGGTCTGTTTAAATGAAATAAATCTGTCAAAGTCGCCTTCTCAACCGGAAATGGAATTTATCTCTTGAAGAAGCTTTGACACAGTGATGACTTCAATCCTTTCGATCAATCCAAAGCCTCTTGGCTCAAAGAAATACAGCGAGGAAAAGAGAAGAAAAGGAATCAAAAAATGCATAACAATGCATCGAAATTCACATCCGCGATTGCGATGGCGGAAGTTCACAAACATGGCGTCGACTAGTTACCCCATCTTCCGTAGTCTCTTCGAACAACTTAGTCAAACGTTACGTCGGTTCGTTATGCTTAAGGAAAAAATCATGTACACGTCTGGGCAGGAAATTATTTTGCAAATTATTCTGTAAAAACGTTGACGAATCATCCCATCAAGAGGGCAAATAGGCATTACACCATCGCTTACCCAAAGCCTAATGGTAAATCGAATTGAAAAAATGGAAATTAAAGAACCAAAATTCCTCATTACACAGCGTGTCACGAACTCAGGAATGCCTCTTACGTAACCTCTATTACCCCTGCTTTCGTGTGTGATGTTCTGCTTCCTGACCTCCTTACGGGTGCTGCTCCTCTTCTCCTTTTTTCGTTTTAAATTGCCTTGTTTGCACCTCTTCTAAACTCAAAACACGAGTGAAGCAGGCGACACATTTATGACCATCTGCCAGTCATATCTTTTCAGTCAGCAATGCAATCAGTACCTGGTTATCACATACTTTTGTCGCGCCCGTAATAGAAAGTATCTATTGGATTTGTTTTCTTTTTCTTTATGGATTTTATGGTGCATCTTGACAATTATTGGTTCTTTCAACTCTGCTTCCGCCCCTGTTGGCATTCTATTCTTATTCTCCTCGAGATGGATTTGGATGGATGGTGGTGGTACCTCCATGTGGAATGCGGTAGTGTCGTACTTTTTTCCACAAAATAAATGGAGCAAATCGTCTCATTACAATATGGGGCATCAGCGTCATGGATAATGGCAAAAGCTGCTCCTACCTTTTCCGTATTCCACGTAAATCCGTACGTAGGTCTTTCTTTCCGTTTTCATTTTACTTTTATCGTTCGGATACACAGAATCTCATTCAGATATACACATGTGTGGCGTTGGAACGTCGTAAAAACAATACGATCTACTCGTAGTTGTTTTTGTTTCATGACTTCGTGATAAATTGTGAAGAAACTATTTAATTGCAGTCGTAAGTTCCTTCGAAAAAAAAATATACCCACTCGGCCGGTCTTCTCGAAACCAATTAGAATGTATCTTGGATTCTGAGGAATTTTTTTTTGATTTTTTTTCTTAATTAAATTTTAGAAAATTGTGTACTTTTTGAGCATGAGAATATGAATCATCGATGACTTGGTAAACCTAACCTCGACGCACCTAGATTTGTGTCAAGTTTCAAACCACGCAAAGTGTCTTAAGGTTAAGCACAGCAGTTTAATCTGTTTTATGCGTGGAAAATGGCCTTCAACGACAGTTGGTTGCCAAGAACCACGCGATTTAGTACTCGCAGACAGCAGACTACTAACTCAGTGTCAGAGAATGTCAGAGATATCATGGGCATTTCCAAAACACTAAGCAAAATCATATCAACCATCAACGCCTTCTTGAGGTGCTCACTGGATAGTTAATTCATACAACTGTCATGGACATTATTTACTTAGGTGGCGCTACTGGTCGGTGTGAACCTGAACCTCAAGCAACAAGCCTAATCGGAGAGGCTTGACTACCTTCAGCAGTGCACTCTAACTTCGTTGAAGTCTCCCTCTATACATACATGTGCACGTCACCATAGGCCCCGCGTGATAGATTCGATAGATCTTAGGGCCAGATCATTGGGATCCAGTTCGTCTTTTCGTTCCACAAGCGACACATTATCAAATGTTTCCTTTGCAGTATTCCATTTGATTTAAAATTCTATCACGAGTTACAGGTATGACTCACTCGCAGCCAAAACCAAATGAAAGAAACAGCAAAATGTGACGCCAATAACTGACATTCAGAGGTCGTTGAGTTCCAAAATGATCTTTCAGCATAAATTATTCGAAGAAACAGAAGGAAAGAAGCAAAATTGCGTTGATAATGTAAAATTCTAGACATCACTTACGAAATACTGTCACGTGAAAGGTCTAAATTGCTCTGCATAGTTAGGCGGCAGACACATTTCGTGATTTATTATTAGTCATCAACCTGGTGAGTGTGGACGCACCCTTTTACCGAAGAGTAAAGTGTGAACAAATGCAGAGGGACTTGGTTTTAAAGCTTCGACAGGAAAGTATTCAGGGCGCGTTTGACAACGCAACTTTTGACAGTTCTACTCAGATCATTAAGTCATTCTTTTTAGAGATTGTCTGATCCAAATATCAGATGACAAGATGGATAAAGTCGACAGATCGGGTACTGGAAACATATTTTCAGTTAGCCCTCTCAAAACTAATGATAAAAGAAGGCTGAAGCCAAATTCTGCGTGAGTTTTACTGTGTACCCTAAAAATGAGTAAACAGATTTGTACACAGTAAAACTCACGCTTGCGGAATTGGGCTCCTGGACTCTATCAGATCTTTCTCACCTACGGGCCACTGGTTTGGTGGCCCGCGTTGGGTAAAAGTCACAACTTTACGAAACTCAAAAGGCTCCAATGGACATCGAGTATTCCCATCACGGGCGCATCGGTGTCAAGCTCAACGGATGTCCTTACTGTGTTTTTGCATCATCTGCCTCTCGGCTTACACACAAAAAATACCACAATATGCAGCCCAGTCTGACTCAAAGAATATGGATGCTGGACTGCAAGAAAGATGAAACGGTGTAAGACTTCGACAAGGTCATCTACACTGATGGATCACAAAGATGAACTGCGGTCTGGGTGCCGGTGTTTACTCGGAATCATTGAAAACATCAAGATCATACCGCTTTCTAAGCAGGTCGGACCACAAATCTCTGGCACTAGCAACCATTTTTTGACGACCTCAACGACCTTAACGACTTCTCGAGTAAAGGGTCACGAGATCTAATGCGTTTTATTAACTCCTCAGATTGGATTTAGGCACTCCCGGCTGTCTCACCCACCACATCATACGTCATCAACCAGGTCAGGCGATCGTGGTAACCAAAAGGCACATCTTAGTGCTAATTGGGTTCTGTGGAACCGCCAGGTGGTTAGCCTCCCTACCTATCAGATCTCAAAGGAGTCAAATTTAGCTAGAAAACTGCACATTCTCAGCTGGACAAAAACGTTCGCAAGCATATTTGACTCATCTTCCTTTAATGCCTTTAAACTTTAGTCTCTCTTAAGTCTCAGGGCTCTACAACCTCGTACCTCAAATACTGACTTTCCATGTTCATTTATCAGACCTATAGATGGGTTTAGCGGTCAATAAGGGCAAGACGAAGTATATGCTGTCAACAAGAAAGGACACTCAACACCGAAATCTCGGACAGAACCTCACTATAGACAGTTATGACTTTGAGGCAGTTAAGGACTTTGTCTATCTAGGCTCCGCTATAAATTCAGACGACGACACTGGCGCTGAGATAAAATGAAGAACTCTTGGCAATCGCTGCTTCTTTGGGATTAAAAGACAATTGAGTAGCAATCATCCCAGTCGTGCTCTACGGTGCAGAGGCATTGACTCTGTCAAAAGCGAATCATGTTGCTCTCAGCTGATTCGAGGGGAAAATGCTTTGGGTGCTTTTCGGCCCCGTCTGCATAGACGGTGAATGGAGGAGGAGTTACAATGACAAACTGCGACATCAGAAGAGTGAAGGGCCAACGACTGAGGTGGCTGGGTTATGAAGAGCACCCTACCTATGTATCTACCTCTCTGCGGTTGCTGTATTTTTAGTTTTGTGGCATTTTCCGGAGCCAGGCCCCACGAATGCACTAAATGTTAGCACTCATGGCTGGGGATGGTGGGGAGCTATAGTCTTGTTTTGTGTCCGCTTTCAAGATAGCAAGAAGCTTATCAAAATTTTCTTGCAACTTTTTATCGAACCGGAAAGGCGACTCATACTTTGGTTCGCACGACAACTTACATGTCTTCTAAATGTTTGCTGTACACCAGAGATATCCCCATTACTTTTCAGACAAACAACGGATGCATACCCAAGAGTAAGAAAAATGCAAATAGAAATAGATAAGCAGCAGTCTGTGGAAGATAAATCACACATTTACTAATTAGGTGGTAATTAACCTGACGTGACTTTCTACGTTGACTGCTCAAGAACGTTGACTACCTTTCCGTTCGGCTTGAAGAACCAGGTAAATGTCGGTGTGCAACGCGCTTGCCTTCAAATATCAACAGAGTAATCAATCGTTGCATAGTCTCGTCTCAGTTCAGCCATGTTCTCAACCCGAAAAGTTAGCTGGTGAAGCATTTTTTTGTTTTTGCTTTTTGTTTTTTCCTGGAACTCAACGACCCCAAAAAGTTTTCAGTCATGGTCATGGCTATTTGCTTTTGTTGTTACAGTTTTTATTGCTTTGCTTGTCTTTTAGTCGTGAGTACAGTTTGTGAGACAACATTTGAAAAGGGCAGCCAACTGGTTACTTTTGGGAGCCTAATGCAAGTGGGACAGTTCTACTGTTTTCGGCAGTCTATCGAACCGATGCACATTGGTTTTTAGTGTTTGAAGTTGAGTGTGGAATTGTTCGGTCATCTCTATAAAAGACAGGCGACAATCTAGAGCAATTTTTGTGGTAAGTGAGAACGTTTCCAAGGACTTAATTCGACTCTAGAGAACCTTAGCATTCATCATTACTTTTGTGTCCTTAGCCACTGGGGCGTCTTTCAAGCTGAAGTTTTAGCTATACAAAATCATGTGCAAACTGTGAACAGATCAGAACCCTGCCATTATCGCCAAGCTAAGCCCTTACATTAAAAAAATTCAAAAGATTCCAGGAGGAGACTTAGACTTTACAACGCTTCTGGTATTACAATAGGGCTAGAGTAAGTGTGACTCTCTAAAGGACCACTCCAAAGTTACTGACTGGAAAGCTATCTGATGATTTTGAAAGAGAGCACAAATTATGTCTGTAACCCTGACGAACTTGGCATCGAAGCTAAGTTGTCAATCTTTAATTCAGTGTTTGTTCCGACCCTCACCTATGGTCATGAGGTTTGGGTAATGACCGAAAGAATAAGTTCGCGGATACAAGCTGCCGGTATGAGATTTCTTCGTTGTATTGCTGGGGTGACTCGTCGAGATCGGGTTAGGAACACCAGAATACGCGAGGCACTCAATGTCGAGCAGCTACTTCGATCCATACTTCGATGGTTTGGACACGTTAAGCGCATGTCCCCAACTCGGTTTCCACGACGTGCCATGCAATCCGTGCCATCAGGTAGGCGTCCCCTGGGTAGGCCCAGGATGAGATGCCTGGACCAACTCCGATATCTCATCTCTACTCGTATGGGGATAGCCCCTGATGATTTAGAGTCGATGGCGGAAGATCGGGAAACGTGGAGAGTCCACTTAAGTTCTCTTAACCCGTGACCCTCATAGTGGATAAGCGGGCCATTGGAAAATGATGATGATGATGATGACGAAGAAGGGTGTACTACAAACTCAATTGTGTGTGGCACGATTCACCAGGATGCAGGCAGACTAAACGAATGCTCCCGAAAGTCTGTGATAAATCAGCCGCGTTATTGCTGTCACTCAGCAACAGAGACTTTAGACAACTTATTGGCGTTCAAACGGGACACTTCGCTTTTGCCAAACATCTTAGTGTGGTAAGCTTAAGTGATACCACAGTTGCGACGCCTGTGGAGAGTGCGACGATAGTTAGGATCATTTCCTGTGCGAAGCAATCAGGTGGCAGATTTTCGGTGATGATATGGTGAGTGCTGATAAATACTGTAAACTCCTCATCATAGAAGCGCCAGTGGAAAGCAGGATGCGTCTGAGTGCTCCAGTGGCGCAGTATCAGCACTTACCACATCAGCTTTCTCCGAAAGTTGAGAAAATTCCTGTAAAATGGGTAAATACTGGGTCCTGCTTTCTGGTAGTACAATGGACCAATTGCGTCTGAGTGCTCCAGTATAGCATTTCCAAAACCTGACAAAGAAAGTTAGGAAGTGGTTAATCTAGATCTAGAAGGCCTTGGTGCATCTCTTTTCGGTTGGGCAATCATTTTTCTTCAAAATCTTAATGTGCGAACAATGCACTATGTAAAAATGGCCAGAGCCAGATTCGTTAATGGACAAATGAAAAATCTTTAACCAGAAATCCCCCGAAGCTTTCAAAAAAAAATCGATGTGACAGCCCGCGAAAAATCTTGGGATTTCTGGCCCATGTCGTATTTCCCCCATAAGCCAACCCCCGAATATCCGTTTTCCAAACCACTCACCTCTTCAACGTGACACTCTTGGTGCCACCCATCTTGCTGAGTTTGACTTTCTTCAGTTGCTTGCGTCTATCACCGTCACTCGTTCCGCCCGTTTCTGTGTCCTCATCACAGGTGTCTGCGATCTCTTCCTCCTCAATGCAACTATGGCAGCTGTCGCTGGCCCCCTTCAGACTACTGCCAATGTTATTGTTATTCCCATTACTGTTACTTCTCATCGCAGTCCTATTATTACTATTGTGATTACTGCCATGCAAACAAATCGCACTGTCTATCGTTGACGTGGAGCTCGCTCCAGCTTTGCCATTCACGCAAATCTTCTCGCTGGCATCCAGCAGTTTTGTGTTCTCATCGCAGTTGTCAATGCTGTGGCATCCGTCATCGTCATTGTCATCGCTGGTGTTCATTGTGTTGTTTTCAATTATCGCAGATAGCAGGGCGGCATTACCGCTCTGATTCAGTTTGTTGCTTAAATTCAAACTCAAGTTTAGGTTTCGTGCCGCTCCCCCTGGCTGTGGGGGACTGGTGGGCGATGCCGCTCCCGAGGATCCCTTGACAATGGGAACAGGTGTCTGTTGGATCTGTTGAAGGTGGCCGCGAACGGAGGAAGTTGGTGGAGACACTGCCATAATGGTGGTCGTTGTTGTCGTCGCTGATGATTTCTCTTCTACAGGTAGCATATAAGAGAGCATAGTGAACGAAACGCCTCTATCAAATATCTTCAGGATAATGTACCACGCGATTCGAGTATACGAGTGTAGTAACAAAAATTTTTTCTCAATTTCAAGCAAAAAAAAACAAAAAACAGGCAAAAATTTAACAAAGGAATCGACGAGGTGGACTCTAGGACTCTAGGTATCTTTCACTATCACTTGTGTCTGCGGACACTTTTTCTCACATCTTAGCACGGGTTTACGTACGTATACGCAATATTTTGCTCGAAAGATACATCAGGACTCAAGAGATAAGAACTATAGGTTGACTTTTAGTTGAGAAACGCGAATGAAGAGCTATGTAACCGTTTGGGGAAAAAAAAAATTTGCACGAGATACTTTTTCACAATTGATTCTGAATACACATATTGATTTTTTTCTCCCGTTTTTGTATCTTTTAATCGAATTAAGCACTCACTATCGTAGGAACTGCAGTGCCACGGGGTGGCTGCACCTTTAGTTATCACTATTCGCGGAGGGAAAAACAGAGAAAAACATTATTTACAACAGGGGGATGCACAGCAAACTGCAAACTGCGACGTGTATCTCACAGACAAGGTGTCAGATAGTTAAGCACCGTGTGGGTAGGTAGTTCCAAATCGCAATGACATTTGGAACGACGACGGCGAACTCTGGTCAAATAATCGAAGCACTAATATTTGCAGTGAAAAACTGAAAGAAAAACCCAATTCGCGTCACGACGAACGAAAGCGTATGCAGTGAATAAAATTTAATTTTTTTTTTTTCTTGTATCTCGAACTTGGTTGGTGTACGGTGTACCGAACTGTGCGCCGTTTTGCCGTGGATCACCCTCGATATAGTTTTGTATGCGGCGAATAGATTTGACGCGGCGCACCACACCGGAATTCAGTTTATTCGTTTTGCTTCCTCTGCTGCTGCTCTGGTGTGGTGTGGAAGAGAGCGGAGATCCATCGGTGGGTAGTGTGGTAGAGATGGGTCTCTTTTACTCGCAAAGTGCGGCAAGGGTTCATGGCTCTCTCGGTGTCGCCCCTGCAATTGATGGTGGACGGATGCACCAACACACCCACACCGGTGGTAGTGTTCCCTCTCTCCTCGCTCAAATCACGTTTTGCGTTGCCTTTTTGGCTGCCTAGTGCCTAACCCACCGCTCTCGGTGTGCCCTGCCTGTGGTTACTCACACATGTGTACATGCCACATGAAATTAGTTGAAGCGGCGAGCGATGTATCTCTGTTTGCATAACGAAGCGAAATACTATTCCGCGGATGTTACGTCTCTGGACGGCGATTCAATTGATTTGCTTGGCGGAGATGTTGGAGGTGGGCACTGGTGTTAGAAGTGTGAGTATGTGAGTACTCGGGAGCGAATACGTATTAATTAACGAAAAAGTGAGAAAAATCACTTTTTGTTTGTCGCATGCGCAGTGTGAGCGCTCACACCGTAACAGCGCAGAGTATCTGTGTTTTCAAAGGCGAAACTTCCTATTGCGTTTCAACTTAAAAACATGAAAACAACAGCAGAGGGTTTCTCTTCATCGGATTAGGTCGAAAGAGACTGGGTTAGAGGGGATTAGGCTTGGTTCTCTTTTGAAATTTGTATCGAAGGGAATGCCTAGCTGTTAGCTGTTACAGTCGCGCATAGAAACTTTGTTTTAGAAAAATTATTGCAACGTCGTACTCGTTGTTCATTCGTGCAAAAAACGTAACGCACATGAATAGTTGTGATGAGCTAGGCCTTGTCCTATTGCAGGCTGTCGCGCCAGCTATTTTTGTTTTAAGAAAAAGGGGAAGAGATACCTTTGTCCTATCAGAGAAAATTAAGGTCAAACCCTTAGAAAACAGCTCCACTAGTACAGCACGTCCCAGCACAGGTTTCCTGGTAAAGAAAACGGAGTCGGGCATTAACACCGACTTCGAATATGCAGGACCACTCAAAAACAAGCCACTGGTTCTCTTCTCAAAGTAGGTAGTACCGGCAAACCACTTTAAGTGCGGCAACGCTGACAAGACTAAAAGATGCCACCAACGACAAACTAGCCCTAGGTTGGAAGATACATAAATGGATGGCATTTACTTTAGACTGTACTATCTGTAGTTTACAAAATTGAGCAGGCGCATGGCTCCTAAACTCAGCCGAAAAACCGGGAACAGGGAAGCGGGTAGAATTAGGGGAAAATAGAATTCCAAAGGTGCAAAAGGTCTCAATCTTTCTGCGCAGAAGCGCACAACTAAACCTGAAAAATGTTCTTGATTTGTATTATCGAGGCACAAAATGAAGGATTAAATAGACATCTCTGAATAGTAATGGATTGTCAAGAGAGGACAAGGACAGATGATCACAATCCTCATCGACTGTAGAACAGCGCAGAACATAACCAAAGAAGGCTATAGTATCAGTTACAGATTCGGGAAAGTCCTGGTATCAGGGCTAAGAAAAAAACAGGAAATGCCTAAGAGGAATAAATGTTGTTATTTACCTCCCAATCTTAGTAAGCACCAATGGATGTTAAAATGCGTATTGACGACGCACAAACTAACATCAACCACGTCAAGGCGACATTAGCCGTCTTTTTATTCAAACAAGATCTTGGCTTTGTACTGATTCAAGAACCATGGTACAACGGGGGTTAAATAAGAGGACTGTTGAGTAAGGATGCGAAAGTAATTTGGTACAACAGAAAGGCCCCTCCTAGGACATTTTTAAAAATATAAACTTTACTTGCCTTTAAGACAGGACCGCAAAAAATCATGCCTTATTTCCTTGGAACAATAAGGAGCAGTCTAGCTCTTGTGTGCATACCGAAAACTTGAAGAAGAGCTCACCGAAATGCTTCAGACCATTAGCCTCACCTCATTCACACTAAAAACAATGGAAAAGGTCAAAGATTCTTCAGCACAGAGAATACCTCTACTATAGCGCTGGAGAAGATAGAGGAACCCTCTACTAGGTGGCAATTCATATATGAGGAGGAGGAAATTTGGTAGCCCATAAATTGACAAAAAATGGACGAGAGACACCATTTGATCAACCAAAACCATTCTGCAGGCTGGAACTGAATTCAAGGGGAATAATGCAAGAGGAGAACATTAGGAGAAGAACTCCCAGGAATAGCGCAGATGAAAGAACATCTCAGATATTATAACCGAAGGACCTGCGCCTTTAAACGAGCTTTCTAATGATCTCAGAAAACTGACAATAGAATGGAGATTCTGCAGTGACACCGAGAAGATTCCATCACACCTGCTTAAGGACTGTGGAATACTGATCCACAAAAGAAGAACACACTTGGAAGCATACCAGTTCTTAAATACAGAACTCCCGTCGTTGCACATTATACAGATATTCTGAATACTGAGAGCAATTGGATTGAAGACGCTGTAGTTGGAGAATCTCATCGACTTACGTGGGAATAAGCACAACAGATCTGTTAAAGTCGCAGAGCATATAAACAATGAAGGTACAAATGATTCTTTGATTCAAAACTTCGTTAAGTGCTTATGATGGACAACTCTATTCTAAAAGGGTTAAGCTGAATCTTAGAATTGGAATAACCTCCGACTACTTCCGAAAAGACCTTCAGTTGACTTGCAGAGGCCATCGCAGAATTCCCAATTAACCATCGCCACAGCAGTTCCATATTCAGCGAAAGGGATTAGAAGAGGACAAAGAGAGTCTAGGATTTCTTGGCAATCTTTGAACTGGAAGTAAGTAGGTGGATCTCACAGTGAAAAATTTGGCCACGCCTCCTTTCTGAATAGTTTCAAAATCTCCTAGGACTAGGTCATGCCCAAATGGAATTTTCGCAAAAACTTCGAAGTAACCATCCCCTCCAGGTCATTCTGGGAGGAGGATGGATTCCTACTTCAACACCGATGGATCAAAAACCAACGAAGGGTAGGTGGAGGTGTTTTCTCTCATAGGCTCAATCTTAACCTCTCTTCCCGTCTTCCAAATACTATACTGGCGTGTTCCAAGCTGAACAAAATGATATCCGTCCCAGATATACGTATCTTTTCGGACAGCCAAGCAGCAATCTAGTCCTTGGAATCATTTCGTATAAATTCGCTGTACTGCCGTTTGTCTCTCGGAGAGATGGCAGAGCAGTTCAATAATTACCTTTTTTGGGTGCCGGCACATAGGGATATTCCAGGAAACTGTAAAGCTGATGAACCCGCCAGATATGAATTATGGTACCTTGGGCATACCCATTGCTACACGTAAACTCAAAATTAAGCAAGATACTCACGAAAGGACAAATCTTAGGTGGATTTTGTCTAGCAACAAAATAGATTTGGCCCAAGCTGGATTTGAAACGCTCCAAGGATTTGATTTACCTTAAGAGATTGCATATCAGCGCTACTATAAGTGTGATTACTGGATGCTGTCTAATAGGCAAGCATGCAACAAGGTTTGGCGTCTTCTTAAATGATTTCTGCAGAAACTGTATGGACGAGGACGATGAGGAAACCGCCCTCCAATTTCTTTGTATCTGCCCAGTTCTTTCCCACTTCATTTAGGTGCCTTCTTTTTCAATAATATAGGCGATCTGACCAATTAGAAGCCTCCTTTGCTTCATCAGAAGCTCCAACTGGTTTGACGAGTAGGCAAAGGACATTTTTCAATATCCTTGTGGTATCACAATGGACATATCATTGGTCCAAGTGTGTTGGCTTAAGCTGGCAGCCACTTTAACCTAACTTTCGACTGAAAGATTAACTCCTAACCTTCGTAACCGACGATGAAATAGGCTACTCAATGGT
The DNA here is from genome assembly GCA_917880715.2 of Matsumyia berberina. Taxonomy (NCBI): domain Eukaryota; kingdom Metazoa; phylum Arthropoda; class Insecta; order Diptera; family Syrphidae; genus Matsumyia; species Matsumyia berberina. The sequence goes on from OU862871.1 coordinate 98,905,547, forward strand.
GTTTGGCTAACTCACTTATGATGGCGCTACAATTCGACGCGAACCAGGGGTGCAACCATTGTGTTTATCAAAGGCTATGCAGAATCTTGAAAAAGTCTTAACTAACTGACTTTTCGCAGTGGAATTCCATTCTCCATCTTTGTTTCCACATCCCCCTCCACCAATCATTATGGACTAAGAACATTGAACTTCCTTTCTCTCCGTCCACTTGAATGAACCAGTCGTTAGAGGTGGAATGTACTTACGTCTAATTATCGCCGCAATTTCTTGACAATTGCTTCCATGTAATTTCGCTCCTTGCTTCCGGAAATCGCCTAACGACTGCTTCCCATTATCTTCCATTAGCCCACCTACAATTTGGCAAACAACACATAAATAGCACATCGGTCAACTTATACCAATACCTCGAGGTAATTACATCGCATTATCTTTGGCCAAAGACAGTCCGACAATCTTCCAAATCTAGCTGATGAGACTTGTCCACGTAATTGACTCGGAAAGAATTAGAGTGCGCTGCTCATGCCAGCACAACGAATGGATTCCTGAACGACGTATCGAATTCCAGATAGACAGTTCCAATATCAGCAGTCCCTTTCTGTTTCGAATGTCGATGCATACCGGTGGTGCCCTTTCTAGAAATTGCGGATTCGGCTGGCTGCAAGATTGATTTTCATTTTCTCCTCTTTGTTCATCTGTCAATCGAGAAATCACTTGCGGATGGATATCTGTGCGATCGTTGATCTTAACGCCAACGACAGATAGAATACTGATACTGTTACCAGGTATTGCATTGCCATCCTACAGGTTTTCCATTTCCACATACACTTATGAGCGGATAAACGTTGCGTCGGTTGCTCTATCGGCAATCTGCAATTGACTACTGATGCTGGATTTCCTCTAGAAGTTAACTGATCTTGTGTGAATGGCATGGAGTTCTCGACTCATGGATTAGTGCAACGGATTAATTATCTATCGGCTGTCGGAGGTTTTTTGATATTTGATTCTCCTCGCGTACACGGTTGCAACAATGTCGACGTCATTACGAGTGCGACACAAGAGTTGCGTTCCACTTTTATGCCGGAAGTGTTGAATACACAGCGGGCAGTCGGACGTAGATTAAGATTGATTGGAGCGTGGTAAACGGATACGTTAGTTCATGATTGGAACAGGATAAACCAGAGAGCATCTACATATGGATGGAGAAATGAAAAATGTGGATTAGTATCTCGGTTTTACCGAAAGTTATGTCTTAAGCTAGTCCAGAGCAACGAGCAATCTGTCAATAACATTCGAGGAAAGCGATATTTCAAAAGAGAAGACGACATTCAAAGGAGCAACGAGTGACCAGTAAAGATCTCTCAAGGATACCACACAGTTCAAAAAGAAAGAAGACATTCAACAGTGAAGCGTCAAAACAGATTTAGAGAAATCAAGAAATGTCTTGGAGAAAAAACTACCATGCGTGTTTAACAGCGTCTGGGTCTAATCTAGAGACCACTTACAATGAATGTCCTGGAAGTATGCGGTAGAACTTGCAATTTTTTTAGATTCCTTCGTCGCTGTATTCCAAGGGTATTCGAAGCAGAAGCAGAAATTGAAGCTAAATTTGAAGATCAAATCTGGTCAGGAAATGCGTTTCAACCAGCTTTGTTTCAATACAGGGGCACGAAGGTGTCACGGGGATCGAGAAAGCTGACAAACTGGCACGCGATAGATTGAACTGCTGAAAACACTAGAGGAGTTACTGAGGCTCGAACTTAGACAGCTCGCACAGCATTCCAACACACTAATCACTGAGCCAGGGAGTTGCATTAGAACAGCAAGCGACGAGAGGATGCGAAGGGACTTTGAAGATCACCGGGCAAATTTCTCGACGTACAAACGTTTGGTTGCCGTGGCTCAGTGGTTAGTGTGTTGAACTGCTGTGCGAGCGGTGAAGGTTCAAGCCCCAGCCATATCCACAGAACATTCCAGACTTTGCCTCATCCCGAGCTGTCACACCAGCTTACAAACTGATTGGATCACTCGTAAAAAACTTAAACTACATTCCCGTCAAAAAAGTTCTTGGTTCAGGACGCATAGATAGGCTGAAGAAAAAGAATATCTCGAACACTGACTAAGTCACTGCCCAGCTTTCGTGAGAATGTCATAGAAGACTCAGGAATTTCAGCGGATACCAAATCTAAGGCATCGCGAGGATAAAGGAAGCTGTGACATGCTGGTTTTTCTAAACAAATAAATTCGCCGGAACACTCATAGATAAGTGTCAATTCCATTATTGTTCCCACTTTCTGAGATTCCTCCCAATTTATACCCCTGATGTGAAAAAAGGAAGCACAACAGGCCCGATTTATGCCTTTGTAACTGAAGAACATCAACAGTACCATACCACAACACTAACACTGCAAAAAGATTCATTGTCGTCAAGAAACTCTAAGCATTGTGCATTGATGGCAGTGCTTCCCAACAGAGTGGAACCAGGAATCGATCCTCAAACAACCAAAGGAGAGAAATCGAATGGAATGTTGAGAAAATGGCGAAGTATTTGTGCTCATCCGACATTAGCTGAATGAAGATAATTCTGGACAGTATCAGCGAATCTTTAGAATAAACTGTTGAAATCCACCCCTGCTGGCTTGCAATAAGGATGCTCCTGCATCGACTACATAATTCATTGAGTAAAGATCTCGGCTTCATCTGCATTTTATCGACTTCAAGAAGACTTTCGCCAGCCTAAATCGAGATTTAATTTGGTTGGCCTTGCGCAGGACGGGCATTCCGGTGAAAATCATACGGTGGTGCGAGGTGTCGCGTTCAAAACAATAGAAGGATGTTAGAGGATTTCAAATATCAAATCGGGGTGTGACAGGTTTGCACAGTTTCACCACTGTTATTGGGATTTGTCAGTGATGATATCCTAGCAGATTTACAGGAAGTCGATGACACTTTGTTTGAAACATTTGGACTAAGCTAAGGATAGCCGCCTTCTTTCTTACAAGATTATGGACTTACATATGTATATCAAATGGCTTACAGTGAAAACAAAGGCCCGGAGCCTTTGAAACTCAAACGCTCGATTAAACATTGCTAGACATGAAGTCGAGAAAGTCAAATGATTTTCAGGAAGCATGGTCTCGGACGACAGTGGTATTTAATTCGATGCGGGCAGAAGAAACTTTCAAAATAAAATAATCAGTACAAACAGCCGATGTATAGGGGAACGGGTCAGGAACCAAAAAACATCGGCATATAACATTGAAAATGGTTTTGGATTAAACAACTTTTTAAGGAGTTCCCTTGAACAATAGGCCATTCAGTGAAATCGATTTACCAAGTTATTGAAGATGCTGAGTGATTGTAAGCAGACGGTTGAAACGCATAATCAGCTCCGAAACTAATGGGAATTTCGCAGGCATTTCCTTTACCTCATTTATTATATTAGGCTATGAGCCTTAAACGGAATCGTTTGTTTTTGTTCACTGCCTTGGTTAAATAGAAATTGTGTTAAAATTAGCCGAAAATACCTTAGCAAACTATCAAACCAATTTTTTATTAATCTATTACGTTCTTCACAATACCTCTTCTATTACCACACAAAACACCCAATTCGAGTTTCGACTCTCGATTTCAATTTGTTTTGTCGACCATCTCACTCACACTCAGCGAATACCATTTAATTTTTGTATCTTTTCTTTCTTTTTCCCCAACCAGCCTATCCCACTTTCATCTTTTGTCTAACTGACATTTATATTTTGACATACGTTGACTGAGTACAAGAAAAATATTCACTCAAAGAAGTTGGTTACACATTGCGGGAATAATTGTTGAAGAAAATTTGTTTTTCCACTTAAATTATAAATAAAATATAAGGTAAGTTTGAAAAATCATTTAAAAGAAAATAATTGTGTCTGTGCCCGACAAAGGATTGCTTTTATTCCTTGCCCTAATCGATCGGAGAAAAGAAGGTGCGGACGACGATTCAGCCAATGATTCATGTTTTATCTTATGTGACAAGAAAATGTAAATTAAATCAATCCCAATGAATAATATGTGAAATTCCTTAATTAAACACATAAGATGGGGTACAATTAATAAAGAAATTCAATTGCGAAACGCCAACATCTGTCGATTGCGGTCAATTCAATTCGATTGCACTGCAAAGAAGCTTTTGTAAGTTTTTGCCTTTTATGGGCAGAAAACTTTGAATCTCGACTTGATATCCATCTAAATATGGCCTTTTCAGCAGATACTAACCAAAACAACCAATAAATCGTTGCAATTTGGTAAAGAAACTCTCGCCGAATGCGAAAATGTTTTACCTCTGAGTCATCATCGTTTTCGTCGTCGTCGTCGTCGTCGTCGTCGTCGTTGCAGCTTCGGCCGAAATACCACCGAATAAAAAGTAATTCAGCGAAATTGCTTCAAAAGAAGTTGGTAAATACATTTCGGAAGGTTTTCCTACAATTTTTTAGGGTGTGTGTTTCATTTAGATTGATTTAGTGTATGTGCTGTGATATCATGTAGACGAGGGGCTCTGTACGAATTAATTTACTTATCTCCGACTGTGTACACTCTTTTATTATCTTGTGTCTTCGCAGAAGGCATTGCCTTCGTTTTTTTTGTTCCAACGAAATGAGTCACTGAAGATGATTGTCAACAATGACCTAAAAATCAGAAATAAGTTGGAATGAAACTGTTTTGGGTATTCAAAGTGATTCTGAGTGGTAAAATAATGGAGTTCAGTTGAAGTTTCACAACTTGAATCTATTAAGCGAGGCTAATTCGCTGTAAATGGTGGATCAGCAAGGGTACCTTTGCTGCTAGGTATCTGGAGTACCCACGATTCCATGCTAGTTTTAAGAATATTGTGACTTAGGCATGTTTTTCATTTGATCCTTGCACCACAAGGTCCTATACTATGAACATTTGCTCTATGATTATCATTTCGTAGGAGGGGCATGTTCCACTGCGACCTAGTGGTTTATCGTGCCTCATACTGATATATTTGAGAAGTTTTTTCCGTCACAATACCTCCCACCGCATCTTTTCAGAATAATTTTTAGGAGTCTCATACTCTACTAAGCCCCGTCGTCGATGGTTGACCCTAGAGCACTCTTTCCAGTTCAGTTTCCCTTACAAGTTTGAGAGGGAGGAGCGGGTCTCACTAGACTCATTGCCGAGTCTGCCAAATGTCTTGTTTTTTTTCCTTGAGTCTGCGAGGCCTTTCACAACAGCCTCGCTTAGCTTCATCACTGTTTTGACAAATGGATCGGACTAATTACAAACGATACTACGAGGATAACCTGACATGGACATATGAGCCTGGAATCATCACTTTTCCACTGCGACGACTCGTAGTCGTGCAATTTCAGTGTCATGTCTCTTCCGTAAATATAAAATAGAAGAACACAAGCATAGTTTCCAAAGCCACAATGGAAGCGATTTGTTGACCCTGTTGTGTAGGTGCATACCGCTCCTTTGTTAAGGACGTTGGCGTAGCTAATTTTGTCAAGTGCTCTCCACCAAAATATGATGCCAAACGTCACTGCCAGTGTATTACTTGAGGACGAATTCTCCTTCCCCATGTGGTGGCAGCTGTCCTGACGGTTTGACATCAAGTTCGAATAAAATTATCCCTTCAGGTGCTAAAACTGTTCCCAACAGCAGTATCAGTCCGCGTTGTCATCATGTCTTTTCCATCTTTCCCCAAAGCCTGTATCAAATTTGTCAACTTTCTTTCTCTTCAGGAAAATGTCTTCCCGTAAAACTGCCGGACGTCGTGCTACGACCAAAAAACGCGCACAACGTGCCACTTCAAATGTGTTCGCCATGTTCGATCAGGCTCAGATTGCCGAGTTCAAGGAGGCATTCAACATGATCGATCAAAATCGCGATGGATTCGTCGAGAAGGAGGATTTGCATGATATGCTTGCGTCGTTGGGCAAAAATCCCACCGATGAGTACCTGGAGGCAATGATGAACGAAGCACCGGGACCAATCAATTTCACCATGTTCCTGACTTTGTTCGGCGAACGTTTACAGGGAACCGATCCCGAGGATGTCATCAAGAATGCCTTTGGGTGCTTCGACGAGGAGAACAATGGTGTCCTGCCAGAAGACCGCCTTCGAGAGTTGCTGACCACTATGGGCGATCGATTCACAGATGAAGACGTTAGTTAACATTTTTCCTTACATGCAATAATTTTTAAAAAAAAATCTTTGTCTCATGCCCTCTAGGTTGATGAAATGTACCGCGAAGCACCAATCAAGAATGGTCTGTTTGACTACCTCGAATTTACAAGAATTTTGAAGCACGGCGCCAAAGATAAGGATGAGCAATAACTCCATTCCACTGTGTATACTGTATACTTTTTTTAAGCCAGCTACTTCTTGCTGTTGTTGGACGAATATTGGTTATTAAAAACAAATTGCATTTTATTTACTTAATTTCAGAATCATTTAATTATGTTTAAATATGTGGTGATCTTTCCTTTGCTTGTTACTCTCAGAAACAAAGTATTTGCACGTAGTAAAACGAAAGGGGATGTTAATCGGGTGGTGCAACTTCAGACACACGGTAACACTATCGTTAAGATTAACACAATTTTTTTCCACAAGTATTATTGTATGCGGATTTGTATTGGTCCTCCTTAAACTAAACAACTAACCTTTATTTATGTCCTCCTTATGTTTTGTCAAATATTTCCATTTTTACATGAAATAAATTTCATTTATATACCTTTTATACGAATCGACATGGTGTGTTGTGATTCATTGGTAACCTTAAGCAGTTGCTGTTGCTCGTTTGAAAATATTACAAAGGTTGTTGGGTCAAGTCATTAAGTCGAAACTTCTTTGCCTCCAACTTATATAAACATTTCAAAGATTGGCTATACAACTAATGGACTGCATGGAAGCCACTGATGATCAAGTTTCGACGGTAAAAGCGGTTATGGATGTAATACCCAGCATCCCATCGGTTGTGGACCGACTTATTGGCGAAAATTAAACCCCAGATTGACACTGCGGATGTACACAGCCATAGGAAGACTAATCATTAGATATGCAGCACCACAACAAATGGAATCGGGCAATGTAATCATTGAGTTTAGAGTTTTTAGACTACAGTCCGCGAAAGGGTGCTTTGAACACCTGAATGTAAGGGGAAGAAGGCTCATCCGGTATATAAGTCGAGGAAATGTTTCTAATTTTTTTTTAGCGAGCGAGCCCCCCCCCTTTCTCCAACTTAGTATTGAATTGACTAGTGGGCGAAAGCTACGAAAAGTGGGCTCGCCACCCTTGCTAAAAAAAAAACTATGGACACATCATCGACTCATACACCAGACAGTCTTCGGGCTCGCATGCAGGTGCTCAGGGTGACGCTACGCGGCCTGTAGTTCAGTGAACTCTAAAATCATTATTTACATTGCCCGGGGATTAAGAATAATGCTAGCATTAATTAATTTGCCCATAGCAGTAGCAAAAAATAAAGGAGATATCTTCACGGACCATCCTCAACAAACATCAAAGACTGCTTATGTATGCCTAACGAGTCCCAGAAAAATTGCTCACTGCAGCGTTGGATGTTATCTTTGACCCCCACCCTCTTCATCTTATTAAAAAAAAGCAGTGGTCAAAGATTACATGCTCCTCACTAGAGATGAAACAAACTCTAGATTAAATTGTCCAGAGATTGCACAAGAAATCAACAAAAACGAACTGAAATAACCCTCAGACAAATCCCTGGTAAAATAGAACTTTATGGTTATATATTCAGATCGCAATAACTGGGGACAGAACAAATCTACATTTGCTACTAATTCTAACTCTTGCCAATCGCTATTTCTTTGGGCTAATCAGGCAATTGAGTAGCAAAGCCCTCTCCCATAGTGGACAAAGGCAACTCCGTATTTTAAGCAGAAACGCATGCAATAGACCTACACAATCGAGAGAATACAGTTTAGGTTAGGTTAGAGAGGCTGTCGACATAGCCGACGCACTTAGACCAACAGTGCCTCCATTCTGATGCCGCAGGTTCTTGGAGGAATTATCTTTCCTAATCGTGGAATAAGTGGGATCTTTAAATTAAGCGAACTAGGTTTCCGACATCTTGTTGTGCTGGGTCGCCAAGATTGTCAAAAAAGAAGGCACCGAGATGGTTGCGTCTTTTGCGAGAGAGCGCGGGCCAGGTACAGAGGAGATAGAGGATCGTGTTCAGGAACGCCCAAGCGAGTGGGAGTGATGAGTTCCACAGTAGCTCCGAGATGCCGTCTACTTCACGAAAGTAATCTCTTGGAGCGCTTATGGTCTATTGAGGGCCAGATTTGTCTGCTAGTTTGGCACGTAGTGCCATTAAACCGCCTTAAATTCGCTTTACTGATTGCATCTGCCTTTAATTTCAATTTACATGTAGCTCGTGGCACTCCGAGATTCTCTTTTTCATGAAGAATCTGTATTGTAGTACCATTCTAGGCGAGTTCATCGGTCTTGCGGTTTCCCGGAATGTCTGCGTCCTAGCTATATTCGATCTATGAACAACAAGAAAAAGCTTCTCAATGCGCCGTTCGGAATCAGCAATAAACTATAAGTCCCTTCCATTCGTGCGAAAAATGTAAAACACACAACATGAATGATTGCGAGAAACTGGCCCTTGGCTCATTGTGAGCCAACTATTTATGTATGACTAATAAGATTATTTATGTCCTCCCCGATAGCAAAGCTGCCTTACCATAGCTAAAGACACCTGCTAGTTTTCTCAAACAAAGTGCGTCTCATTCACAAAGACAAAAAAGGCGAATGAACTGGCAAAAAAAAAGAAGATCTGAATCAACTTTCATGGTACCTAGGGCTTCTGGTAGCAACTGAAGATAACGGACGTTCTACCACCGTCTTCCCAAATAATAACAAACAGTTGAACAGAAGTCAGATTCAAATAGTCAGAGGATTTCTAACGGCATTCCCGAGTCAACAAGCGTTTCGTAGTTATGGAAATAGCGCGAGACAATATCTGCAGAAAGTCCATCGAAGACGTAGAATAAGGTGAGGAAACAGCAAAGGGCTCAACTGCCAGCTCACCCCAAGATTTAATCATATTCATCAACAATTTCGGGCTCATGAGCGAACATTAATTGGCAATAGGCCCTTCTGTAGCCGCAGTGACAGGCAATTAGACTCCTCGTCAACAATTTCCTCAACAAATCTTATCAGTGCACCAAAAAGCTGGCCACTATCAGAAGTCTGGGTAGATACTCAGCTGTAAGACTGATATTTCAATAAAACTTCAATCGGAGGACACCGAACTGAAGCGATCGGAATCCACCACGCCACTAATAGGCAATAATGGTGGTTTATCGACGTACAAAAGTGCAAAATCTCTTTTTAAAGAAACCACAGGACCTTACAATAGTTAGGGGTTAACTTGGGCTACAATAAATAAACCTCTGCAGTTAGCCCGGCCCTTAGCTAACTGGCTTCGGTTTCGCATTCGCAAGTTGTTTGAGGTCCCCTTATACTTGTACGCGTCAACTTAAGCCAAATTCCTCTACTGTGATATTCTTCTTAGAAGACCCTGCGGCTTGAAGCGTTGGTGACCATTTGCTCTACATTTTCTGGGCATTTCAAACTGTGTATCGACGTCAACGGAAGCGAGACCGAATGTCTTACAAAAACTCTTCCGCAGGAAACCACCAGAAATATTTTCACCGAGTTCATGATTCTGCGCCATGGAATTATTTAGATCTTATGTAGTGTCTTGGCATAGGGTCTTACCACATAATCGCCTTCTCCGCTCAAATAAACTTCTTCGTCTGATTTCTTATGAGACGTCGTTATCAGAAGTAATAGCAGAGTCCCTTAGTACCTCGAAGTTAAAGCTGCACACTGTGACGTCCTGTCCGATTTGTCGATGTTGGGTGTCCCTTCTCGTCGACGACAAATACTTAGTTTCGTCTTCGTTCACCGCTTCACTCATTTTACCCGCTTTTTTTCTCTTAACTCGCGAAAGCAGCGGCGCAAGGTCGCTAAGTTCGGCGATGGTGTCAATATCGTCGGAGTACCCAAGTAGTTACGAGAACTTATGAAAGAATAATCCTCTGATGTTGGCTTTAGAGTTTCGGGCAGTTTTTTCAAGTACGATGTTAGAGAAATCATCAAAGGCCTCGGTGGGATTGCTTCCAAATTTGATCAGGAATAATACCATCTCCAAGCATTACCAACATACATATTTATTTATGTCGTCACCAACGAAATTAGTAAAACGCCCACCCCGTGTCACTCCCTTTCACTAAGAACATGTGAGAACATTTTATCAATGCAAAACTATCGAAGAGGAACACACATGCACACATTTGCACACATTTTGAAACAAAGTACATATTGCACAAGGCATCCATCCCGTATGCAATTTGCGTCAATTGTTCAGGGATGTGTACAACACTATGCTCTAGAATACAGGGAATTACAAGCTACTGCCACAAACATTATCGCAGTGGTGAAATTATGATAAAACTCCCTTCAAGCAAACGATAGTCATTCCCTACATGGCATATACACTGGAATGTAAACGAACTACCAAACCATGCACTACACTAGCAAAAGCTTCTTGGAACAAATCTTGGACAAGGAGCGACAAACAGAGCACTAATTGTTCGAGCAGAACAATTCCGCACTTTACATCTCAGCTCCCTTTTGTCCTCCTAAACACAAAATGACAGCAGTCACAAATCATAACAAAGGAACTGCTCTAGCGAAGCACTTTGGAGGAGGAGGAATAACTTTCAACTCCAAGTCACCTCACCTCAAAACAGAAGCACTATACACAAGACAGCGGAAGAATTCTCGAGATGGAACCAACGATGGAAAAGAGATGATGGCAGATGAACCCCTAACGGTGCAGTCCTCTCACATCCCCGCAGTAAGCTACTGACAAATGTTTAACTGACCTTTCTGATCAATCAACCATCAACCAGATTGACCATATTGCAAGGCAATCTTTCAGCACAATGGATTTCTGATTTCCTGTCAGAATCACTGATAGGAAGTGGAAGCAGCATATAGGGAGAAACTAAACTTTAAGCTCATAAGGGCTCTCTGGGTACTAAAACGATAAGCCATAGTAGTATTTCAGTTAATCCTCGACGTGCATTGAATCTTCCTGGGAGTGATCAGTAAACTTCCGAAGAAGAATAAATTGATATAGAGTCATTTGTATCGTGGACGCCTTGAGTTGGTTTTTCAAAAAAAAAGTTTTGCCTTGCGAATAATATAATGGATCTGAGTCACTTCCAAGCACGTTGGTAAGCTGGAGGTCTGTGTGTGCCTCACATTAGACAGCAGAAAAGCAGTCAAAGTTATGACCAGTTGTTCTCATCTTTGGGAACGCACAAGTCCAGGCAGTGTTTAATGACTAGACACCGGTTTAGGAGTTGCAGATTGCAATAGAGTTTCGATGGGGATCTTTCTGAAGCGACCGACGACGACTGCTTATTGGACATCAACGTTTCGGCCAGGAGAGTATTCAAACCTAACTCAGAGCAATACAGGCTAGTGGCTTCTTAACTCAGGCCCGACTCCATCGCAGACTGTCATACCATGGAAAGTAAGTTAATCAACGAGCAACTACCAAGCACGTTGGCCTCTCATTTGGTTTAACCCTTATGATACCATACATTTTTTCACTTTCTATCTTCTATGGCGAGTACCCGGTTACAAGTCCTTTGCATTCCGCCGTTTTTCATTACCATTACTTTGGTAACATCTTGTTTTTGTCGAATAAGTGTGTAAAACGTTTTAGCTGCGTGTGTGACTAATTTAGTCGAGACGTAAAAAAATGAGTGAGTACCCGGATACTCGGTATGGTATCATAAGCGTTAAGGACGTTTATTTCAGAATAGAAAAGAATGAGAGCTTTTATTTAAGTACGTTGCTGATACAAGCGGATACAAGCTATCGAAATGAGATTTCTTCGTTGTATTACTGGAGTAACTCGTCGAGATCTAGTTAGGAACACCAAAGCATGCGAACCACTCAATGTCGAGTAGTTACTTCTTCGAACGGAAAGGTCCATTCTTCGATGGTTCTGGCATGTTATCAGCATGTCCCCAACTCGACTTCCATTTGGACAAAGTCCGAAATCTCACCTCTACCCGTTTGGCATACTCCCTGATGATTTAGAGTGGATGGTGAAAGATCGAGGGTCCGTTTAAGTAAACTAAACCCGCGACCCTCATAGTGAATAAGCCGGTCATTGATGATGATGATGATGATGACGTTGCTGACGTTTTAACCCCATTTTCTCTGTTATTATTCTTTATTCGACGTAGGCTTCGGTTGGAGTCTCAAGACTGAGAGTTTTCTTGGTTTAACGCAGTTTTCACTCATTCAAATGAGTTGAGAATGAAGGTTAGAGCTGGCGCTGAAGTACTGGCCCGGGATCGAGGGTGGCTCCTGCATCTCATTCAGAGTCCGTTAAGTAAGATCAGAGTGTACATTTCAAAAATCATATCCTTGAAAAGAACCCGGAGCTTTGAGTAGGTAAGGTACTTACCGACTCATGATGGCGCTAAAGTCCGCTGTGGACCCGACCCAACTCGATTATTATTATTAGTAGGGAGCACTTGGTTCGCTCTAGGGCTCTACTCAAACTGCCCTTGCTGGACGGGTTACCACAATAGACTAACCCGCCCAGGAAGTGCAGTTTGTCTGCTCCAGAGTTTCTCAGAGGGAAGCGCGGTAAGTGCAATCGGTGAGACAAATTAACTACCTATACCTAGGGTCCGTTTTCTCACATGAATGAGGGCGAAGCATTCTGTGTCCATGTGGAGAAAGCTTCATGTCTAGTCTACAGGTAATTCGGTGACAGGTGAAGTTTGTGAAAATGCCGTTTTAGTCCCCAGTGTCCACTTAGAATTTCGGTTAGAGTTTCTGATCAAATTCAGAAGAAACTTAGATTTATTTTGGGTTAGAGTGGGGGAAAAGTATTGGCACATTTCTGTCCTATACTTCCCGTCTAGATTGCATTGGATTTGAGCAGGGTTAGTTCCCTCGTTTGGATTTTGATAAGAGATTTGCTTACTCTTCAGGCATGTTCTGGACCAGTAAGGGGACTTGTTGTGCCTATATTGGCCAGCGAGTCCGCTGTTTCATTGCTTATGTGGCCTCTGTGAGCATGGATCCAGTGTAGTTCGACCAAGTTGCTTTTTCCTAGTTCAATAAGCATTTTGGCTGTCTTAAGAACTAGTTCTGATTTTATTGTGGTTGAGTTCAGTGCTTTTATGGCAGCTTGACTGTCAATGAAGATAAAGATGATTTTGCCACGGGTAGGTGTTTAAGCTTATGCACTGATTGATGACAAATATCTCTGCCTGGAGGATGGTTGCGTCCTACATGACTCCGTGTACCATACCTAGCCATGCTCTGAGGGACGGGGTTTGAACTTTTCCCAGTCTTCACTCTGGGGGGATGACTACTAAGTAGTTTCGTTTGATTCAGTACTTTTGGAAGGATATCGTTCAACGGCATGCTGAACTCGCTCCTTTATTGGAGGGAGGTAAGCATGAGGAGACGATTGGAGCCGATGTGGTTTAGAGGGAAGAGTCTATACAGGCAAGTCTTGCCTGCATCTGTTTGTGAACTAAAACTGATGGTAAGCCGACGATAGAGTTTAGCGATGCGGCGGGGGAGAAGTGCAGACAGCCAGTCATGCAGATTTCAGTTAAGCGATGCACTCGATCTAGGAGGAGTTGAGCTAACTCGACAATTAGCTAGCAGTTTCTTACTCCAATTTGGTTGAGATCCTTATACACATGCTCGCGCTATAGGAGTCACGGTATCCCTCTACTAAAAATGTATGCAAGCTGGAAAGCTGGTATTCATCCGTTCTAAACGTCGCAACCGTCTTAATTGTTGTATTATAGGGCAGGTTGGGAGAACTAAATTGAACCTGCCATGGAGTCTGGTGGATCACAAAAAAACAAAAATTCGGGTGATGGGTAAGAACATCCTCAAACCATTGGACACTCAAGCAGTTCTTGGCTCTATCAAACAAAACACTACCTGAACACTTAATTTATCGAAGTTGTCATCTTCGAATAGTTCTATCTGTACCCCTATTCCCAAGGAAATTTGCCTCATTATTCACCACCTTTCTTGCAAAGCGGCCTCTACACCAACCGCGCATGGAAACAAAACGCTCGTCTAATTAGTTTTCTAATTAGTTCGACTTGTACTAAGCTTGATGATACATTGAAGGTCTTTCACAATTAAGACGTGGCCTCAAATAAACGAAGAGAGTATTTCCCTCTTTGTATGGTGCCACGCCTAGTTTTTCGTCGCAAAATCCTATTCTGTCTCATTAACTTTAATGAACACTTCATTGTACATCAAACACTTTGGACAGCATGTCCTTGTATCAAGAAAGCATTTCCTCAAGCATAAAATTCTCCCTGTACACCCGCATCCCTCTGACAAAAAAGGAAAACCATCTGAGCCAAAGCTGATAGATTCAATCTGAAATTACAGCACGAAAACATACCCTCCGGTCACGACCGGACGTTGGTTTATAGTGTAGAAGGTAGAGAAATACGACATGGCATCTTTTGTGTGTTTGTAAAAGGATTCGTGTGTACGTGTGTGTCTCTAGCTTCAAGATGAAAACTTTCCACCATCTCGCCCCTCTGTCGTTTCTTTTTTTTTATATGTACATATCTCAACCATCTCTCTAACGATGTGGGTTGGCATTATAGGGGTAGAAACATAATCCCTTGAGCTCTAACTGAATTACATCCGAAAAGGGAAACCAGCGATATGAAACTTGGATCTATGGATGGTCCGGCATTTCAACCCTCTTCTCGTCAACGCCAAGCGATTAGTCCTCACAGAAATTTATCCAAAAAATTTACAATCAGAAGCCCAAAACAGAAAGACTACAATAAAAAAGGTCTTTAAACCATAAACAGCGTGACTGTGGCTACCTGCTGGCAGCTCACCATAATGCAATCGATATAAAACTTTTGCCAAAAGCATCAACCTTGCGTATAGCCCATTTGCGTCGTCCCATTCCATGCCGGTCGTACACTCGAATAACACACAGCTGCCAGGCCAAAATTAACTCCCAACTCCAGAAATGGTGGATGTAGGTATCTACAGCACTCTGTCTATTTATGTAGCACATAAAACGAGCACCGGCAGCAGCCAGCCCCAGCAGCTCCCCGAAACGAGGAAGAAAAAGACCAAATATCGATCCGTTTGCTCGAGAGGCTGGTTTTGTGATTCAGAGTTTTTTTCTTTTTTCCATTTTTTTTCGTTCGCTCTGGGTGAGGAGTGACTGGCATTGGTGTACACTGTGCAGTGTATAGTGTATCTATCTGTCTATCTATAGCCTCGATGGCTACATAAAAGATTATAACAGCTACGAGCCACCATCCATGTTTCTAGAGTGCATACATGGTTCGTTGTGTCTTGTGTGCCCCCTTTATTCGGTTTAGAACAATTTTGGAGCAACTACGCCGCGCCGTGAAGAGCTAAATAAGGTTACCGCCCCTCCTCGCCGCGGCATAGCAAATTAAGTCCACATCGGTCGTGGCGATCTGCTATCGCGCTCAAAATAAACAATCGCGCGGAATAAAACTCTACACGACAATTGGAGGATTTTTTTGTGGGCGAAATGCGCGTGACTGAATCCGTCGTCACTCAGCAGTCAGCACTCAGCGTCACGCTGTATTCAGCCATTGAAATTGATTAGAGGCGAGGTACGAGAAACAGTTTTCGCCTTGCAGCTGTTGCCATGTAGTGTGAAGCAGTGGCATACAACACATAAGCTGAATGTGAACGAGGGTTCGTTTGGAGAGTTTTTCTGTTTGCTTGCTGGCGCACAGAGGCACTTGCAGATACAACAGATACGAGATACTTTTGCCTTTTGCTTCATTCTGAACGCTGAACCTCGTTTCGAACATTCTGTCTCGGTGCCGCAATCATTTTTATTTGTTTGTTTTTTTTTTTGGACAGAAAAGTGATTAGAGTGCTGGAAGTGTTTGGTGGCTCGTTTCGGATTTGGCGCTCATTATAGTTTGTGCGTGTGTGTGTTTGTGTTTCTGTGTTTAGGGGTGGATTTTGCAACTCGTGTGCGCCTAGATACAGATGATTTATTCGTGATGGGTTTTTGTATTGTCCGCGGGTGTAAATCGCGATCAGATAGTAATAATCGCGGCAGGAAGTTTCACGTTGTTCCGAAAGATAATGAACTGAGAGAGAAGTGGATTGAGGCCATCGGTCGTTCGAATTTACCAAAAAGTGGAAGTGTGTGCAGCAGACATTTTTTACCCGAAGATTATCAATTGTCACGCTCAGGTAGGAATTTTACTTGATATGTTTTTTTGATTTTTGTATGTGTGCGTGGATTTGTTTGTTATTTTGCTATAGATACTGACAGCTATGCCGGCTTTTGTTGTTAAAAATATCGATGTTGGATTCAATAAATGTGGAGGTTTTCTTTGAATACGAAATTGTTGACTTGAAATACATAATATTTTTTAGAAATTCTTAAGAAAAGTTAGAGAACATTTCGAACACTGGGTTTCAGTGTTTTTCAGTTAAATTTTTTTTTAAAGACGTCACCGAACTGTCCACTGTGAGCACTGAATAATCACCATATGGATTGAATTTGAATATCTACCGAACAACCCAAACGGCCTATAAGTTGAGTGGAATTTCGTGAAAATCCTACGGTTTAGGAAATGTCCCTACTGTGGGCTATCAACAGGCTAATCCCGATAGTTTAAATTAATCGAGAACCAGAAGTTTTTCAAATCCCAAAGCTTCATATGTATTTGCTTAGTTAGTTTAGAGCAGTGCTTAAGAGAGATGCACTTAGATCAAGGGTAGGGTATGTAGAGTGGTGGCACACGTAGGCCCTTTGTGATACCACTTGAATCTTAATCCTGAAAACCTCAGTCACTTTATTAAATCCAATTGGAGCTCTTAATGAAGAAGAGGATACTTTTGACCTCAGTATGCGATAGTTCGGCCAAGTTGTCAATGTGATAGGGTCCAAATAGAGCTTCCTGAGATAGGGCAGGACCGGTGCAAAGGAAACGGATGATCGTTTCCTCCTCCTCTTCGTCCCCGCAGCTCCTGCAGAAGTCATTTGAGAAGTGGCCCATCCTTTTGCCATGAAGACCAATTGGGCAATGGCCAGTAAGAACATCAACACCTTGTCATATTCAAATGGGCTTTCTCGACTTTAAAGGTGGAAAGGTTAAACCCCTCAGTGAAACCAGTAGTCTAGTTAAACTTTTTAACAATCGAAAACCTATTTAGCCGAAATTACCCAGGATAAGTTGAAAGTAGAGGCCTTCAGTCTTTTGCTGAGGGCTTACCTTGCAGCTATTAGGGTCACTACAGGCTCGCCAACGAGCTATATTCCTGAAATCATCAGCGGGTCGTGGTAAACAACAACGGCGCAGCTGGTATATTGCATCGGTTTTAGTGAAAGACTAGGTTTTCAAAAAAGCTGTCGCGTCTTTTGATAATTTCAAGTCACCTGGTCTGACAAAATATGCCCTGAATGCAATATTCACGACTGTCTTCGTACTGGCAGATTTTTTCATACGAAAAATCGGCAGCGATGACTACTCTTTCGCCTGAAGCTTCAGAAAGACTCTCGCTAAAAATTTTGCGAGACCGTAAGGTTAGGTTAGACAGGGTTGTGAAGAAAAACTTTCATGAAACATTAGGCACCATGATCGGTAGGGAACTTTCTTGAAAGTGCGATCCTAATTAATTTCCTTCAAGCATTCCGTTTCTCTACAAAACCCCCCGATTTTTAAGTAGTCTGTGCTAACAAGCTCATCAATGTTATTGAAGAATTGACTGGTGCCAAATCCTTATTTCCGTGATCGTATAGCTCGTCACGTTAAAACGAGCATTCGGGAGCCAAATCGCCTCGTTTTACGTGACGAGTTATGCGATCACGGAAGAGACGATTGGGCTCCTGCATAAATGTTTCATTCCAGTGCGAGCTATTCATTGCAAGACATCATTACAGTATCTGCATATATCTGAGCTTGCAACTCCTAGCCCTTTGGTGTGCTTTCGCAGGACGCAATGTTCTAAGAGGATCCTTAAGATTCATAGCTGCATCCTGCTAAGTTTCAAAATGATCTTTTGAGACTGCTTTATGCAGAGTTGAATGTGCGCTTGACGGAAAATAGGATGCTATGGACATTTCCATCGCCATTGAGGATGCCTTCGACAATGCGAAAGCATGGGCAGGTTCGCCACTCGCCAGACACCAAGGCATAGAATGAACATTTGTCGTACAATACGAACTGGGAGCCGGTCTAAGCAAAGTCTGCCTGCAAAGCGGTGTTCTGGCTCCACTACTACAATGCATGCTTGTTTACTCTTTGTTGAACATGCTCAATGGCCCTAACAAATACCCTCAGGCTTATGTTGCCGTCCATCGGATCGTGGTAAGCAATTGTCTGCGCTAAGGCGCAGATATTTATGAGATATCTGAAGCGTCTAGATATTTTCAGCAAACAGATGGCGGGAAATATAGCCAGCGGTCCAGCAATTAATCTGACCACTGCTCTATGCAGACTGTACGAAATTTTACTTTTGAAAGCATCGACCACTTTGAAACTTATGTAACTTTGACCAAAACTCCCTGTCGACAACGACAAACGCTGCTGCCATGGATGTTGTTTTGATTCACTTCTCCCTTCTTTCTAAGAAACTCTACTCGTGAGACTACTAAATCAACTGTTGAGGTCTAAATACTTGTTATACACTCTAAATTTTGAAATAGAGTGGAGATTAACTATCTTGTCGTTAGAAAAAACTAATTGCATCACCGATTTCCAACTCCACAACCTTTGCATGTACTTTACTACCTTCTACTAGTTGTAATCATTTTGTAAAATTTAATCCAACCTCGATTGTATTTAAAGGTTTATCGGAAAGTTTGCTAAAAACCGCTGTACCTTCTCAACACCTAGTTCCCGAAACTGAAGGTGAAAGCGATGACGATTTCCTGAATGCTGATATTGATGAAATTGGCTTGGAGAAATATGTAAGTACAATTTGTTGTCTTTCTAAACCTCTGTCTTCTGAAACTTAAAATCTATGCCCATATCAAACGAAGCTCTTTGTGTAGAACTGAACAATTTCTGATTCAAGAAAACTACTCCCATCAATAATCATAAAGAACGTCAGAATGGTGACGATACTATTTTCTGTAGAACCCAACAAATGAACGTATCGCATACCTCCAGCCATGCATACTCGTATATTCTCGAGACGTATCTAGTGATTAATCATCCATCATTCAACACAACCAAAGAATCTCGTGCAAAACGAGGGGACTAGCTGATTTTTTTTTTCTTATTTGGTTCTTTGGAGAGGACCATAAATCCTTTGGAGAAGTATGTCGGGTATATGGCACGAGTGTACATAACATCTGGCTTCGTTTTACTATGTATTTACCTTTTCGATTTCACTGGTTTGGATGCCTCTGGAAAATCTTCAAAAAATGTGTTTGCGCACTTATGGGTATCGATTCTTTTGAGAAGCTTTACCTTACCGTTTATTGAAAAACAAACTTTTGAATAAAATTTGTTAACTTTTTGCGACCTTTTCAAACAAGCCTAGTGGTCTAAACGTCAAATGTGTGGGAACTAAGTTGAAAGTTAGGGCTCGTAACAAGTAAAATAAAGCGTTTGCCTTGTACCATCTTTACAGAAATTAAAATTGAACGTTCAAAGCGGCTTGGATTGCCCTAAGTTTTAAGAAAGATATGGAACGTTCCACCTAGATCTGTTTGCTTCAATAAAGATTGTGTACGCTTGGTTAGATAAGAGACATCCCTTTTGTACTGAACTGAACTGTCTACTGGACGGGAATTAACAAAAAGTATTACAATTAAAAAAAAATCTAGGCGGCCACACATATAGCTCGCACGACAATTTGCGGTGGGCCAAGGCCTAACCACTTTTCACGCGAATGGAAGAGACCTGTTGCCGACTCTAGATGGCGAAATTAAAAACTTCTTCATGACCAATAATTTGTCATTTCTCGAAGAGAGTTGATGCCGCGAAAAATGTTTGGTGGATCGAACCTCGAAGCTAGAACACCAGTCCAACGCACTGAGTACACAAATGAATCTAAAGCAGCAAAAATAATTAAAACAGAACTATTCGCAAGCATGATTGTTGAATCCCTTAGGTGCAGAGGTTATAATAATTCGGAAACCAGCAATCCAGGTCTCAATGTGTGGAAAATATGGCGAATATATGTTTTACCCTAGCTAGGCTTTGAACTTCCTAGACTAACATATCAAATGTGACCCTATACTAGCTTCTCGAACAACAGGATATTCTAACTACAACTGCAAAGTGATTGAGTTAACCAAGGAAAACACTTAGACGAGCTTCCCCTAACTTCTAGCCATCAAAGCTACTGACATGTTTAAAGCCATTTGTGCGACTCTTTACCTTTGAAATGAAGAATAAATGACGGAGGAGGTTTATATGCACTAATAACTATCCTTTGAAACCCATATGGACAACCAAGGCAGAAAAGGTAATAGAAAATTTATAGTCCAAGTTCTGGCTGTCGGGATAACTGCCTATGAACAGATTTACTGTTGACTACTCCTATAAATTAAATTAGCTCAACGACTTTCAGGTTTGCTCGTGGAGTGTTAGGTTTTTTTAATAGGCCGCATACAGTCGAATAAAAGGCAGACAAAATAACCTAAAGGCAAGGCCATGCAATGAGCGTCAAGCGCCAAAGCGGCAGAGCGGCCACGCAGTCGTTGAGTGGTAAGCGTCATTTCTGAGCATCATTCTATGCCGCTTGGCCCTCATTGCATGGCAACGGCTTAAGAAGTGCAATGGGATGGGCCGGGCTAAAAAAGATTAAAAAAAATTACGACATTTACCATGGCGATTGCTACCAAGAACAAAAACAGCGCTTATCTCGCAGCGCATCCTTGATCGGACCTATACTTGCAGTTCTATTGGAACAGTAGAAATCACCATGGACGCGGTTGAGGCCTACTGTATAATACAGTATCTGTACCATACCAAGGATGTGAATTTGCCGTTGAAGGTAGAGTTAAGCAAAAAGCCTTGAATTTCTGATGAACGAGCGCCTCAAGACAATTTTGGATCACACGCCCCCACAGAGAAGAAAGATGATGACACCAAACGCAGCTACTACAAACTCTTGGGCTAGACCTAGGATCAGTGGCCCATCTTTCACATTTTAATTTTCCTGAGTGAAACTAGAAACAGAGGGCAGGTTTGGTAACGTTGTTGTAAAGTGTATTCTCCACGAAGACACCACTTCCAATAATGGATTCAAGTTAATCAACTTTGAAAGATGACGAACATACATACATTCACGTGGACTTCGTCTAAGTGTGTCAGGGAACACTACCTAACCTAACCGAACATATATCCACAAGCAGACAAGGAGATCTCTTGTGATCGACGCAAAGTACTCCTCTGCTATTATGAATGTGGGAAAGTTCACAAAGGCCTAAAATTTTGTTGTAACTAAACTGCGGATATCCTTACCCTGCCGATGAATGCTGGCACATGCAACAAAACAGGCGCCAAATAGGTCTCAGCTACATAGAAGGAGCAGCGGAGCTATACGAAGGGGCGAACCTCGGTTTCTTGGAAGAAAAAAAGGAAAGTTGAACCAAATGTCAAGATCACAAACCCCAAACCGAACGCTACAAAGATTGACAAGTGCCTTGATGTATCTAAACAATCTGTAGATGTGTCCAGTTTCCCATCGATTGACCTTAATAATAACCCTATTGACAACGTCGAAACAGCAAAAAATCTAGGCATGATTTTCAACCGCAATCTGACTTGGACGAATCACATTAGTCACATTGTTAGGAAAACATACGGAGTGCTTCGTACCCTGTGGGCTAGTCATTCTTTTACTCCACTCAGAACGCGTGTCCTGCTAGCCAAAACGTTGATTTTGCCCCTACTCACGTATGGTTGCGAAGTTTTTTGCAACTGGAACTACGCCAGTAGGAGGAAGCTCAACGTGGCGTTTAATAGTACCATTCGGTACGTTTTTGGATTGTGGCGCTATGATCGGGTATCCCATTTTGCCAAATACTTATGTAACATGTCTTTCAACAATCTGCTCAAGTATCCCACACTAAAGCTGTTTTCTGACATTCTTTATAAACGTCAACTTCCGTATCTATACGAGAGAATAAGATTCTCTATTTCTATTTCTAGAATCGTAGTCGGTGCTCAGAAGTGAAAGGGCTGCCTGTGCAGTAACCTGGACGGTGTGAAATTAAATCGGTTGATTTGATTTAAGACAACAACGTTCCAGAACTGATCTAAGGTTGTTTCTTTCCGAAAAATGAAACCAATGCATTCATCTGTAAGGCTCTAAATATCTCCTAAGTCTTCTATAGAGTGTTCCATACGTCCTAGTCAATAAGTCTATTTTTTTTTTGCAAGGCTTGGTGGACCTCTTCCATTTTTCTTGTGCGCATGAAAACACCTTTGACTTCGCTTCCTCTCCACTAAAAGACCTTCAAGTCTTTGAATCCCAGTGACAACGAACGAAGTCGAGTTCAGCGCATCTAAAAGCGGTATACTACCGAAGTCATATAAATGCATGGAGTTAAATCGACGCTTTCGTACGTCGAGAATAGCCTCAAGGAAACTTACAGCACAATAAACTTATTGTGCCATGTGCTGTGTGTCATTGTGCACCATCTTGTTGAAACCAAATGTCGTCAAAAGCCATCTCATCTAATTGAGGCCATAAACAGTCCTTTCGAGTTTTCTTGCGAGTTTTCTTAATTTTAGTCGCATTTGGGATGGAATTTTTTGGCGTATTAGTTCCAGAATTTTAAAAACAAATTTGAACCAAGTTCGACGAACCTAATTTGTGAACTACATATGTACATACATCAGATTAATTTGCCAAATTTTATAGATTGCAAACGTTAAGAAAAAAATAATAATAAAATCCTACACCTCTTATTGAATCGCTCTCCATGTGGGAAGGGTTTGCAAAATTCATTTTTGCTCTCAGGGATCTGCAATCAAATTTTTACATATTTCATTTCAAAGTTGATTTCTGATTGGTTGGGGTTGGTAACTCAAACAGTCACTGACTGAGTGGCCAAACACAATTACTAGAAGCGGAAGGGCTTGCTGAACTCCCAAAACACTAGATGGAACTGTGGTAAAAGTTCAAAAACTGTTTATACAAGTTGCGTTCAAAATTACACGTTTTTTTTTTTTTTCAAGGATTTTCAATGGGGAAGATGTACATACATTTAATGACAAGTCGCACTTGTGCCAAATACGAGTAAATATTTCTTCCAATCACCCAAACACGATGAAGCTAAATATTTCCCCAAAGTATGTCAACGTGTTTAAGTAAGTTTTACATGCATGTGCGACTTAGTTCTTGGATTTTTCACAACTAAGTGCAAAAATTAAAGAAATTTTTACTCTGTGGATGTGAAAACCGTTGAAACTGTTTCAAGGCGAACCTTGACTTCAGAGCGAAAATTTGAAAAGTAAATGTTTCTTTATTTCTTTAGTGTGACAGAGGGATACTGTTGTGTGACCCTCTGTTGGTCACAGAGATATATCAGGAAATAAGATATCGGATGAACTAGGGTGTAAAACTAGATCCTGCATACCAGTTGCAAAGACACCGATCACCACCCTTGGCAGGAAAATAGATGATCAAACAGTTATCACGTCCAATACGCGATGATATCATATATGTAGACCCATGTGCGGTAGCCTCATAACTATGGCCAATCTTCAATAAGAAGAAATCAAAAAAACCTCGTAAAACTTAGTCAGCATTGCGCTGTAGGAGTCCTTACAGAACTACTTGGTTTAGCCTACAACGACTACTGCAGAAGCTGCAGGAACGAAGGGAAAAAAGGAAAATAGAATCTCTTTGACATCTGCGACATCTTTCCCACTAGAAGACTGAGTTTCTTTGCTAGGGCTGGAGGACCTTCATGTGTTGATCTTAGGAAACTCCTGAGATTCCTATACCCTTCTGGGTAGTTTACAAATTAGGTGACCCACCCTCTTAGTCAGACTCCTACCAGAAAAAAATGTTTTTTGAGTACAATGGACTCATCTGAGTTCTTAGTAAGTCGTAGCTGCAGGACACCCAAAAAACTAAGGGAGTAGGTTAGGTTAGCAGGTTAGTAAAGACGCAGTAGATCATCTTCATCTTACTAAGGTCCATTGTGGTACCCTCAATCGTGTAGATAGCGAGCTATTGAACAGTTCTCGGATGTCATGGGTAAAATATTTTCTCAAAGTCCTGTTCCTCATGTGACAGAGGTTTTGACAGTGACAGAGAAAATGAGTTGTATCCTTATAGTTTTTTTCGTCACCACATCCTCTGCTTAGATGCAGTTTCTTTCTGTGTTGATTTAGCATGTTGGGGCCAGTTGTAGACCTACTAACAGCGACAGACACTCCCTATCGACTTCCCGAAGGTTTTTGGTTCTGGCATTGTCGTATTTTGGCCAGAGCCTTCTTGACATTTCAAGGTGAGGAATTTCCACCTGTTGCCTTACTAAAGTTACACAGTGAAGGTTTTATTGTGTGGTCAGCTTGTTCACGCTCATGGGAGTAAAGCAGTAAATGAAACAAAGCTAGAAACACGCGAATAAAGTTTAGAACACTGAACTTCTGAAGGAATCGAACACGGTGGACTCAACCGTGAAGTATTGCTCTGGAACGGAAACACCACCTTATCTGGGCCGCTTCGATATATTCGAAGCTTAAGCCGAAAAGGAATTGATCAAGACATGGTGATGGAAGAGCCTCCTAAAGGAGCCAAGGGCAGCACTGGGAATAGCCAGGTTGACGCCAGTCGGTGCCTACCCTGTTTCTAGATATCTACCCATCAAGTTTTTATCTTTGGGTCACACGGAAAGTGTTATACGGTCGGCGACATGGACATGGCAAAGGCTTGAGATTCTAGTAAATAGTTGGGAAATAATAGTTCCGTGGGAAGATTTCTATCTATTTTTAGCCATTTTTCTTGGTGATTAGCAGATGCGTATTGAAAACGATGACGAACGGTAGGCGCCTCTACCTCGACAAAACCTCTGGGTGTGGGATTGAAAGCAGATTTTCTAGACCTTGACGTTAACGTTTAAAAAGTCTGAACGTTTAAAGTCTGAACCGTCTGCATAGACGGTGAATGGAGGAGGAGATACAACGCCGAACTGTATGGGCTGTACGGTGGCGGTAGCGCCACCTTAAGTAAGTAAGTAAGAACGTTAATAACCTTTTACAGAAGCTTGGAAAATTTACTCCCATGTCATAGATTTTTGAGCTCAGCTAGAGTTGGAACTTCTTATATTCACTTTGACGCCTTTGTAGATCTTTTGTGTTTCGTCTATTCGTCTATTACGTAATTGGTTTCTGTTTTGGTATAAGTTGGCAAGCTATCCCAAAGCAAACGCCCCGCCAAGTTTTTTTTTTTTTTGGAACTCCTTTTGCTACAGAGGCAAACGGGGAAAAACTAATATTCTACGAAACTTTGGCAAACTTTACTTGTTTCGTGCAATATCCATCAATCATGCCCGAGGGAATGGGATTCACTGTTCGCGAGAACCACATCTTCCCTGGCAAAGCGCATGTACCGAACTTTGTATTACAAGATATTTATGACGAAAATACAACGTCAAATAGTATCAGGTATAAAAAATACATATGCATGCCTAAATTTGGACACCAGGCTAAGCGGGCGCAATCAATAATTCATGCAATCAAAAATAACCATAAAAAGTCTCCACTCGACCTTAGGGAATTGAGAAATCGTTTGGCACTAGAAAGCAAGACGACAGACAAAGTCGACAGCGACACAGCACATAGTATAAAGTGGAGACTCATCAAAGTCCGACATGCCATAATGCCAAGCTCTCTATGTACAGCGAGCAAGCGTATGGTAGCCCAGGCATAGCCATAGCCACCACCAATTTTCAGAGCAGGGCAACATGCCAACAACCTCGTTGTTGCGCTGAAAACTTGTGTGCTGTGCCGTGAAACGGGCGGACACTCAGCTCTCGACGTTGCGATGGAAAACTAGTGTGCTACGTCCGGCCCCACTGCTGTCCACCGCACAGAAGGCATGCCAATTCGAAATCATGCCATTCATCCAGATACAGTCACAACTATGCAGTATGGCGAGCAAATATAAAGTATCTACGTGTGTACGAGGTACGAGTACGTACGTAGATACATATAACTTGGCTTGCTGAACTCATGCTGACTTTCGTTTTGAGTGGTTGACGCGGTTTTTTTTTTATTCTTTCGTCGTTTTTTCGGTTTTATTTCGCGTGTGTGGGTTCGTTATTACGACGCAATTCTGCTAGGAGGCATTTCGGCCGAGCGACTCCGGCATTTATGGGACTCATTATAGAATGTCAATTGCTTTGACCTGATACTAGTGGTTCTACTAAATTTGGAACCACTTCAAGTCCAAATGAAGGCGGGTGTTTATTTGTAACGTATTTACGACTTACCGGGAAGTAAGTTTTTTTGACGAAGAAGGGAAGATCAGAGCAATCACATCAACGTGGACTTAAGAACCTAGTACATAGTTGAATACGACCCTTTCAGGCAAAAAGAACCCCGAATTGGCCTAAATTTGCTTTGAGTCTCCGAGCCTTTCGCAAAAGCCACAACCTTCTATCTTCGCTTCGCGGATCTTAAGGGCTTTTATTAAGAAAGGTGACGATCGGCTTAAAATTTGTAAGCAGGCCACAACTCCTTGGCGGCTTACCAGAAAAGATTGAGCTAAAGTACAAGCACTTTCTGTGTGAGTGTCGAAATTTCACCAACGACCAACGCGATTTGCCTTCCTTAAAGTTTCTACTCACTGGAAATTGCTCATCGAGCATTATCTCAACAAGCTCAGTTAGTCCTTCAACAATGTTTCGAAGATCAAGAGTTTGCTGAGCAGATTTTGTGCCAATGTCAACGTTGTCTACATAGCAAGCTGCTTGGCAGAACAGATCTGTTGACTCAAGGTGCTCTCTTTTCTCAGCTAGAATAAGTAGGATGTCCCACAGATTCTTATTCCGGTAACCACAGTATAAGTTCCTCAGAGTGTCGTGACAGCCCGAGGTGGGCAAAGGCCTACTTTCTTGAAACCATTCAGTATGTGCGTGTTACATTTTTGGTAGGAGGGACCTACAAATTATTGTTGACTCTGAACGGTAAACAGAGAAGCTTCTTCATGACAAATTATACTCTCGGAAGTTTGTAATTCCCCGACGAGAGATTGTGCCGACCTCGAACCTACTCAGATGACACAGCAGTCCAACACACTCACCACTGAGCCAGGATGTTGGCTTGGTAAGCTTTATATTTCGCTAACGTACGCGGAAAGCTCTTACACTTACAATTTTAGGTGCGGATTGCAATGTTCAAACTAAAATCCAACAAGACTGCTAAGCAGATGACTTGTGCACTCATTTTTAAGATTTAATCAAATGAGTGTATGCCTGATCGATGGAGTCTCAACATCGGTTACCCGATTCAAAAGGAAGGAGGCCCCTTCAACTGCGGGAACTATTAGAGGGATTAGTCTCCAAAGGATCACGAGATGTTTGAACGTCTGACAAATTTCGTCGAAAACTTGATGCAGTGCCTAATCCTGGAGGAAACCCAAGAAATCGAAGCCGATACCCATCATCTCTATCGATTTTAAGGTTGCCTTCGACAGCATTTATAGAGACGATCTATACAGAGCCATTTCTAGTTTTGGCATCCCTGACAACTCAGCAAGCTCTCACTAGTACGTTTGCGAGTATGGAGACAGAAATGGTAAAAATGGGTTAAGCGGTAAACGAGAGGAAAACCAAGTATTTGCTGCCAACAAGAAGAAACATCCAACATTGATGAATCGGTCAAAATGTCACAGTGGACAGTAGTAAGGGATTTTGTCTACCCTAGCAGAGCTATCACGTCTGACAACAATATTAGAATTAAAACGAAGAATAACTCTTGCCAGTCGCTGTTTTTTTTTTTTTGAAGAACTGAATAGTAAGGTCCTATCCCGAGTTGGAGACTCTATATTAGACCTTAATCGTCCCAGTCCTTCTTAATGGCGCTAAATGGACTCTATCCAAGGCGAAAGAAAACGTCCTCTAAAAAGTCTTCTAAAGATATTTGATCTTATTTGCGTTGACAGACTTTGAAGGAGGTAATTCAACCACGAATTTTACAGCGAAATCGATCCAGTCAAAAAACTACACATTGAACCTTTGTCTAGGACAGGTAGATCAGCAAGATGAACAGCAACACTCTGGCCCGTAAAGTCTTTAAATCTAATTCGGAGAGACAACGCAGTACAGGAACACCCCGCCTGTGGGCAACCAAACACGAGGATTTTAACCAGCTTGGAGTACGCAACTGGTTTGTTTAGAAACCGACTTACTGGAGAAGTCCAAGTTCAACCCGAACTGTAGCGCCACCTAGGTAAGTAAGTAAGTATGTGTCCCGAAGTTACCAGAACTCAAAAAACTTTTTTTCTAATTTAAATCTGGACACGCTGAAAATAGATTCAAGTATGAGTACCTATCTAATGGCCAAACGCTTGAAAACTTTGTTCCTCTTATTGATTTTGTTAACCTTTCCCTTTGAGTTGTCATTCGTTTGCTTCATATTGATTTTCTTGCTGAACAAATACCAATGTAAACATTTAACACATCAACTTGTTACAAAATATCTTTCGCCATTGACGAACGTCGGCGTGAAAAGATATTATGCAACGCTGCTCATTCGTCTATCAGTGTAAGTCATGTCGAAATGCAAAGTGATTTTCAGATGAGACAGGAAGACATTCAAGAGTTCAGTGTTTCGACCAATTGGAGATTTCACGTTACGCGCAATTTTGGATAATTTTCTAAAATGTTTACTTACTCGCAGTCGCAACGGATGCCAACAACGAATTTCTTCAGGGTAGAGAGAACGTGGGGAATATTTCAAGGCGAAAGGCACAATTTTCACAGAAATTGTCCAGCTACTGAGTTTCGTGACGATACCGATATTAAACACTCATAGCAATTGAAAAAATATCGAAGGCAGTCAGTCCTAATGTCAACGGAGACCAGACCTATTACATGCTGTCGAAAAACGAAAACGCATCTGTGCACCGACCACCAAAGGAAAAACGAAACATCGACAAGCTATTTAACTTGAACAGGACAGAGGAGGCAATGCTTCTATTTTAAAAAATCAAGCAATTGTGGAAGATGCTGACAGTTCGGACTAACACATTGGCTTCAATGTACCCAAAATCGGTTGAAAATGGTGTAAGCAAGCTCCTAGTACCACCAAACTCAAGGCCATCACAAATATTCTAGCAAGCATTGAAGCTACAAGAGTCATGAGAACCACAACAACATAAGGGCTAGTGGTTATTTTTAATCGGTTTTGATGAGACATGAATCTGCAGCCAGAAGTGTCCTGAGAATCAGCCAAATAGATGGACGTTTAACAAGAAGAAACATACCCAGATTCTTAAAAAAATGCCTAGCCCATGTAGCACTCACTGACTACACAGTGACCTAGACTTTAAAAGACCATTTTTCTATTATTTTTCAAGCAAAGAACGAGAAACCCAAAGTCATCTAAACCGATGGATCCAAGATAGACATCGGCGTGGGTGCAGATATCCTTTCAGTCAGACTCCTGAATCATAGCAGCGGTTTTCAGGTCGATGTTTTAGCCGTGACAATTGCTGCCAGTGAGACTGTAATGAGGCCAACACCAAGCGACAACATCGCGTTAAAAGGAACATTCAAGCTTGTTAAGTGCTGTCACGAAGAGCTTTGTTTTCTTGGCACAAGGCAAGAGGCAAATCAACGCTGTGTCCTTAGACATCGGGGCGTACCAAGAAATGAGAAAGCTGGTGAATTAGCAGGAAATTGATCTGCCCTAGATCTAGAACAAGCATGAACATGAAGCAGGAAATAGGTTTCTCGCGTAAGGGAACAGCAGGACACTAGAAGAGTGATTCAGATATAGCTTTGTGAACAATAAATGCTTTACCTCTATTAGGTCTATTTCCCATTGTAGTGCAGCGGTTTTTCTTTCCCCTTACCAGCCCATCTACCTAATATAATCTATCGGTTGAAAACCAGTTGTTTTAGGAACATGCTCTTTGTCAGTCGAGAAATGGGTCCTTGATTCCTATATTTTGAAGTGAACAATTTGCTCATGTAGTCGAGAAAAAAACCGACATGGTGGACCAAGTTAGTCGAAACAGACACTTCAACCAACTATCGGCCTGGACAATAAATTTGCTAAAGAACTGGCAAGAAGTGCGGTAGCTCTACCACACAAGACAATAGTATTAAAGGGAATCATTATTGAAAATACAACCAAGAAGGTGGACCATATCTAATAACACACAGAGTATCCAAAGTCCCTTGGCAGACGGAAGATGAGAACTTGAAACTAAGTAGGCCGCAGTTTCCATTGCCTTCTTTAGAAGCATGCCAGGAGGATTTGACACATACATACATTTTTAGATTCCGCAGCGAGAAAGTCTTGAGGTTTTTTTTTTAAGATTCTCAAGCGATCGCAGAGCCTCCATTATGGATGCAAGAAAAGTGGAAAAGGAGTATTTCGGAGACTTGTTGCAGAGCAGAGTAGAGCCCAGAATTCCATCGTCGAAAATCAGAAACCTCCATAATACTAAGTTCAATGAGTCATCGCAGTAATGTTTACTAATCTACGCTTACTTCCAGTTTAAGTCAAATCGATTAGGCTTGGAAAACGAATGGTGTCAAATCAACAAGATGACATCATATTGCAGAATGTGATGCGACTGAGTAATAAGTCTCCTTAGTCATCGCCTACAAGATCTTGTCTGATGTATTGTGATTCATCTGTATCAGAGTCCACCACCTCCCGAACACTCACACTACGCCAGATCTTGGAGAAAGCCTAGACATTCCAAATAGATATCGACCTCATTTTTGCCATTTTTATAAGAGCAAGGTCTAGCTGTGCATTCCCAGCAAACTTATTCGATTGTGCAGGATGATGATTCTGCCGTGATGACCTTAAAAACCTCATCGAGACCTTTGATGTCACAAAAGGCGAATCTCTGGCATGTGATCTCTTCAACATCGTTCTTGGGATTCCATTTTTCAAGAGTGGATGAGGTCATCTTTGGTTGTTTTGAGGGAAAAATTTGTCGGGAGATCTTTGATAGCAACTGCATGATAAAAGGAGGAGAAGACACAACTGTCGACCTATATGTACTTGTTAGTGACACCGACCCACCCGAATGAGTCTGGAAAGAACGGTTTATGTAAAGAGAAGTGGCGCAGCGTAGGAAGATCGCTACTCAGGTGGAGCGCACGTGGTAATGGACTCTAACCAACATGATATATGGAACAGCAAAGAGCTAGGCAACGATCGAGCTGGCTGGAATGGCTTGTTAGTTAAGGATCAAGCCCACACCGAACTAAAGCGCCATTAAAGTGAATAATATGTTGAAGAGTGTTCCCAAGTATCCAGCCACTGAAGGCAAGTCTCCAGGAGTAATCGCAGGTAGCAAGATGGCGTGAAAAATGAATCATAAGTTTTCTCCTGAAAACTCTAGAAATACCTTTGGACCTGCACATTAGAGGAATGATCTTCCTTCGGAATCTCAGCAGTACTCCACACTCTTCTAGACTCGTAGCTGTCTTGGGCACAAAATGTTGATGAGATAATGAAGAAATGATTTAAATAGTTTGACACCTGTATAAGGACTGTCGGAAAAAAGATAGGGATTGCATTTTATTGATGTATATTGCAAGTATTAGACCTACCATCACCTATGGGTCTAAACGTCTAACGAACTGCCGCAAACATGCGAAAGAACACCAACGTATTATACAAAGGCCAGCACCACTTGGTAGAATGAACATCGTCAAAGCGAGCCCTCAGTTTAAAAGAATCGGCTTTGTGGAAACAGACAACGTAAGGACACATGGCGATACTAGGAGCGATTGAAAACTTGGAAATGAAACTCTGGATCACCACAACTTCATATTACATATCGATCCTGTTTCTCAGACATGGATCTAGGCATTGAAGCAGATTATTATTTAAAAGAACTTAACAAACGAGAATCTTTCAGACTTTCTAACGCATTTAGCTTTTCCAGGCAGAAATCCTTACACTGGAGAAAGCGGGTGAAACATTATACCCAACACTGACGTCTTATACAGAACGTCACTTTTAACAGATATAACTTTGAGCTACATATGTACATAGTTCCACCTGTGGCTTGCCAGTTTGTTGGCATCTGTGTTAAGGAGGAACTTGATCGATTCGATAGGCGCAGGGGGTTCCCCCAGGTTTGCGGGGAGATGCCGCCCTGCACCCTCTTTTGCCAGCTCCTCCGCTCTGCAGTTGCCTGGAACATCGCTGTGTCCTGGGACTTAGCACAGGGTTACGTCGCACCTATCTGCAATCTCGTTGAGAGATCTGCGGCATTACTTTACCAATCTTGATTGTATTGTCGGCAAAGCTGTTGAATAGGTTCTTGAGAGTCTTCAAAAAATTTCTACCTTTATGCGCAAAAAAGACCTCAAGTTGAGCCTTCGACAACGGACTGTCTGACATGTTTAGCTGAAGAAGAGATCTTCAAGGGCTATTTGTTGAGCGCCTTGAAAGTCTCAATTAAGCCCCTGAAATTTTCCTAACATTTCCAATTGCAAACTTCACACACTTCTTCTGTTCCTGAAGCAGTGAATGCCAACATTTTCCTTAAGCCTCTGCTTATTGTATTCACATTTCCCTAGACACCTCTGATTGCATCCACAATTACCAACCCGAAGATGCCAGTTTATAAACATTTTCCCAATCACAGCCTCGTTAGACCATGAGAATAAAAAAAAAAAAAAATTTAAATATTTTCTCATCCCATTTCCTGTTCTCCACTTTATTGTCAGAAACTTTAAAGACTTTCATCAAAATTGCTCATCACTTCTTGAATCCTCCTCTTTCATTCTCGTTCTTCTTGGTTCTTTTTTGGGTACACAACGTCAATCACCAGTGACTGACGAGGCTTGAGATAAGACTCTCATCAACTGACACACTTCTGTGTGTGAATGTGAATGTGACTGACGTCGACATCGGCCTTAATGGAACTGTCGCCTGTCAGATACATTCGTTCCGACGTGGCATATTCACTCGAACTGAGGGTAGAGGCAGAATATAATTTTTTTCAACAATAAAATGTGAACTTTTCTAGTATAAAAAAAAATCATTGCAAGGAATAAATTCCCTTCGATCACGCCCACAATTTTATTTTATGTCAGCCAAGTTGCTTTTTATGCGGATACTTGCACCTTTTTACTTCGTTGCCCATCACACAAAATCCCTTATCTCTTAAAGATCCTTTCAGATACTTGCGTCGTGTGTATGTATAGCCCATGTACACAACACACATCCATCGGTTCATGTACCTGTCTTGGAAGCAGAAAGACATTTGTTTTGTCGACTTCCTCTCGCATTCTTTGTATACTTTCCACAGCTTTGTAGAGATTTGTGGTATTTTTTTTTTTTTTTTGCGCTTGGTTTTCTCTGTTCACAGCGGAACAGGTTTTTATAAATTTTTATTGCGCTCCCCACGTTTTTGGTTTTATGGCTGCACTGGCACTCATTCCAGTTACGGGTACCCAAAATGTGGAAAATTTATCTTTTGCTAAATCCGGGGCGGATAACGCGACTTTCAACTCACCAAAACCCATTCTAGCCAAGCGGTAGCCTCGTAATTTGCATCCAATTCGAATAAAACACACGAGCATCCTTGAGATTCCTCGAGCAGTTTACAGAAACCCGGCAGATTAATTAAGAGCAAAAATCATCGTCAACAACCATCATCGGTGGGCCCATCAGCAATTTAGTTTGGCAACGTGAGATACTTTTTGTCGAGTTATTCGAGAATAAGTCATTAGGCGAGGCGGGTCGACTGGGGTGGGGTGGGACGCAGCGGGGCCTCAGCTTAAATAGAATTTTGCCATGACGATGGCGAAGGCGATGCCACTTGTGCTATTTTCGTACTCTTTGTAGAGTTTCGCCTTTTGCCTTGCTTCTTGGTGTAGAGTTTTGTCGCACCTTCCTCTCGCTTCTCCGAGCATTATTATACGGGTTGGCTGGCGTTGGATTGCCATCGCCATCGCCATGCCATCATCATCATATTGGTTTGGGAAGACCATACTCTCCACTTTTGTGCTGTGTACACCAATTGTATCTACACTCTACACTAGGGTACATTCGGACAGAGTGGTTTTGTGTAACTCGCACGGCACAACAGGCTGACGTCGCTATCGGTTGTGTTCATCTGGCAACCGGAGCTGATTTCGAGTTTATGTTCAACTTTGTCCGAAGATTGTTGTTGTGCAAGAGACACCGCGACACCGGAGGGTAGCGCAAGTTGTATCGCACAGGAATTTCCTACGCCAGATACACATTGGAGGAATACAAAAAATATAAAAAAATCTGTTTAGTCAATTGTGCAAATGAGCACAAGTGTGGAATTGTTGTTGAAAGTAAATTTTGCCGCTAATATTCTTGTACTGAAAACGTGCGATTAATTTGTAGTTACATTTGTTTAGATACATGTACTGACGGTGTGTGGTGATTTAACGAGTGTGTTTGCGTTATATTTAGATGATTTACCTTGGCGCGGACAGTGTCGCTGTTTATCCAGGGAGATTGGTTAATTCTCCGCAAGCAATGAAAGTAAGTGTATCTTTTTGGTTAAAAAAAAAAGTCTCGGTGGAAAATTAAAAAGAAAATATTTGAACAACCGCTATTCTTATGGGCTTCGATCAATCTGGCAATCTGACAGGTTTAAAAGTAATTACTCATGTTTTCGAGTGCGAGTGCCAGTGTATTGGTGACAGTTGCCTCTTTTGTGTTGGTACATGTATCTCTGTCTAATTGAGCGTTCTGTATTCAAAGAATGGACCGCAGATTGTTTTGAAAACGAATTTTAAGACAGAGTCTAGAGGTTAGGGGTGTGTTTACGTGCAATTAAACTGAACACAATTGGTGTTTACGAAAGCAATTTTCCTTTACACATTAGGCGGTAAATTCCTTTGAGAGATGAAAAAGTTTTAAGGATGTGACAAGGAACTTTCTTGAGGAAATGCGACCCAAGGATGGGGACGACTTTCTTTGTGGAGAAAGCTTTTTTTTGGCAAAAGATGCTCGTTATCATGACGCATTTTTTCCGTGTTTTTGATTGCAAAGCTTTTGAATATCTTCGGTTACATGTTGAAGTTTTGTGTGTACAATAACAGGTTAATGACATCGGCATGTGTACCTATGTTGTTTCCTTTCATTTCCTTTATTCCGAATCTCTGTTGCTGATGGGTACCTGCGTGACTGGTGGCAGTTTGAAGGAAATGTTTACTTACAGTACCACGGTGCTCAGCAGTAATCTATGTATGCATGTACACACGCGATATGCTAGAAATCAAAGCAAGTTTTTATAGTCTTTTGTCGAGGCGTAGCATATTCAGCTGGTTCTGACGTTTGACAGTGCTCTGCCGCCTACTAGTTTAGTCTCGTCATAATAGACGATTTCACTAAATGCAAATGAGGCGATTTAAACAAAATTCCTCCAAATTACCTACCCCATTCCCAGAAATTACCTAACTTGATAAATTATCGGCGACAAAGACGGGCGCTGAGCAAACCCTTTTTTAATGACATCTCCCGCTTATTACATACGCAGCACGTGTATGGTGGCAGAAAATAAAACAGAAGTTGTCATAGGCCAGGCTCGATAAACTTCGAAAACTAGTGTGTGTGCAATTGGCACCATGAAAACAGCTTCCACTGCAGCTTTGGAGGTTAGTCTTAATCTGCCTCCTCTTCCAGCCGAAACACATGCAATAGAGCTATGTATTCGAGAAAATATATAGAAAAAATGGGGTTTGAATCCACGGAGCTCGCATAGCAGTCCAAGGCAATAACCACTGAGCTACGGCGACTACTTCGAGATAATATAAGCAGATCTAAAACTAATAAGAACATTTACATATATCGTCCCTGTATCACAACAGACTCCTCATTGATCTAAGTGTTGATTGATCTTAACCATCCTCCCCGATAGCAAAGCTGTTCTGCTATCTATTAACTCATTTGAAATGACATGAAGTTAGTCTCAAACTGCTTACAACTGCTCATATCGTTAACTTGCTTAACCAGAGTTAATTTCATTCGCAGCAGCCATGAAGGAAATGAAAAGCCAGAAAAGGATCTGTATCACGCTTACCAATTAGGAGCACAAGGAGCGATACCAATAACTGACTGAAGGCTGAAAGAAACAGCATCAGAACTAGATGGCAATTGAAGGTAACAATGTCTTCCCAAAAAATAACGAAACAACTCCTGCAACTCACTAAAAGTCAGACTCGAACAGTCACAGGATGGGTGACTGAAAAATGTGCAACAAAGACAGAGACTGTTAACATAACACATCTTATGCCACTGTAGCTAAAAAATAAAAAATAGCTGGCGCGACAGCTCGGGATGAGCCAAGGCCTAGTTTCTCGCAGGCATTCATGTAGTGCGTGTTACATATTTCACACAAATGGAAGGGACCTACAGTTTATTGCCGACTCCGAACGGCAAAGTGAGAAGCTCTTTCATGACAAATTATACTCCCGGAGGCTTGTCATTCCCCGACGATAGGTGGTGCCTCGAAAAATGTTCGGTGTTCCTCGCTGGGGCTTGAACCCACGCCGCTCGGTCAGCAGTCCAACGCACTAACCACCGACCCACGGCGACCACTGTAGCTATCTCACTTAAATACGTCATCGTTATTAAGGAAGCTTCCACCCTAAAACGAAAAAAATATTTGCCAGTTCACCCTAAGACTTAGCTGGATTCATCGGACACTCCGGCCTTATAAGCGAGTTTTGATTCTCAGTAGACCCTTCTGTGTCCGCATTGATGGGCGACTAGATTCCTCTTCAACAACTACAAAGAACATAAGTGACATACTGTTCGTTTTTTTAAACCAAAGGCTGGATTTAAGGTCAATGGCCCCAAATGCTCCTCTGAAAGCATCCATCTAAACCAACAGGTCACGAGTTGTGGTTAGAAGCACGAATTGGTGGCCTGAGACAGACTCTTTCACAAATCAACCTGACAAATTCTTTCTTTTCCTTTCTTTATGACGTCTATTATAG
This sequence comes from Matsumyia berberina, assembly GCA_917880715.2. Classification (NCBI taxonomy): domain Eukaryota; kingdom Metazoa; phylum Arthropoda; class Insecta; order Diptera; family Syrphidae; genus Matsumyia; species Matsumyia berberina. The sequence goes on from OU862871.1 coordinate 98,942,808, forward strand.
TCTCAGATACAGACTTTGAAAGTCTCAAAGTCCGCCCTAGTGTGGGTGCAGTGCGATAAGGGAACCGCAGAAATTTGGTGAGAAATGACGTATGACCCTTTGAATGGGAAGAAATGTATCGCATTCTTGAAAATGTCCATCATTCCAGTTTCTGTAATCGAACAACACATTTGACAGTAGCCACCGACAGCAATCTGATACCCAGTGGCCAACTACAGTAGAACCAGTAGTTAAATGTTTAATCTGCTTAACTAATCCGCAAAAAAAAGTGCGCTGTTCTCCGTAAACAAAATTAAAATAAACTCGTTGAACATTATTAGACAATCAATTAAATATAAAACATATCGCAGACATAAATGTTTAAAATTACAACTTTAAACACAATTACTTGTCGATTTTATGGTCGCAGTTGAGCTGTTGAGTGAGGGTCGTTAAAACAGCTCGTTAAAACATTTGACGATTTATCTTGTTTCTTCCTAGGCACTGCTTCTGCCTCTACTTTTTGACCATCTTTCCGTCAAAATTTGTGAATAGACATGATGTATTTATAAGCACATCTCGTTATTTAATTGGTCTAGTTTCCCTTATGTTCGACAACCTTATTATCACTTTGGATTTCATAAAGTCTGATGGATGTTTGCACTTGAGATACATTTATTTTTGTATCTGCACTGTGCAGGTGTTCGCTAAGTGGGCAGCTGCCGATTCGGATCAACCAAAAAAATATTCACCAATTTGTGCGCAGTGAACAGTGTTCAGCTGGTGTGATATTTGGGATAAGAACAGGAATTATAAAAGCACCTGTCAAGGGATGTAGTTACCCAGCATCACATTCATATGTATGAGTGAACATGGAATGTGTTGAAGCAAGGAAAAGGTAGTGTAGGATGCCATTATGACAGATTGCCAAATTCAAGTCGACATGAATGAGAAATCAGCCCAGGAGGTACAAAGAGTGTGGCCTATGAGCTAAGACCGATGCAAACACAGAAGCCATAGTTCTGCAGTTGTTGCCACCCAAATTAAGAAGAGGGGCAACTCACTTACATATGTATCAGGGCCTTCTAAAATACACTTAGGTGCTCTGCAAGAACGTTAAAAAGAGAGACCTTGGTACGAAGGAGCTCTTCCTTAAATGACACTGCTAATTGATTATCATGCATTCTTCAGTAGCGCGTCGGAGACTTCATCTTCTACAATTTATTTGTAGTCGGGGCCCCAAATATTACAACCCCGGTTTCATTTGAAACAATTTGTCAACAATTTTTAGTTTCTTTGTGCGCCTTCAATGGATTCTGTTCTGACTTTCTTTTCTTTTTCGAGACATTGACCCAAAATGGGTCAAATGAGAAAATGTGTTCTATTCTGCCTTGATCCACCTATATTTGGGATTATTATTTTCGAGCTGCCTTGTAGGTGTTTCTCATATGAAAGCCTTGCGTCTATTATCACCCGCAAGTCCGTAGTGCCCGATTGTGAACCAATAGCATGCATACAGATGCTAAGAGTGACTTTTTTTTGCTCAGCAACACTTCTTGCCACGTCGAGAGCAACAGATTAGGACCCGTTTAATCGTTTGGACGATTTACTTTACTCCATCTCAGAACATTTCTTTTACTATAATCGCTATGTCGCCTGCATAACCTAGAATTTTGACATTCTTGTCAATAACATTTTCGTGCCTTATATTCTAAAAAAAAAAACGGATCCAGCACCGACTCTTGTGGTACGCCACCAGATTGCCAGATACTAATGTATGAATTGAGAAACTTCTTCATGACAAATTACACTCTCGTAGCTTGGTCACTCCAAGACGAGAGGAGCTGCCGCGAGAAAGGTTTGATGGATACTGCTATCAACCACGACCACAACCGTGCAAGACACTCATTTCCTTAAATATTAGCGCGTCATTGGACTCGTTTGCCATCTTTCACAGAAGCCTGTCCACATATTTCATTCGGTTTTTGGGAAATCGAACTACGTTTGCATAGGTCTTCTCCACCAAAATCACCACCGTCAGTGACTGCCACAAAGAAGTTCAAGCCAAGACTGTTGAGATTATCAAGACCAGTTCGATCAGCTTGAAGCCCGAGTCAAGTCCACCGGAACACTTGTCGAATAATGTCTAAGAAGACGACAGCGATTAGGATGTAGATGGCTGAATAACGGTCGTGGATAGGAGTAGGCCGCAGTTATATTCAAAACAATGCCCTTTACGGCAAAAATAAGTCGAAAAGCGGATTATTGGTGATGGTAAAATGAAACCCTCGCCTCCACTTATACCTAAAAATTATGACAAAGCTGACAAGATACTTATTGAACTGTCTTGAGCACTTGAAACTTATTTTAAGGACTTGCCAAACTCTCCACAATACAACGACAAAAGAAAAAAAAATCTATGAAACAACTCCGACAGAATTAAATTCCACCCCCTTGAGGCATAAAGACAGACATTCTTTGGACAGATTGAAACTTTAGAGAAAATTTCTCACAAAAGAGATGCACACTGAAGCACATCTTCAACGAAACCCGAAGCAAAAGAAGCTGAAGTAGATGATCAAAGGCGCAAGGATAAGATGAGACATTCGCAAAAGTTTTACATAAGGAAATACGTCTGTCCACCATTATTCCATGAATAAACGCGAGAAATCTATTTAGTACCTACTCTGCTGTGCAGCTGTGCAATTGTTAGTCTGCAGGCAGTAACAAGATAATCTGGGCCGAATGCTTTAAAGAATTAGTACAACTGTCAGAAGGAAATGTGAGTCAATTGCTAAATACGATGGGAATTATTTGTTAGAACTCGAATCTGGAGAAGGATTATTGACTTTAAGCCGAAAAGCTGCATGTGGTTGGAACAAGGACTAGAGAATATTTAATTTTAACAAAATGGTGTCACATCAGGCATGTGAGCTGAAACCCATGGACATTTTGAATCACATGTTGTCGGGTCGATTAATCTCCCTTAATAGGGATTAACATTGGCCTTCGAGAGCACATTTGGACGCCAGCAGGACAATCACTAAGGAAATGATCCGGAGTATCGTCACCCTTTTTACAAGTAACGCAGACCTTTGTATCGCTTAAGCCTAGCATATTAAGATTCTTAACAAAAGCAAAGGTGTAGCATTAGAAAGCTGAAAAAATAGTCTACTGCAAGAGTCCCGGTGCTTTCCTACAGACGTTCGGGAGCATTCGATGTACCATGCACAATGGTGTATAGTGAATCTAGTTGTCAATGAAGGCCCTGACCGAGGACGCAGAAATACCCTACGCAAGTTCAAAACATGAGAAATCCTCTTCTGAATCTTGTCCAGCAATCTTATCGAAGATCTAATTTCCACGGACCCCAGTTTAACCTGGGACCCAGACAAGAGTCGAGGTGTTCAGTCCAAATTTAGAGAATTTTTGCATTCTCGAACTGTTTTTGAACCGGTTAAAGGGTTGAGCAAGGCCTTAAGTGCAGCCTGGCTATCGCTGCAGATGCTCCAACCCTGCACCTATACTAGTATTCTTTACTATATAGTTTGTAGCCATTAGTATAGCACAAGTCTAAGCTTCGACAACAGAGGCGGTTTCCACGAAGATACCAACACCGGACCCATGTCTGGTTTTGGAGCTATCCGTTAAAATTCTTGTACAGCCAGGTCCAGACTTAGAATTTAGCCGAAGCCAACCCTGAACGCCAGGAAAGTCGACTTTTAATTTGCAAAGCAGCCGAAGTTCTAATGGCATATCCATGGAACAAGGTACAAGGTCATCAAAACTCCATCGCTTGGGTGTCCATGTTTCGCTTAGGAGTTGAGAGGTTTTCAAGTTCGAGCATCGAAAATCGGTAACGTTTCCGCCTAGAAATCTTAAAGGTTTGCGGACACCATTTCAGGTGTTTAATCTAAAAAGGTTGTGAAGATGTAGATTTTTGAGCCAGGTTTGAGACCACAATGAATTTTCGATATAAAAACCAACCCATCGAAAGTACCTAAACTTTGGAAGGAAGATAAAAGTGAAGGAAACCCGACGAAGATGAAGCACCGTGCTATTTTAGGCTGCTTCCTTCCTCTGGTGGCGAGCATGTTAAGTAAGATTGTCCGTTCTTTGCGTTGCATAGTAATTCTCCTGTGGTAGAGCTCATTTCCATTATCATGCCCAAGATTACCATTCAAGCCCAAGTTTATGGATGGCAAAAATTTCATGGTAAATTATTGAGCACATAACCATAAAAAAAACACGTTATTTCATGATGGTGAAAGTCCAAGTGACAAGTTTAGTTGTCACTCAGTTGATGCTTATGTACACGTGCACTTCGACTTTAACTTGGCTCCCTTGCGTGGTAAATTGGTAAACTAGTTTCAAGAAAACCAGTTTAAACACACAAAACCAGTTAATTTTGGTGTATACAACTCAGCCCCCGTCTGTGGATCGTTAATAATTCTACTGTCGGAACCAGTTTACCAACGATGTCTACTTGAGTGACAGCTTAAAAAAGTTTGTTGCACTGAGCATGTTGACGGACAGAGACTAAGATTTTCATTTTTTTTTTAATTTATTTTCAGAGGAATCCTTTCTGGCTGTCAAGCAAATATTTCAAAAGTGTTATGACAGATCTTAATTCGAGTGGTCTTTACCGTGAGGATTATTGCCGCACGTTCCTTATGACATTCCTTTGGTGATGTCAGTTTCCTAAAGGTTTAATATATCTTCTGTAAAACTTGGCCCTACATGGGATCTCATAACTTTTTAAGAATAAAAGAGTCGCGAGACTTGGATGTAGTTTGTACATGAAATGGTTTTGATGGGAATATCCTTACTATTTATTACAGTCATTGTGCATAGACAATGTACCCATAGATCTTTATCCAAGGAACTAGCTCTTAGAGGAGCTGAATACCACATACGTAACGTGCTATAATAAAGGACTTTGTATGTGCCGATGACTAGGGGCTAGATTTTATAACGACATTTTAAGTAAAGTTCACAGGATATGGTAACAACAAGGATATATAATAGAATTCCTCTTATAATTTTTTCGCTCTGGAGTTGATGGAGGTCATGTGAATAGCAATGACAATATTGAAGGGGTAATGTATAAACGTTGTCCAGCTATGATATCGTTCCCTTTTTTGGAATGAAGCTTTTAGTAAGTTTTAGCAAACACTTTGAAACAAAAAGAATAAAATTTTGTAAGGAAACGTTGGCAAATGACGAGCTTGAGGACCCAAATTGAGCCTCCATCCATTCCTGAATTCCACCCTTGGGCAAGTTGTTCTTTTTTTTCTGTATGAGACAACTTCAAGTTTCATTCACACTCAGCGGTGTCCTAGCCATCTCACGTAGAGGCTTTTACGTTCTAGATGGGCCTTTGTTGATGGGCCTCCGAAGAGGCTGTACGATTTCTCGTTATCTGCACTCATTCTTCTCATTAATGCTACTTGTTTCTTCCCTTTTTTCTTATCAAAAAATGCTCATGAGCTGCCCAAGTTGTTACTTTTGCTTCGCATTTTCGTAGAAATTTTGTCCAAAATCTCCAATTCCACACCATTTTTGGTTTTTAAAGAATTGGTGACTTCTGTGTTTTGGAACTTTCCACCACCATTGCGACGTTTAGTTTTGTAGAACTTTGCAGAACAAACAGTATGCTGATTGTGTCGAAACGAGTACGTGGCATACATCACTCCCTTGTTAAACACGTCATGCAACGAATTCCACTTACCGAATATGATAGAATAGAGTATCGCCCTTATCACAGCCTCATTGAGGGGGAATCTAGGTCGTTCGAAATGGTAGCTTCATTTGCTCGGCAGTTATCGCTGACACTTGTGCTTCTGCATAATCGTATCTATTGATTTATGGCCTGGTTTCCAACACATCTTTTCAGGTTGTCATGATTAAAGTGTCTTCGAAAGGATAGAAATCTTTATTCCATTGTGAGTGATCTGATGCCACAAACGACGCCCTCTAACCTATAGAGGTACAAGTTTCTTCAATATCACCTACAAGTGTCTGATGTAGTGCGCGATTGCCAAAAATCCTTTGTCGACAACCTGATTGGTCCATATCAGCCAAATATTAGCACGACAGATCTTAAAAAAAAACCATAAATTCTAAATCAATCTTCACCACCTTTTTATTGATTTTAAGGCGAAGTATGACGCCCAATACAGAGAAATGTCTAGTTTTGGCTTCTCTACCAAATTGTATTGTCCAGGACAACAATGGAGAATGGACGTTGCTACATTAAGATCGGTAAAGACCTCACCGAGACCCTTGAACTAAAATAAAGAATTTAGGCAATTAGACACACTGTCATGTTATTTCTTCAACAACGTTCTTGAAAGGATTGTGAAAAACTCAGACGCTAACACCTTAGGCACAATCTTTCAAAAGTCTGTGCATTTACTTGCTTACGTCGTAGAATGTAGCCGCTGTCAGTAATGCTATAGTAAGTAAGCGGCCAAAATGAGTTTAACGGCCATCAAGGCCCAATACAAAGAACACGCTTTCAATAAAAACTGACACCCAACACCAATGTTTTCGACACCCCCCTCGGCAAATTTAACTCTGAGGTAGTAAGGGAATTTTTCGGCTTAGATTCCGTTTTAACCCCAGACAATAACAGCCGCGCTAAAATCGAAAGAAGAATAGCTCTTACTAATCACAGTTTCTTTGAACTAAGAAGGTAACTGAGTAATAAAACCCTTTTTCGAAGAGCTTAAGTGCCTCTTTCAACACCCTTATTATCCCAATCTTGCTCTATGACAGAGAGGCATGGACTATGTCAAAAATGGATGAGGTCACCCTCAATCGTTTGGAGAGAAAAGTCCTTCGGATGATCTTAGGTTCCTTCTGCATAGACAGTTAGTGAAGGAGAAAATTCGATGACAATATGTATGAGGCATACAGCAATATCGACTTAGTCAGAACAGTCCAAATATAACAACTTTAGTGGGTGAAACATGTACAGCAGATGAACATCAGCGCTTCGGCTCGGAGAATCTTCGAATCTGCCAGGCAGAAATACCGCTGTAAGGGAAAATCGCGACTCAGGCGCCGCGCGCAGTCAATCAACTTTGGATGCGAAACTGGAGGCAGATAGCTGGAAACTCTTGTTGGTTGATGCCCAGAATGACTCCAGCCATTTTAAGTAAGTAGATCTAGCTTGATGGTTCAGATAGTTACTTACTTACTCAAGGGGGCGCTACAGTTCGGGGTGGACCTGGACCTCAACCAACAAGCGTCTTCAGCCAACTCGATCATTAGCCAGCTAGCTCCAGTTTGGTTGAGGTCCCCTTCCACTTCTTCTTCTTCTTCTACTGCACCGTCCCTCGAGTGCGAATTCGAAGATTTTCCGGGCCGGAGGATTGGTGTCCATCCGCTCTATAAGACCCAGTCACCTCAGTCATTGGACATTGACTCTTCTGGCTAAGGCGATGTCGCTGTACAGTCCGTACAGTTCGTCGTTGTATCTCCTCCTCCACTCACCGTCTATGCAGACGGGAACGAAAAGCACCCGAAGAATTTTCCTCTCGAAAAAGCCAAGAGCAACCCCATCCGCTTTTGACAGAGTCCATGCCTCTGCTCCGTAGAGCAGGTCTAGGATGATTACGGTCTTATACAGGGTTACTTTAGTTACTCTAGAGAGGGCTTTGCTACTTAATTGCCTTCGTAACTCAAAGAAGCAGCGATTGGGAGGAGTTATTCTTCGTTTGATCTCAGCGCTGGTGTCCGCCGCCTCCGTCTCAATAATCACAAACGCACCAGTGACATCACGCTGCCTTCTTCCGATTATGTCAATATCGTCGGCGTATCCGAGTAATTGGACGGACTTTTGAAGGGTTGTGTCTCTATTGTTGGCCGTGAGTTTTGCACTATTCTTTCAAGAACGATGTTGAAGAAATCGCATGACAGCGCGTCGCCTTGTCTAAATCCTTTTTTGACATCAAAGGTCTCGGTGAGGTCTGGATCGACCTTGGTGGAGCAGCGTGCATTCTCCATCGTCATACTGCATAAACGGACGAGTTTAGCAGGGATGCCAAAACTAGACATGGCTCTGTATAGCTCGTCTCTATAGATGCTGTCATAGGCGGGCTTACAATCTATGAAAAGGTGGTGCGTATCGATTTGAAGTTACTGGGTTTTCTCCAAGATCTGCCGCAGTGTGAATATTTGGTCAACTTTCCTGGCCTGAAGCCACACTGATATAGACCGATCAGGTTGTTGAAGAACGGCTTCAGGCGCTCACACAACACGGCAAATAAGATATTGTAAGCGATGTTAAGATGCCTCTGTAGTTGGCGCAGTTCAGAGGGTCTTCTTTCTTGAGGATCGGGTAAACGATGCTGAGGTTCCATTGATCGGACCATATTTTACAGATGGTTCATTCTACCTGACAGAAGTATGTAGTTCTTCCGGTTCAGATAGTTTGAAAATTAAAAAAGTGCTAAAAATGCTCGGCTTATCTCAGGAGAATATGTACATATGTACATATCTCGATTTATGCACAAAAATACCCAAGTACCTACGTATAAAAGTAAAGGCCACTAAACAAGTAAAACCAGAAACTATTTGGACTCAGTTGTATAGAGCTTAAGGCGTTGAGCAGGCAGAATAGTGTTTAAATTATTTGACAGCGGAGAAAGTATCAGACCGGCATGTGTCACTAATTGATACAAGGGTCCAAAGGAAGCTGATAGTCAAATATCCAACCCACCCTTACTCAACCCACTTTTACATATGTTTACATAAATATTGGCGCCACACCTTCGCATTTTGGGTGAATAAATTTGCGAAGAAACACATGTTTTTGTTCGTAAAGTTGTTTAACTGTAACTAGACAATAAACCGCTTGTATTTTTATAATGAATTAATAAAATATTTTGTTTTTCTTATTATTTTCAGTACTCAGCAATGGATTTTGAAAATGAAACTACTTTTGAGGAATTTACAACAGATATAGACACTTTGGACTTAGAGAAAGAAAAAGGTAACGTAAGCTTTAAATCCTTGATAAATCCATGAATACACATGTACATGTACCTATTTACTTTGTACATAACAATGAAAAATCAGTTGAAATAGTTCTCATGAAATGCGAGCAGAGGAACATATACACACACAATGGCTGTGGAAGCCACTCACAATGGAATAGATTTCGTGGCCAGACATGGTAAAGGCAGAAATATCTCATGGGTACGAAGTACGAACTTATGGAGAGCTGTACCTACTTGTACAAAGTGATCTGTGAAATAGCAGGCACTCAATTACTTCAATTGTCAGCCACATAGTCGTGCATGAGTGTGTGTGCATGTATAGTAAGTTCATTGTACAGTGATGCTTGACCTGTTCTCGAGTAAAAAAAAATCTTTTTGAAGTACGGTCGGAACACCTTTAGTGCACTTCGGAGGTTTAGGAAAAATTCTATTTATAGTCTGTTCACGTACATTATGTGTCTAACGATACATATTCGTGTGCATTTTGTTGCTTTCTGCTAGTTTTGTGTCACAAATTTCAATAGAATTTTAGGTTAAGTTTAGGAAAAGAGTTAAGAATGGACTCGGGAAATGGTGGCTTAGATGGAATTTAAACTTCGCTTTGCCTAAATTTAGTATCATAATTAATTCACTCGTAAAATTTCGAAGAATAGTTCATCATCTGTCCAGCATTGATGGATATCACGTTAGCCTCTGTTCAATTATTGCAAAAACCCTCATGCACCTATCAGAACAAGTCTCTTGGTAGATATTATATTCTAGCTGATGCGGCTACACATTTTACTGCCATTCGTTTAAAAGTCTCCTCACAGCAATCATCTATCGATCTGGTCACTTCTCTATCCTAATTGTTAAAATTTTCCAATCTACATATAAAAACCTCCTACATCTTTTCGAACCTTAACTTTGATCAAAACTGCAGAGCAACCATTCCTGCCCGCAAGGAGTCGAAATAAAACTGCTGCCTTGGATGTATGTATTTATATGTGTACTGGTAGACTCGGTTCTTCTTCTACACTGGTGATTCAAACCCAGAAGTGGAACGAATGGTTGTGTCTGTCTCAAACAGCTCATTGTGAGCTTTAAAATAGATCTGGCCTAGGCTAGGTCAGGATCGATACACTCGGGTTGTCTGGCTGTCAAAGGCGGGCGCAAATCAGTACCTTTGCTGGTGTTTTCACTGAACACTTTTCTATAGATACTTACGCCAAGCGGAATGGTCTCTTCTCAAACGACTTCTATAAACGCTGTTAGGACGAAGAAAACGCCAAAGAAACAGGAATATTTACCAGACCACACGTACACTAGCGTCAACTCCATAATTTCCACCTTCCCTAGATCCCTCCCAACATACGTCCCAAACCAAACCTATCCCTGCAGTTCCTTAAAGAGGAAACACAACAGGCCCGACTGATGCCTAAGTGAAGAGCCTCCCGCTCACCCTCATATACCATATCATAAGACGAAGAGAAGGAATAGACTATCCTTCATTTACTTTGGACTTGTCCGACCCTACCTAAAAGCAGACTACACACTTGGAGGGCTCCCTTCTTCGATGATTTAGACAAAATTGTGAATATTGAAGTCAGAAATATGCTCTGCTACATGGAAAGCTCTAGCTGGTTAAATTAGCCCTCTGGGTAGTTCTAGATCAGTGAAAGGTTCTGTGGTGTTGGAATGAATTTTCTTTTGGTTAAGTGTGTCCGCATCTTCTCGGCTCAGGAAGCAAAGGACCGCAAAACACTAGATTTCTACAACTTGAGCAAAAATTCATGCCATATGCATACAAATGTAGGTTGGACATTTTGGCTCCACCCGATGAGATGTGATTAGATGTGGAAGAGTTCAAATCAACACCGTGCTACTCGATTCTGGTAAACCATCCGGAAATTTACGGGAATCTGGAGTGGAATTGCTATAACAGGCAAGGGCTAAAACTTTGAAGCCAGAGTATGATCATATGTACATCCATCGCACAGTGTAACGCCGGAACGGAAAATACAAGATACTTACAAGTCAGAAGATCAGAAGGTTAGGTTAGGTTAGGTGGCTGCCCCCGCTCAGACAGGGACACACTTAGACCAGATCGGCCCATTGTGACACCACAATGAAGAGCCGGCTTATCAGCACCAAGAACCAAAATATGTAACACAGAGGACATCGAGATGGGCATGTCTGCCTATCAAGCAATGTCCGGTGAGGACCCCTATTAGTGAACCTAGATTTTTCCGGTTGGTGGATAAAAGTCTCTCCGTCTTTTTGAAATCCAGGTAAGACCAGATTTGTTTTGACAAGAGACAAGTGCTGATGTTGTTCCGCCTGTGGTTTGCCAGTTTCTTGGCATCCTTATCAAGGAAGAAGGTGGTTTTCAACTCACAGATCAGCATCCTCCAATTCAATTGACCAATTTACCATTATCCGCCTTTTTAGAAGTAGTCTCCTCAATGTCCAGAACAGACAAGAGGCCAATACGGCACCTTTTGCAAGGAGTAGAAACAATCAGCAGGTCAATGTACCTAGTAGTTCTTGGGCGAAT